>OX375869.1:56886450-57523230 GCA_947359475.1 Heligmosomoides polygyrus bakeri | reverse complement strand
CTTCTTAGCGTGTGATAGACCTATTCATAATACTTTGATGAACTCCAAGACGGTGGTGAATGTCGCGTGCAGAGAAGCCTTGACGGTAAAACTCAATGATTTAAGAACGGTGGCACGAACACTTCACTATCTTGAAAAACGACTTGTTGTTATGTTTGGCTGAGGTAAGCATAAAAAAATTGACTCAATAAAAACAATAAGAGCACGAAAAAAAGCAGACGCTCCGAATAAAAGGTCAAATTGTTTGCGCATGTGCTGTCGCCATAATTTTGGCGCACCCTATATATATATATATATATATATATATATATATATATATATATATATACCAGTCCTTCGGAGGCCTAGCGGCCGCCTACGACTGGTTGGGGGCTTCGTCCCCAAACCCCGAGAATGGGACGCCATGGCCGCTACGGGTTGCCTATTCTTCCCTAGGCCTTCTGACCATTATGTTAATCGAGATGGATCGGCTGATCTTCCTCAACGTGATCCTCAAAAAATTGATAATATCGATCGATATCGATTGGTCGACTTCAGATTCGTGTTCAGCGACCTCGATTACCCCCAAGGCCGAAGTTTCGCGCCACTTGAACGCCATCCTCAAAAAATCGATAATATCGATCGATATCGAGCGGTCGACTTCAGATTCGTGTTCAGCGACCTCGATTACCCCCAGGCCTGAAGTTTGTACCGCCGACGTGTTCGGCACGTCTTCGGCTCGCCATGCACTGTTGCCGACGTGTTCGGCACGTCTACGGCTCGCCATGCACGGTTGCCGACGTGTTCGACACGTCTACGGCTCGCCATGCACGTTGGACGACGTCTTCGGCACGTCTACGGCCCGCCATGCACGGTTGCCGACGTGTTCGGCACGTCTACGGCTCGCCATGCACGGTTGCCGACGTGTTCGGCACGTCTACGGCTCGCCATGCACGGTTGCCGACGTGTTCAGCACGTCTACGGCTCGCCATGCACGTTGAACGACGTCTTCGGCACGTCTTCTGAATCCCGACGCACGTTGGACGACGTGTTCGGCACGTCTTCGGCTCGCCATGCACGGTTGCCGACGTGTTCGGCACGTCTACGGCTCGCCATGCACGGTTGCCGACGTGTTCGGCACGTCTACGGCTCGCCATGCACGTTGGACGACGTCTTCGGCACGTCTTCTGAATCCCGACGCACGTTGGACGACGTCTTCGGCACGTTTTCGGCTCGCCATGCACGGTTGCCGACGTGTTCGGCACGTCTACGGCTCGCCATGCACGGTTGCCGACGTGTTCGGCACGTCTACGGCTCGCCATGCACGGTTGCCGACGTGTTCGGCACGTTTATGGCTCGCCATGCACGGTAGCCGACGTGTTCGGCACGTCTACGGCCCGCCATGCACGGTTGCCGACGTGTTCGGCACGTCTACGGCTCGCCATGCACGGTTGCCGACGTGTTCGGCACGCCTACGGCTCGCCATGCACGGTTGCCGACGTGTTCGGCACGTCTATGGCTCGCCATGCACGGTTGCCGACGTGTTCGGCACGTCTACGGCTCGCCATGCACGGTTGCCGACGTGTTCGGCACGTCTACGGCCCGCCATGCACGGTTGCCGACGTGTTCGGCACGTCTACGGCTCGCCATGCACGGTTGCCGACGTGTTCGGCACGTCTACGGCTCGCCATGCACGGTTGCCGACGTGTTCGGCACGTTTATGGCTCGCCATGCACGGTAGCCGACGTGTTCGGCACGTCTACGGCCCGCCATGCACGGTTGCCGACGTGTTCGGCACGTCTACGGCTCGCCATGCACGGTTGCCGACGTGTTCGGCACGTCTACGGCCCGCCATGCACGGTTGCCGACGTGTTCGGCACGCCTACGGCTCGCCATGCACGGTTGCCGACGTGTTCGGCACGTCTATGGCTCGCCATGCACGGTTGCCGACGTGTTCGGCACGTCTACGGCCCGCCATGCACGGTTGCCGACGTGTTCGGCACGTCTACGGCTCGCCATGCACGGTTGCCGACGTGTTCGGCACGTCTACGGCTCGCCATGCACGGTTGCCGACGTGTTCGGCACGTTTATGGCTCGCCATGCACGGTAGCCGACGTGTTCGGCACGTCTACGGCCCGCCATGCACGGTTGCCGACGTGTTCGGCACGTCTACGGCTCGCCATGCACGGTTGCCGACGTGTTCGGCACGTCTACGGCTCGCCATGCACGGTTGCCGACGTGTTCGGCACGTCTATGGCTCGCCATGCACGGTTGCCGACGTGTTCGGCACGTCTACGGCTCGCCATGCACGGTTGCCGACGTGTTCGGCACGTCTACGGCCCGCCATGCACGGTTGCCGACGTGTTCGGCACGTCTACGGCTCGCCATGCACGGTTGCCGACGTGTTCGGCACGTCTACGGCTCGCCATGCACGGTTGCCGACGTGTTCGGCACGTCTACGGCTCGCCATGCATGTTGGACGACGTCTTCGGCACGTCTTCTGAATCCCGACGCACGTTGGACGACGTCTTCGGCACGTCTTCGGCTCGCCATGCACGGTTGCCGACGTGTTCGGCACGTCTACGGCTCGCCATGCACGGTTGCCGACGTGTTCGGCACGTCTACGGCTCGCCATGCACGGTTGCCGACGTGTTCGGCACGTCTATGGCTCGCCATGCACGGTTGCCGACGTGTTCGGCACGTCTACGGCTCGCCATGCACGGTTGCCGACGTGTTCGGCACGTCTACGGCTCGCCATGCACGGTTGCCGACGTGTTCGGCACGTCTTCTGAATCCCGACGCACGTTGGACGACGTCTTCGGCACGTTTTCGGCTCGCCATGCACGGTTGCCGACGTGTTCGGCACGTCTACGGCTCGCCATGCACGGTTGCCGACGTGTTCGGCACGTCTACGGCTCGCCATGCACGGTTGCCGACGTGTTCGGCACGTCTACGGCTCGCCATGCACGGTTGCCGACGTGTTCGGCACGTCTACGGCTCGCCATGCACGGTTGCCGACGTGTTCGGCACGTTTATGGCTCGCCATGCACGGTAGCCGACGTGTTCGGCACGTCTACGGCCCGCCATGCACGGTTGCCGACGTGTTCGGCACGTCTACGGCTCGCCATGCACGGTTGCCGACGTGTTCGGCACGTCTACGGCTCGCCATGCACGGTTGCCGACGTGTTCGGCACGTCTACGGCTCGCCATGCACGGTTGCCGACGTGTTCGGCACGTCTACGGCTCGCCATGCACGGTTGCCGACGTGTTCGGCACGTCTACGGCTCGCCATGCACGGTTGCCGACGTGTTCGGCACGTTTATGGCTCGCCATGCACGGTAGCCGACGTGTTCGGCACGTCTACGGCCCGCCATGCACGGTTGCCGACGTGTTCGGCACGTCTACGGCCCGCCATGCACGGTTGCCGACGTGTTCGGCACGTCTACGGCTCGCCATGCACGGTTGCCGACGTGTTCGGCACGTCTACGGCTCGCCATGCACGGTTGCCGACGTGTTCGGCACGTCTATGGCTCGCCATGCACGGTTGCCGACGTGTTCGGCACGTCTACGGCTCGCCATGCACGGTTGCCGACGTGTTCGGCACGTCTACGGCCCGCCATGCACGGTTGCCGACGTGTTCGGCACGTCTACGGCTCGCCATGCACGGCTGCCGACGTGTTCGGCACGTCTACGGCTCGCCATGCACGGTTGCCGACGTGTTCGGCACGTCTACGGCTCGCCATGCATGTTGGACGACGTCTTCGGCACGTCTTCTGAATCCCGACGCACGTTGGACGACGTCTTCGGCACGTCTTCGGCTCGCCATGCACGGTTGCCGACGTGTTCGGCACGTCTACGGCTCGCCATGCACGGTTGCCGACGTGTTCGGCACGTCTACGGCTCGCCATGCACGGTTGCCGACGTGTTCGGCACGTCTATGGCTCGCCATGCACGGTTGCCGACGTGTTCGGCACGTCTACGGCTCGCCATGCACGGTTGCCGACGTGTTCGGCACGTCTACGGCTCGCCATGCACGGTTGCCGACGTGTTCGGCACGTCTACGGCCCGCCATGCACGGTTGCCGACGTGTTCGGCACGTCTACGGCTCGCCATGCACGTTGGACGACGTCTTCGGCACGTCTTCTGAATCCCGACGCACGTTGAACGACGTCTTCGGCACGTCTTCTGAATCCCGACGCACGTTGGACGACGTCTTCGGCCCGTATTCTGAATCCCGACGCACGTTGAACGACGTCTTCAGCATGTCATCTAGTCCCTCCGCACGTCGGACGACGTCTTTAGCACGTCTTCTGAATCCCTAAGCTCTGCACTTGATCCCCATTCTTACCCTGACGCGTTGTTCGCTGAATACATCGTGAACTTGGGTGATCCGCCGCCGGGGTTTCAGTTCGCTGGCAATCGCCCATTGTTAAGCTGAAAGAGAACCCGGCTGGCATACGCCGCACTGTCCTAGGCATATCTTGGCTTCAGTCCCCCGTCCCCGTGACTGACAACGTGACCGACGGATTAAGCGAATTATATATAGTAATATATATATATATATATATATATACGCGGGGGATCCGCGATCATAACATACTGCGCCGAAGCTTCGGGAAAGAAAACATGCAGCCTGATATTCTACGGCTCGAGAAAAAAATGTGCGCTGATGTTGCAAATCAGCGTTATCGGGAGTCGGATCAGAACCGCAAACCGCAATCTCGGTCCAGCGCTTACATTTCCTCCTTTTACCATTTCATGCGCCTGGGGTCTTATGGGCTACTTTTCTGTGTGCCTGGGTAATCTCTCAATGAGCGGGAAAACAGCATAGTCTCCTTGTTGTCTAGGTCCTAGGTTCTAGATTTAGGATTAGGATTTTTGTCCTGTTATTGCACCTCGTTTGCTGCATTTGTTGATTGGTTTAATTACCGAAGTATGAGTTTCATAAAGTTCGATTACGACTTGGTGTGTGTTTGGTTGAGCGAGCTAGACAACAGACAGAACCACCGAGGCTCAAATATTTTTTACCAGCGTCGGTCGCCGGCTCCGCCGGCGCCGACGCTTGAGTGTGCGGGCCACGCCAGGCTAGCCGGCTTCGCCGGCATCGCATCCACGGGCCACGCCAGGCTAGCCGGCTCCGCCGGCGTCGGGTATGGCGGGCCACGTTAGGGACGTAGCCCAAACCTAGCTACGGATGCTTCCTCACCAAGCGTCGGTTGCCGGCTTCGCCGGCAACCAACGCTGGGTAAGGAAGCATCCGTAGCGTCGAGCACGTTGAAAGTTGCGCCTACTCCAGACTGATTCCTAGCTTGGTACCACTCACTCAGCATAGCACGCAGAAGAATGTTCTCAGCACTCCTTCATCTAGCGTTGAATTCACAGCCTATTGCAGCTTGTCAAGCCTAAAGAAATGTCTGCCACTTCTGTCCTGTCGTCGTGCTTCGAGCCGCTAGGTGTGGCGAATGCCGGAGGTGACTTCATTAGCCACTAATTTCGAGGGAACGTACGGGAAGAATTATTCCGAGAGTCTAGTGGAGTCGAAAACTGGGGGTGGGACGGGAACTTGGTTTCCGCTGTTGACGAAGCACTACAGACAGTGACTTATGCCTTCCTCCTTTATATATATGGTGAGATTTTCTGTCTCTGATTTCCCTACCTCCAATGTGTCAGATAGAAATCGTGGTCGGTTCGGTTTGAGAGAAAACCGATAGCACCACTCAAATGATCGATAATATCGATCGATATCGACTGCCTGATCAAAACGCCCAATCTACTGTGGAACGCTCCCGTCGGCCAACATAATCAGGCAACTCTAATCCCGATCGGTTAGGTCTGAGAGAAAACCGATAGCACCACTGGTTATTTGATTGATAGCGTAAATGCGTCTTAATTGAACCACCAAAGTGGGGGTATGTGTGCTCCTCACTGTTGTATTTGTTGTTCAACTTCTGCTATCAATCGAATAAAAATCGCTCAGCCGAAATAACTTCGAATGGGAGAATCTTACAGCCCGCAGCTAAGAAGCAAACATATAGCGTATTAAAAGATGAGATCGCGCCATGCACTCCAAAAATGCCACTTAATTGATCCACCAAAGTGGGGATATGTGTGTTCCTCACTGTTGTATTTGTTGTTAAACTTACGCTATCAATAAATATCGCAACGTCTGAAGGGGGCCCAAGCGATAAATAGGAATCATGAGTGGGCGGGAGAAACTGTCGCATGCGCTCGAATGGAAGAATCTTACTTACAGCCAATGAGCAAGCATATAGCGCAATAAAAGACGAGATCGCACCATGCCCTCGAAAAGTTCACCGCAGCCTTTAATCGACTGATAGTGTAAAAGCCACTTAATCACAAAGGTGGGATATGTATGTTCCTCACCGTTGTGTTTGTTGTTCAACCTCTGCTATCACTCGAATAGAAATCCAACGGCTTGGAAGGCTGTAGAAAGTAGGAAGTTTATGTGGGCGGGAGAAACTGATGGGCTCAATCCAACCAACTTAGAATGGGAGAATCTTACTTACAGCCTACAGAATCAGGCATAAAACGGCTCAGGTGGACAGGGCTCATCGTGTTAATTGGTTGTCAGCCTCTTTAAGAAGCACACGAGTGGATATAAGTGCTACAACTAGCAGTGGGGATCAAATAGGCTGGGGCGGGAGGGCCACGATGTAGGAACGCCCAATCCGTCGTTTTGTGTTGTATGAAATTCAAAATTATCAGCAGCACTGGTGGGTTTTAGCCCTAGGGTGAACCAAGTTAGTTCACTTCTGCTGTGAATGGGCATACATGTGCCTTCCTACCAAGGGGCATACTCTAACGTGTAGAGCGAGGAGCACTAGAATAGGGCCGCAGATTCTCACCACAACACTGACGTCAACTTAAAAGGCTCTCGAGGAGAAACAAAGTGAAACGGTGGCAAAGGCAGTAACGAAGAGCGGCAGTATGGATTAACACAGCAGGAGCTGTTCTCAGAAAAGTGAAGGCGGAAGCTCGTACACATCAGAATGTTATGCCCGAACACAGAGAAGGTAGCAAGAACAGGAATGAGCAGTGACCTCGGCCATGCACACAGGCGGCAGAGCTGTACCCTGCATTAACACAACTGTAGCAGCACCTAACTGCAAGCACTAATTGACCGGTAGCAAGGACAGGAGCCTTCAAGGGGGTCAGTTCGAAGCAGTAGCCACCCAACACGTGCGCGGGCAGAGCCGCGGAGCCGGCCTATTTCGCAACGCCTCACGTGTCCTCCTCGGCAGCGGCGATTGCTCACCTCCCTGCGCTTCCCTTCGGAGAGAGAAGTCGAGAACCTGCCTCAAACTTGGGTGATTAAACCATCGAGCCCGCGGAGTTTACGAAGTTTCCCACGGTCACGTTGAGACAAAAAAACCCTCCTCTATTATATATGGTGGGATGGTGCATCGGACGACTCCAAAGGATCGCGGATATGCTACAATTTTCTTCTACAAGGAGGACTTTGATTCATTCCTTTGTGCACAATTTTTCATTTTTTTCATTTTCACGTTGGAGGTCCTATTGCGCTTTATTTTTTTGTAGACCAAATTTTCACTACGTTTCGGACTAAGATTTTTTAGTCACAGAATGTTTTTAAACATTTTTTCAAAACTAACATCTCATGTCAGGACCTGCGTCTTTGCTGTCATAAAAGGCACCACTTACCCGTAATTGTGGCAATTTGCATAATCTTGTTGAAGAAAGCGCCGAAAAGCTCAACCAGCTTGACGATTTGTCATTGCAAGATTCGAAAATTTCGCAAGAGGTACATTCTTTAGTTCTAGACTTGCAAGCAACTTCCCAGAAATTTACGACCTCCCTAGATTACCTGACCGAGAGCAGCTCACACATGACCAGACAGCGCTTGCAAACGAATCTGTAGACAAAGCCCAGCTAGCTATAGACTGCGCACAGACAGCTGCCGTAAAATTGGAAGCCAAACGGATAAGTGATCCAACATTCTCCATTCTCCACTCCCAAAATTCTCCGTTGCGCAATCCCACAGGAACAAAGTTGTAGATGCGCCAAAACTACCTTCTATCCCCATTCCGACTTTCACCGGAAACGTTTGGGATTATAAAAATTTTTGGACGCTTTTTAAAGCAAATATGGATAGCCCACCCCTATCGCGCCTCCTGAAGTTCAATTATTTGATAAGTGTGCTGCCGTGAGAAACCAGGGACTCAATTCGCAGGTTTATCGTCACCAAAAACAATTACGAAAAAGCGCTCGGCTTTCTGCGCTCGAAATATGGCGATGAGTCTCGCCTCATCGATAACTTGCAGTCACGTCTGCACAGCGCTCGAGAAGAACACATGATGCTGGAAGGGTAACGAGGTATGTTTACTCGAGCACATTTGGCTTATAGTGACACAGCTACAAGAAAAGGACGTTTGTTTAGACGGCTCCTTCTCGATCAGCGGATGCTATCTAACGAGGAAGGTCAAAGAGGTGACCGTGGAATTTTTCGAGACGACCTATAAAGGATTGTAGGGCTTTGTCTGGAAAGCATCACAGTGGTTTTCAAATTTCCTGCGGATCTCTGAGTAGGTCAAAAATGGCAAAAAACTGTACCGCTTCAGTGCGAGCCAATAGCGCAAAACCGACGCTGGAATACCCTTGTCGAGCTCAGAAATCATCCTGCAAAAGATTTGGAGCCTCAATCATTGCGAGAACGCGGGATTTGATAAACTCCTAGTAGAAGCGAGAAGGCGCATTCACGGCAGGCGTTCACCAGCACGCCCCCAGCGGCTTGATGGCCGAGTGGATAGCGCGGTGTACTTGCGGGAGGGTGGTCAAAGTATCGGTTCCGAGGGTGGGTTCTGTGCATTGCTAGTGGTATTTTTGACCTTTTATCAATGTACAATACCGGCCTTAACTTTCGGTCTTTGGGCGGAAAAAGCGAAAAAAAGCCTTTTCCGCCTCTTTTCTGTAGCGCACTTCAAATTGAGCGCATTGAAAATTGAAATACATATTCGTGATCAGCACCGAGCCCTCTTCCCGATGAGCTCCAAAGCGGATAGCGAGCGCCTGAAAAATACTTCAGTGACCTAATTCCTGCCTGTCGCGGAAGACCCCTTCCTTCGCGGGAGATAATTACACCCGTAGCTCCTAGGCGGCTAATGATGGAAGAGATTCGGCTTTTTAAAGCCGGTTTTCTACTTTATTTTTAGTAACATGTAGTTGTCTGGATTTCCTAGCATTTCCCGATCACAATGATTCACTTTTTTAGAGGATCCGATAATTTAAGTGCTATTGTTTTCAAAAACGTCTCCACTTTGGAAGACTATAATTTCGGCACGTCAAGCTTATGTGTTTTATACTCGTTTGTCCCGTTGAAGGCAACAGTGGAAATCATGCTGCGAAAGAGGAATCTTTGGGGTTGAAATCGCTAGTGATTATACCCCGGCAAAGTTGGTCACATGACACTTCTTTGCAGTTAGCCGCACACTTTTTGCAAAGTGAACACAGAATCGTTTCTTTGAAGAAAGAAACACAGACATTTGGAGGCCTATGAAAACACCTTATAGTCCTCAGTAGGTGAAATTTGACTAGGCTGGAAGGCATTTTGGTCATGTAGTTACGAGGCAAACTCACCCCAATGCTAACTAAGTGTCATTTAAAAAATTGCTCAAAAACGGAAAGATAGTCTACGAGAGCATTTATCAGTTAATTCTGACTTAAAGGATGGTTCGATTTCAAATATTGGTTCGTTTGTACCGGTTCATCACGAGTGAAATATCCAATGGCCCTGCTCGGGACCCAGATTAGCTCCGGAGCCAGTCCACTCTCCTGCCTCTGTGACCCCCCGCGCCATCTGAGGACGCCGTAAATCGCCTAACTAGAGTCTTCACACTTCTGGTGCCGCGGCGCCATATTGGTCCTTCCAAACGAGGGTGGAGTAGAATACGCGGCGTACACCAAATAAGGTTTGGATAACATCGACCTCCCTCTTTCATTTAACATGCTTATATTTTCCATTTCGAGTTCTCTCCATCTTACCAGAAACATGTCTTTCATATTTATTTATTTATTTATTTATTTTCAGGGCGTTTCACTAAAATGTTGCTTCTATAGCTTGTAGCGCATCTTGAGGAGCACCGGACGCGTGTCGTGCTTTTCCATTGCGTAGTCTGCATGGTGGTAGAACGCATGGTGCGTCACAGTATCATAAGCATAATGGGGTGGGGAAGGGCAAAATGTATGGCGCAATCTAGTGGCATTGAATAGAGCCCATTCTCATGCCTGTGAGTTTAAACTAACAGTTGGACTAATGCCGGGTCATTCATGCTACTCACTGCGGCTTCGTTTTCGACATTGACAGTAGTTTATTTATTTATTTATTTATTTATTTATTTATTTATTTATTTGCACAATACAGTGCGCACAAGAATAACTCAAAAAGGACACGGTAAATCGCAAAAAACTACAATGTGAGAAACAAGATTTTAAAAGCCATCAGCAACACGAAATGAAGTTAGTTAACAGAGTGAAATATACTTCTTCAAAGAAGTGAGGGCGGAACGGCGAATTCGAAAAAAACCGGCAGATTCTGTGAAAAAATACTAGAAACAATTAAATAGGAACAACTAAATAGGAGGGGACTGAGGGAGGTAGAGAATTTGAGGGAGAAGAGCAGTGGGCCGCCACTGCAAGTCGTGAGATCGGCTCCGGATACCAGCATAGTAGGTCCGTCAACTCCAACAAATCTCATACCTTCGACTGCAGGGGAAACAGAGGACAGACATGAATGTACACTCTGTCTGACCAAACATACAAAATCGGTAACAAGTGATAGAGTAATATGAAATATTTGAAACTCTCAAACAGCAAACAAACGAAAGAAGAGCAATTAGGAAACTAAAAAATTGAACTAGAAACAACAGCAACTAGGAAACACTAACAACTAGTAGAATAGCAACTAAAAAACGGAGAAAATTGATAGAAAATATGTTTGTGTATATAGAAGAAAAAAAAGCTAGTGATACTGATTAGTAAAAAAAGAACACGTAAAGAGAAGGAAAAAACTCGAAACAGGATTTTAAAAAATAATGATAATAAAAATATATGAAAATGTAAAAAAAAAATCCCACTCTAGCTAAAGTCAGGGATCTGGAGCGTAGAAAGCAAGTCAATTTTTTTCAGCTGACTTCGGAAAATGTTGTGGTTGGGCGCTTCAAGTAAGGTAGGAGGCAGCATCTGCAGCCATCGAGCTCCACGGTAGAAAAGTGAATGGAAAACCTTCTCCTTATTTTTCTTCTTTACCTTGGGGTAGCGAAAGCAGTACTTGTTATGACGACCTTGCGATGGCACAAAAACCCAATACTTGCTAGCTCTCAGCCTTGATTCACCCTTCAGGATTTTGAAACAGAAAATTAAATCGTTAAAGACACGCCTATATAGAAGACTTTTAAGATTAAAAATTTTGAGTCTTTCTCCATAACCTGGAATAATTCTAGAACTTGTAGTATTTGGGAAGCACCTATAGAACAAAATTTTTGTGAAAGTCTTTTGAACCTTTTCAATTTTTTCCTGACTTTTTTTGTGTAGGGGCTCCAAACCTGAGAGCAATACTCTAAAATTGGAATAACATATGTCTTATACAAGGTGATCAGAAGAGAGCTATCGTTACATTTCAGGTTCCTAAAAATGAAAAATAGGGCAGAAAATGCTTTTCGCACCATATTATCAACGTGATTCGAGAATTTCAACTCCTTGTCCAGAAAAACACCGAGGTCACGGGGTTCCGTTGTAGATGGCAGCAATCTGTTGTCAATTTTGAATTCTATAGCTGGTAGGCTTCCAATATGAAAGACCATGGTTTTCGAAAGGTTCACTGGTATTTCCCAAGCTTCAGACCACTCCATCATCACATTTATGGATTGAGATAAAGCTTGACAAACCTGCATTTTATTGCCACTGTTATAGATTCCGTAAATTTTTGTATCATCAGCATACATTTGTACCTTCACTTGAGGGTGTGTGACTAAAATTGCTGGAAGGTTGAATGTGTATGCAAGGAAAAGGACCGGCGACAATACGCCTCCCTGAGGAACGCCGCTAGTTAAGAATGACATATGGCTTTATTGAATCCCCTTTTTGGAATGCGCCACGCATTCTACTTTTAGAGATACCAACCAAGGAGGCAGTTGAGTTTTTTTATCTGGCTTAAACAATGCATGTATAGTTATAAATAAAAATAGAACATAGAACTAGAAATAGAACTTTTAGAAGAAAAGGATCAGCCCATTATTTCTTATCATTTCTTATCCTTCTTATCGCACTCGAGCACGCTGTAGAGCAGTCGGAGTAGGAGCCAGGTCGAATTGTTAGTAGGCCTGAATGTTGACTTGCTTCATCAGTACACAGAATCCGATTCTCGTGTCTTCCACGTGATTGTCAAGTTCTAGACATTAAAAGAAGCGCGGCACAGGTTAATGTGGCCAGGTAGTAACAAGAATGTGACAAACATTCAGCTCATGCACAATTAATCGAGTCTGAAATGCAAGGTTTTAGACGGGGCATGGCGCAATCTTGGCCATTTGTACGCCAAAAAGAAATCTCGTTACCTTGTGTTTTCATATGAGTCTCAAACATCTTCAAAAGCTTCAATAGCAGCAGTGTTAGTTCCCTTAAGATAGTACCTGCATTTTTACTGTAGGTTACCCTGCATTTTTCACAAGTCGCTTCTAAAAAAACGAATTGAAATGGAAATAGAACGAAGAAGATTGACAAAGGATTGGAAAAATTGTGCAATAAAAGAAATAAAATGGAGAAGAAGGACAAGATATTGTCAAAACTCGACCCTGGAACACACCACTTCTAAGGTGTTTGGAAGGATCAATAATACACCGCAACATCAGAAGTGTGAAGACTCCGGTTAGGCGATTTACGGCGTCCTCAGATGGCGCGAGGGGTCACAAGGGCAGGAAAGGGGACTGACTCGGCATCTAATTTTCGTCCCAACCAGGGCTATTGGGCATTTGACTCGTGATAAGCCGGTGCAAATGAACGCAGAATTGGAATTGAACTATCGTTCGAGTCAGATTTAACTGGTGAACGCACTCGCGGGCCATTTATCCATTCTTTAGCAATTTTTCAATTTCACGCAATTCAGATTTGGAGTGAGTTTGTTTTGTAACTGAGTGACTGAAATGTCTTCTAGCTTAGTCGAAGTCTCAGCTGTAGAAGACTATAAGGAGTTCTCATAGGACCCCAAATCTCCATGTTTCTTCATTCAAAGAATTGCTTCTTCAGTCGCTTTCACCATGGGACAAGTGCGCGGGCAATCACAAAGAACTGCCATGTGTACAACTTTGTCAGCGCATAATTACTACAGATTTCAACCATAAAGGTTCCAACTCCACGGCTTGATTTCAACCATTATGTTTAACGGGACAAATGAACATGAGTACACAAACTTGATATTCCAAGGTTAGAGCCCTCCAAAGTAGAGACATTTTCTAAAATTAATGACAATTAAACAATCAGATCCATTAAAAAATTATATCATTGTGATCGCGATGAACTAGGGAATCCAAAGAATTGTGTGCTACTACAAGTAAGGTGGAAAATAGGCTGTAATATGTCCGAATTTCTTCCTTCATTAGCTATTAGGAGCTGTGGGTGTAATTATCTCCCGCCAGGGAAGAGGCCAGCCACGCCAGGCAGGAATAAGGTCACGAAACTAAATTTCAGGGGCTCACTCGGCGTCTTGTAGCACATCGGGAAGACAGCTCGGTGCTGATCACGAATATGTGTTTTTAATTTACCATGCGCCCAATTTAAAGGGCGCTAAAGAAAAGCGGCGGAAGAGGCGTTTTTTCGCTTTTTCCGCCCAAAGACCGAAAGTTAAGACCGGTATTGTAGAGTGCATTTTAGCCTCGGCAGGATTCAGTGTTCGCGTTTCAACCTCTTTTTAACCTCTTGCGGATGCGCGCGAAGCTAGCCTTCGTCGATTAGATATGGCCATTGAGCCATGCTTGTCTAGTTAGATGCTGTTCATGTGTGACCCCTTTTTAATGTTTTCTATTAGTTTTAGAAGTGTGTATCGTAGTAACCTTGTAGTGAGCGTGATAGTGACTATTACTTGATCCATCACCAAGATATTCTGATAGCCTTTCGGATTTCTATGGACAGCGCGTTCCTGGTGACTTTTACTAATTTTACTAACTGTGGCAAAAATTACAATTTTTTATCCTTCTTGCGTTATTGGTCGCATTTCTGCCTATTTTGGTGCCGGTCACTCATCCGTACTCTAGAGGGGAGCGGTCCGCTACAGTTATGAACACATGTCATGTCTGCAGGGTCGGAATCGTCTAGGGGAGGGCATTTCGGTGTTCCGGTGGACTATATTAGGGGGCAAAAGTAATGAGACACCCCATGCCGTGTCCACGTTTTTCGTGGCTGGAGTCTGGTTTCGTGCTTGTCGTATTTGTATGTTTGTATGCTACTTACTGAACCCTATCTGAGAAGTTACCACTTCCGCCCTTTCCAGAAGCATGCCAAAAACCCCATGCTGTTTCATGCCGAAACCCCAGTCTGACGAGTCGACCTGTGTCGCGCAAATCTCGCCCAATTCCCAACCCCGAGCAGTCTGGGCTCAAAATTCACGCAAGATGAGAAGTACGTCTTCTACCTTAACCCTGCCAAGCAGCGAGTCTGGGTGAGGCCTGGTGATCTGTTACCGACCTTCGTTCGGCGAGATGTTCACGGCGAGAGGCACCTTTGGAGCTTTTGGGTCTGCGCCCATGGACAGGTTTACCGGAAGCTGTTTCCCAAGAACACTACGATGAACTCCAAGGCCATGGTGAACGAAATAGAAGAGATGGGCCGGCGACTCGCTCTTATTCATTCGCTGCGCTTCAAGAAGGTTCTCCTCTTCGACAACGCAGCACCCCATCGGGAACAAGTAACCACGGATAAGCTTAGCCAGCTGGGCTACGTTCACATGCCTTACCCACCGTATTCCCTGGACATCTCTCCATGCGACTACCACTACTACTTGAGCCTACAGGACTTCCTAGTCGGAAGGGCCACAAGAACCCAAGCAGTGCTTGACAACCCTATCGAGCAGTTGATCAACACCAGGCCCAAGCAGTTCTGCAAGGATGGGATTAGGAAGTTGGCTAAGCGATGGCAGCAAGGTCCTTGCCCTTAATGGCAAATACATTCCTCAGCATCGTTGAGTTGTAATTGAGTTATAAAGAGATAAAGATTTTTTTCATTTTGTCTCATTACTTTTGTCCCCCCCCCCCTAATAGTAGGCTACGACGTAAGGAGGGTGCCGGTAAGTGAAATGGTGAAGGCAGGCTAGCCGCACTTCCTCCGTCACTCCATTCGTCTAGGAATGTTATTGGGCGATGATCACAAATGTGGTAAACGGTTTTAGCTTTTAGATTTTTGAGGACTATTTTCAGTTCAAAATACGATCTTGGAAACGAAGTGCGGCCAGATGAAGAAACCACTTGAAAGCCAGCTTTTTCGCCGTATTCATGTCAACTCTAACCTACTTAATCTGCTGTTGTACCGAAAACAGATGCCAGATTCGTGAAAAGCACCACCAATAACCCCCTTAACGAGGTTTGAACGAAGAAAGATTTTAACCTTTGGAGTGTCGAGACTACGAGTGCCTGTATTAGCAATGGCGCCGCTCTGCTTGCATCCCCATATAGTAGTGGAGAGTGGTTAAATGAGGCTACTACGAGACACACTTCCAAAACTAACACAAACAACTATAAAGGGATCACGCATGAATTGAATCAAACGAAGGCTTCCTCCACAAAACATGCATGTTTAGTGGCCATCGGAGTGTCTCTAATCGACAAAGGCTAGCTTGGGTCACGTCCTGCAAGTAATTAAAAAGAGGTTGAAATGCGAACAGTGAACTCCGCCGAGACCAAGATGCACTATCGCTACTAGCAGTGCATATACACCACCCCCGGAACCGACCCCTTGATCGCCCTCTCGCAAGTCCATCACGCTATCCACTTCGATTGCAACTTTTCCCCGTCAAATTGGACAGACTTCTAAGCTAACCTAAGACTTTTCAAATTAAAGAAAACTTCCTAATCGAAACGAGCTTCTTCTACATTAAACAATACTCTCGAAAAATGTTAAAATAATTTTTTGTGCAAGGAAAATTTTGGTATAATTTTTAACTAACTTTCCAATAAGAGAACACATAGTTTAAAATTTTATGAAAAATTTTTTTTTGTGGAAGACAATGAGTTAAAGCTTGTTTTGAAGAACAAGAAGGCGGTCATTTTACGTTGCCAAAACATAGATTGCTCCATGCCCCGTCAGAAACTTCGCGATTTTCATCCGATTGAGAGCAAAATTTTTGCTTGCATGCAGTTTCACACCTGCGAGCGTGCAACATAAACAGTTGTAAAAAATGCAGATATCCTAACTTTCTTGCTGCATGTAAGCAGTATCTACACTATCGATCAAATAAACGTTCCCTTCAACTTTTTGAGTACATGGTGCGATCCAGGCTTTCGATACAGGACATGATTGCTGCCTTGCTGCGCCTGAACACAAAATTTAATTTATTCTTTTTTCTTAAAAAATAAAAATTTTACAAAATTATTTTACCCATTCGGCAGCTAAATTAAAAAAAAATTCAAAAAAGTTATTCTAAGTTTTCCTTGATCAAAAAAATATTCCAACCATCTAGAAAGTCTTTATTTCAACCTGTAAGAGACTCGTCTCGATTTGAAAGACGTTCAATTTGATTTCAAAGTTCATAGGCCGGCTTAGAAGAGTGTCCAATTTGACGTGAAAATGGTATATATATATATATATATATATATATATATATATATATCCCGTTGCATCGAGTTGTTCGAGCGGGCGCCAGCAGCGTCTCCATTCGTGCCTATCTCGTGACACAGTGCTCCATTGGGTTATCCTCGCTCGAGGGACATGAAGAACGTCACGTCGATCGTTCAGGGCTGTCACGAAGATGTCTGACCAACGTTGGTGGGTGTCCTGGTGTTCTCTTGACATCGCGCGGAATCCAGTCGGTGACGGCTCTCGTCCTGCGGGTGTCTGCGAAGTGCATTGGCCTATTTAATTTTTGACGACGTGGCCCATGCGACAGCGTCCCTAATCTTCAAACGTCGACGAAGCTCGGAACTCCGGAGGTCTTCTCTCACTTGGGTGGGTCGCGTCACTCCGAACATCGTCCTCTCGATTTCACGCTGCGCTGCGCTGATCGCGTGTTCAACCTGCTATCGTATGGCCAAGGTCTATGAGGCGCATGGCAGGGCAGGAAGAACAATGGAGTCGAGTAGGTGGGCGCGGAGTCGGGCGTTCTTCGTTTTCTTCACGATTCTTCGAGGCTCCCGTAGGCTCCCCATGCAGCTCGTTTCCTCTTACTTAGCTATGGCGCTAGTTCCTTGACTTTCCAATCTAGATACGGGGCATCAATAAAGACAAGACCTATTGTGTGATCCTCTGAAAGGCGGACAGATCGCATTAGCTGGTTTTTGCATCACTTCCTATCTTCCTGCTTTCGTACGTACAAGAAACGTGCAACAGTTTCTAGAGCAGCTAAGGCAGTGGAACTTGAACGACAACAGTTGGAATATCAACGTTTTGACTTTGATTTTGATTGGTGGCGATGTCCGTTCCTCCACGTGGTGCCACTGGAAACTGCCCGCTCTGCGAGCTAAGCCAAACACGGACATTCGATTGCTGGCGACAGGCCCTTGTGACAGGCCGGCCTACGAACATCCATGTCACATCACATGGTGCATGTCAGTTCACGTATATCGAGATAGTGCTACGGCGTCCACGGGAGCCGACGCGCACTCGCAAAGCCCGGCGAGTGTGGAAAGTATGCGAGGGTCCCTGATGCGAGGACGGCATGGGGGGGGGGGCAACTGAGCTGTCCGAAAGTCCCGTAACGTAAGCAGGACCCGCGTGGCAAGGCTGAATGTTGGTACGTTGACGGGTCGCACGTGCGAGTTGGTTGAAGCACTGGAGCGTAGAAGAGTTAATCTCTGTGCGGTGCAGGAGACGAGGTGGTCCTGCCGCAAGTCAAGGGACATAGGACGTGGCTTCAAGGCCGTTCTATGTGGAAGTCCCAGGACCACCAGTAGAGTTGGAGTCATCGTCTCCGAACGATTTCGTGACTCGATTGTAAGCGTCGAATGCTTTGACGATCGATTGATGAAGGTCGTTGTCGCCGCTAAGGAGCGACTCTATCACTTCTTCTCTGCGTATGCTCCACAGACTGGCTGCTCCGATCAAGCCAAGGATGAGTTTTGGAACCTGCTTGATGAGAAGACAGCAGAGGTACCGTCGAAAGATGTCATCATAGTCGCTGGTGGGCACGTAGGTGCTGCGAAAGACGGGTACAGCTGTCATGGTGGTTTCGGATACGGAACACGAAACGCCGATGGTGAGCGTATTCTTGACTATGCGGAATCGCATAACCTCACCATAGTGAACACCGTCTTCCGAAAACGCGACTCGCACCTTATCTCATACTACAGTGGGAGTACCAAGACTCAAATAATCTTTGTCCTTGTGAGAGATCGCGACCGGAGTCTTGTCACAGACGCAAAGATCGTGCCGTATGAGACGGTCGCACCACAGCACCGACCGCTGATCTGCACTTTGAAGATCGCCCCTCCGAGGCTGAAGCAGGTCGAGCGATGCGGTGCAGCAAGAATCAAGTGGTGGCGAATGAGAGAGAAGGAAGCAGCTGTGATTTCTCCTGTGCGGTTACCGACAGTCGCGACTGTCGACGAAACTTGAAAGAAGACGACCGACGCGATTCGTCAAGCTGCACAGTCGGAACTCGGCATTACGAATCCTGGGCGATGGAAGGTCGACAAGCAGGCCTGGCTGTGGACAGATGACGTGAAAGCAAAAGTGCGAGAGAAGAAGTCGCTTTATCACGTGTTTCTCGGCGAAAAGACAGCCGATAACTGGCGGAAGTACCAAGAAGCGAAGAAGGCTGCAAAGAAGACCGTGGCTGTTGTAAAAGCCACTCATTATGGAGATGTCACGAGAACCTCGAGTCACGCGATGGTGAGGGGTATCTGTACCGACTTGCAAAGTTTCGCCAACGGCAGACCGAGGATATTGAGAAGTTCTTTGGCATCAATGATGAGAACGGCCATCTTCTTACAGACCGCAAGAAGGCATTGAAGCGATGGCGCGATTACTTTGAGGAAATCTCTACGGTAGAATTTCCTCATCCAGCCATCCCTTCAACGGCTCCAACCCCGGTGCCGTTCAGAAGATCACCGTAGAGGAGATTGAAGCGGCTTTGAAGAAGATGAGGCCAGGCAAGGCAACTGGGCCCGACGATGTGGCGGCTGATTTATGGAAATCCAAGTGCTGGTACCCTGCTGAGTGGTTGGCGAAGTTCTCTAATCAGGTTGAGGCGGAGAAGAAGGTGCCTGAGTGTTGGCTCCAAAGTACGACGATCCCGATTTGGAAGAAGAAGGGCAGTCCTGCTGACTGCTCCAATTACCGTCCGATTCGCTTGCTTTCGCACAGCATGAACATCTTTGAGCGAATTGTCGATGGACGAATTCGGGACATCGTCCAGCTGTCCAGCAATCAGTGCGGCTTCGTGGCTGGCTGTGGCACCGTTGATGCAATTCACGACGCCCGCCTCCTGATAGAGAAGCGTCGCGAGAAACAGAGGCCAGTGCATATCGCCTTTCTCGACTTGGAGAAGGCCTTCGACCGCGTACCGCGTGAGGGTATATGGTACGCCTTTCGACAACACAACGTGCCTGAGGAACTTATAGAGTGGGTGCGGATGCTCTACTCCTGCCCAAAGAGTCGAGTTCAAGCTGCAGCTGGAACCTCGATGGAGTTTCCCATCTCTTTCGGGGTACACCAGGGGTCTGCGCTTTTCCCACTCCTCTTTGTTGTCGTCATGGATGACATCACACGAGATCTTCAGAAGCCCGTCCCCTGGACGTTGCTTTATGCCGATGACGTGATGCTCGCTAGCGAAGATAAGGTGAACTCTAGCGAGAGATGCAAGCTTGGTGTGATCGCTTGGAGCGGTTTGGACTCAAACTGAACGTGAAGAAGACCGAATATCTAACGACAGACGTTACTGAGTCCAGCTCCATCAAGGTTAGCGGCATCGAGCTTCCACGCACTGCGGTCTTTAAGTATCTGGGATCAGCAGTCGCGTCTGACGGCAAACTGATGGTCGAAGTGAATTCACGCGTGAGTGCAGCTTGGTCCAAGTGGCGCTCGTTGACTGGCGTGCTCTGCGACAAGAAGATACCAGAGCGCTTTAAGTCGAAGATCTACAGAGCAGTCATCCGGCCAGTAGCGATGTACGGCGCTGAGTGTTGACCTGCCACTAAGGAAGTTGAAACGCGCCTCAGCGTAATGGAAACGAAGATGCTGCGCTGGATGGCTGGAGTCACGCGCCTGGACCGCATCCGAAACGATGCTATTCGGCAGAAGTTCGGTGTCGCGCCGATAGCGGACAAGAAGCTCGCTTGCGATGGTACGGCCATGTTCTCCGTGGAAAGGAAGACAGCGTCCGCAAGATAGGCCCTGAGTTGGAAGTGTCAGGAAATCGGCCTAGAGGGCGTCCGAAGCAGCGCCGGGCTGATACGTTACATATGGACATGAAAGTAACTGGCGTCCACTCTGATGAAGCGCAGGATCGGGAAAGGTGGCGCCATGACACCAGGATAGCGGACCCCACCACGGAGCGGGACAAACGCTGAAGAAGAAGAAGACTTTGATTTTGATTCGTATACAGTTGCACTGTATACGAATGTTGACACACGAGAAGCTGTTGAGGTCTGCTTGTGTCTCTTGCAAGAGAGCAATCTTATGCCTTTCGGGTTATTCAGAGAAAGCGTTGCAGAGCTGTACTTCGAAGAGTGGACGATTTAAGCACAATTCGAATTGGAAACGTGTGCTATAAACAATCAAGAGGTCTTGCAATGGGAAGCAGGCTGGCACCCCTGCTCGCTATGATATCCATAGACCAATTCGAGCGGCCAGCTTTGATTTCCAGAGTGCTATGCTTCAGAATATACATTGATGATATTTGTGGGGAAACTCGCGGGCAACACTCTGGCAAGCACTGCGACAGCTGAATTTAGCGTTTCCTTCGATCAAGTTGACGTCAGAATCTTCCTACCATTTTATTGCTATTTTCGAATTCGAAGATCTGAATATCGAAAGGTCATATAAGCAGTATGTGGTGTGTGAAGCTGCCATCTCGTACCACCAGCGTGCTCGAATTTGTCATCATTTATATATCTTTATATCTGCTGCACATGACTCGGAGCTAAGGACGCTAACGGCGGAGAGTCTCCTCAAAAAGATAGTTGATCGTGTTTCCGATCCCATGTCTCTACAGATGCTTTACATCCCTGGCGAGAAGATATCAAAGGACTTTTCAGAGCACGTCAAAGCTGAAAAAAGAGGAAGATCGATCGAGGTATCTGGACTTGCAGAACCGTCGGATAGCCTGTCAGTATCGGAACGGAGGACAGATCTTAAAACTAAGGTTTTGAAAGTCCTCGTTCTGCAGGTTGATTTCGAACCTGTGGAGGTGCACTCTAACAGGCAAGGCCGATGTTTCCGGGCCACGCCTGGTCAAAGTTGCCCTACCATCGCAATATTACTGACAGAGGGCACAAGCTAACGCGCATACTCTCCGCGGTGCAGGCTTCGAGGGCGTTTTCGTGCAGAGAAGCAAGACTACGAACGAAAGAAAGCAGGAGTATGAGTTGAGGCAGTTGGCTAATGAGACAAATAGGGGCAAGGCGAGAAGGGAGAGGGTGGTATATCGTGGTCAGCTCAGGCACGTTTGCGGGGTCGGACAACGCCTGAGTGGGCAGGTGCTCCACCGCTCCTTTCTTATTACTTGGTTAATGTCCGAAGCCTCGTTAACAAAATTATTCATTTCCATCACTTTTTGTCAAGAGTGAAACCGGATATGGTATTTGTTACTGAAACTTGGTTGAATGGAAGAATCATTGATGTCGAAATCTTAGCCAACTTGCCTTATATAATACACCGCTTTGACCGGAGCAATGGTAAAGGGGGCGGCGTTTGTGGCATTTCCTGAAGTACCATTAATTCCAGCATCCTTAATCACTGTGCCTCTCACGAATCTGATGTACTTTGTGTTGAAATTTCATCTTGTATAAAAGCTCATTTAAACCAGGTCCGACTTATCATTGTCTATCGTGCTCCTAGCTTATCGAAAGGGGATGACGATGCCCTACTTGATCTTGGTCTTCATCTTTCTTCTTTTGTTGCTGTCAGAAACAAAAGTACAATTCATGGAGACCTAGGTTGGCAAAATTGCTCACCTACTCTCAATGCTATGCGTCAGCTAATTTTCTGGCTTTCTTTAATGATGCTGGTTTCACACAATTAGTCAATGAGCCGACGCACGAAGAGAACGTTTTTGACGTCATTTTGTCAACATCCCCTATGGTATCCAATGTTCGGATTTTGCCACCATTCGCTTTCCACCGTTCAATTCAATTTGCGCTCCTCACTTTTCCCTATTTATTAGGGCCCTTGCCTTGCCTCCTCAATGCTGACTTTGCCTCCGTCAGCCAGAGTCTAGCCGAAATTGAGTGTCCGCTTGTTTTCGATGGTTACGGAAATGTACTATATGACCTTTGCCAAAGATGTTGCAAGGTTATTTATGATAGACTGGATCAGTTTCTTCCTTTTAGGACCAAAACAGTGGTCTCGAGTGAGCATATTCGAAAGTTGCTTGCCCAAAAAAGCGCATGTTTCGCTCTCTACCTGATCCGCTGAATAATGCCTGCAATGAAACCGTCTGTGCGAATATTGATTTTCATCTAAAAAGATTCTGGACTCAGCGTGAGAGTAAGCTTGCCAATCATGTATCAGTGAAAGGATACGTTTACATACACGTAGTAAGATTTAATCTAGTGGAGCCTTTCCACATATAACTGATGTTTATGGTAACGTCTGTCCTTGCACCAAAAGCAGAGCTACTGCTCTGAGTTGTTCTTCTCCTTCTCTTCGCATGATGCGATGTATCGCTCCATCGATGCAAACACAATAGCTTCTAGGAATGCCTCTTTAATTACGAATACCAAGCACTCTTTTAGCAATGTAGTCTTTTGACCTGATAAAGTGAACACCGTTCTTAGAGGCCTAGAGCCTTCCATCACTGAACCTGTGATGGCATTCCACCAATTATTTTAAAAGAGTGTGCTTATGAACTGTTTCGACCTCTTTCGGATATCTTTAATATTTCTTTTATGTTTGGAGAGTTTCCATATGTTTGGAAGCACACACTAGTAACGGCCATTTCTAAGAATCAGCTGCATATTCATTCTCTCAGTTTCGACCAATTAGCATTATATCTGGTCCTATTAAGATTATTGAAATCGTAATAAAGGAAATTTTTTTGCCGTGGTTAACACGAACGGGGGCTGTTTCATCAGAGCAACATGGCTTTCTATCGGAACTCGTTACAGTCACGAATGTTGCTGATAGCATATTCGACTGGATAGTTGCTCCTAATCTGGGCAAAAATAGATTACATAGATTTCACGAAAGCACTTGATAATGTGTCCCACACGAATCTGCTTCTCAAGATGAATTCACAAGATATTGAGAGACAGCTTCTGAAATGGTTCGCTTCATATTTGGAGAAAAGATCAATGACCGTTCGGGTAGGATATGAATTTTCCGACAAATACGAATGCACCAGCGGAGTTCCACAAGGTGGTGTATTGCAATCTCTTCTGTTTCTGCTGTACACAGCTGGTATTTCTGATGTTATTAGATTTTCTAGTAATCTCAAACTTCAAGTGTACGCTGATGATATACGAACTACGGCATTTACGATGAAGCAGGCGTGCAGAAACCTGCTTGGCATTGCAAGAGCTTTGATTTTGGCCATCTGAGCTAAGTCTAACTGTAAATCCGGAAGAGTGCTATGTGTTGCATATTGGCAAAATGCGCGCTGCTGAATATGATGTTTATGACGTAACTCTTCCTGAGTGTGCAACTGTTAGAGATCTTGGTGTTATGGTGGACTCAAAACTTTATTTCTCAAACCATGTTGAAAAAATAATTCAAAAGGCATACGCTATACTTTAACTTATTTTTCGTAATGTTTGCAGCGACAATTCAGACATTTTGATCAAACTTTATAAAACACATTCTTCATTTGGAGTACTGCTCGCAAATATGGAACCCAACTTCTAAGAAAATTATTCTAAAGTTTGTAAAAGTTCAAAAAACTTTTACGAAACTTGTATGCGGTTGATCGCAGCAAGGAAATTGTGAGCGACCTTTTCCCAGTTATAGAGATCGGATAGAGTTACTAGGATTGAGATCCCTATTGCCCAGAAGAGCTGTCGCTGATGGTACTTCAGAGTACTTCGTGGCGAGCTCAAACTGTGTGCTAGCAAGCACTGGATATTCCGCCCTTGTGAGCCACGATCTGGAGGATTTAACCTTAACTATCTCTTGATCCAAGAAAAGAACTACGCAAAGTTGTTCAACATCATCTCTTATCGTAAGGCTCGCTGGATTAGGCACTTGCCTGCCGAGGTTACAGTCTGATAGCAGTAACATTTCCAGATATAAGTTAGATAGAATCGATATCTTGCAGGTTTTAGAAATTTCGAACAGCTGCATTTAATAAACGCCTACCGAGATTATGAAAGCACTCTCAGTAATATTGACTGAAGCCACGAACATCCTTCTTGTCAAGATAGTGCTTTTCTTTTTCCCCTTCTCGCCTCACACTTTTTATAGCTTTGCATTTAGGGTATCTACAAACGGATGCCACCAGCTTCCTTACCCCTTTACATTTAGATATTTTTTGATACAACTGTTTTCTCTAATTCTTATTAGGCGACATTTTTTGGTGACCTACACATTATTATTTTTTAAGGAAGTGGGTTCCACTAGATTATTTAGAAACCTTCATATGCGCTTTCTTTGTTGCTTCTACAACGCAGCTTGCTCTCTTCAATCTCTGCAGTTAAGTAGCCTGTCCTAGATGTCAGTTCCATGAGGCGGCCAGCGTACCCATGTGCCAAAGTTCTGGTATCTACCTCAGGGCATCATAGCTGGTTGATGCGGACAGGCTAGTTTCTCCTGGTACATTGGTTTGCTGCCTCCCAATTGCAAATTCACCTTTTGCAAGCTGTGTAGTATAAGTTTTCGTTCCAGATGAATTTAGCGAGTCCCTCGTTTTTGCCGCTTTTTTCTCCTAAGAGACTGAAATCATGTATCAAAATTTTCACAAGCACCTAGTTGCTGGTGAATTGCCTCCACATCCCACTGGAGGTGTAGGCTTATGAGCTAAAAAACCAAAAAATGCCGTTCTTCTTCTCTACTTGATTGGTGCCGTTGTTGTGTTCGTTTGTTTCTTCTTGCTGGGCATGGTTTGTTTCAGTGTTTGTTTGTTTTTCTTATTGTAAAGCGCGTCTTTTTCGACGCATAATTAAATAAACAAATAAATAAATAAAATACATGATTTCGTTCAACATATCTTACCACGTCCTCTGATATGACTACAATGACTTTTCAAAAAGTAAAGAAGAAGTGAGAAAGATCCTGCGGCAAATTGGGCGAGGATCAAAAGAGTGTCGTGGTTAGCTCAATGGTCACTCTTCGGTTCTCCGTTGATCTTCCCTTCATTTTGGACTCGTTCAACTCGGTGAACTGCTTCGTCGTAAGGCGGTCAGGTCTTCTGATATGGCTTGTGTTCCTGTCGCCCCCATTTGGCCCATGCGGAAGCGTCTCTGATTTTCGAACGTCAATGAAGCTCGGAGCTCCGAGGCCTTCTCTCACATGCGTGAGTCGTGTTACTTTGCGAATCGCCCTCTCAATTCCAGCTTCTCGACGCTGATGCCTGCCTGTTTATCCTGTTTTTGTATAGCCCAAGTCTCTCAGGCGTATATTAGGGCAGGAAGAACTGTAGAGTCGAATAGGTGGGCACGGAGTCGGACGTTCTTCGTCTTCTTCACGGTTTCTTTGACGCTCTTGAAATCACATCCATACAAAAATCAATGGGGCATGGGATGAACTGCACAGTCTGGATGAACATCTGGATGAACATATGGACGAACATCTCAGAGCTCTGCTTATCCCTCAAAGCCACCACCCTCCATTTTATCGAACGTCAACGAGGCACAAAACTTAAAGGGCCTTTTCTGAACTGCGCAAAAACTGTTACTTCGAGCACCGTTCACCCCAAGCTCCCCCTCCTGTTGGCTGAGCTATTACATGATTATCAGCACAACATCTTAACGGTGCGCAGAAAGAGCAGATGCCATCCTCCGATCGCCTCGATAACCGCTTTAACCTCGACAGTGTTGCTTGCTTTCTTCACGTTAAGCTATGGACAGGTGGCCCATAAATACAGCAGCAAATACTTAGTTATTTAAAAGCGGAGGACTGAAGTAAATTTGGCTGAATTCAAAATATCATCTGCTCATGCACTAGAGATCGTGGAGCAGAATTATTCACAAGGGCTCACTCCTAGCCTAATAATAGCTGTCAGATGGTGGTGGGAGAGAGGGCAGCTTTTCGAGCTCTTTCCAGCATCTCTTATAGATTTTGGCTCCTCAATTGTTTTAAAATGATGTCATATAGGAAGAATCCCCACCATACAATTAGTATAAAATGTGTTACTTTCTTTGCTAAGTCGTTAAACCCAAGGACTAGGTGGTCCTTGAAGTTATAGTGGAATCGAAGGCGCGGTGCTCTCACTGGGGCCTATTGTAGGCCTGCGATGCCACTGGCCTCAAGCAGCTCGAGGCGCAGTCGGTAGTAGACATAAACAATGACCTATACTATCTCCCGCCACACTTGACCTATTAGGTTGTAACGAAATAAATGGCACTGAACCACTGTAAATTTAAACAGTTAATATCTCGGCTTGTAGGCAAGTTTATTAATCGAAATAAAAACCGTCTGATTCTACACATCTTTGCCAACGTGACACAAGCTTTTTTATCCCAGTAGCATAAAAATCAGAAGTTCTGGAATTGACGAAATCTTCGAAGGCACTTTCGGCATCCTGTTGGTATTTGAATATTTTCCCTACCAAGAAGTCGCCAAGATGCTTGAAGAAATGGTAGTCTGTTAGGGAGAGGTCGGAGAAAACGGAGGATGTGGTAGTTTCAATGCTCAGCTCATTCAATTTCTGCAACGTCATTCGTGCTACATGGGGGCGAGCATTGTCGTGCAGAAGGAGAACTCGCCTTCGGTTTACCAAGGCCGGCCGGATATCCTTCAACTTTTTCATCATTTCTTCAATTTCAATGCAGTACTTCTTTGCCGTGATCGATTCACCGGGAGGGAGGAAGCTGTGGTGAGTAATTCCCAGCGAACACCACCATACTGTCACCATTACTTTCTTTTGGTGCAATTCCGGCTTCGCAAAAACCTTGGGGCTCTCATCGCTGTCCAGCCACTGTGCCGATCGTCGCCTGTTGTCGTACATTATCCATTTCTCGTTACAGGTTACGATGCGATCAAGGAATGGGTCTGTTTCGTTCCGTAGAAGCAGTGCGGACGAGATCTCATATCGTCGGTTTCTTTGCTCCTCAGACAGCTCGTGAGGCACCCATCTTTCCAGCTTTTTGGTCTTTCCAATTTCCTTCAGATGCCAGGCAGCTGTGTTGTGACTGACGCCAAGAACCTTCGCTATCTCCCTGGTACCTTTGTGTGGATCCTCCTCTACCACATCTCTCAGCTTGTCCTCATCAACATCACTATGCCTCCCACGACCTTCATGTTCTTTCAAGCTCTCATCTCCATTCCGGAACTTCTGATACCAACGATACGCCGTCCGAATTGTGGAACATCCTTGACCGAATGCGGCGTTAATCTTCTCGTCCGTCTCCTTAGCTGTAGTGCCCAGCTTGAATTCATACAAGTAAATGCCTCGGATTACCCTTTTGTCCATCTGCAAAAAAGTCAATAAAACTCTAAGGTTTTCCCACTTTTACATAGAAAATTTGGTACTCGCCTGTAGAGCAAAGTTTGCGCTTTTACACGATATGCCACATGTTACGGTTTGTTCTTGATCAAACGCGTAAAGACGCGCCAAAAAATGGAACGAGCCAGTGCCATTTAATTCGTTACAACCTAATAGTTAGGGGTGTATATAAATCCGGGTCTCGGCGCCTAGGACGTACTACTGCTCCCTGCCCTACTGAAGATCCTCGGGGAGACACCTCTAGCAGCACTATACTACGACTCATATATAAACTATCTCCTTTAAAAAAGCTATAATTTATACTAAACCTTCACATATCGCGTGATTGCATCAAAAAAGGTGATTTCATAAACAGGCTTAGTAGCTTGGTAACCTCCTTATTGAACCAAACTACAATAAAAAATTATTTGCAAGGTATACTGGGGTGCATTCTCCATACCAAAAGCATCAGCTACAAGCATGGCTTTTTAAACTTATACAAAGAAGCACGCAAATTCATTCAAACGCTGCTAGATCATTTCTAGCCTCTTAGCGGTCAACCACGTTGTTTACCTGCTACAAAGACCACCTCTGGCTCAATAAACAATACCTATGCTATCTTACGCCACAGTTGACCTAGGTAGGATAAAGGATAAAGGACGGCGTTACTCAATCCCTTCTGGGATGCGCCAGCGCATTCTACTTCTACGGGCTGTCGTGGAGGCGACATGAATGCGTATTTGGCCATACAATGACTTGCGGTGGCCAGCCGATGAACAAGTCAGCGCTCTATCCTTCCCAGACAAGTCTGGTACCAATTCACCGACCCCGGAGGGATGGAAGGCTTGGTTGGCCTGGGCGGGAAATCCGAACCAGGAACCTGGTATCGGGTGCACGCGACAGTCGCGCCTCCTCCGACTGCGCTACACGCGCCCGACCTAGGTAGGGTGTATATAAACCCGGGTCTCGGTGCCTAGGACGTACTACAGCTCACTGCCCCACTGATGATCCTCGGGGAGATACCTGTAGTACCACTGTGCCACTATACTATATTGCAGTAATGAATCCTGTACAGCGCTAAGAGTTGAAACAGGATATCATCTGCACATTTCTTGAATAAAGCAGCATGCAAGCTTATTCATTGTTTGCTTTGTGTGGGGGATGTCGGAGTTGAGATGCTCCAGTATACACTGTTTTTTCGTTTCAATTGACTGGTTGGGATTTGAGGGGTCCTCAAGTCTACACAATTTTCCTGCGTTTTTTGCACATCCTTCCAGCTGTATGCTGTGGAGAGTAGCTTTGTTGCGACTTGTTTGACACTGACTGGTATATAACCAAAAAGCAAGGAGAAATGTATGCAGCATAATAAATATGAACGTTCAACACTAGTGATATACAGACACCAATTGCATGAAGCAGGAAGTCTGGCCACAACACGGAGAGCGTTGCGGACTGTCGAGTCGGCTTCTCGAATCCCGTGGCGACTCAAGCTGCTTTATCCCAAGGGAAGACCTTGAGTATTCGGACTGGTGGCGATGTTCGTTCCTCCACGTGGTGCCACTGGAAACTGTACGCTTTTGCGAACCGAGCTAATCACGAACCCTCGAATGCAGGCGACAGGCCCTAGTGACAGGCGGCCTACGAACAGCCCATGTCACATCATATGGTTGATACTGCTGAATGTTTCACGAGATAATGCTATGGCGTCCGCGGGAGCCGACGCGCACTTGCAAAGCCCGGCGAGTGTGAAAAGTATGCGAGGGTCCCTGATGCGAGGACGGCATCGGGGGGAAACTGAGCTAGTCCGAAAGTCCCGCAACGTAAGCAAGACCCGCGTCGCAACGCTGAATGTTGGTACGTTGTCGGGCCGCTCCTTTGAGGTGGCAGAGGCACTGGAGCGAAGGAAGTTTGACTTGTGTGCGGTGCAGGAGACGAGGTGGTCCTGTAGTAAGTCAAGGGACATAGGCCGAGGCTATAAAGCCGTTCTGTGTGGCAGTCCGAGGACCACCAGCGGTGTTGGCATAATCGTCTCCGAACGGTTCCGAGACGCGATTGCAAGCGTGGAACGTTTCAATGACCGCTGGATGAAGGTCGTAATCGCTGCAGAACGGCGGCTGTATCATCTTTTCTCTGCATATGCTCCACAGACTGGCTGCTCTCAGCGAGCCAAGGATGAATTCTGGAGCCTGCTTGATGAGAAGACAGCAGAAGTGCCGTCACAAGACGTAATCATTGTCGCAGATGACTTGAATGGACACGTCGGCGCTGCGAAAGACGGGTATGGCTGTCATGGTGGTCTCGGTTTTGGTTCACGTAACGCAGATGGTGAGCGCATCCTCGGGTATGCGGAGTCGCACGACCTCACCATAGTGAACACCAGATTCCGAAAATGTGAATCCCACCTTATCTCATTCCACAGCAGGAATTCTAAAACGCAGATCGACTTTGTCCTTGTGATCGTGACCAAGGGCTTGTCACGGGTGCGAAGGTCGTGCCATATGAAACGGTCGCCACACAACACCGCCCACTGATCTGCACTATGAAGATCACACCACCGATGTTTAGGCAGGTTGAACGGAGCGGTCCGTTAAGGATCAAGTGGTGGCGTCTGAAAGAAAAGGAAGCAACTGTGACTTCGCGCATTCGGTTGCCGACGGTCACGACCGTCGACGAGACATGGAAAAATGCCACCGACGCGATTCTCAGTGCTGCGCGTTCCGAACTCGACACTACGAAACCGGGACGGCGTAAGGTGGATAAGCAGACATGGCTGTGGACTAACGAAGTTAAGTAAAAAGTCCGAGAGAAGAAAAGATTATACCACGCATTTCTCGACGATAAGACAGCCGATAAATGGTGTCTGGATCAGGAAGCCAAGAAAGCCGCTAAGAAGGCGGTAGCCGTTGCAAGAGCCACTCATTACGATGATGTCAACGGGAGGCTTGAGTCGCGCGATGGCGAGCGATTTCTTTATCGACTTGCGAAGGTCCGTCATCGCCAGACTGAGGATGTTGAGAAGTTTTTTGGCATCAACGACGAGAACGGTCATCTACCGCAAGATGGTTTTTGAACCGATGGCGCACCTACTCCGAAGAAGTCTCGACAGTAGAGTTCGCTCATCCAAGCATTCCATCTTCTTTTCCTGTACACGGTCCCGTTCAGAAAAACACCGTAGAAGAGGTCGAAGCGACTCTGGAGAAGATGAAGCCGGGAAAGGCAACGGGCCCCGATGATTTGGCGGCCGACTTATGGAAGTCGAAATCATGGTACCCAACGAAGTGGCTGGCGACGTTCTTCAACCAGGTTATTGCGGAGAAGAAAGTGCCCGATATTTGGCAGAGGAGCACGACGATTCCGATTTGGAAGAAGAAAGGCAGTCCTGCAGACTGCTCCAATTACCGTCCGATTCGCTTGTTTTCGCACAGCATGAAGATCTTCGAGCGGATTGTCGACGGGCGCATTCGTGATATCGTCCAGCTCTCTACCAATCAGTGCGGCTTTGTAGCTGGTTGTGGCACAGTCGATGCCATACACGCCGTTCGTCTTCTGATAGAAAAATACCGGGAGAAACAGAAGCCGGTGCATCTTGCCTTCCTGGATTTGGAGAAGGCCTTTGATCGCGTTTCGCGTGAAGTGATATGGTATGCCTTACGAGAACGTGGAGTCCCCGAAGAACTCGTAGAGTGGGTACGAATACTGTACTCTTGTCCAAAGAGTCGAGTGCAAGCTGTAGCAGGTACGTCGATGGAGTTTCCCATCTCTGTCGGAGTACATCAAGGATCTTCGCTCTCCCCTCTACTCTTCGTCGTCGTTATGGATGCCATATCGCGTGAGCTTCAGCAGCCAGTCCCTTGGACGCTGCTTGATGCTGATGATGTAATGCTCACTAGCGAAGATAAGATTGAACTCCAGCGGCAGGTACAAGCTTGGTGCAATCGCTTAGAAAGATTTGGACTCAAACTTAATGTCAAGAAGACCGAGTATATGACGACTGACGAAGATGAGTCCAGCTCCATTAAGATATCACCTGTGTCACCTGTCGTCCCGTTGATCATCGACCTGCTCGAGCGGGCGCCAGCAGCGTCTCCATTCGTCCCTGTCGCGTGCCAGAGTGGTCCAATGGATCCTCCTCGCTCGAGGGACACGAAGAGCGTCATATCGGTCGTTCAGGGCTTTCACGAAGAAGTCCGACCAACGCATTGGTGGGCGTACCGGTGTTCTCTTGACATCCCGCGGAATCCAGTCGGTAACGGCTCTCGTCCAGCGGGTGTCTGCGAAGCGCATTACGTAGCCGGCCCACCTAATTTTCGACAACTTGGCCCACGCCACAGCGTCTCTGATCTTCGAACGTCGGCGAAGCTCGGAACTCCGGAGGCCTTCTCTCACTTGCGTGAGTCGTGTCACTCCGAGCATCGTCCTCTCGATTCCACGCTGCGCGACGCTGATCGCGTCTTCATCCTGCTTTCGTATAGCCCAGGTCTCTGAGGCATATGTTAGGGCAGGAAGAACGATAGAGTCGAATAGGTGGGCACGGAGTCGGACGTTCTTCGTCTTCTTCGCGACTTCTTGGACGCTCTTGAAAGCTCCCCAAGCCGCTCGTTTCCTCCTGCTCAGCTCCGGCGCTAGGTCGTTGGCCATGTTGACTTCGCGACCCAGATACACGTAGCTGGAGCATTCGGAGATGTTCGTTCCGTTGAGCGAGAATGGGGCATCAGAAACTTGTCCGTTCCTCATGGACATCGTCTTCGTAAGATTCAGCTGCAGTCCAACATTCCCACATACACGATCGAAGTCGGCCAGCATTCGCTCCCCCTGGCTGATGCTCGGTGTTATGAGCACGATGTCGTCAGCGAAACAAAGATGGTGCAGCTGCTGGCCGTCGACCTTCACTCCCATGTCTTCCCATTCTAGTTCGCGCATGACGTTTTCGAGGGTAGCGCTGAAGAGCTTCGGGAACCCCTCTCCTTACGTCGATGACGACGTCGTTGTAGAATGGAGAGATCTTGGTCGTGAATCCACTGTGCAGCTCTCGAAGGACTCTGATGTACTGAGTAGGAACGCCCTGAGTGAGCAGGGTTTCGAGGACCGCTTCAGTCTCGACGGAGTCGAATGCCTTCTTCAGGTCGATGAACATAAGCCACAGCGGCAGCTTGTACTCTCGCGACACTTCGATGAGCTTCGTAATGGTGTGTATGTGGTCGATCGTGCTGCATCCTCTCCGAAAAACTGCTTGTTGGCATGGCTGTCCTTCGTCCAGCGTTCTGCAGATCCTATTCAGGATGACTCGAGTGAACAGCTTGTAGACTACGAACAGCAGGCAGATCGGGCGATAGTTGCCAATGCCGTGCACGTCTCCCTTCTTGTACAGCAAGACGGTCTTGCTGGTCGTCCACTGAGATGGAACCTTGCACTCCGACAGGTATCGTGTGAAGAGCCGCGCCAGGGTGTTGATGAGCGCTGGCGAGAGGTTCTTCAGGTGTTCGGGTCTGATCCTGTCAGGGCCTGGTGCTGTGCGTTTCTTCACCGACGAGATGGCGTGTCGGATCTCGGAAGGGAGAACAGAGGGGACGACGTATCCATCCTGCGGAAGATGGCATGGGGGCAGGTGGACGTGGCTATCGAAGAGATCGGAGTAGAAGTCGTGGATGACCCTCTCCATGGTCCTTCTGGAAGAGGTGAGGTTCCGTCGGGACGTCGGAGAGCTGTCATCTTGGTCTTGAAGTTGGCGAGGTTCCGGCGGGCATTGCGGATGCTCAACCCTGCCTCTGCTGCTTCAGTCAACACTTCCGCCCTTCTCTCCTTGAGATCTTTATTTATCGCCGCTCTGCATAGCTTCGCAAGCTCGGACGTCAGTTAGAAGTTGCCTGACGCTTGTGCTGCTCCACGCTGGCGTATAAGCTCGAGAGTTTCCGGAGACAGGCGTCTCTTGGTGGTCTTCAAGCTCTCGGCTCCCTTAGCATTATCGTGGAGATGGTCACGAAGCGGTCATATTCCTCGTCGACGTTGTCCATGACGGCATCTTCCCAAAGGCCGACAAGAGAAATGTAGAAGTCCCAGTTGATGGTCGTTCTGGGGTTCCTCTTCTTGAACTTTGCCGCCTTCTCTCCTTGACGCGAAAAGCGAAACCTCGCGCGAAGGAGGCGGTGGTCCGATCCCGTGTAGAACTTGGGGACAACGGAGACGTCGGTCAGGCAATACTTGCGATTGAAGATGATGTGGTCGATCTCGTTGTGAAACTGGCCACCGGGGAACTCCCAGGTCCATCGTAGAGAGGGAGGCTTCTGAAACTGTGGGTTTCCATGGATGGTCTTGGTCAACATGATAAACTCAGACAGCCTTTCACCTTGCTCGTTCCACTCTAAACCGTGAATTCCGATGTGAAGTTCTTCCGGCGTCCTTCGCGGTCCGATCTTCCCGTTGAAGTCGCCGACGATCACCTTGTAGAAGGTGTGATCTTCCTTATAGAACTTCTCCAGCTCCACGTAGAAGGCTTCGACCTCTTCGTCGTCGTAGTCGGATGTTGGTGCATACGCGACGAATACAGTCAAAGCTGGCACGGAACCACATCGCTTCAGTCGGTAAATGGCATTAGGCTGCCTTCATTAAGGTAAATGGCATTAAGCTGCCACGTATTTCGGTATTCAAGTACTTGGGATCAGCAATCGCATCCGATGGCGGTTTACTCGTTGAAGCCAACTCAAGCGTGAACCAGCATGGTCCAAATGGCGCTCTCTGACGGGAGTGCTCTGCGACAAGAAGATACCAGAGCGCCTAAAGTCGAAAATCTACAGAGCAGTCGTCCGACCTGTAGCTATTTACGGAGCTGAGTGTTGGCCCGTTACCAAAGAAATTGAAAGGCGCCTCAGCGTAATGGAAACGAAGATGCTGCGGTGGACGGCCGGAGTTACGCGTTTGGATCGAGTACGCAACGAGAGGTTCGGTGTCATCCCGATATTTGTGAAGATGCGCGAAGCTCGTCTGCGATGGTACGGCCACGTCCTTCGCGCAAATAATGACACTGTCCGAAAGAATGGTCTTAACCTTGATGTGCCCGGTAGGCGGCAACGAGGGCGACCAAAACAGCGTTGGCTTGACACGCTGCTTCAGGACTTGAAGGTGGCTAGGTTGCACCCTGATCAGGCATTTGATCGGGAAAAGTGGCGCCAACATTCCAGGAAAGCGGACCCCGCAACTAAGCGGGACAAACGCTGAAGAAGAAGAAGAAGACCTTGAGTATTCGACTATACATACCTTCGGATGATTTCGGCCAGATTCAGCCAGCCGACGTTCGTTCCTCCGTGCACGATCTTCCTCTTGATTTGCAAAAAGGGACAACATCCCGAAGGCAAATTACGAACTTGCGGTTAGTTAAAAGAGAACGGATCTGTTATAATGATATTGAAGGTCGGGTATTGTAGCTGGTGCGCTGAAGCATGGTACACCTGTGCCATCCTCGCGTTGAAAAGCTTATGCTTGGCTCAAAGCTGGTTATACGACGTCACATCATGGCCTCTTTCGAAGTCCGAGCAAGATGAATTTGCCGGAATTCACGGCAACGCATCAGGAGGCACAGACGAGTTGGCGAGGAGGAGGACTCGAGTTTTTATCCTAGCGCAACGAGGAAATGGGAAAATTTCCTCCGTATCTATAAAGTTTCGTAGGGCGGCTACTAGACTCTTAGGGAAGCCTATGGGTTGGGGTGGGTGAGTCGGGAGGACAAGAGGAAGATAGTAAGCCTTAGGGGAACCTCCTGACCGTTCTCGGAAGTCAGTGGTCCATTCATGTAAGGAAACAACCTGTGAAGAGCATGAAGTTTTTATACGCTCACCGTACTGACCGTATTGTGACCGGTCCTTTTACTATATGCACTCTGTTCTTGTGTATCATTGATATTGAACGTTCATATCTAATTATTTGAATACCTCTCACATTGCTTTTGGTAAAAACCAGTCAGTAGCAAACAAGTCGCAACAAAGTTGCGATCTACAGCATACAGCTGGGAAGGTGTGACGCCAGACGAGAGAACCGAACCTCCGAACTAGCCTGCATGAAGCAACTGCAATATCCAGTACTCCTCGAGCCGCTCGAGACCGGTGCCATCGCGGGCGTGCAAGCGAATGCCAGCGCTCGTGAGAGCTCACCGTGGGAGCATCGCGCCTCCGACTCCATAGTAACTTCAAGGACCCCTACTCCTTGGCTCAACGAGTTGGAAAAAGGAAACACACTTTTATACTAATTGGGAGGGGGTGGAAATTCTTGCTATGTGACTCGCTTGCCCCATCCAGACATACGCTTGAGACCTTTCCATCGTAAGACGGTAAGTAAATAATGATCAAAAAGCAGGTGGAGAAATTTCATACAGTAAGATATGCTAAGAAAGTCGTAGACATGAGCAGCTACCAAATGCAGCCAAATCTTGTGTACAGTCAGCTTTCTCAGAGGTCGTCTTAAGAGCACTATTGTTTCAAGTTTTCTAGAATGGCTCAGCTAGGAGAAATTTTTCGTCAAAGGGTCCGGTGACTGGATACCCCTCTCGTGCGACGCGTCTTGCTACCCTAACGCATTTCTCCTTTCTACTCTTTTCGCTTCATAGCTGGATCCTCGTCTCACACGAGGTCTTGTTAGAGCTCGCATTGCGTAATGATGACAGGCTGACTATTGAACTTGCTCCGACTCGTTACTGCATTGAGTACCCAAGGCCCCTCTACCAGAGTGGCAGTACTGCCTAAGTCCCGCAGTGGGCGAAGAGTCAGCGAAGCAGCAAATGCAGCCGCGCTGTTCGATTCGCTGGAGGAAAGCATTTGCCGAGTAATCTACACTGATTGAGGTGCTTCAATTCGCGGCCGAGTTCTCCCAAGACGAAGATTTCTTGATTTCATTTGCAACTGAGCTCGGCGGGCGGGGCCGACGAGCACCACTACAGTACTCGCCCGTCGCCCGCAGCCGAGAGAGTTGGCTCGGCGCTGATCTCCGCGGATGGCCCACCCCTTCGGAATGTTCGCCACCGGTCTGCTGCCGTACCTGCCCTTCTACTCATACTGCTCGCTGCCTCCGAAGCGCTCGTCGTACTTCATCAAAGACATCCTCGGTGTCAGCGACAACACGCTTCAGCTCGATGACTTCGGCAGAACAGGTGGGTTGCTGCACGGCTTCACTAAACTGAAAAATTGAGAGGAAACACTACTTCCAGTGGAGAGCTTGGCAGAGAACAGCAGTAGACCGGCGAAGAAGAAGAAGGCACGAACGACATTCAGCGGGCGCCAGATCTTCGAACTTGAAAAGCAGTACGTCCGCTTGCTACACTATTGAGCTCGCTGAAAGCATTAAAACCTCCATCTACAGCGCTCTTCGCGGTAGAGATGCAAAAAACGGCTGAGATGCACCGTGCCCTGAAAAGCTCGAAATTTCTTGGACATGGATAAGAGAACGTAGGCTCCCGATGTTGATTCGTTCGCGAGAAGCCACACCACCTCATCACTGAAAAAGGTGTTGGCTACGCTCTCCGTTGAAAACAGGTCACGTAGATGTTGGTTTCTTCCTGCGCGCCTCGCAGTTCTACCAAAAACAAATGCTTGATGTAGAAGGCAGCTTGAGGTTCTAGAGCCAGAAGTCGCAGCGTTCCCGCCCTCGGTGGTGTGTTCTCAGCATCTAACTGGTTCTTTGACCTTGACAGCGGTGCCAAACACGTATGATGCGTTCTGATCTAGGGAGCCCGCAAACTTACCACTGGGCATTTGAAACGGGCTTAACTCGTCTGGCGTCTTTCGCGGTCCCGAGTCCGAATGTAGAATGGCGTTTGCTGCTAGCGAGTTCGGACGCAAGTGAGAGCAGGTAAGAGTTTGCCGGCGAGAGCGAAGCTGCAGAATCGAGAACTTGCTGCTTGATGCAGACGGGACTTGGTCATGGTCCTCGTTCGCACTACAGGGCGATCGATTCGCGAGCTGTGCAGTCTTACGCATTTTTATTTCGAAGCCTTCGAACATGTAGCATCCAGTTGCTCTTCTTCTCTACCTCCTTTCACGTTTATTGCTCCCAAATAGCGTAAGGGATCGTTTAGGGAGCGTCTAGGGTGCACGCGACGCGATGTATGACAAGCTCCCATATTGATCGCGGGACGCGATGATTCGCGCTCTCGCTCAGGCTAAACAATCCCTAACACTTGGCAACAAATCACAATGGCGTGGAAATCAATGGTTACGATGTGAAATCGCGGACGTCGGGGCGTTTGCAACATTATTGGCTATCGACCAGGGCTCTTTCCTCCCAAAAAGTTCGTGTCTCTGCTGTCGTCCTTTTGCTCCGGGGACGGTGGCGGAGTGGCGTTCTACGCCCGCCCTTTAAACAGAGGCGTGGCAAATGTCTGCGTCTCCACTATCTCGTAAGACAGCCACTGGACCCTTCGAGCAAGCCCAAAGGGTTGGGGTGGGCGGGCCAGGGGTAGGACGCCCCTCCCCCGGGGACAATAGATTGCGTTGTGTACTTAAGCGAAGGTGTTGTCTGTATTCGGTGAGTAGGTAGTGGATGAGCAACACAGCTGTCTTACAGTTTTTTTTACAACATCTCACCTGTGGTACCATCATAAACAGCGTAGATAATAGTAGACGTGGGAAGGTAACACAAACGAAGCATGTGGAAAAGACCTATGTTTGAGCTTCAAGGTGAAAGTGCAGAAAGGCAATCAGCACGGGAACCGAACCCTCAACCATTCTAACATGAGACTGCACTGCTAACCACCCGTGGAGTACTGCAGACACAAGGGCAGCTTTGATTATGCAGTTCCGCTTGCATCTGTGGATGCTCTCGCTTCCCCTTGTCTTCAAAACGGTTCGGAGCAAATTTTGATCCCACATTTGGATTCAGAAAGCAGTAGGCAATAGTTGCACTCCTGAAAGTGCCAGACGAGGATTGAGCATAATTCATTGGATAGTCCGGTGGTAAATTTGTGAGCCCTCTTGATCAAAGCGACCGAGGAAATGTATCTGCTCATCGATGAAACTCTAAATGTGGATGAGTTCAATGAAGTAAGCGGTACAACGCCTCGAAAGCTGCGCATGAATCCACCTGTTTCGAATTTTCAATGGCTTTGTAGCTTGCAGGCTAGAAGTGTTCCTCAATAGAGTGTGTTCGTTGATTACCTTTCCGCTGGTTTTCTTCCACTCCGTATGTTCGTCATCTGTGTTCCCCGCAAGTTACCAAGGCCGCCCCCAAAGCCGCCTTTTTGAAAAGAAGAGTAGCACAACACCGACTTCTGGTAAATATAACTGATTTCAGATTTGAGACGAAGAAGTACCTTTCGAGTGCCGAACGCAGCGAACTAGCCAAGAGCCTTCACGTCACGGAAACCCAGGTGTCTTGCAGCTCTTTCTTACCTGAACATGAATTCCTGGCAAAACCCGCAATTTCAGGTGAAAATCTGGTTCCAAAACCGTCGGACGAAGTGGAAGAAAGCAGACCAGGACCGAAGAGAGCGAGTCCTCCAGTGCCAGTCGGCAAATGGTGAAACGTCTGAGATGAGCTCTTCATAGAAAGTAAAGATTCTCTCACAGCTGCTTGTTCTCATTCACTGGCATCCATTACACGTCACCTGCGCTTGCCAGGAGCACTTAGTGTGTCCAGCGATTTACTGCCCAATTTCGGCGCTTTAATGCCTGTAAGAGGCGGCATCACTCAATTAGGCTAAAGTGGACGTTAGTCTCTCATCACTCAGCTCGGCTCAGTCGGTGAGGAGACGGCATAAGCGCCAGCGAATTCCCCGCTGGTGATTCCAGGCTGAGGTTTTCGACCTCAAGGGTGATCGTGAAAGAACAGCAATAGCGAGGGGAGTACAGGAAGACCAACGCTAGCCTCGCTGATTCACGGAGGTGTTGGCGTGAACCTGGGAGCTCAACAAGCCGGCACGGGCGTTCAGTCGTTTGCTTTGCTAAGATAGCACTGTTGTCACTCGTTCTTATACCATTTTCACACTTTTTCTTTTCACTTTTCAAATCAAACTGGACTTTTCAAATCTAATTTTGTTAAAATTTTTATAAAATTGTCATTTTTTGTGGAAAAATAAAGGTTTATCGCTTGTTTTAGAGAACACGAGGGCGACAATTTTTTAGCGCCAAAAATGAGACTGCGCCGTGCCACCATCGTGGACGTCGCGATTTTTATTCGATTGATAGAAAAATTTCGGTTATGGTGGAGATTGACACCTATAAACGATGCAACATAGACAATTGTAAAAAAACACACATATCCTCACTTCGATGCTTTATGTAAGCAGCATTTACACTATCAATCAAATAAAAATCGCGACGAGCTTTTCGAGTTCATGGCGCAATCTGGTCTTGTAGTGCACTATATCATTGCTGCTTTGCTGCGCTTCAAGACAAGATTCAATTTATTGTTTTTCTCAAATGTGAAAAATTTTACAAAATTATTTCACTCATTCGAGCAGCTGAAGTAAAAAAAAAATAAAAAATAAAACATTTAAAAATTTCCGCGAACAGAATATTATTCTAACCATTTTGGAAAGTTTGTAGTTTAATCTACAAAAAGCTCGTTTCAATTTGGAAGACGCTAAATTTGATTTCAAATTTCATAGACCAGCTTAAAAGAGCATCCAATTTGACGTGAAAAGTGTCCAATTTGATTTCAAAAGTGTCCAGTTCGACGTGAAAATGGTATGTAGAACATCCACAGGATGTGATAATACTACATTGTAAAAGAGGGAGAGAAATGTAGAGCTCTCAGCTGCTCCTCTTCTCCGATTGCTCTCCTTGACGCCAGAAGCGAAACTTCCCTCGAAGGAGGGTGCGGTCCGATCCCGTACAAAACTTAGAGACAACGGATACGTCAGTCAGGCAGTACTTGCGGTTGAAGACAGTTGGTCAATATCGTTGTGGAGCTGGCCATCAGTGAATCCCATGGTCCATCGGAGAGGGGAGACCCCGCTTTTCCCCGGAAGGTATTATTCAAAGGAGAGTTCCAATGAGGAGGGTTCGATGGGTCTTCAAGAAAATTCCAATCATACGATTTTATTGCATATTCCAACTCCTCAGACTTGAATGTGGGGATCCTCACCGGTGCCGGTTTATGAGTGTCACGCTTGAACATCCTCTTTTTGAGAGTCAGCTTCGCACGGTCAAGACGGTGATCCAAGCCGGTGTCAAATGAAGACAGCACGGAGACGTCGAACAGACTCCAGCGTCTGTTTGTAAGAACATGGTCGATCTCCGAACGTGTTTCTCCATTTGGGCTTTCTCAGGTCCATCGCCGGTTTGAAGGCTTCTTGAACATAGAATTTCCATGGTTGAGATGGCACGCGGATAGGGAGTCTATCAGGCGCTCTCCGTTTTTGTTCCTTGAGGAAGTTGCATGTGGTCCTAGCCTCCATTCGTCGTGATTATTCGTACCGACGATGGCGTTAAAGCCCCCAACGACAACTTTGTAGTAGCTCTTCTCGTCGTTGACAGTCCTTTGGAATAGCTTGTAAAATTCCTACTTTTCTTCGTCTGTGACCGCAGATGTTGGAGCATATCCACTCATGATGGAGATGGTCCCTTGATCTTTGATTTCCACACGAAGAACAGCTACTCGCAGACTGATGATCTTGTAAGAGTCTACTAGGTGGTGCACTGTCGAACTGACGAGAAATCCAACTCCGCCAATATTCTTTCTGTCCACCTTTGCTCCGATAATGAGAAGCTCGTTGTGGTCGGTCCTTCTTATGGTTTCCGTTCTGCCTTTCGTTTCCTGCAGGGCGATAAAGTTGTATTTGATGTTGCGGCTTCTGTGAAGCAGTGTCCGAAGATACTGCTCAGATGCGACCGAACGACAGTTATAAGTGCAGACGAATAGGCAGTTTCCATGTCGTGGTGGGAGGGGGTTTCCGGTAGTCCGATTCCAATGACGTCCTGATAATTTAACTCCGAGATTAGATGGCCCCTCGCCGGAGGTGGATGCAACCGACGTCGTAGAGGTCCACCTCCGCCGCGCGGAGGACTGGGGCGCGGGTTTAGTTGTTTGAGCCATGGCGGTGATCTGGTTACTCACATGTACATGGCCAGGGATACATGAGAGCCGCCCAAACACGACAAAGCATCGTGTACTGTGTGACCATTTGTGCCGTTAGCCATCACTAATTGTAAGTGATGTTCACCCCTTCACCGCGATGAAGGTGCACATGAAGGGGATCAACGACATTTTGTTCTTTAATTGCCATAATTCAATAAAAGGTCTTTTCAAAGGTAAATTATGAAAAAAAAACCGGCAGCAATGAGAACCGTACCAGCGACGTCGCGTCGCAGAAGCACTACCCATGCGCCACCGCCGCAGCTGTCCTCCCCTTTTAGGCCAGCATCAGTCTTGCGGGTGCCGCTGGCCCGCCATGACAACGGCGGTGGTGCGGCGTCGCTAAGGTTACTGTACGCAATACTTCGTTCTTTGCTGGCAGTTGCGACCTCTAACAATGTCAGAGATGTAGTAAGCAAAGCACTTTTTGTTTTGTGAAGAACCGTTTTCAAGCAAAGTTAAGAGTTCTTGAATGTAAGCCCCGAAATCTAATAGAACACTCCTTATAACTCAGCAGTTCTGTACCATTTTGCACTTGCTCTGACTTTTGCCGTTCTAACTCCACTAAACGCTCCTCGACTGACAAGCAGCTCGAAGATAATGTGGTAGCCCTTGTGATGACAGCCCCGAAACCTCACGCGGCTAGCTTCTGGCAGGAAGGCCACGAAGAATTTCAGCGCAGTTAAGGTTACCTAGTATCGTGCTAACAAGGAAAGGTTCCCAACTCAAGTGAGCTTTTGCGATGCTATTTTGACAGGATGTAGGGCCCTGCAGGCGGTGTTCAGAACCACAGTTAGTTTCTGCTGAACGCTTTTTTAAAAGCGCGAAAGCCTCATTGAAGCGCGCCGACGGGGTTTTGAGTTCGAGTCCGCGTACTGGCAATATTTTTGCATATAGTTTGCTGTTATTACGCTTTCTCATGATCACAGAAGTCAATTTTAGACTTCATTGATTGATTCTTTAGTCATCAATGCTTACAACAAACCAAAGCTGTCGATTTGCGCCTTTATAAGTGCTAGTTTTTCAACAATATACAGGGCTGCCCATAGATCGTGCAAAAAATTTAGTTGTATAAAAAGGCTAGAAATGCTCCAAATTTCGTACATCTTCAAACACTATTTGCCCACACTGTGTACAGTACCGGACATGCCGCTGCGTCCAACAAGCACAAGCGGCGCAAAAGGGCGCCGGAGAGCGCCGTTTTCCGCTCGCCACGCGCCGCGTCTGAGGCAAGTCGCGTTAGTGCGCAGCGTCCTCAACTTCTGGACGTTAGGCCGGGGGCATACTTCCATCGCCGCGATGCCGTCGCGGTGCTCAGTTCATGGCCGTTCCGCCGCACGCGGCCGAATAGTCAAAGAAAACTTCGCCGCGGCCGCCGCAACAGTGGCGGTCGGCATGCGCGATGGCTTCCCGCGCCCATCGCGGGCATAGCATACTTTTTCGCGCCGCGCGCGGTGTTTAGCGTTGGTCCTGGACGGATCGCCGTCGCGCTCCATTGCAGAGCGGTGGGCGATACGACGAGCACAGAGAAATTCAAATTCTTTCGCGTCGCTCTGCAAAACTCATCGCCGCGATTCAATCGCGGCGACGGGAAGTATGCACGAGGCCTTAGACTGAATGAAGGAGCTTATCCATGCGCTCGGACGAGCATGGCCTACTGTTTGGAACAAACTTCCGGCATGGCGCGCTCTGAACAATGCATATAGGCCCGGCAGAATCAATCGAGTGGGGGCGACAACCTGTAGAGCGAGCAGCAGCTTGAACAGTGAGCGCATGGGGAGTTTTAACAAAAATTCCTAGCCTTCCTACTCAGGCATTGCTCTAGGACTGTTCAGCTTGCATCTGGAGTGCGCCGTGAACAATGCATATAGAATCGAACCTATCAATCGAGTGGTCGCTACAGCTTGTAAAGTGCGCGTTTAGGGAGTTATATTAGAAATCCTTAGCCACCCTACTTAGGAGCTGCTCTAGGACTGTCCAGCTTGCATCTGGAGTGCGCCGTGAACAGTGCATATAGAATCGTACCTATCAATCGAGTGGGCCGACCGCTCGCAAATTGCACGCGCGGGCGTGTTTGGAGCGCGATAACTCTGTCAAGTTTTAACCCTTCCGGCTGCAACTTGTGGACTTTGTAGTCAGTAAAAAGCTCTAGCAGCTCGCCAAAACACAGCGATGTGGCCTAAGAACTCACAAAGTTGTTGTGCATGACCATTGTTGTGATAAATTGTGCGGGCGGCGTCTTCTGAGCGCGATAGCTCTGTAAAATGTGAACCTTTCCGGTTGCAGCTAGTGGGTTTTGTAGGCAGCAAAATTTTCTAGTAGTGCGCCGAAAACGGTAATGTAGCTTATGATTGGACAAAGCTACAGCGCTGCGTAAATGCAGGTTAGCCTTGTGTGACACGATTTTTTCCAAATTCAGTCGACCCTTGCGGAAAGACGCGGAGAGCTAGCATCTTACAAATACGCAGGCGAGCAGAATGCTTAAGGTGCTTTACGAAATTGTGCTCACATCTCCATAGCTTATTAAATTGCCTTAGTACCAGCTGCCGTTTTAGAGCGGCGGAGACAACAGTGAAGCTTCTTCCACCCTTAATCCTTCCGATTTTGAGTTTTCGGCACTCGCAATGAGACCGTTCTCTTCAACTCGATGAGCTCTATCGAACGGTGTTAATCTCGGCCAGTTTTGGAAAAATCGATTTTTTTACAGTTTCGCGTCGAAGAAGAGGGCGCCGCTCCAGGTCGCGGCAGAGGGTGATGACGTCATCGAAAATAGATATTTCCGAACCGGCCCAAATTGGTTAAGATTCGATAGAGCTTTTCGTGCTGAATTGAACTGTGTTGCTACTAGTAGCGAATACCGTAATCTGGGCGAGTAAGAGCAGGGAGAACATCGACCATTATTGTGCTAAATTGCACATGCGGGCGTGTTCAGAGCGCAGTAGCTCGGTCAGGTTCGAGTCGTTTCGGCTGCAACTCGTGGGTCTTATAGGCAGTAAAATGTTCTAGTAGTATGCCAAAGTAGAAGTGGCATAGCTTAAGAAGAGGCAATGTTACAGAGATGCGAATATGCAGATGCGGGTTGTGTGACGCATTTTTTCCGATTTCGGTGAACCACTGCGGGTAGACGCAACTAGCTAACGCGCTTAAAATGCGTGGGCTAACAGGACGCTTAAGATACCTTACGAAGACGTGCTCAGAACGCCTCAGCTGCCTAAACTGTCTTAGCCACAGCTGGCAGTTTAAAGCGTCGAAAGATAGCGGTTAGAGTTTCTTGCGCTCTTACTCGCCAAGATTTGAGTTTTCAACACTCGCAATAGTACTATTCTGTTCACCATCAAAAGCGCTATCGAATGGTATCAATTACTACCGATTTTGGAAAAATCGATTTTTGGCGGTTTCGCACCCTTGGTGCGACAAGGCCACTCAAGGACGCGGCAGAGGGACGATGACGTCATCGAAAATCGATTTTTCCGAACGGGGCCAAATTGGTTACCGTCCGATAGAGCTTTTCGCGGTGAAGCTAATGGTGTTATTGGAGGTATCGAAACCCCAAATATGGGTGAGTAAGAGGGCAGGAGACTTCAACCGCTAAGTCCGCCGCTCTAAAACGGCAGCTGGTACTAAGGCAATTCAATAAGCTATGGAGTTGTGAGCACGATTTCTTAAAGAACCTTAAGCGTTCTGCTCGCCTGCGTATTTGCCTGCGCCTGCGTAAGATGCTAGTTCTCCGCGTCTTTCCGCAGGGGTCGACTGAATTTGGAAAAAATCGTGTCACACAAGGCTAACCTGCATTTACGCAGCGCTGTAACTTTGTCCAATCATAAGCTACATTACCGTGTTTTCGCACACTACTAGAAAATTTTGCTGCCTACAAAAATCACTAGCTGCAACCGGAAAGGTTCACATTTTACAATGCTATCGCGCTCAGAAGACGCCGCGCGCACAATTTATCGCAAAAATGGTCATGCTCTCCTCGCTCTTACTCGCTCACGTCACAGTTCTCGCCACTCTACGTAAAAACGTTCCATTCACCATCAAAAGCGCTATCGAATGGTGTCCAGCTTGGCCACATTCCAAAATATTGGCTTTCGGTGACGTCATCGGCCCTCCGCTGCGGCCTCACCCCCGATGCAAAATTGTCAAAAAATCGATATTTCCAAAATTGGTCGAGATTGACACCGTTCGATAGAGCGCATCGAGCTGAACAGAACGGTGTCATTGCGAGTGCCGGAAACTCAAAACCGGAAGGAGTAAGGGCGGAAGAATCTTTACTGTTGCCGTCCGCCGCTCTAAAGCGGCAGCAGTAACTAAGGCAGGTTAGGCAGCTGGAGAGCTGTAAGCGCCTTCTTGTAAAGTATGTTAAGTGGTCTGTTAGCCTGTGCATTTGTAGGCCGTAAGCCCATCGCCTCTTCCCGCAGTGATCGCCTGAATTCGAAAAAAATTGGTTGTACAAGCCTGACCTGCATTTTTGCACCAGCCTAACTTTGTGAGTTCTTAGGCCACATCGCTGTGTTTTGGCGAGCTGCTAGAGCTTTTTACTGACTACAAAATCCACAAGCTACAGCCGGAAGGGTTCACACATGACAGAGTTATCGCGCTCCAAACACTCCCGCGCGTGCAATTTGCGAGCGGTCGGCCCACTCGGTTGATAGGTTCGATTCTATATGCATTGTTCACGGCGCACTCCAGATGCAAGCCGGACAGTCCTAGAGCAGCTCCTAAGTAGGGCGGCTAAGGATTTCTGATATAACTCCCTAAACGCGCACTTTACAAGCTGTCGCGCCCAGTCGATTGATAGGTTCGATTCTATATGCATTGTTCACTGCGCACTCCAGATGCAAGCTGGACAGTTCTAGAGCAGCTCCTGAATAGGGCGGCTAAGGATTTCTGATAAAACTTCCTAAACACGCAATTTACAAGCTGTCGCGCCCACTCGATTGATAGGTTCGATTCTATATGCATTGTTCACGGCGCACTCCAGATGCAAGCTGGACAGTCCTAGAGCAGCTCCTGAGTAGGGCGGCTAAGGATTTCTGATAAAACTCCCTAAACACGCAATTTACAACTGTCGCGCCCACTCGATTGATAGGTTCGATTCTATATGCATTGTTCACGGCGCACTCCAGATGCAAGCTGGACAGTCCTAGAGCAATGCCTGAGTAGGAAGGCAAGGAATTTTCGTTAAAACTCTCCATGCGCTCACTGTTCAAGCTGTTGCTCGCTCTACAGGTTGTCGCGCCCACTCGATTGATTCTGCCGGCCTACATGCATTGTTCAGAGCGCGCGCCATGCCGGCAGTTAGTTCCAAACAGTAGGCCATGCTCGTCCGAACGCATGGATAAGCTCCTTCATTCAGTCTAACGTCCAGAAGTTGAGGACGCCGCGCACTAACGCGACTTGTCTCAGATGCGGCGCGTGGCGAGCGGAAAACGGCGCTCTCCGGCGCCCTTTTGCGCCGCTTCTCATCTTTTGCGCCGCTTGTGCTTGTTGGACGCAGCGGCATGTCCGGTACTGTAGATTATGGTGGAGCAGTATTATTTATAACGGGCCATTCCTGGCGTGATAAAAGCCTTTAGATCGTGTTGGTAGCTCTTCAGCCCGCGTCGTGGCGTCTCTTACGGAATTTTATCCTTCATTTGTTACAAAGAAGATGCTGCGCAATAATTTTTCTACGCTGCACAAAGCAGAAATTTTCTCTAAAATGGCAAATGGACAAGGACCAAAAATTTGAAATTGCAGGAATTCCACAGCTAGTCTCTTGCAGGTACGATGCTCGGCAGTTGGACGGGGAACCGATGGACGTCCTTATGTTTTTGACATTACAGGGTGCGTAAAAAGTATTGACGCACTAAACGTAAACGTTAGAAATAACAACACATTATAAAATTCAACAAGCTTATATTCAAAATGTCAACAATGATATATCGAACAGAATAGCATCACTTGTACTTTATACGGGCTTCTTTGATGCAAATGCAGGGGCAAAGACGACGAGGAAGGGCATCGTCGGTGCGCCGCAAGCACTCCACGTCGGTTTCGTTCCATGCATTGACCAGCTCATCCTTCACTGACTTCATAATTTTGTGGGAAGAAGCGCAGGCCTTGTTCTACAAAACTTCTCATATAGAGTAATTCAGCGAATTCAATTTCGGTCTATACAGAGGTCATTCCTCTGCCAGAATGACGGCCTTCAAGTTCGGCGCGGCACAAGTCCTATGCAATCCTCGACTCTGCGCAGAAGTCTAATCCTGCTGGGAGACATACGGCTTACTCTCGAGGTAGGATTTAGGCCAAGGAACCAGATGCTTCTTCAGAACATCAATACAGATAGTTCAACTGATTTATCTTCACTTCTGTATCCACGAAAACGAGAGACGCTTGGGATGAATGCACAAACCATGATACTGGCCGGATGCGCCTCCCTTGCAGCGAGCCTTCCGCCAGAATTAGCACTTTGGAGGTCCTTGAAGAGTATGTAACACATTGACAACTTCAATGCACAAAAGTATCAAATCACTGAAGGTCAAAGCATGGAACGAAATCGACGTGGACTACTTGCGGCGCACCGTAGATGCCTTTCCTTGTCGTCTTCGCCCCTGCATTCGCAGCAAAAAAGCCCATATAAAATACAAGTGATGCTGTTCTGTTCGCTAGGTCATTGCTGACATTTTGTTGATAAACTTGTTAAATTTTATAATGTGTTCTTATTTCTACCTCTACGTTTAGTGCGTCAATACTTTTTACGCACCCTGTAGAATCATCGCTTTGCCGGAATGTGCATTTCGCCTTTAAACAACGCGATTGGGCCAAGAAAATATGATGTCATCTTTTTGTGCCCATCGAGCGATCATTTTTGCTGATTTTCACGCTTTTTACACAAAACCTAGGGTGTGACGGAAGACATTTTGCAAAATCGTGTAAGACGAACAACGTCGCTCTCTTTCGCTCTAGTGTTTTCTGCGTGTCTGTCTTACGTTCAACGAAGAAGAAGTGGTCATTCCTTGCCAGGGAGAAGATTGTTCCTGATTGGCTTTTGTAAGATGTTGCTGGTGCGACAAGTGCTTGTGTTTCATTTGTTTCATAGATTTGTACAATAGCTGTTATCTAAAAGGGTAGAGCAAGACAGGACTTTTCATTTCCAGAGAAATGGTATGGTGCAGATAGGCACTGTTGAAAAACTAGCACATATGAAGGCGCAAATAGACTGCTTTGGTTTATTTTATGCATTAATGGTCAAAAATTGACCCCTGTGAGCATGAGGAAGCGTAATAACAACAAACGAATATGTGCAAAAATATCGGCAGTACGCGGACTAAAACCCAAAACCCACGCCGGCGTGCTTCTATGAGGCGCCACTCTTACCAACTGCGCCGCCAAGGCACACCCCCTGGGGAGTCGCAGGGGTTGATGATAGTTGCGCGCACGCTTACAGACCTCTTTTTCAGTTCTTTAAAAAAGCGTTCAGCAAAAACTAACTGTGGTTCTGGACACCGTCCACAGGGCCCTACATCCTGTCAAAATAGCATCGCAAAAGCTCACCTTGAGTTGGGAGCCTTTCTTTTCTTTTTAAGCGTTACATTTTGAGTGCTCCATACGCCTAGATTTGTCGACACTAACGAAGATTATATTGTTGGTTGTCAAGCCCCTTTACAGACACAAATTGTGCACCAATTTATTATATTCCCAGCATGCAGATTGAAAAAATGTATCCAAATGATGAACCATAATCGACACCCATCTATCACCCCCCCCCCTCCAACGGGTCTCATCCACAGCCCCTGGCACGCGGGTCTCCACTGCGGCGGGAGCGATATGGACGAGTTCTCCGCGTGCTGCCGCGAGACTCTGTAGAGGCCCTTACGGAGCCCCGACTCACCACTCCCGCGCCAGCTGTGTCGCACAGCCAGCCTGTGGTGAGGCCAACCGATTCCGGTCGAAACCCTTCCCTAGTTAGACATAAAAACGAATAATGTAGAGGCAAGACGTTTTACAGTACCGCGCATACGCTTTGGTCAATTGCCGAAAAGAAAGCCTTGGAGCGTTCTAAAGCCGCTTTTTAAATATTTTTTCCTAAATCAAGTACTTGTGAAAAGAAACACTTATGTGAGCTCAGCAGCACGAGCTCTTTTGACATGTAATGACATATTATTTTTATCCTGCACCTTTTTACTTTTTAAATTAAGAAATACAAAAACCACCTTAAAGCTGCAGAAATACAAGACAGTCTTCTCCCAAGATCAAGAGACAGCGCGACCCTCCTCCTCCAAGCGGTGCACAGTACGACCCCTGTTCGATTCCCAAACCTCGAAATTAACCCTGGTCTGTGCGGCAAGGATAGATCCCAATTAGCAGTACCATGGAACCTACTCCACTGCAGTAGGATGTGCTTACTCGCTCATCTTGCCTCGTCCCGTCCGAGACGGGGCTGCACCCGATCATTCTACCACAATCGAGCGTGTAGTTCCGTGTTCTATATACGGTTCATATACATATTCGTTCATATCGTCATAGTTTAAGCTGGTGAAAGCCACTATAACCATACACTTGCCATTAGGTGAAGTATTTGCTAGGCAGCACTTCGATACTACAGTAGCACGCATATGCTTTGGTCTACTGCCGGAAAGAACGCCTTGAAGCGTTTAAAAAGGGCTTTTCTAATTAACTTTTTTTTCAAATCAAGCATTTGTGAAAAGTAACATATCTGAGCTCAGCAGCTCGAGCTCTATTTTTTGACATATAAATCTAGTAGACCTGAACAATGCATAGGCTCGCCCGAATCAGTCGAGTGGGCGCGACAACCTGTAGAGCGAGCGAACCACTGCTTATAGAGTGAACGTTTTGGGAGTTATATCGGAAATTCCCAGCCACCCTGGTCAGGAATTGCTCTAACAAGGAGAGCCTTCGGAGTGGCGGTGAGCTTTTGCGACGCAATTTTTATAGGATTTGGGGTCCCGTGTGGGAGTCCAAAACCATAGTTACTTTTTTCGGAATGACCTTCTGTGGTCGAAGAAAACCGAGTGGACGCGTGAGCGCGAAGTTCTTGGCGCCCTGCTGCCACCAAATCCGATGTGGTCGGTTGGCGTAGTGGTGTCGCCAGTCTTTTTACACACATCAGATCGATGTTATTCGGGCTTGGGCTTGCGTGATCAGAGGAGTCAATTTGTACACGACAAATGGTTTTAGTATTTAAACCTAGCCTAGCTGGGCTGGATTTAAGGGCCACACCAATGTTAGAGGTGCCCAAATGGAAAAAAAAAGATCGCCTGATGGGCATTCCAGCTGGTGCAATCTACCTCTGCCAGCCGTTGGATGTATACTTCTTTCGATTGTTCAATAGTGCATCCGACGGGTGCATGATTACATGATACAGCGTCACCCGGCATTTGATACACACAGCAGAAACGGTATGTTGAAAGAAGTAAATAGCATAGAACACCATAAAGGATAAGGATAAAGGACGGCGTTACTCAATCCCTTCTGGGATGCGCCAGCGCATTCTACTTCTACGGGCTGTCGTGAAGGCGACATGAATGCGTATTTGGCCATACAATGACTTGCGGTGGCCAGCCGATGAACAAGTCAGCGCTTTATCCTTCCCAGACACGTCTGGTACCAATTCACCGACCCCGAAGGGATGGAAGGCTTGGTTGGCCTGGGCGGAAAATCCGAACTACGAACCTGGTATCGGGTGCACGCGACAGTCGCGCCTCCTCCGACTGCGCTGCACGCGCCCTATAGAACACCATACGAACTGGATTCCATTCGCACCCATTTGTTCGATTGCAGATTGTAAGCCAGACCTACCGGCAGTTCTGCGCTCCGGTATTTCCCATGTCTGGCATACGCTTTGGTGGCGGCTGGATATGTTCATGACCAGTCGGGGCCCTTCTCTACGCCTACCGATTATGCCTTCAACAAAGAAGAAGTACATAGTGATGCCTTGTCACGGAGAGGAAGATTGTTCACCCCCAGCGTTTGTAAGATGCTTTTGGTGTGACAAGCGGTTATGTTTTAAATGCTTTATAGTTTTATATCATAATTGTTGATTATCATTGTCAGCAATAAACACAGTTACTTCATGTGAGCAAGAAATTTTTTATGTTAGCGATCCCATAGAATGATACAATGCAAATACGATCCATTGAGAGGTAGCTCAAATGAAAACCCAAAAAAGCTAGGTTCAAATACTAGAAGCAATAATCGTGTACAAATTGACTCCTGTGATCACACAAGCCCATAATACAAGAACCGATGTGTGCAAAACCCTGGCGACAGCGGAGACCCAACCATCAAATCCGAAATCCGGAAACGCCGACTGAGGTGGTTTGGACATGTTTACCGAATGGCAGCTCAGCGTATACCCAACAAATTATTGTGGAAGACCAGACCGAACGGGTGGAAAGTCCAGCGAGTTGCTGCGAAGAAGACGTGGATAAAACAAGTGCAAGATGACTTGAGTAAACGAGGCTTTTGCTTAGAGCGTGCGAAAGAAGTGGATAGTTTGGCATGGCAGAACATTGTTCGTGATTCCCGCCACTCCATGGCACCCACAGCTACGCTGGCTTCGAGGCCGCCCTCAAACCTGACGCCCGCTAATGGGGAGTAAGTAGGTAAGTAAGTAAGTAAGTAAGTACCTGCACAGTGGTTCGAGAGTCATTTACTTCTAACGAAAGCTTTGATAAAAAAATCAACACTACACACTATTCAAGCTTTACAAAAATCGATACAATTCACAAACAGCTACTCACATCCTGAAAAATAGTCGTGCACAAAACAAGTAGCCACATTTCTTGTAAAAATTTTGAAAACAACCTGGACAAAAGTATTACAAACTCTTGCTACGTCGTGTGGTCACCTCCTCGTATGATTCGTAGCGAACTTGCACCCTTTTCTTTGCAGACCTTCCTATAGCAGCAAAAACATCCTCTACGTTCTGCTTTCGAACCTGTTCTGACCTTCTTCAATATTTGGGTGGCTCATTAAGAGGGAGTTTCATTTGGAATATCGTGAAGTAGTGATTTCATGAGATTGGGGCTTCCGCGCGGTCCCACGCGGCAGACACGCGATTTGCCGCGCGGTCGTCAATGGGTTAAATATTGTGGATAATGGTTTATGATAATTTCCTGGCGATGACCGTTCCTTCATGTTTTGCCACTGAAACCTTTTGATTTCGAAGCTCTTAGGCTAACTTAGAAGAGTGTTCATTATGGTTTGAAAAGTGTCCAGTTCAACGTGAAACTGGTATATATGTGTATTGACAGTCCCTCATGTATGTATCTTCTTCTTCTTCTTCACGCTCGTCCCGCTTCGTGGCGGCGTCCGCTATTCTGGTGTCATGACGCCAGCTTTCTCGATCCAGCGCTAGATCAGGGTGGACACCAGCTACTTTCAAGTCCATATGTAACGTATGAGCCCGGCGCTGCTTCGGGCGCCCTCTAGGCCGCTTTCCTATTACCTCGAAGTTAAGGCCTATCTTGCGGACGCTGTCTTCCGTTCCACGTAGAACGTGGCCGTACCATCGCAAGCGAGCTTCGCGCATCTTGTCAGCTATCGGCGCGACACCGAACTTCTGCCGAATGACATCGTTTCGGATGCAGTCCAGCGCAGCATCTTCGTCTCCATGACGCTGAGGCGCGTTTCAACTTCCTTAGACGCAGGCCAACACTAAGCGCCGTATATCGCTACTGGCCGGATGACTGCTCTGTAGAACTTCGACTTAAAGCGCTCCACTATCTTCTTATCGCAGAGCACGCCAATCAACGAGCGCCACTTGGACCAAGCTGCACTCACGCGTGAATTCACTTCGACCATCAGTCTGCCGTCAGACGCGACTGCTGATCCCAGATTCTTAAAGACCGCAGTGAGTGGAAGCTCGATGCCGTTAACGTTGATGGAGCTGGACTTAGTAACGTCCGTCGTTAAATATTCGGTCTTCATCACGTTTAGTTTGAGTCCAAACCGCTCCAAGCAACCACACCAAGCTTGCACCTCTCTCTCGAGTTCACCTTTATCTTCGCTAGCGAGCATCACGTCATCGGCATAAAGCAACGTCCAGCGGACGGGCTTCCGAAGATCTCGTGTGATGACATCCATGACGACAACAAAGAGGAGTAGAGAAAGAGCAGAACCCTGGTGAACCCCGACAGAGATGGGAAACTCCATCGAGGTTCCAGCTGCAGCATGAACACTTTGGACAATAGTAGAGAATTCGCACCCACTCTATGAGCTCTTCAGCAAATCCATGATGTCGCAGGGCTTACCATATCACTTCACGCGGCACCCGGTCAAAGGCCTTCACCAAGTCGAGAAAGGCGATGTGCACTGGCCTCTGTTTTTCGCGATGCTTCTCTATCAGGAGGCGGGCGGCATGTATGACATCAACGGTGCCACAGCCAGCCACGAAGCCGCACTGATTGCTGGAAAGCTGGACGATGTCCCGAAATCGTCCATTGACAACACGCTCAAAGATTTTCATGCTGTGCGAAAGCAAGCGAATCGGACAGTAATTGAAGCAGTCTGCAGGAATGCCCTTCTTCTTCCAAATCGGGATCGTCGTACTTTGGCGCCGGCACTCAGGCACTTTCTTTTCCGTCACAATCTGATTAAGGAACTTCGCCAACCACTCAGCAGGGTTCCAATACATGGATTTCCATAAATCAGCCGCCACATCGTCGGGCCCAGTTGCCTTGCCTGGCCTCATCTTCTTCAAAGCCGCTTCAATATCCTCCACGGCGATCTTCTGAACGGGGCCGTGAGTTGGAGCCGTTGAAGGGATGGCTGGATGAGGAAATTCTACCGTAGAGATTTCCTCAAAATAATCGCGCCATGGGCGCGTGTAGCACAGTCGGAGGAGGCGAGACTGTCGCGTGCACCCGATACCAGGTTCCTGGTTCGGATTTCCCGCCCAGGCCAACCAAGCCTTCCATCCCTCCGGGGTCGGTGAATTGGTACCAGACGTGTCTGGGAAGGATAAAGCGCTGACTTGTTCATCGGCTGGCCACCGCAAGTCATTGTATGGCCAAATACGCATTCATGTCGCCTCCACGACATCCCGTAGAAATAGAATGCGCTGGCGCATCCCAGAAGGGATTGAGTAACGCCGTCCTTTATCCTTTATCCTTTTGATCGCGCCATCGCTTTATTGCCTTCTTGCGGTCAATGAGAAGACGTCCTCAACACTGATGTCGAAAAACTTCTGTCCTCGGTCTGCCGATGGCGACTCTTGGTAAGTCGGTGCAGATACCGCTCATCATCGCGCGACTCGAGCTTCTCTTTGACATCTCCATAATGAGTAGCTTTTACAACAGCCACGGCCTTTTTTCCTCGCTTCTTGGTACTTCCGCCAGTTATCGGCTGTTTGTTGCTGAGAAACACGTGATAGAGCGACTTCTTCTCTCGAACTTTTGCTTTCACGTCATCTGTCCACCGCCACGTCTGATTTTCGACCTTGTGTCGTCCAAGCACCGTGATGCCGAGCTCCAACCTTGCAGCTTCACGTATCGCGTCAGCAGCCTTCTTCCAAGTTTCGTCGACAGTTGTGACTGTCGGTAACTGCACGCGAGAAATCACTGCTGCTTCCTTCTCGCTCATTCGCCACCACTTGATTCTCGGTGCACCGCATCGCTCCACCTGCTTCTGTCTTGGAGGGGCGATCTTTAGGGTGCAGATCAGCGGTCGATGCTGTAGGGCGAATGTCTCATACGGCACGACCTTTGCATCTGTGACAAGACTTCGGTCACGATCCTTCACAAGGACGAAATCGATCTGAGACTTGGAGCTCCCACTATAGTATGAGATAAGGTGCGAGTCGCGTTTTCGGAAGACGGTGTTCACAATGGTGAGATTATGCGATTCCGCATACTCAAGAATGCGCTCACCATCGGCATTACGAGACTCGTATCCAAAACCACCACGACAGCTGTACCCGTCCTTCGCAGCACCTACGTGCCCATTATGGTCACCAGCGACTATGATGACATCTTTCGGCGGTACCTCCGCTGTCTTCTCATCAAGCAGGCTCCAAAACTCTTCCTTGGCTTGATCGGAGCAGCCACTCTGCGGCGGATACGCAGAGAAGAAGTGATAGAGTCGCTCCTTAGCGGCGACAACGATCTTCATCAACCGATCGTCATAGCGTTCGACGCCTACAATCGAGTCACGAAATCGTTTGGAGACGATTATTCCGACACCACTGGCGGTCCTGTGACTTCCACATAGAACGGCCTTGAAGCCACGTCCTATGTCCCTTGACTTGTTGCAGGACCACCTCGTCTCCTTCACAGCACAGAAATCAACTCTTTAACGCTCCAGTGCTTCAAGCAACTCGCACGAGCGGCCCGTCAACGTACCCACATTCAGCGTTGCCACGCAGGTCCTGCTTACGTTACGGGACTTTCGGACTAGTTCAGTTGCCCCCCCCCCCCCGATGCCGTCCTCGCATCAAGGACCCTCGCATACTTCTCACACTCGCCGGGCTCTGCGAGTGCGCGACGGCTCCCGCAGACGCCGTAGCACTATCTCGATATACGTGAACTGACATGCACCATGTGATGTGACATGGGTGTTCGTAAGCCGGCCTGTCACAAGGGCCTGTCGCCTGCAATCGAATGTCCGTGTTCGGCTTTGCTCGCAGAGCGGGCAGTTTCCAGTGGCACCACGTGGAGGAACGGGCATCGCCACCTCCCTCATATATATATATATTTATTTATTTATTTATATTTATTTATATACTATATATATATATTTATATACTATATATACAGATGTCGGAGTTGTCCCATCCTTAATACGGGTAGCGATCACCATCTATTGCGAGCTCGACTTCACGCGGATCGGTCTCATATACGCTCTTCACGGATACGATCGAGGATTCCAAGGCAACGGTTTTGAACAAAGAGGCTACTCGGCTGATAAACGCAGTAACGACGATTGCCCACCGGTGCGGATCCAAATCACAGCTCTCGCCGAATCTCCGATATCACGCGACGTCTCCTTGCACAGCGAAGACTGATGGACCGTCAGCGAAATCACGTTGAGTACACTATATTGTGCAGGTTATGCAGACAAAAGCTTAAAGGAGGATCACAGGAGTTTCTTACGTCAACGACTATTGAACACAGCAGCCAACAAACGGAGTCTGAAGAAAACAAGACGTGATCTTGCAGAATATCGTCATGTGATTCCCTGCTTAAAGGCTCCTGACGGAACGCGATCTTTATCTAGGCCAGAAATGGAATCTATAATGGCGAACTTCTACACGAACCTTTTCAAGACAAGACGCCACTCCACCGCTGCTCGTCTACCTCTTGGCGACAATATTCCGACGTTCTTGCCATCTGAAGTGCGTCATGCGATTGAGACGATGTCCAAAGGTAAATCGCCAGGCGCCGATGGAATCACTGTAGAAATTCTACAGTGATTCCAGGCTTGTGGTCATAAGATGTTCAACTCTTAGCGCAGCGCTTTTTCCGCTACGTGACTCAATGTGAAATACCGTCTGCATGGAAGAGATCCAAAACGATTCTGCTGTTTAAAAAAGGCGACAGGGAGGACCTTTCTAACTATCGTCCAATAACTCTCCTACCGGTGCTATACAAGGTCTTTACCAGGTGTCTCCTATCGCGCATCAGGAGATCTCTGGAAGAAGCGCAACCGGTGGAGCAGGCAGGCTTCCGAAGGAAGTTTAGCACCTTGGATCACATACTCATCTGCTGTCGACTAATTGAAGCTTCTCGAGAATACCACGAACCTCTGGTGTTGACGTTTATTGATTACCACAAAGCGTTCGATTCAGTGGAACCGCAGAAAGTTTGGGAAGCACTTAACGAGCAGAGGATCGAACCACGATACACAAACATTCTGAGCAAATGCCACACCGGATGCGTCACTGTATTTCGCCATTTCATCTCGACTTAGAGGTGGCTGTGGAAAGAGGCATAGTCAAAGTGATCCCGTCTCTCCCAACCTCTTCTCAGCGTGTTTGGAAGCAACCATCCGTCGCTGTAATTGGAGCGACTATGGCATCGAAGTTGATGGGAGGCAGCTGAACCACCTGAGATTTGCCGATGATATTGTCCTCATCACAAAGTCCACGCAGCAGGCGTCAAGAATGTTGCACAAACTTCACATCGAAGGAGCTGAGGCTGGACTAACGATCAACATGTCGAAGACGAAATTTATGAGGAACGAATTCGTGGGCGGTGACCCAGTACTGTTTGAAGAAGTTCCTTTAGGCGCCTTTATACTTGCGCCGCCTCGCGGCGCGGCGTGATGGCGGGCATGGCTATCGATTTTTCGCGCCGCATCGCTTCTATACTCCGCCGCCGCAAAACACCACACTTGACGGAATTTTGGGTTACGGTATTCTGCGAATCGCGCCGCTGGAGGGAAGGGCGCGGCGCGGCGCGATCAGCCGCGGCAGACTCGGTGTGGGGTGGGAGATTTCTCCTTTTCGACCAAACTTCTTCTATTGGGAAGGAGGAGGGGGTATCTAGGGTGCTGATCACAAATCTGACAATGTTTTTTGAAGTTACTTTTACCAGGTTTGGATGATTAGAGAGTTTGGGCGAAACTGGTGACCATGACCTTAGCTCGTACCTTCTGTAACCTAGGAAGAAAATGGAGATCTGTAGACATTCACGAAGCTTCATATACCACGCTAAAGATATGTTTAGTGCACAGTGACCCTAGAATTGTCAAACGAGAAAGAATTTTGAGTGATTATTGACGATGAGTACCTTCCAGCAGTTTTACATTTGGACCCGCAAGTATCGCAAAATGAGGAGGGGTTTAGTGCCGTTTGTATTGCAGGGGATTCGACTCAATACCACACTCACCAGTTTCAACTGTAGGTTGAGCGGACGACTTCGACTACAAGCTTAAGAGAGGATTCGTCCGAAGAAATCCCACGACAAACATTGACAAGATGCAATGCTCTGATCAACCAGACGAATCCTTTCTCTTTTGCTCTCTCAACGACTCATGGACCGCTTCCGGAGCACGGGCCGTAGTGCGCAGAAGCTCGTGGCTGCGCGTCGCTGACGCTTCTCTTTCTAACTGCAATCGCGCAGCGGCGCGTCAAATTCGGGGCGCGGCGCGACTGGCCGCACCGCTCCTCAAATTGACGCGCCGCGCCGCGGCGGGAGTATAAAAGGCGCCTTACAGGAAGTCGAAGATTACGTCTACCTCTAGCGACTGTTGAACATGAAGAACGACCTCAGACCGGAAAAATATCACGAAAGAAAAAAAGCGACGTGGGCGGCGTACAATTCTGTGAGAGACGTGGTCGAGAGCTGCAATAACTGTGAACTGAGAGCTAATATCTTCAACTCCATAGTTCTTCCTGCGCTATGTTACGCTTGTGAACGTGGACCATAACAAAAACCGCGGAAGATCAATTTCGAAGAGTGAAAATGGCTTTGGAAAGGAAGATGATCGGCATCTCTCTACACCAGCAGCGACTCTCCAGATTGCACAATGAACAAATCCGAGCAATGCCTAGAGTCCGGGATGTCATTCTTTATATCAGTGAAGCGAAACACCATTTCGCTGGACATTTGATGAGACGAAAGGACGGACGTTGGAGTACCGCCATTATGCATTGGGAACCACTCAGCAAGAAACGACCACTCGGTCGCCCTCCTCTACGATGGCAAGAATCGCTCGCTCAGCGGAACAACATCCGTACCTCTAACATCAACTCGATTAAGGTGTCGTCCACTGGTCAACTTTGGCTCAAGATCGAACAAGGTGGCGAACAAGTTGGGATCCGGGCAAGACAAACCGTTGCTGAGGAACGGGTCGCAAGTATCGGAAGTATATATAAATATATATACTGTTTCGCTTGAATACTTGCTATAATTTCTTCACAAAGTGGCCGTTTCGATTGATTTGAGCTCTTGTAAGGACTATAACTTAAAAACGCACTATGGTTTGCAAAAAATGTAGGGTATCTTAAAAAAGGCAGGTACTATTTGAAAAGTTTTAACATTGGTGATAGTGAAGCTTTTGAGGATATGTGAGACTTATATAGAAACACAGTGTAACGAGATTCTTGCGGAGTGTAAATAGTTAAGATCGCACCGTGCCCTGCCTAAAACCTTTCATTTCAGACTCGATTGATTGTGCATGGGCTGAATGCTTGTAACAATTTTGTTACTACTTGGACAGATTAACCTGTATTGTGCTTCTTTTAACGTTTTCCGTCAACCAGTAGCTGCAATTATGCCGGTTAACCTATCCACATAGCTTGTTTCATTAGTCCGCAGAATCCGTCTTGGAAAATGGGGCTCCTCCTCATTTATGTTGTGAAATCAATAAACTCGCACGTCACGTGTCATTCACATCATTGTCAGGTTCTCAACGTTGAAAGAAGCACAGCACAGGTTAATATGGCCAAGTAGTAACAAGAGTGTGACAACCATTCAGCCCATGCGCAATCAATCAAGTCTGGTGCAAGGTTACAGACAGTGGCATGGCGAAACCTTGATTATTTACACGCCACAGAAATCTCATAACCTTTTATATTAGCCTCAAACATCTTTAAAAGCTTCGCTAGCATCAATGTTAGAACCGTACAAATAGTACCTGCATTTTTTGCAATCCGGGGCCACTTTGAGAAGAAATTATGGCAAGAATTAAGCGAAACACAATCAATCGAGTGTAAAATGCAAAACATCAGACGAGCGCATGGCCCATTCCACACCACTCATATGTCAGAAAATTTCCATTTTCTTAAGCTTTCACATGGCTCTCAACTTCCTCGCGACCTTTACTGTGAGCAGAGTTATAGCCTTTCAAGTAGTGTATACTTTTTTTTAAAGACGCCCTGTAATTGGGTGAACCAAAGTAACTGGATAAGATTTTTTTATCATAAATATGAAACAACCCGAAATTCGAGAAAACGACGACAAATTTACAACAACACAAACACTAAGGTATGTATAATATTTAATGTGCACTATATTTTCAGGTCGAATTGGACACTTTTCAAACCAAATTGGAAACTTTTCACGTCGAAGTGGACCCTCTTCTAAGCTCGTCTAAGACTCTTGAAATTCAAGAGAACTCTTCCGAATTGAGAAAACGTTTATACAGGCTGAACTGCAGACTCAAACTGGTTACACAATTTTTTGTTCAAGGAAAATTTTGAATAACTTTTTTTGAAAAATTTCTCCACTTCAGCTGCCCGAATGAGTGTAACCATTTTATACAACTTTTACTTTTGAAGAAAAATAATTTATTGCATTGTATTTTGAAGCGCAGCAAAGCATCAATCATATAGTGTACTGAAAGAGGAGATTGCGCCATGCACTCGAAAAGCTTGTAGCGATTTCTATTTGATTTTTAGTGTAAATGCTGTTTACATGGAATAACCAGCTATGTGCATGCTCAACAACTGTACTTGTTGCATAGTATACCGTTTTTTAGTTTGAGAAAAATTTCAATATGATTTCTTCAAACCTTTAATTCACTTACCCAATAAGTGAACAATTTATTTGAAATTTTATAAAATTCTAATTTTTCGTGGAAAGTAATGCCTTACAGCTTGTCTTGAAAAATAGAGAGCCGGAGAATGGTCAACAGATAAAGGTTTTTAGATGTAAGCTAGAAAGTTATTTTCTGTCATTGTTGCACTACTCTCTTTAATGTCATAACCACCTTTATTTGAATAACGTATTGTGTAGTTTTTTGTCTAGTTGAGGCATAAAATGGGAAAGGAGAACACTACTTGCGTAGATTTACATTATGTTTATGTTGATTACATTTATGGGTTGATTTATACATACCTGTAGAAAATGCAACAAGTGCAATTGTGAAGAACGCGCATATCCCCACCATGTTGTTTCATGTAGGGAGCATTTACATTATCAATTAAATAAAATCGCAACGTCCAGACGAGTGAATGGCGTAATCTCTTCTCATGGCATTAAAAATTTCCGGCCTTCTGTTATTTGAAACAACCTATAGCGCTATATTTTTCCATGAAAAAAATAGATTTTTATAAAATTTAAAGCAGCGTTCACTTATTGGGTAAGTGAATTGAAGGTTTAAAGAAATCATTCTGAATTTTTCTCGAACAAAAAACTGTAGACTATACAACAAGTACAATTTTTAAGAACGCACATACCTCGTTGCTCCATGTAAACAGCATTTATAATATCAATCAAATAAAAATCGCGACGAGTTCTTCGAGTGCATGGCGCAATCTCCTCTTTTAGTACAATATATGATTGATGCTTTGCTGCGCTTCAAAACAAAATTTACCTTGTTATTTTCTCTTCAAAAGTAAAAATTTTATAAAATGATTACACTCATTCGGGCAGCTAAAGTGAAGAAAAATTTCAAAAAAAGTTCTTCTAAATTTTGCTTGAACAAAAATTTCTTCTAACCATCTTGTTGAGTCTGTAGTTCAACCTGCATGAAGGTTGTTTCAGTTCGTTGAGACCTTCAGATACTGATGTCGCTCATCCACTTAGGACACTCCAACGTGCGTTCGCAAGAATGAACGAAACGAGAGATGACGCCCACGTGTTCAGTTTGGCCCTGGACTTCCCTGCTTGTCCTGTGCACCTGCCAGCTCCAGAATTGATACTCCGCGTGATGCGCCGAGCCACCCTGCCAGCTAGGTGGAGGCAGTTTGCCCGCGGCGTTTATCGCGTCTCCCTGGAGCGCTCCTTCAAGCTGACTCTCGGCGCTGAATGGCGTGTGATGGGGTGCTCGGCTCGCTTATCCGCTTGATGTGGCCGGCAATTGCGCGGCGGCGTGGTAGTTTGGCGAAGGCTTGTGGTAATGGAATCAACCGCGGCCGTACGATTAACACCCTCTGGACGCTGCGGCAGAAGCTCTGGTCCGAGCGACGCATCCAAGATATTTAGGGCAGCGGCGGCCAGACCTCGATTGCCGTGGAGCTGTCCATTGCCCTAGTAAAGCTGGCAAACGCTCCGATGTGTGCTCAGTGTTCACCGAGGCACATCGAGGTTCGCGTGACAGTGGCAGCACTAAGCCTTGTATCATACTCAAGAGGCACCTCGAGCTCGCAGTTGGACGACGAACCGAACAGCCCGGACGCTGCAGATTCCATGTAGTAGCGGCGGTCGTAGGAAATTTTTATGGCATGGATCAGTTAGTTATTCGTCTTCACGTCCATCGTCGCCCGAACAGACGACCAGCTAATGCGCAGTGTCGTTTGACCGTGTCGTGATCCATTGCCGGATCAAGTCGCAACATTTCTGACGCCGTCCGAGCCAAGATCCTCCTCTGCCGTCGTGGAACCGAGACGGCCTCTCAGTTTACGATCTTATGCAATGTCTTCAGTACGTTCTACCGCAATGCTCCTTTAGCTGAGGGTTCTCCAGTGCCTTGCTCGAACACTCGACTGCAGAACTCCGAGATTTTTTTGGCCTCGTATCGATCGATCGAGCGGAAGGTTTCGCCTTTGACCAGGGCCGATTCACAGCCATGCCCCGCTAAGACGACAGCAACTGCTACATTTCGCATTTCCGTCAAGCAGCACGCAAAAGAAGGGATGGAAGAAGTGCTTCATGCATGTCGTCCTTACTGAGTAGTGTGTGAGCTTTTGAGAAGGACTTTAGACACCGCCATCAGGGACGGGCGGAAATTCCAAAACTTTTCCCGGAGAACAGAAAATGTCCAAATGATCGCTTTAGCTATCTATTGCATCTAATGATGCATGATGATGAGAAAGTCGAGATGCTGGACGAGTGCATGGGGGCATCTATTTTCAAGCACTCTGAAAATTTGCTGTTTTCCTGAGCTTTAAAATAAATTGCGATGTATTATTTTTCTTTCTTACAAATAAAATTTTTATAACGATTCAAACGCATTTTGGGAAAGGTGAGCAATAAATTGCCCAGAAAAGGGATAGTGAATTCGCTTGAGATAAAAATTTGCACCTTCCCAATGAGTGTCCTGTTTTGTGGGGAACATGATCGTTTTGCTTTGGAAGATGATCAGTTTGACTTCAAAGGTGTCCAACATGTTTTCAAAACTGCATAACTCATTATGTGGAATGTGTCGTGAAGTTGGAAAGGAGGACAAGTAGCTTTAATATAAAATCCTTCCACGTACACGATGCTTTCCTTCAGTTGAAAGAATGGTATGTAGTAAGTCAAAACCCACTCACCTTGGGAGGGCTGGAGATCCCAAGAGCGCTGCTCTGCTATTCAGCTTTCCTAGCTCCCTACTGCATAGTTGTCCTAATGACTAACTTGAAATTCCTAAGACTTGAGGCAACTGTAACAACCAAGGAACTGGCTCATTCAAATTATGAACGGATCAAGGGAATAACACGTTGGGTGATTCCAAGCCGTAGAACATTTGAGGATTGCATCCACAGAAAACATATCTGCTAAAAGCAGCACGAAAGTCTATCAGAGGTACCAGTCCAAACCTGCAAGTGCAAATAGGATGGCGCACTCAATTGACGGCGCTTGCAAGCTTTAATATAAGCTTACAAACATTTCCTGGCTCAAGTGATTAGATTTCTGCAGTGTAAGCGAAATGCAATGTTAAGCCTTGATGTGTTATGTTTGAGAACCTTAGAATTCTTGTCTGACTCATAGGCTTTCAGAGCGCAGTTGACTCGAGGAGCCTGGTCGAGGATGAAGGCAATCTTCTTCACCGTCCTTCTTCACCACCGTCTTCTTCTCCTCTCTTGCGTCAAGCCGTCACCGACCGACCACGATGCGACGAAGCTCTTCCAGTCGGCGCGACTGGATCACTTATTTATTTATTTATTTCATGCACTACACGTGCGCCCAAACATGGATGACGGAAAATACAAAGATAAGCATGATAACATCTAAAACATAAAAACACAAAACAGAGAAGCTAGCGTAAGACGAGCGATAGGAAATGAACAGCCACTGCAGTATGAGACAAAAAAATTGATAACTTCATCATCCATTTTCTTCTATCCAGTCAGCTATTGGCCAAACCAGCTCAAATAAGCCCACTAATCCTGTATTTTAGTCAATCTAGTCGATTGAATAACAGCCAGCAGTGAAAGAGTGAATATAGAAATTGAGCATTGGAAGGGTCAAATACAGACTTCCACGCCAGGGTGCTCCAGCGCAACTGACAATGTCATTCCAGCGCGGGTGTATGGTAGCACCTCTTTAAGCTAAATACGCAGGTTGAGCACTGGCCCTGGGGAAGCTGCTGCATTGGATAAAAGGAGTAAGAAAGAATACATCACTTCACAAAGCACTGCTTGCCAGAGGACCTTTGAACACTAACCTCGTGTGTCATTTACGGGCCCGAGATAACGGCTTAGCCAGACACTACAATAGGTAGAAGTTGTAACCTGGCTGGATAGGAAAAATGGAAATAAGAACTCAAAGGTAGCAGGGGCTGCAGTGGAGGAACAGAAGAATAAGGCAATAGAGGGTGTTAGCTAAGGAAAGCGATCTCGTCAACATATTCGAAGGAATTTCCAGCTATGTCGGTAGGAGATGGTCTGATTAAAAGTGATCTAGAAGTGCACAACCTACTGCAACGCAACATCATCAATTCCAAGTAATTGGAAAAGATCTACATTATTCAGCTTCCTCTTAAAAGTAGTACTCGAGTCGTCGGCCATGAGGTCAAAAGATAGTTGTTGGAGCCATCTTGCGCCACGATTGAAGACGATGTTATGCAAGGCAGGATATCTCCGATGATGTATCCTAGGATAATGTAGATTAAAAGACAACCGCCTCATACCACATGGGCGAAAGACCCAAAACTTGCTGGCGCGCAGCTTCACTTCACCACGTAGAATACGTAAACAGAAAACCAGATCGAAGGCAATCCGTCTGCGCTGCAATGAATGAAGTGAAAACAATTTTAAACGGTCACTATAGGAAGGCAAATGAGATTCCCCATGAGAGGAATACCTTCGATAGAATAGACGAGTACTCGCTGAACTTTTTCTATGTACTTGACTTTTTTCTTGAACACTGGACTCCATATGACGGTTGAGTAGTCAAGGTGTGGTAACACGTATGTCTTGTAAAGTCGGATAAGGATGTTCGGGTCTGAACAACGGACGGCTCGAAAAATCGCAAACATCACTCTAAAAGCTTTCTTGACTATGGCGTCAATGTGATCAGAGAATCTCAGTTTCGAATCGAAAATTACGCCAAGGTCCTTTTTAGATTCACATTCTTTAACGAAGATTTGGTTGATGTAATACTGTCGATGATTAGCATCGTTACCAAGCCGCATTACGGAGCACTTGTCAGGATTGAGAGGAATCCCCCATTGCCGTGTCCAGGATACCAGATTATCAACCGACTTTTGGAGATTTTCGCTCACCGAATGAGAGTTTGTGTCATCGAATGCGCCGTATATTTTGAGGTCATCTGCATACATGAGGGCCTTAATGTCAGGAGCAGTTTTGAGAATAGAGGGCAGCTCCAGTGTGTACAATATAAAGAGAAGCGGAGAAAGCACACCCCCTGGGGTACTCCACTCACACATACATGACTTGTTGAAAAACTGTTACCAACTCTAACTGTCATGTACCGCTCGAAGAGGAAGGAGGTAATCCAAGCAAGCAAAGATCCACAGACGCCTAGAGACCGAAGCTTAAAAAGCAATTTACTGTGACTAACCTTATCGAAAGCTTTCGAAAAATCAGAGAATATTACATGAACTGTCTTGCCAGCATTAAGAGCCAAACTCCAGTCATGGAGTGCCTCAGCCAAGTTAGTGGTAGTCGATGCACCCGGGAGAAATCCGTGCTGCTCAACAGGCAAAATTTGGCGTCTCATGAGCCAATCTAACATTTTTTGCAAACTAATCTTTTCCATCACTTTGCTAGGTGTAAGTGTAAGACTTATCGGACGGAAACTGTCTACCAAAAAGCTATTGTTTTGCTTTGGAATCGCTGTGACCATTGCATGCTTCCATACCTGAAGAACTTCTCCTAACCTTAATGAGATGCTGAACAAATAGGAAAGAGGAGTGGAGAGACTGTCGCAGCATTTTTTATACAATATTGGGGGTATTCCGTCAAATGGTACAGAAGAGGAGGGTTTCTGGGTTCTAAGTACTGCAGCCACCTGAGCAGGTTCAAAATAGAACCCATCAAGGGTGAGTCTTGTACTCGATTGTCCAGCGAAAAGGTAAGGGTGTTGACTTTGAAAGAAAGGCAGGAGGGGATCTCTCCATCATCAACAAAGGCATTACAAAAGTGTCTCAGAAGAGCTTCTGCCTTATCCTTGTCATCGCGATACCGTCTTCCTCCAGAGTCAACTAGGACAGGAAGCGGAACGTTTGGCTTAATTTTCTGCCTAATGTATCGATGTAGGGATCTCAAACATGTCACAGAACCTAGCCTTCTGTGAAGATTTGCCAGATATTTTCTGAGGTGATGACCAATATCCGCGCAGACCTTGATGTAAAGTGCATTAGTAGCTGGGTATGACAAGGTTGAAAAGAGACGTTCACGCTGATGGAAAAGATTGTGCAAATTTGGCGGGTAAGTTATTGCAGATATTTTTGGATATTTCATTGGCACATAATGAGCTAGCCCATAGTAGATGACCCTGCAAAATCTAGCGTACAAGTCATCCACGGACGTATAGTTATTAAATTGTGATAGCCAATCAATATCTGCAAAATAACTGTTTAGGCCATTATAATCTGCATGAGCAAAGTCCGGAATGGGAAACTCCAGCATACTGAATTGGCCTTGCAACAAGTCAAAACTGACGATGGAATGGTCAGATGTACCAAGGGGCGGCTCGACCGAGACATTGATGACATTTTCATGGGTGGACAACACAATATCCAAGACATTGTTACCCAAAGTAGGATGGTAAACATGTTGCAGAATATCAGCTTCAAGAAAAAAGTTCAAGTACATAGAGCTGGATGAGTTCTTAGGGTCAAGAGAGCTCCAATCAATGTGAATGTTGAAGTCACCGACAATTAAAGTACGAACGCTGTCTGAGATAAGCTCCCTCAGAAGATCTATGAGAGCTTCATCGTCAGCGACTGATGAACTTGGAGGTCGGTAGACAAGAATAAATCTAATTTCAGACCTTGGTCGCGGTGAGAACAGGTCAATGCAAAGAACGTCAGCTGTAAGGGAAACTTGGAGATGTATTCTCTCAACTATCAAATTGCACCTAGCCAAACAGCAGACTCCCCCGCCTGTACGACCAACACGATTCAGCCGATGTAGAAAGTACGGCCAGCCACCCACAATTTCGGAATCAGAGATGTTCGAATTTAACCAACTTTCAGTAATAAAAAGCAAATCCAGTGTTGTCATACTCAAATAAAGACTAAGAAAATCAATTTTGTTCAGCAGACTGCGTGCATTAAGAAGTTTGCAGCTCAGTGTTGTAGAACTTGTGGTTGAGACGCGGCGAACTGGCTCGTAGGAGATATACCTTGCGTCAAGCTTCCATCTGGTTTCTGAAAAGGAAGTTCGGTAATCCGTTTTAGTTCACTTATTCTGGTCTCTGCCTGTCTAGCACGTGCCTTGATGTGTTATTCATCAGTTATAAAACTAATAGGAACACGTGTATAAAGCAGAACTAGGAAGAGCAGCTTCCGCGGGCAACGTTGTTCACTCAAATGTTTTATGGCAGTGGTTCACCTCTCGCTGAGGAAGAGTAGAAGGTACGGCGCAATGCCGGGAGCGTTACCGACATTCGCCGTCGGTGTAAGGACGACTGCGAACTAGTAAATTTATAGGTAGCATTTCTTTTGTCTGAGAGACCAGCTGGGTCCGTACCAAAGCCCTGATCAGGTGGAGTCAGAGCGTGCGACCTACGGCTTCGGGAGCCTTGGAATGCCTTCGGTTCTCTCCAAAACTCCCTTCGCACCCGCACTGCGAAGGCACCATACACCTTGGTTTCGGAGAACTAGATGACAAGTCCCTCCGCACGAATCGGGAGGGGATGGGGTGTCAAGAGGATACCTGAGTGCTCACCGCGATGGACGCAGAACACCCCGGGCGCCGCGTACCTTACGGTGGCGACGCATCTAATGAGGTGCGGTGGAGGGATACGAGTCCGGACTCTCCACTCATGGGTACCGCTCGGTAAGGCCCCTGTTATATTCCCGCGGGAGCTTCCGCGGATGGGCGGAAATCGCGCCGGGGTCCCCGAGCCGGCCAATCGCCGCGCCCCGTCACGCCCGCGGTCAGCGGTGCACCCTTTGTCCGCGGACGTCCCGCGGATGCTCCCGCGGGAGTATAACAGGGGCCTAACGTCGAGCACCTGCCCTGCGCCATCCGGCGGCATCCGCCAGAGGCTAAAGGCCACCGCACACTTCTGCGGCGAGCGGCGGGCGGCGAAGGCGAAAACGATGAGTCATGCCGTTCAGCGGCGGTTGCCGGCGCCGCTGGGCTCCCCGTTGGCAGCGAGCTCTACACCCCTGCCATATGGTTAAGGATAAGGCAGCGGCAACGCCGCAGAGGTCTGCGGGGCCCTTAACCGATTACTCATTCTGGCAATCTCGGCGGCTGCGTCGCATATGTCTCACACGACGTCGCGCGAGGCGTGCGCGACGCAGCGCTTCCGCGGAGCTGCGCCGTTGGAAGCAATCGTTGTTTAGAAGTTGCGGTGCAATAACTCAATGAAAATCGGAGTTACGTTGGGAGACGAAGTTCAGACGAAGTGTGCTCGAATGACCCATTCGAATAGGTATTCGAATGACTTTCATTGGAATTTGAATATTTGAATTCGATTATTCGAAATAATCGAGTTTTTCGAGTGTATTGGAATTCGGCCTTGTGCAACGTCCGATGTCTCCTTGTGAAGAGCATTGCCTTATGGAGTCAGCCTCGTGATTTTCATCTCGCTTCTCGTTATGCTCTTCTGCTCCTCCGAGGCCGCTGAATGCTCTTTTTCTGGTCTTCGTTTCCACAACTCCGCTTCGTTCCGCGAAGTTATTGGGTTGTACGAAAAGTTCTCAGCGTTTTGAGTACTTCATTTTTAGCTACCATAACTTTCTCACATAGTGATTTATGAAACGTGTGGGCGGGCGCTGTCGTGCAAAAGAATCGGGCCTCTTCTGTTGACCAATGCTGACTGAATTGACGCAATCTTCGGTGCACTTCGTCGATTGGTTTACATTAGGACTCTGCTGTGGTCGTTTGGCCTTGTAGCAGAAAGTTGTAATGGATCAAACCAGTCACCGCCCACCTCATAGTGGCCATTACCTTTTTTGGTGGTGGTTCGCCTTTGGAAAACGCCTAGGGGGTTCATCGGCGCCGAACCACTGTCCGGAACGTTTCCTGTTATCATACAGAATCTATTTTTCACCACAAGTTATGATTCGATCCAGAAGCGGGTCAGTTTTGTTGCCTAAAAGTAAAGAAGAACAAATCTCGAAGCGTGACAATTTTTGCCATTCACTCCTCGTGAGGCACTCACTTTTCGTGCTTCTTCACCTCCCCAAGGCGATTCAAAGCATCCGTAACAGCAGTTTCACTGACGTTTAGCTCTTCCTCAATCCCGCGAACTCTTTGGGGTGGTTCAGCTTCTACCAATTCCTTTAATTCGTCGTCCAGGTCTGCTCTAGGTCGACCGCTGCGGGAGTCATCTTCGAGGCTGAAATCTCCGGTCCGAAATTTACTGAACCACTGGCGCACAGTGTTACCTCCAACACTATTAGGCCCCACACTTGACTGATTTGTCGAGCTGTCTCGGCTGCGGATTGTCCCAATTTGAAGTTGAAATAAAATATCGTTCGGAATTCCTCCTTCGGCATAATTCAACAAGACCCTCAAGAACGGAAATATAGAACAACGTTGAAACATAAACTATTTAGTCAAATAGAGCGAAAGATTCTAATAAGAAAGTAGCATTAATGCGCAGTGCAAGTTGAACTTTTAACTAATAATAGACGATAAATAGTAACACAAAACGCTAGGAACTTTCCGGACAACCTATAAGGTGAACTTCTTCGTCGGTCAGTTGTTTTTGAGATTCGGCACACATTCTACGTCTACGAATGTCGTGGAGACTATTTGAATGCGTATTTGGCCTGAACAATGACTTGCGCTGGCCAGCCGATGAACAAGTCACTGCTTTATCCTTCAAAAGAAAATCTGGTAGCAGTTCAGTGAGCCCAAGGGTTGATTGGTCTGGGGACCCGAACCAATAGCCTTTGTTTGGGATGCACACGATAGCCTGCACCTCTTGCTGTGCTACCATGCACACGTAAACGTACAGTAACGTGAAACTGTAATAAACACACATTTTTGTCCAAGCCATATGGTAAAGAAAGACGTTATGGTACTTAGCGGGCTGGTGCCCGCTGCGAGATTGCACGTGGTCATGGAACACTCACGTAAACACGGTTTCTGTGAGCACAGACCTAGGCATCTGACGGAACTCCGTGGTCTGGCCGATCTAACTTACCCCTTTTAAGATACCTTGCCAGTGTGCAGCGGGCACCAGCCCACTTAGTACCGAAGTTATTGTTTCTTCCTTCTTTTACAATGGCACAGTGCTTAGAATTGTTTTTTCGACCGGCTGTTATCGATCGATTTTATCGATTTTTACTCTGAATTGGCCACTGGGAGTGGGAGTCGCGTGTATATGTCGGCCGGATGGCAGACTTCACAAAAGGGAGGCGGTGTCGATTGACTGGCGGTTATTTATCGATCGATTTTTGTTAAGTTTACCGTTTAATTAACTATGATTATGTTGGCTGGAGAATAGTTACAGTCGCAAGTTCTTCGCAAATAGGAATTACAAATAAGAATTTCTGTTTCTACCACATACTTGGATGAATCACCAGAAAGAATTGAGACCGGCCATCATGGCTGGCCTATTCCTAGCTACCTGTAATACACTTTGTGGTCGCAAAATTGACAATGTGATATTTCACGTTTATAGATGAGCAGGACAGATTTACATATGTTGCTTTTTCGTCAGTCCGTCATTAGCCGCCGTTATGCGGAAGCATTGCTTCGTGAATTTTCTTAGCAGTCAATCAGCCACCAACTCCAAAAATTATCGTTTTGAAGTGGCATAGAAGCTTACAGTGGCTCAAGCAGAATGTTTCCCCTTCAAATGTCTTGTAAATCTTTCGTTTGTTCATCATGAGCAGCACTTTACAACACACAAGTACTGCTTTTAAAAACCCGTATTTTATTAAACTAGGAATTGGACCCTTCTATGAGCCCTTTGATCCCACTATGTGTAAGTTCTCCACCTCATTTTTGCAACGTAAAAGAGGGTTTATGAGAGGCCCGTCGATAAAAAGCTTAACCTGGAAGGGATCCGCTATGTATTGCTTCCACTTTTCCTTCCGGGCTGTCGTCTGTCATGTCTATCAGGCAGCCTGATTTTTCATTCGAATTCGAATATTCAAATCGAATGTTTGAGTTCGAATATTTGAAAAACCACGTTTTTCAAATATATTCGATTTTGAATGCTCGGAAATTTTCGGTATTCGAAACCATTCGAATATTCGAAATTTTTTGCGAGAGCATGAGTATAATGAGTACGGGTCTGCAACACCAACCATATGATTTAGACGCTTTGTGTCATTCTTTCAGCCACAGTATCGATCGCCGTGAAAATGTGTGCTGAAGAGTGCTTGAATATCAAAGACAGGTCCCGCTGCAGAAGTATTCCACTCGAGAGCGTCTTTGGCTATCAAGAGCCTAAGTGAATTTTTACAGCAGCCATTAGAAAGGCAACTAGGTATCCGCGTGATACTGGTCTTTGAAGAGGCTCCGTCTACGGTAACATTTTTGTATTATCTAAAAGCGCCTGTCTCTTACTTCAGACTTTTACCCGAAAACATCGCGAGCACCAGTATCACGCGGATACCGCTCACTCTGATTGCCTTTCAGACTTTTACCCGAAAACATCCCGAGCCGCTTCACAGCGCTTTTTAGACTCCGCAATACACGCGGGGGAATGCTGAAATGTCAAAACATTCATCGGTGTTTTTTCGAGTTCCCATTTACATCGCTATCGAACTTTACAATCGCGAAGAGTTTCAAATGCGCGGCATTCTCGCACAGACGACTCCCATGATCTTCGCTGTTAAACATTGTATCCAATATCTGCTTCTCCCACCAGACAGTACTGCGTCGGTACCATAGGCCCCAGCCCCTAGCCCCACTCCATTGTAGAGCCCCTACCTAAGCTGAGGCCGACACCCTTCCACTTCCGATAATCTTGTGTTACTTGTCATGGGTCCTTCTCTGACGCACTCTCGTGCCAGCTCTCTCAACTCTCGGGCTGCCGGCCCATCTTCTAAGCTTGATTCCGAATCAGGTGTCACTGACAACCTGACGCAAACGCTCTCCTATCTAGGAGACGACGCCACTGTCCGTGGCTGGGATGTGAAGTGCCTTCGAGGCGCTACGGTCCAAGCCATAACGGACGTTTGGAATGACAACCGTTCGACTACGGCGTTGCTGACGCAGAAAATTAACAAAGGTAACTCGACCCTGCTTGCGGATCTGACCCATTCATTCGCCGCGGTTCGGGAACGTATTGACGGCATTCCAGCCGTCTCAAAGGTCGCTTCGCTTAACCCTGACGGGCCACTCCCTCGGGTAGTTTTTTTTTTACATATAGCAACGACGATCCTCTGCAATTCTCCATGTGGCTTCGTTGGGAGAGATAATGCGCATGCGATCTACCGTACGGACGTCGCAGCAAAAGGCATGCTTCCTGATCGGTTATCTCGACAGGGTTGCTAGAGAGAAGGTTGAAGATTTTAGACTATCAATGCTTACAAGGTTTGTTGTAAGCATTGATAGTCTAAAATCGACTCTTGTGATCATGAAATGACATGTAATCACAACAAACTAATTGTGCTGAAGTATTGGCAGTAAACGGACGCGAACTCAAAAGCCCGCCGGTGTGCTCCTATGACGCCTCACTCCTACCAACTGCGCCACCGAGGCACATCTCGTGGGGTGCCATACGGGTTGATGATTGTTGTGCGCACCTTTGGCGTTTGCCTAAAGGCAGCCTATAAAGGGCTTTACGAAATGTACTGCGCGCCGAACGAATCCGACTACGACGACGAAGAGGTCGAAGCCTTCTACGTGGAGCTGGAGAAGTTCTATAAGGAAGATCACGCCTTCTACAAGGTGATCGTCGGCGACTTCAACGCCAAAATCGGACCGCGAAGGTCGCTGGAAGAACTTCACATCGGAACCCACGGTTTGGAGTGGAACGAGCAAGGTGAAAGGCTGTCTGAGTTTATCATGTCGACCAAGACCATCCATGGAAACTCGCAGTTCCAGAAGCCTCCCTCCCTACGATGGACCTGGGAATCTCCCGGTGGCCAGTTCCACAACGAGATCGACCACATCATCTTCAACCTCAAATATTGCCTGACCGACGTCTCCGTTGTCCCCAAGTTCTACACGGGATCGGACCACCGCCTCCTTCGCGCAAGGTTCCGCTTTTCGCGTCAAGGAGAGAAGGCCGCGAAGTTCAAGAAGAGGAGTCCCAGAACGACCATCAACTGGGACCTCTACACCTCTCTTGCTGGTCTTTGGGAAGATGCCGTCATGGACAACGTCGACGAGGAATACGACCGCTTCATGCACCATCTCCACGATAGTGCTAAGGGAGCCGAGAGCTTGAAGACCACCAAGAGACGTCAGTTTCCGGAAACTCTCGAGCTGATACGCCAGCGTGGAGCAGCACGAGCGTCAGGCAACTACCAACTGACGTCCGAGCTTTCGAAACTATGCAGAGAGGCGATAAAGGAGGATCTTAAGGAGAGAAGGGCGGAAGTGTTGGCTGAAGCTGCAGAGGCAGGGTTGAGCATCCGCAATGCCCGCCGGAACTTCGCCAACTTCAAGACCAAGATGACAGCTCTCCGACGTCCCGACGGAACCGTCACCTATTCCAGAAGGACCATGGAGAGGGTCATCCACGACTTCTACTCCGATCTCTTCGATAGCCACGTCCATCTGCCCCATGCCATCTTCCGCAGGATGGATGCGTCGTCCCCTCTGTTCTCCCTTCTGAGATCCGACACGCCATCTCGTCGGTGAAGAAACGTACAGCACCCGGTCCCGACAGGATCAGACCCGAACAACTGAAGAACCTCCCGCCTACGCTCATCAACACCCTGGCGCGGCTCTTCACACGTTACTGTAGGAATGCAAGGTTCCATCTCAGTGGAAGACCAGCAGAACCGTCTTGCTGTACAAGAAGGGAGACGTGCACGACATTGGCAACTATCGCCCGATCTGCCTGCTGTCCGTAGTCTACAAGCTGTTCACTCGAGTCATCCTGAATAGCATCTGCAGAACGCTGGACGAAGGACAGCCATGCGAACAAGCAGTTTTTCGGAGAGGATTCAGCACGATCGACCACATACACACCATTACGAAGCTCATCGAAGTGTCGCGAGAGTACAAGCTGCCGCTGTGGCTTATGTTCATCGACCTGAAGAAGGCATTCGACTCTGTCGAAACTGAAGCGGTCATCGAAGCCCTGCTCACTCAGGGCGTTCCTACTCAGTGCATCAGAGTCCTTCGAGAGCTGTACAGTGGATTCACGACCAAGATCTCACCATTCTACAACGACGTCGTCGTCGACGTGAAGAGAGGGGTTCGGCAAGGGGATACCATATCCCCGAAGCTCTTCAGCGCCACTCTCGAAAACGTCATGCGCGAACTAGAATGGGAAGACATGGGAGTGAAGGTCGACGGCCGGCAACTACATCATCTTCGCTTCGCTGACGACATCGTGCTCATAACACCGAGCATCAGCCAGGCGGAGCGAATGCTGGCCGACTTCGATCGTGTATGTGGGAACGTTCGACTGCAGCTGAATCTTACGAAGACGATGTTCATGAGGAACGGATGGGTTTCTGATGCCCCATTCTCGCTCAACGGAACGAACATCTCCTAATGCTCCAGCTATGTGTATCTGGGTCGCGAAGTCAACATGGCCAACGACCTAGCACCAGAGCTGAGCAGGAGGAAAAGAGCGGCTTGGGGAGCTTTCAAGAGCGTCGAAGAAGTCGCGAAGAAGACGAAGAACGTCCGACTCCGTGCCCACCTATTCGACTCCACTGTTCTTCCTGCCCTAACATACGCCTCAGAGACCTGGGCTATACGAAAGCAGGATGAACACGCGATCAGCGTCGCGCAGCGTGGAATCGAGAGGACGATGCTCGGAGTGAAACGACTCACGCAAGTGAGAGAAGGCCTCCGGAGTTCCGAGCTTCGCCGACGCTCGAAGATCAGAGACGCTGTCGCGTGAGCCAAGTTGTCGAAAATTAGGTGGGCCGGCCACGTAATGCGCTTCGCAGACACCCGCTGGACGAGAGCCATCAGTGACTGGATTCCGCGGGATGTCAAAAGAACACCAGGACGCCCACCAACGCGTTGGTCGGACTTCTTCGTTAAAGCCCTGAACGACCGATATGACGCTCTTCGTGTCCCTCGAGCGAGGAGGATCCATTGGACCACTCTGGCACGCGGCAGGGACGAATGGAGACGCTGCTGGCACCCGCTCGAGCAATTCGATGATCAACGGGACGACAGGCGACAGGTGATACCTGCTCAATAAGTGAAGATACGGTTTGAAATTTTATAAAATCCTATTTTTTTGGGAAAAATAATGGTTTAAAGCTTGGTCTAAAGAGCGGAAAGGCAGCCATTTTTGTTCCATAAAAAGAGGTTACGGCATTCCATCGTCTAAGGTGTCGCGATGTTTGGTTGACTGGTAGCAAAATTTCTGTTTCCGTGCCATTTCACACCTGTAATACACAACAAAAGCAATTGTAACGAGCACACGTATGTTCACCTTGAAACTTCATGTAGGCGTCACTCATTACACCTCTGTCAAAAAACCTCACTTAAATAAAAGCGCGACGAGCTTCCTACTAATAGTAAGGACCTTGTCACAATAGTAATTACAATATTAGTTAGCTGATAGTGTGAGTTAGTTTGCTGTTAGTAACAGCGAAAATTCGCAGTAGCCAGTTCCTGTTCGCACGCTCATGCAATACTAAGCAGCAGAAAGTCCACTAATGGAACTCTTGTGAGTAAATCTCATGCGCACCGCCAGCGAATAGCTGGCGACGTCGCGCAAGCGGCGCGCGCGGCTGTCGGCGCGGCCAAAAATGGGGTTTTGAGTTCGCCACAAAGAGCGTCCCCAAGGGGGAACCCGCCGAAAAGGCGGGGCCCACCAAGGTCAGTGGTCCCCATTCCGGCTATTTCGGCAGCTCGAGACCCTCCACCCACCCCAAGTTGAGGAATGAGACAGCTAAAGGTAGAAAATGTAGAAATACATATATCGGCCAAGAGTGCCCCCCTTAAATACTCACAGGCAGAACACGGTATATCCGACGGTATCGGGCGGCGTACCCTGCAGATACGCCGAGTGCTCTGAAAATGGGTCACCGGGATACAAGGCGCCCAGACGGCACGTATCCGCAGGTGCAGGGTACGGTATTCCGCGCGCCACTGGCCGACCTCACAGCACAGGTCATCGCTTTCCGGACCACAAGAGCACAGTAACGGCCAGTTAATTGGCATCATCATTTTCGTTCCAGATATCCCGATGGATCCAAAAAGGGAAGCAGCATGTGCAGTCGCTGAGATGGCAACGCGCGTTGGCTTCCCAACTTCCGTTAGCAATATTCTTCTATCATGTTTCGATTCATGTATCTCGAAAGGAACGCTCTCTCTCTATAAGAGGGTTAGGGAAGATTTTTTCCACTTTATTGAGAAGTGGAATGTACCGGCTTCAGCATTACATAAGCTTAGGAATTTATTTTTAGCGTCCCTTATTGACCAGGGTAAACTGAAGTCGCTACATTACCAAATAGCTGCTCTCAGTCACTTTTTCGGTCCCCTACCTGCAGGCGATCAGGAAGTGCAAAGAGCGTTGTTGAAAGGGGCAGACAGAACCCGTCCACCAGTAGTGCACAGGAAAAAATCGACACCTGGGGACATAGAAACTGTAGTAGGATGGGCACTTAAATCCAGTTCTACCATAGATCTTATAGGGGCAACCATGATTCTCCTGATGGATGTCGCCTTTTTAAGGGTCAGTGAACTATGCACCCTTCAATTTGGGGATATCACCTTTAAGGGCGATTCAGTTTGGTGGCTGTTTCTGAAAAGGTCAAAAGTCGACCAACAAGGGATAGGAACCCAAGTGGCATTTCGCCTGGGTGGAAGAAAGCTCCTTTTATGGGAACAGTTCAAAAGGCTGAACGAAACATGCTCAGCGCTTGACTTTCTTTTCAGTTCCAAGCGGGGAGGAGCCCCTTCCAGAGACTACGTCACGCGCAGGATCAAGGAAACTCTTCAGGCTGCAGGGCTTGGATCGCGACAACTTACCACACATTCGTTCAGAGGTGGAGCCGCGACAGCGGCGATCCGCGCGGGGATAGCTCCAGAAAACGTCATGAGGGTTGGCAGATGGAAAACCCAGAGAGCGTTCTTATCCTACGTCGAACCCACACCTTTATAGTCATTCCTAATTGACCATCGGTGTCAATGTGATCTCTGTATGTGAACGCTTCTATAACTTCTGTTAACCCCGTATTGTGATACGCTATATGCTGTTAAAGTAACATCCGCTCAAGACCGGAGCTAGCTCGACCAGGTCACAGGAACATACTAATATCGTATGGCATAAGCCAATTGTTTAGTAGGGCATGAGCCCGAGTGCGCAGTGCACATGATTCGTTGCCGAAATGAAGCCTTCTCCCCCCTTGTGTGCGAATTCAAAACATAAGTTTTGCCGTAGAGGTAGCGGAGGCAAAAGTGAGTAAAAGTTCCGCCCTCCTGGGTCAAGCCGTCACCGACCGACCACGGTGAAGGTCTCCCAGTCGGCCCGACCGACCACGGTGAAGGTCTCCCAGTCTGCGCGACTGGCTCACCTATTCTGATCTCTGCCTGTCCAACACGCCTTGATGTGTTATTCATCAGTAATAAACCTAATAGAATTACGTGCATAAAGCAGAAGTAGGAAGAACAGCTTCCGCTGTGCGACGTTGTTTACTGCAGTTACATACTCTAACAGTGCGTACATTTCTTCTGCGCACCTCGTAGTTCTTAATGCTTTTTGATTAAATATCATTTACTGAAACGGTCAGAATACACAGAGAATCAAAACAAAGCTTGCCTCATCTCCCAAACCATCGTATAGTTTACATAGCATCCTTTTTGACTGGTGTCATACGGAGCTGCTGAGTTTGTTGGGAACTACTCAACGAATACACTGTTAGCTGAGGGATGGAGGGAGCATTAATTTATAGCGAAGGAAATTCAGGGACATAGAGAACATTATCCGATTCTTATCATGGCATTTTTCAGGTGACCGTATACTGGATTGGAGGTCCCGGATAACGACAATTTTGCCAACCAGGAATAATTGTATGATTCGAGTAACGGTGATTTTAGAAGCTCCGGATGATTGGATTATTCGGACCGAATATATCCGATCAGATATCCGAAAATGATTCGTTCGGGAGCAATTGATTCATTATCATTTTAACGGACGCGAGAAGGAGATGTCGCCCGGTTTTAGGTTTTTAGGCGCCGTCTCTCCAATTAACGATTCTGCAGTCAGCGGCCATCAACTCACACAAGCGGGCGAACATCGGAGGCGGGCAGAAGTGTGTAAAAACTGCGTGCCTCCCAACGTCATCGACATACGAACCTTTTTATTTACAGGAACAGAAACAGTGTCTTTGAACTTAGTAACCAAGACACTAGCGAGAAGCAATTCGATTGGTATCATCGAGCTCTGTGCATACCAACGTGCGTAGCCGTCAGGTTAACTTGATGTCTGACTGATCTCCCTCACAACAGGTGACACTATCGGTTAGTCGTCTATAACAGATCTTCTTTTCACCGCACTTTGTCCGGAACTGACTGTTTGAGGCGAAGATCGTACGAGCATGGTGGCCAATGTGCTTCACAGCAAGGCAGCCATACCTACCTGCTACTGCGGAATTCTAGGACGAGTCTCTTTCGTTTTGTCTTCACTTGGTCAAAGGACACAACGATAAATCGCGGCGTTAACCAGTACATGTGGTGCGCATCCTACTCTACGGGGCTCTGTGGAGGTAACTGCATTGTGATTCTCGTCCACATGATGACCAGCGGTAATTAGTTCAAATCAATTTTTTGTCCTTCCCGCACGGTGGAAATTCGTAGACCTCGGCGGGATGAAAAATGTGCCCTGGGCGCAAATCGAACCAATGACCATGATTCGAGGTGAACACCACATCTGCACCTCTTCGGACTTGTAAATTCTCACACTGATGGCGAAGAACGCAGAAGACCTTCAGAAGTCTCCAGCTTCTCTCCTCTTGTACGCCCGGTGGGGTGAGATTATTGATATTTATCAACGGTGTGCCACTTCATTCAGATGATCATTGGAAACAGCAGACGAATAGGGTGGTCGTACCACACGAAGGACAAAGATCTCGTGAAAAAATACATCTTCCTAACTGATGAAACCAAAAGGGGGACTAACGCTCATATACAAGGCATCTACTAACTGATGGCAGAGGATGTATCAAAGACGAGGAACTGTTCAACCCGAGGTGCAACTGACTGGCCGAAAATGCGACCTTCAAGAGAAATACCCTGCTATATGACGGAAGAGTGCCTCAACTGAGAACATCTGACAACCGCTCGTAAAGAAGTGCTTTCTAGCTGACGTCGATGAAGCGCTTGCGAACCCGCAGGGATTTCGTACGATCCTAAACGGTAACTTTACCATTGTACACGGCACATGATTGTTGGTGATAGAAGTGAAATCCTAAGTTGAACTGTATGCTTAGAATGTCGTGAAGCTGTCATGCCAAGACTCTTATCGAGACTATTTCGTCTAGATTTTTTGGTAACCGCCTCCACCAAAACCTGGTGAAGACGAAATAAAAGGATAAAGGTCGGCGTTACTCAATCCTTTTTTGGGATGCGCCACGCATTGTACTTCTACGGGATATCGTGGAGGCGAGTTGAATGCATATTTGGCCATACAATGACCAGCCGATGAACAAGTCAGCGCTCTATCCTTTCCAGACAAGTCTGGTACCCATTCACCGACCTCGGAGGGATGGAAGGCTTGGTTGGCCTGGGCGGGAAATCCGAACCAGGAACCTGGTATCGGGTGCACGCGACAGTCGCGCCTCCTCCTACTGCGCTACACGCGCCCAACGATCATTTATAGTTGATTAATTAATTTCAAGCTACTACAGACTCCAAAGCCAGTACAGGAAGAAAACGAAGGGCGAGTAAAGCAACCAAGCTGACCTGTGGAGACAGCCAAAAAGCTGGTAAGTCACTCTCGGATGAAGGGTCACGTGACCTTCTCTGCTCAGCTGGTAGACCATGCAGGAAGCTCTGTGCAGAAGAAGTCGTATTCACTGTTTCTGACTAGTTGCGCCTTAAGATTACCCGAGAAACCTCAGCTACCTGAATGATGTCGTCTAGGTCAGCCCCGCGAGCACAACCTCACACCTATGCACTGATGGTGAGGGTGTTCGGATAGATGGAGCCAAGAGTGCAATTTGGGCATGTCGCTGCTTGCCTAGCAGTGCAACCAGCTGCCTGCGGTTAGGCAGCCTTTAGTTGTGTTGAATGGAACGCGCCATTGCATCCGGTAAAGTATTTAGTTCTATGAACTGCGTTGAGGCCACACTGTAATAGAAGTACGCGTCAGGTTATCTAGAATTGTGGAAGTTATGGAACGTGAAGGTAGTCTTGAATACTGACAATTGAACACCTGATACCTTTGCCTAACAGTACAAAGGGATATTGAATAAATACTACGGAACTCGAGGCCGCGTGTCGTTGACGCTCCCCTTCTAAAGGGCTCCGCACACTGTTGAGCGGCGGGCGGTGGACGGCGAAAACGATGAGCCAGCGGCGGCCGCGGGTATAGTGATTCCCATCATTACGGCCTATGTTATAGTGTGTAGCAGCCCGCGCAACACTGTCGTCAACATCGCCGACAACATCGTCACCGAAGTGTAACATCGCCCTGTTGCTGCTGCCGTTAGGCCTCGTGCATACTTCCCATCGCCGCGATGGAATCGCGGCGATGAGTTTTGCAGAGCGACGCGAAAGAATTTGAATTTCTCAGCGCTCGCCGCATCGCTCATCGCTCTGCAAGGAAGCGCGACGGCGATCCGTCCAGGAGCAACGCTAAACACCGCGCGCGGCGCGAAAAAGTATGCCATACCCGCGATGGGCGCGGGAAGCCATCGCGCATGCCGACCGCCACTGTTGCGGCGGCCGCGTCGAAGTCCTCTTTGACTATTCGGCCGCGTGCGGCGGAATGGCCAGGAACTGAGCGCCGCGATGGCATCGCGGCGATGGAAGTATGCCCCCGGCCTTACGCTCGCCGCTGGCGGGAAGCTCGTCCCTGCCCTATGGTTAAGGATAGGGCCACGGCGTTGCCGCAGAACTCTGTGGGGGCCTTTAGGCCTATGTTATACTTCGGCGACGCGTCGGCGACAGCAGCGTCGCCGAAGTACAACATAGGCCTTAACTGCGATCGCACAGCGGTGCGCCAAATCCGGCACGGTCAGCCGCACCGCTCGACGAATTGACGCGCCGCGCTGCGGCGAGAGTATCAAAGCCGCCTTCCTCGTCGCTAGTCTCATTCTTCCATTAGCTTAGCTTCCATAACTTGGAACAACCCTTGTACGAGTGATTTCTTCACTTATTTTCTTTCCTAGCCCTTCCTGGTTGTAAAGGTGACGCCGGAACCTAAACCGAATAGAGTCTCGATAAAAATCTCGACGCGACAGCTTCACGACATTCTATTCTACCTATTAGCTGTTCTGCGGTAAGTGTCGATATGGAAGACACAATGTGAGATGCAACACAAACAGGAACGCCTAGCTCCACTTCCCTCACCTCCTTCCCCATATCAGCTACTGCAGCTTCCTTTTGTTTCAGTATTTTACAAAACATGGAAGTAGCATTCGGAGAAGTCATTCGCAGATCTTGCCTCCTCATTTTCACATCGTGAGGAGGAAAAAGACGCGAAGAGAGGAATTCAACCCGTCATACACACTGAAGTAAGCCCAACTCTCTGGAATTGGTCCCAAAATCTACTAGGCTGTCATATCGGTTTGCAGCGCGACTACTGACTAACCTCGTGTTTCCCACGCTTGTTCGCTTCATTGTAGGTAGCAGTCTGCGTCGGCGAAAATGAAGAGGTGGCTGACCTCAATTCAAGACCGGGAGAGAAACTGGTCGTTTTCTATAAACTTCATTCTCTCACTGGTGTAACAGGACCAGTTGACATCTGACATCGAACCTCTTTGACGCACTCGGTTCCAGAATTAGATTTCCTCTTCACATAGCGCACGCCGAAGTCTGCAACAAGTTCGAGTATGCGCATTTCTTCTAGAAGGAGATCTAAATAATGTGTCAAATGCAAGGATACCCCTAATGGTAGCGAACGCAGCAGCGATCGCACCTGAGATTTTACACAATCCAGGAAAAAGTACAGAAACTGACAGGGATTAAGGAACAGAATTTGCCACACGTCCGATGCCTTCCGAATGAATGAAGTTACGCTCTTGAATGCTGCCCTGCATTACTGCTTTTAATTACGACTTATTTCAAAGAGAAATCTCGTCCTGCTGCCCATCCAGCAGCAAAGGTCAACTCCTTGAGGAAACTCCACAAACCTGCCCCATCGTCGGTGTTCCCAACAGGTGGTCAGTGCCTTCGGTTTATGGATAGAATGGTGGCACCACACAGACAGGTTGTGAGATCGCTAAAACCTACCGTTTCCCTCCCTACCGTGTATAATCTGACATACCCTCGGATGAGAGCACAACAGCTCACGGGAAAAGTTCAGTTCTCTCCGATACAGGTCACTAGATCTCCAAGAGTTTTATTGCGATGGGCTTTGAAAACTGTAGGCAGGCGAAACGCCGGAAACAGTCTTGCGATATGCCGCCATGCCGTAATCAACCTGGCGGTTTAGTTACGGCGAAATGCCGTAAGAGGATTACTGTACTCAGCTGCGCAGTGAGGCGCTGTCTAAAGGGATCGCTTCTCAAAGTGAAGTGTCATCATCCGATTCTTCGTCGGCGACAAATGAGAGCGCCTTAAAAAGTTCGTCAAATCGAATTTCGTAGTCCTACCTCGCAGTAGGGACGGTTAGACGTGAACCATGCCCCTCAGCAGAGCGGTGCCAGGCACTGCGGCAGAATGCCGCCGAGACCTGCGGCATGCGGCATTACGGCGACTCGTCCGCGGCACAGCTACCACCATATTGGTGGAGTGAGTCCCACACCGATAGGAGCGAAATGGACGAATTCGATGTGCGGTGCCACAAGACTTTGTTTCCGGCCCAACTATTTGGTGTGTGATAGCGCATTCTTCGGAGAAGGCGCCGGACGAGTGGCGCACCCATTTCAAGGTCCCCAGTCCGGATTTCCGGCCAGACCAACTAAGCCTTCCATCTAGACTTCCGCAGTCGTTGAATTAGAACCAGGCTTGTCTGAGCGATAAAATACTGTTCTCCAACGGCCGGTCGTTGCAATTCAATGCATAGAACCGTGCATAGAAAACGAAAGAAATCGAGACTTCTAACTTCACCTCTTTGGCAAGCTCCTGCTGTTGAGAACTGCTGTTCAACTTCCGCAAGCTTGTGGTCTTTTGCCTGCGTGCGAAACTAAACGAACATCGTTGAAAATTGCGTCTAAAGGCCCCCGCAGACTTCTGCGGCGAGCGGCGGGCGAAATCGCTGAGCGGCGCCGCTCAGCGGCTTGACTCATCATCAGTGGGAGCGGTGACGGCGAGGTACTGTACTGTTTCTAGTCGGGACCGACTGGTGCTTAACAATAACGCGCCCCGATGACGATCGCGGGCCCGCATCGACCGTCTCCGCTCTGGATCCCGCCGCGAAGGGGCAGAGCGCAGAGCGCAGACAGACAGACGCTGGAGCGGCGCCGCCGGGTGGAATGATTCAAGTCATTTCCGCCAGCGACGCCGCCGGTGCCGCTGGGCGGCGCCGCCGGTGCCGCTGGCGGCGAGCTCTGCGTCTCTGCCCTATGGTTAAGCATAGGGCAGCGGCGATGCCGCAAAACTCTGCGGGGGCCTTAAGGGACGGCGCCCTTAAACAATTGGTTACCTTTCAGAGAAAACACGTCACCAGGAATCAAACCAGTACCGTTTGCGCATACGGCTCTTTCGCATGTGCCAATGAGCGGAAATGGCTAGTGGAACATAGCCCGATAGCCCTATCGGTGGGGTCAACTAAACAGCAACGACTACTGAACACCTTTAAGGGAAGATCAGCGAAAACTGAACTCACGTCGCGCGGTTCCGCCACAAATGATGAACTTCTCAGAGGAGAACACGCGCAAAAATTCGTCCAGCGCGGGAAGCGCGGTGTTCTGGTCATCAAAGCGGATGGCTCGCACCGCTGCGCACAGCACACAGAAACTCGGGTACCTGAACAAACGCGGCACATCCTTTGTTAGGAGAGTGAAGAGAGCCGCAGCAACAGCGAACTCACAAGAATACCGTATCCTCTATCCCGCTGAAACACACGTCGTAGTAGCAATCTGGCTCAGTCACCGGTAAATCGTATCCGTGCTGGAATACCAGATGGCTGCTCTCCTCAAGCAACTATTACAGAATGTGAATTGGCTTCTATCTACTCTACCACTATATAAATGAGTAAGTTGCCCGCGCTGTAGATGCTGAGGTGTATCTCACGCAGGTTAGGAACCTGCGTGAGATACGCCTCATCGAACTCCGCGCGGACAAAATGTGACGTTCAACATGGGATGCTGCTGCACCAGGGGAAGCGCAGCCTCCTCCTGCGTGACACAGCGGCAATTGCGCGCGTTTCTGAGCGTGTAGATCCAGAAGACGGGTCCATACGCGCGCAACAAGCGTCTGGAGTCAGAAGAGGTGACACCGTCGTCGTACGACGAGTGGCCGCATTCAGGATTCAGCATGAGATGCTGCTGCAGCCGAGGAAGCGCAGCCTCCTTCCGCTTGACACAGCGGCATCGCGCGCGTTTCTGAGCGTCCTGATCCGAATACGTGTCACCGACGTCCGCCGTGAGCATGGGAGGACCACTAAGGGGTGGTGGAGAAGGGAAGTAAGAGGGATCTCCAGGGGTCGGATTCTTCAACGACTTACATAACTTTAACCGAGACTTCACTTCGGAAAACTCAGATAACGCGGCTTATCGCTCACCACATCGCTTGACAAGCAGCGCTATCAGGGATTTCGGCTGTAATTTTTCATGTTAAATTGCTGTAAGTCGTTAATGAATCCGGCCCCAGTAGCCATTAAGGGGGTGGTGGAGAAGTAAGGAGGTGGTGCAGAAGTGGGGCAGTAAGGGGGATCTCTAGGGTGGACCAGGAGAGCTACCAGGAGGGAAAGGAACAACCTGGAGGAGGAACCAGGATGGAGAAACCAGCAAGAAGAGAGAAGTAAGGGGGTCAATAGTGGAAACAAGGAAGGCCAGGAGTTGGGACCAGGAATGTTGGGGAGAGAAGGGAGGGGGAAGACCGGTAAAGGCGAACCGGCAATTAGATCCAGTAAGAAGAAACGAGTGACGGGGAACCTGGCATGCGGATTCGGAAAGCGTGTCAACCATATCTGGAACACAACCTGTTGGGCATGAGAACGGTTGCGGAGGTGCCAACTGAGGGCAGAAGTACTGCGCAGCACAAACCAATGACGTTGCTAGAGGGTCCGGAGAGAATGTCTATCATGAACGCACGGAAGTGGTGAACGGCTTGATGCCGGTAAAGTGTGCAGCAGGTCCGAGATGTTAGCGAGTTCTAAGTTTTACAGGAACTGCTTTCCGAGGTCAGTGATGCTGCAAAGTCGCGCGAAGCGCGCCGAGTGCGATACACGCCTTTAGGCGTGTCGGAGCACTTGTGGAACAATATTTCTAATAAAGTCACACACTCTTTTAATATACAAAAAGACTACTTTACTTCCATTTGAACAAACGGCTGCGTCTTGCCCATGTTCTCGTCTCGATCATTTTCGAGCAAAAGCAGATTTTGTCCAACGATACTAACCAGGAGACTATCTCAACGGTAGGTCGGAACGGCCCAAGTGTCGTATATTGACAGAATCGCCTCTCTCTGGGAAACAACAAAATGCAAATATCTCGAGCCCAATACAACTCTGCGCAATGTTAGGGACGACGTAAGTTCGGCCGTTGGCGGCGTTAGGCGCCTTTTATACACGCGCCGCCGCGCGGCGCGGCGCGAGTGTCGACATAGTTATCGATTTTTCGCGCCGCCCGGTGGCGCCGCATCGCATTCATACTCCGCCGCCTCAAAACACCACATTTGACGGAATTTCGGATTACGGTATTCGGCGAATCGCACCGCTGGAGGGAAGGACGCGGCGCGGCGCGATCAGTAGCGACAGACTCGATGTGGAGTGGGAGATCCACCACCGAGGTGACTCATTTTGTTATGTCCTCTATGTTTTGGCTCATCAACTAACAAAACAAAGAAGGTGCAGCAAAATTATGGCACTATTGTACTTTCAGGACTCCAGAGGTCGATGAGAGGTCGAGAAGGTTTTTTGACTAAATTTCTCCCCGGGGAGGGGGGGGGGGAGTGCTGATCACGAATCTGACATCCGTTTTCGGTGACCATTACCTTAGTCACCCGTACCTTTCGTAACCTAGGAAGGGAATGGAGATCTGTAGACATTCACGAAGTTTTACCTACTAAGCTAGAGATATGTTTAGTGAACAATGACCCCGGAATGGCAATATGAGAGAGAATTCTGAGCGATTCTCGACAACTCATAAGGCCTATTTGTTGGCGTTTATTTCTGCACGGCTATGTGTCTAAATTGTCAAATGCTTGCCGCGGTGAGTCTTCACCGAAACAGAACTCTTAGCTCCGCTGTGACGCAATACGTGAGCTACATCAAACTTCTAGGCGACGTTATACAGTACAGGAGTATGTGCATTCTCGACAATGAAGTTTGTTTTCCTAACTAAACCCTAAATCTTTCCAAACGAAAACACTCGTTTGCTTCATTGAGTTGACCACTCTTCGAAAGGAGTATCTTCGAAATACTCATTCTTTCGCTTAAGTGAAACTGAAAGCTCTAGAACAGCTGAGCAGAAACAGTACAAGAGCTCTACGCAGCTAGAAGAGAGTAATCGCAGTGAAGGTGGCAGCGCATGGAACACCGCTGTTGGCCGCGCGGCGGTCGTTGCAGCCGTGACGCATTTCAGTAGGTTCATCTCTATCGCAGATCTAGCTATCTAATTTCTTTCTTGTAGCATTTCGCGCCACGCTGTCTATCCCTTCATTCGCGAAGCAAACGCCAATGGTCCTATAACTACAGTGGTATGCCATTAAGTCAATATCTTCTTCTCTACAGCAAAGCGCTGCGCCTGGTACTTCTTTTTCTTAGATTCGTATTTCTTATTTTGCTTTCTCTAGTTATAGTTCTCATCACTTTACTTGTTTCTGTTAACCATTCATTTGTCACTTAATCCGTTAATCCACCTAACCATTTATTCGCATCTAATCCACATTAATCTTGTAATTGCACTGTATATGTATGTTTTCTTTCGTTTAATTACTCAAGTTTGAGGGTTCGCAATAAAACGTCGGACGTTATGTGGCAGCAGAAGCAAATCCACCCTCACCGAATCGTCTCAAGCTCATTCCCTATTCTGCACGGACAACTAAAAAGAGGGGTTTACTGCTCTGCATACGATTGCTTAGCTTATTAGCGAGAATCGGCTCACTCTCTGACACACAATCGAAAAAAAACCTCTACGAGTTGTCCACCGTAATTTCAAAATGAAATTCAGGAAAAATGATGCGGAACTACGCAGTTGTTTACCCTGTCCTAATCAGTCGCTGCGGCTTATGCTATTTGCAACTTTTTCTTCAGTCCTGGGTAATCAGCTGCTACTTCGTCCCCTGCTCTTCATCCAGTTTCCCTTTCATAAATAGAGCTGAAGAAAAAGTAGCAAATATCGTGAGCCGCGACGACTGGCTAGGACAGGGATAAACAACTCCGTAATTCCGCAGCAATTTTCCCGAATTTCGCTTCGAAATTAGGGTGGACAACTTCTACGGGTTTTTCCTGTTGTAAGTGTATCAAACAGTGAAGCGATTCCCACCACACTGCACAATTCTTCTATTTCTTCGTTTTTTGATTTATCCCGAACCTCTGTGAGAGCTCCTTCCTGCAGCCCCTGGCTAGCCTCTCTTCTCGCATCTCACCCTATATGAGCGCATTCTGTCTCTGCGTCGACTTCAGAGAAGTCTCCTTTAGTGCTTCTACTCTTCCGGAAGGTCTCTTTTTGGGTACCTCGCAATGGGGACAACTTAATAAATAAATGAACTTTGGTAGTCGATTTTTAATTTATACTGCGCGTGCCAAAGCCATATGCCAGTTTCAGTCACGTGCGTTGCGCAGTTGATCTTTCATTTCTGCAACAAAATTCTAATCCACACTTGTGGAATAGACCATTTGCCTACAGAGTAGTAACATTCTTGATATGCTAATCCTTAATCGAGTGAGTGCCGAATCCTGCTATAAGAAGAACGTCTTGTCCGTAAAGATAGTGGTGCTCCAGGGAACTAAGTGTTTTTCAAAGCATCTTCCGAGTAGACTTTGAAGTACATTTCTCTTCCTTTTTGACGAAGAACAACGGCGACTTTCTCGCATAGGTGTGCATGACTGATTACGGATGTTCGCATCGTTCATGGATCCTTCCCGCTTCATTGGTTTCAACTACCGATTTGACAGCACACGGTGGTTTTGGCGGTTCAGCGCTGCTTCGTCAGTAAGAATTTTGATAATGTTGCCCACCTATGCTCCGCTGATGCGCACTGTGATGATGGGAACCATCAGAAGGTGCCATTTTGTAGCTAGTCAAATACTACAACTGGATATTTAGCATTCGATATCTGGGTGAATATCTAGCGCGCGAAACTAAGACAGTACATGCTTGACGCGTGTACGCAAGAAAGAGGACAGGTCAAACATGTGGAAACTAATTTTGGGACACCCTGTGTGTTTAGCAATAATGGAGGCAGCGGACGGTTGACATTGGGCCTACAGTAATCCTTAGTACGTGCTTGTGGTTAGTCACGGAGGACGTCCTAGATGGCGCCCGAGCTGACGCCTATATTATACTCTGTTTGTCCTGTGGCAGAAAAGCGTGATGAAATGATGACGTAGTTTTGTCGAAGCATGTATGGTGTACCTGTCGTCAGCATCGTCGAGACGCCTCCTTGACACAGAAGGGAAGCAATGAGATGACAAGCCTTAGAACAGAAGGGGCTTCGATGCGGTGAGTTTCTGAAGTCACGACTGGTCTGGTGATCGTCCCAATCAGTTCGTAAAGCAAGACTGCACCCTCATCTTACGCTGATTTCTATGCAATAAAATTACAACCGCATGAGAAACTTTTGGCGCTATGGTAGTTGGGGGAATGGTACCACCATAGCATGCCGCGGCCGGCCCTCGGTTCGATTACAGATCCGTGATTTTATTTGGTTCCGTTTTGGGCAGGAAACTCCAGGATGTAGGCAATTTTAACACGGGTGCGTCACTTGAGCCACACCCTGGAGTAGCACAGAACAGAGCTATAGCATTGTTTGTTTGTTTTCTTCATTATCAGTGTGTCATGCTTTCTTTTTTCGTGTTAGTGACAATTTTTATAAGGTGACTTCCCTTACTACCATAGCGCCTGGTTTTTATTTAGAAAATGACTCTAGATGCTTTGAGATGAGGCATTTTAAATAAACGTTTCAACACCTAGTGTGCTCGTAGAGTGTGTGCATGTCGGCTTATCTAGAGAGCGCAGAACTAGACAAAGGAAAGAATGCAGGGTATGGTGTATCCATGCTGCTCGTGTGGAAACTGCTCTCTTCGCTTCAGAGGAGTTCACAGTTGTGATTCTGTTGGAAACAGATTAGAAATAGATTACTGTTTCCACAACTGAACTTCTTCCACTGACTAGGAAATGACTCTAAATTTTCTCTAACATACGGTGGTGACATGGCAGTTCAACATCGCACACACATTTTAGGAAAGCATCCTTGTTCAGCAGAAGGTTAAAGCCATACCACATTTTTTATTTATTTTCGAAATCTGTGTACCACAGATTTCGGAAATGCAGTCTTATTGATAACGACTTCACGTGTTAGCTATACCCGTTGTACGGATAGCGGGAGCGGTACAGATAGCGAAACGTTGGAGGAGCAATGCGATTTTATTTCAGTGCACAATTCAGGATGGTTCAGTGGTTAATCATCCTACTATACATATATAAAGGAGATAGCGGTTGTCCGTCCGTCCGTCTGCTCTTCCGTCTGGCCTTTCCTAGAAGTCCGCTGTGTCGAGACCGTCAGAAGAAGTGTCACCGATGTCGCACAAAGGACGTCCGGGTTGAGAAAGCATGTCACCGACGCTGTTCAACAGGCGCCCGGGTTTAGAAGACGTGTCATCGATGTCGCGTAATGGGGGTCTGGGTCCAGCATATCACCGATGTCATGCAAGGGGTGTCCGGGCTCAGAAGAGGTGTCACCTATGTCGTGGTGTCCGGATTCCGAGCACGTCTAATGGGAGACCACTGAAGGGGAGACCAGTGAGCAGGAGTCCAGTGAAGGATGGGAGGACCAGTAAAGAGGGGAGGGGTACCAGTAAGTGTAGGACCTTTAATGGGAGCCAGTGAAGGGGACCAATAAAGAATACCACTAAGGTGAGGGTTGGGGGGGGGGGGGGGGAGTGAATGAGAACCAGTGAAGTGGGGGGGGGGGTCCTGTGAAGGGGAAACCGGTAAAGGGGAACCATTAAAGAAGCACCAGTGAAGAGGGGACCAGTGAAGTCAGGACCAGTAATGGCGGCCAGTGAAGGGGGAGGGGACCAGTAAAGGGGATCAGTGAAGGCGACCAGTAATGGTGGAGCTGGGAAGGGCGGGGGGGGGTTGGGGCAGTAAAGGAGGGACCGGTAAAGGGACCATTAATGGGGCAGTGAAGGGGACCAATAAAGGGTAACGCTTAGGTGAGGGTAGTAAAGGGGGGGGGGGGAAAAAGAGGGGACAGTGAACGGGAACCAGTGAAGTCCTGTGAAGCGGGGGGGGGAGGCGGTAAAGGGGGAATCAGTGAAGGTGTGGCCAGTAATGAGGGATAGTGAAGGGGCTGCGCCAAAAGACGGGGACAGTGAAAGGGTACCAGTCTCTACCTGCACATGGGTAAGGGGGTATTGTGTATTGTCGGGGGGGGGGGGAGTAGGGAGAATGACTTCGAGAATCGGAGGATTATTATTGCCGTCGGATATTTAGCGGTATAGAGCTCTCACAAGATTATCACAATCTGTTCCTTGCCACGTAGAGAATTTGTACTTCGGAGAATAAATCGGCGCAAGTGCAATAGAGAGTGGGAAGGCTTCATAGGAGCAGTTTTGAAGATTGTGCCCTACCGTCCCGCTTTCCCGTAAAACCAGTTTTTCACTTTAACGCGAGTAAGAAGGTCTAGACGGAGTGTTCTATTCTCGGGGTTTGGGGGCGAACCAGACGCTAGGCCGCTGAACGCCTGGTTTTATGTATAAATGAGTAGGAGAGGGAGATTCAATTATTCTTCACAACCGCATAGGAGAAGTCTGGCGTACGCCGCTATCTTCTTGCCATGGTGACCCGTTCCGCCCACGTACGGTGGACGGCTGAGACCTCTTCTGGTAGAGGCCTCATCGTCGCCGACGATACTGCCGCCGGCGCCGAAACAGATGTCGACATACAAAAATGTGCGAATAGCAGATCATTTTGTGGCAGTCGAACGGCTTTAGTAGTGAAAGTGACAGCGTGAAGGCGATTGAAGTCTGCTCGAAAGTTGACGATGGGTAACGGTTTGTTGGTTTGTTGGTCCTTTAAGGCGGTGGAAGTGGTGGCGGAGTACGGCTTGTTGAGGGTTGAATACAGCGGAAGTAGTGGCGAAGAGCGGCTGGTTGAAGGTTGAAGACAGCGAAGAGGTGGAAGTGAAGGCAGCTTGATATGGACTTACGACGATGAGTTAGTGGCTTGACTTCGGATTTTTGATTCCGAGACATTGCCGATTTCTTGGCGACCATTTTCGGCTAATCCTGCTACTTCCACCGTTTTGCGAGTTTACTGGACTATTTCTCCCCGATTATCTCCCCGAACTGTCCGCTATTCCATGAACGTGGAGGGGAACTTTGGAAATTACTGCTTCCTTTCGTGCACAGACTGCTATGGTGCTGTTTACCGCACTGAGAACAGTCAGGAATTTGACACTCATAGCTGGAGTGGTTGATTGAGCAACAATTCCAGCACCTTCTGCCATCTGTTAGTATCTTGCGGCGTTTTGCTTGATCGGTGACCGTTCTGCAAGTCATTGAATTACGATTACCCCTATGGCAGAACAGGCACTGACGAGTGGCGAGTACCGTCGCAGCATGGTGCACTTATCTCTTGATGGACTCAGCGCAATGCTCTCTCTGTGACCCAGTCTGCTCTCCACGTACGCTATAGCAGCAATATCTTTTTTTAAATGAGCTATAAGGTCACCGATTGTTTAGATATCTTGCGAATGGCTTGATAGCAGAGCTGGTTTGACCACATCGTGAGGAAATTTCGCTAAGATGATTTCACACCACATCAGGTCACAAGTTCTACAGACATCATAGCCTGTGGACACCATCTGCTTAATCAGAATTTGGATCTGATCGAAAACTGACGAGCAACTTTTCGCAGAACTGTTAGCTGGCTTTAAACTGAGCAGTTTGTGCACTATATGTGACCCATTTACAGGATGATTACAGTACTTTTCCTGTAAACTTTGAATAATTCATTCATAGTTTTGAGGCACAAGTGTATTCCCTTTACTGAGTACTGTGCCTTTCCTCTCAGACTTTCCTTGAGCAGGAGGATTTTCTCCATAACGTCAAGCTCCTTACTCTTGTGAACAAGGGCCTCGAAAATTGCCAAGAATTCTAAAAAATCTTCAGCGTTGCAGTGAAATTTTGGTAACGTCGCTTGGGGAGGCTTTATTGAACGACATGATCGTGCCTCACTTCCTATAACATTATGAGCAACCGAATTTTGAAACATATTGCTGTCCGAAATTTCAGTCGGCTCAGTTTGATTTGCCTAATCTCCCTGTGGACTAGTACTGCACGAGTTCTGCAGTACTAAGTTCTGTGAGAGGTACCCCAGTGTTACGCTCAGTGTCTTTCACGCACTTGGATTCCTCATGTCGTGTAGTTAGTTTATGAACTAATTTGTCCGCACTAGCTAGCTCTTTATGCAGCTGTGAGTCATCTTGTATTTGCTCAATTTCCAGCAATATGTCCTTTTTATCAGACTTCTTTCTGCAATTCAACTCTTCTCGAAGCACTTTATAGAGCTTTTCGAGCTGCTCTTTTTCCTCTTCTACATGCTTTATACTGCTATGTAAAAATGCAGTAGTAGGCTTACATTTTTCATAAGTATTTTCATCTTTTAGCGGATACTCTACTCTTACTGTGTACTCTGTGCATGTTACAGGAAGATCTTTCAGTGTTGACGCGCTGCTCATGATCAGGGCTCTGTGGAAGTGCAACGCCATTTTATGTGGGACTTCTCGTGGGTCTCTTTGAATTTAAGGGATGCTGCTCCTAGTGTCTTGGACATTGGGAATTTCTTTCGATGATGAAAAAAAGGTTTCTAGTGCTATATGCACAGAAATTTGCTCCTCGTAATGAATACGGGAGTTTTGCAGTCTCTTAATTAGAGGCTGTGGTCGCAATTAAATCAACTCAAGGTGTGAACCGAGAGTAATTCTCTTAATTACAGAATGCGATCTGCAATAGATCGACTTGCTGCTCTAGGCGTTATACTCGAGAGGCTTACGATTCCCTTTAGTATAGCGAATGCGATCTGTAATAGATCGACTTGCGGCTCTAGGCGTAATACGCGAGAGGCTTACGATTCCCTTTAGTATAGCGAATGCGATCTGTAATAGATCGACTTGCGCCTCTAGGCGTTAGACGCGAGAAGCTTACGATTCCCTTTAGTGCAGTGAATGCGATCTGTAATAGATCGACTTGCGGCTCTAGGCGTTATGCGCGAGAGGCTTTCGATTCCCTTTACGGTAGGGAATGCAATCTGCAATAGATCGACTTGCTGCTCTAGGCGTTATACTCGAGAGGCTTACGATTCCCTTTAGTATAGCGAATGCGATCTGTAATAGATCGACTTGCGGCTCTAGGCGTTACACGCGAGAGGCTTACGATTCCCTTTAGTATAGCGAATGCGATCTGTAATAGATCGACTTGCGGCTCTAGGCGTAATACGCGAGAGGCTTAGGATTCCCTTTAGTATAGGGAATGCGATCTGTAATAGATCGACTTGCGGCTTTAGGCGTCACACGCGAGAGGCTTAGGATTCCCTTTAGTGCAGGGAATGCGATCTGTAATAGATCGACTTGCGGCTCTAGGCGTCACACGCGAGAGGCTTAGGATTCCCTTTACAGTAGGGAATGCAATCTGTAATAGATCGACTTGCGGCTCTAGGCGTTACACGCGAGAGGCTTAGGATTTCCTTTAGTATGGCGAATGCGATCTGTAATAGATCGACTTGCGGCTCCAGGCGTTACACGCGAGAGGCTTAGGATTCCCTTTACTGTAGGGAATGCAATCTGTAGTAGATCGACTTGCGGCTCTAAGCATTACACGCGAGAGGCTTAGGATTCACTTTAGTGCAGGGAATGTGATCTGTAATAGATCGACTTGCGGCTCTAGGCGTTACACGCGAGAGGCTTAGGATTCCCTTTACTGTAGGGAATGCAATCTGTAGTAGATCGACTTGCGGCTCTAGGCGTTACACGCGAGAGGCTTAGGATTCCCTTTACTGTAGGGAATGCAATCTGTAGTAGATCGATTTGCGGCTCTAGGCGTTACACGCGAGAGGCTTAGGATTCCCTTTAGTATAGCGAATGCGATCTGTAATAGATCGACTTGCGGCTCTAGGCGTTACACGCGAGAGGCTTAGGATTCCCTTTACTGTAGGGAATGCAATCTGTAACAGATCGACTTGCGGCTCTAAGCATTACACGCGAGAGGCTTAGGATTCACTTTAGTGCAGGGAATGTGATCTGTAATAGATCGACTTGCGGCTCTAGGCGTTACACGCGAGAGGCTTAGGATTCCCTTTAGTGCAGGGAATGCGATCTGTAATAGATTGACTTGCGGCTCTAGGCGTTACACGCGAGAGGCTTAGGATTCCCTTTACTGTAGGGAATGTAATCTGTAACGGCTCGACTTGCGGCTCTAGGCGTTACACGCGAGAGGCTTAGGATTCTCTTTAGTGCAGGGAATGCGATCTGTAATAGATCGACTTGCGGCTCTAGGCGTTACACGCGAGAGGCTTAGGATTCTCTTTAGTGCAGGGAATGTGATCTGTAATAGATCGACTTGCGGCTCTAGGCGTTACACGCGAGAGGCTTAGGATTCCCTTTAGTGCAGGGAATGCCATCTGTAATAGATCGACTTGCGGCTCTAGGCGTTACACGCGAGAGGCTTAGGATTCCCTTTACTGTAGGGAATGTAATCTGTAACGGCTCGACTTGCGGCTCTAGGCGTTACACGCGAGAGGCTTAGGATTCTCTTTAGTGCAGGGAATGCGATCTGTAATAGATCGACTTGCGGCTCTAGGCGTTACACGCGAGAGGCTTAGGATTCTCTTTAGTGCAGGGAATGCGATCTGTAATAGATCGACTTGCGGCTCTAGGCGTTACACGCGAGAGGCTTAGGATTCTCTTTAGTGCAGGGAATGCGATCTGTAATAGATCGACTTGCGGCTCTAGGCGTTACACGCGAGAGGCTTAGGATTCCCTTTAGTATAGTGAATGCGATCTGTAATAGATCGACTTGCGGCTCTAGGCGTTATGCGCGAGAGGCTTAGGATTCCCTTTACTGTAGGGAATGCAATCTGTAATAGATCGACTTGCGGCTCTAGGCGTCACACGCGAGAGGCTTAGGATTCCCTTTACTGTAGGGAATGCAATCTGTAATAGATCGACTTGCGGCTCTAGGCGTCACACGCGAGAGGCTTAGGATTCCCTTTATTATAGCGAATGCGATCTGTAATAGATCGACTTGCGGCTCTAGGCGTTACACGCGAGAGGCTTAGGATTCCCTTTACTGTAGGGAATGCAATCTGTAATAGATCGACTTGCGGCTCTAAGCATTACAAGCGAGAGGCTTAGGATTCACTTTAGTGCAGGGAATGTGATCTGTAATAGATCGACTTGCGGCTCTAGGCGTTACACGCGAGAGGCTTAGGATTCCCTTTAGTGCAGGGAATGCGATCTGTAATAGATCGACTTTCGGCTCTAGGCGTTACACGCGAGAGGCTTAGGATTCCCTTTACTGTAGGGAATGTAATCTGTAACGGCTCGACTTGCGGCTCTAGGCGTTACACGCGAGAGGCTTAGGATTCTCTTTAGTGTAGGGAATGTAATCTGTAACGGCTCGACTTGCGGCTCTAGGCGTTATGCGCGAGAGGCTTACGATTCTCTTTAGTGCAGGGAATGCGATCTGTAATAGATCGACTTGCGGCTCTAGGCGTTACACGCGAGAGGCTTAGGATTCCCTTTACTGTAGGGAATGTAATCTGTAACGGCTCGACTTGCGGCTCTAGGCGTTATGCGCGAGAGGCTTACGATTCTCTTTAGTGCAGGGAATGCGATCTGTAATAGATCGAATTGCGGCTCTAGGCGTAATACGAGAGACTTACAATTCTCTTTAGTGCAGGGAATGCGATCTGTGATAGATCGACTTGCGGCTCTAGGCGTTACACGCGAGAGGCTTAGGATTACCTTTACAGTAGGGAATGCAATCTGTAATAGATCGACTTGCGGCTCTAGGCGTTACACGCGAGAGGCTTAGGATTTCCTTTAGTATAGCGAATGCGATCTGTAATAGATCGACTTGCGGCTCTAGGCGTTACACGCGAGAGGCTTAGGATTCCCTTTACTGTAGGGAATGCAATCTGTAATAGATCGACTTGCGGCTCTAGGCGTTATGCGCGAGAAGCTTAGGATTCTCTTTAGTGCAGGGAATGCGATCTGTAATAGATCGACTTGCGGCCCTAAGCATTACACGCGAGAGGCTTAAGATTCACTTTAGTGCAGGGAATGCGATCTGTAATAGATCGACTTGCGGCTCTAGGCGTTACACGCGAGAGGCTTAGGATTCTCTTTAGTGTAGGGAATGTAATCTGTAACGGCTCGACTTGCGGCTCTAGGCGTTATGCGCGAGAGGCTTACGATTCTCTTTAGTGCAGGGAATGCGATCTGTAATAGATCGACTTGCGGCTCTAGGCGTTACACGCGAGAGGCTTAGGATTCCCTTTACTGTAGGGAATGTAATCTGTAACGGCTCGACTTGCGGCTCTAGGCGTTATGCGCGAGAGGCTTACGATTCTCTTTAGTGCAGGGAATGCGATCTGTAATAGATCGAATTGCGGCTCTAGGCGTTACACGCGAGAGGCTTAGGATTCTCTTTAGTGCAGGGAATGCGATCTGTAATAGATCGACTTGCGGCTCTAGGCGTTACACGCGAGAGGCTTAGGATTCCCTTTACTGTAGGGAATGCAATCTGTAATGGATCGACTTGCGGCTCTAGGCGTTATGCGCGAGAGGCTTACGATTCTCTTTAGTGCAGGGAATGCGATCTGTAATAGATCGACTTGCGGCTCTAGGCGTTACACGCGAGAGGCTTAGGATTCCCTTTACTGTAGGGAATGTAATCTGTAACGGCTCGACTTGCGGCTCTAGGCGTTATGCGCGAGAGGCTTACGATTCTCTTTAGTGCAGGGAATGCGATCTGTAATAGATCGACTTGCGGCTCTAGGCGTTACACGCGAGAGGCTTAGGATTCCCTTTACTGTAGGGAATGTAATCTGTAACGGCTCGACTTGCGGCTCTAGGCGTTATGCGCGAGAGGCTTACGATTCTCTTTAGTGCAGGGAATGCGATCTGTAATAGATCGAATTGCGGCTCTAGGCGTTACACGCGAGAGGCTTAGGATTCCCTTTACTGTAGGGAATGCAATCTGTAATGGATCGACTTGCGGCTCTAGGCGTTATGCGCGAGAGGCTTACGATTCTCTTTAGTGCAGGGAATGCGATCTGTAATAGATCGACTTGCGGCTCTAGGCGTTACACGCGAGAGGCTTAGGAATCCCTTTACTGTAGGGAATGTAATCTGTAACGGCTCGACTTGCGGCTCTAGGCGTTATGCGCGAGAGGCTTACGATTCTCTTTAGTGCAGGGAATGCGATCTGTAATAGATCGAATTGCGGCTCTAGGCGTTACACGCGAGAGGCTTAGGATTCCCTTTACTGTAGGGAATGCAATCTGTAATGGATCGACTTGCGGCTCTAGGCGTTATGCGCGAGAGGCTTACGATTCTCTTTAGTGCAGGGAATGCGATCTGTAATAGATCGACTTGCGGCTCTAGGCGTAATACGAGAGACTTACAATTCTCTTTAGTGCAGGGAATGCGGTCTGTGATAGATCGACTTGCGCCTCTAGGCGTTAGACGCGAGAAGCTTACGATTCCCTTTAGTGCAGTGAATGCGATCTGTAATAGATCGACTTGCGGCTCTAGGCGTTACACGCGAGAGGCTTAGGATTCCCTTTAGTGCAGGGAATGTAATCTGTAACGGCTCGACTTGCGGCTCTAGGCGTCACACGCGAGAGGCTTAGGATTACCTTTACAGTAGGGAATGCAATCTGTAATAGATCGACTTGCGGCTCTAGGCGTTATGCGCGAGAAGCTTAGGATTCTCTTTAGTGTAGGGAATGTAAACTGTAACGGCTCGACTTGCGGCTCTAGGCGTTATGCGCGAGAGGCTTACGATTCTCTTTAGTGCAGGGAATGCGATCTGTAATAGATCGAATTGCGGCTCTAGGCGTTACACGCGAGAGGCTTAGGATTCCCTTTACTGTAGGGAATGCAATCTGTAATGGATCGACTTGCGGCTCTAGGCGTTATGCGCGAGAGGCTTACGATTCTCTTTAGTGCAGGGAATGCGATCTGTAATAGATCGACTTGCGGCTCTAGGCGTTACACGCGAGAGGCTTAGGATTCCCTTTACTGTAGGGAATGTAATCTGTAACGGCTCGACTTGCGGCTCTAGGCGTTAGACGCGAGAAGCTTACGATTCCCTTTAGTGCAGTGAATGCGATCTGTAATAGATCGACTTGCGGCTCTAGGCGTTACACGCGAGAGGCTTAGGATTCCCTTTAGTATAGGGAATGCGATCTGTAATAGATCGACTTGCGGCTCTAGGCGTTACACGCGAGAGGCTTAGGATTCCCTTTACTGTAGGGAATGCAATCTGTAATGGCTCGACTTGCGGCTCTAGGCGTCACACGCGAGAGGCTTAGGATTCCCTTTAGTGCAGGGAATGCGATCTGTAATAGATCGACTTGCGGCTCTAGGCGTTACACGCGAGAGGCTTAGGATTTCCTTTAGTGCAGGGAAGGCGATCTGTAATAGATCGACTTGCGGCTCTAGGCGTTACACGCGAGAGGCTTAGGATTCCCTTTACTGTAGGGAATGCAATCTGTAATGGCTCGACTTGCGGCTCTAGGCGTTACACGCGAGAGGCTTAGGATTCTCTTTAGTGCAGGGAATGCGATCTGTAATAGATCGACTTGCGGCTCTAGGCGTAATACGAGAGACTTACAATTCTCTTTAGTGCAGGGAATGCGGTCTGTGATAGATCGACTTGCGCCTCTAGGCGTTAGACGCGAGAAGCTTACGATTCCCTTTAGTGCAGTGAATGCGATCTGTAATAGATCGACTTGCGGCTCTAGGCGTTACACGCGAGAGGCTTAGGATTCCCTTTACTGTAGGGAATGCAATCTGTAATGGCTCGACTTGCGGCTCTAGGCGTCACACGCGAGAGGCTTAGGATTCCCTTTAGTGCAGGGAATGCGATCTGTAATAGATCGACTTGCGGCTCTAGGCGTTACACGCGAGAGGCTTAGGATTTCCTTTAGTGCAGGGAAGGCGATCTGTAATAGATCGACTTGCGGCTCTAGGCGTTACACGCGAGAGGCTTAGGATTCCCTTTACTGTAGGGAATGCAATCTGTAATGGCTCGACTTGCGGCTCTAGGCGTTACACGCGAGAGGCTTAGGATTCTCTTTAGTGCAGGGAATGCGATCTGTAATAGATCGACTTGCGGCTCTAGGCGTTACACGCGAGAGGCTTACGATTCTCTTTAGTGCAGGGAATGCGATCTGTAATAGATCGAATTGCGGCTCTAGGCGTTACACGCGAGAGGCTTAGGATTCCCTTTACTGTAGGGAATGCAATCTGTAATGGATCGACTTGCGGCTCTAGGCGTTATGCGCGAGAGGCTTACGATTCTCTTTAGTGCAGGGAATGCGATCTGTAATAGATCGACTTGCGGCTCTAGGCGTTACATGCGAGAGGCTTAGGATTCCCTTTACTGTAGGGAATGTAATCTGTAACGGCTCGACTTGCGGCTCTAGGCGTTATGCGCGAGAGGCTTACGATTCTCTTTAGTGCAGGGAATGCGATCTGTAATAGATCGAATTGCGGCTCTAGGCGTTACACGCGAGAGGCTTAGGATTCCCTTTACTGTAGGGAATGCGATCTGTAATAGATCGACTTGCGGCTCTAGGCGTAATACGAGAGACTTACAATTCTCTTTAGTGCAGCGAATGCGGTCTGTGATAGATCGACTTGCGCCTCTAGGCGTTAGACGCGAGAAGCTTACGATTCCCTTTAGTGCAGTGAATGCGATCTGTAATAGATCGACTTGCGGCTCTAGGCGTTACACGCGAGAGGCTTAGGATTCCCTTTAGTGCAGGGAATGTAATCTGTAACGGCTCGACTTGCGGCTCTAGGCGTCACACGCGAGAGGCTTAGGATTACCTTTACAGTAGGGAATGCAATCTGTAATAGATCGACTTGCGGCTCTAGGCGTTATGCGCGAGAAGCTTAGGATTCTCTTTAGTGTAGGGAATGTAAACTGTAACGGCTCGACTTGCGGCTCTAGGCGTTATGCGCGAGAGGCTTACGATTCTCTTTAGTGCAGGGAATGCGATCTGTAATAGATCGAATTGCGGCTCTAGGCGTTACACGCGAGAGGCTTAGGATTCCCTTTACTGTAGGGAATGCGATCTGTAATAGATCGACTTGCGGCTCTAGGCGTAATACGAGAGACTTACAATTCTCTTTAGTGCAGCGAATGCGGTCTGTGATAGATCGACTTGCGCCTCTAGGCGTTAGACGCGAGAAGCTTACGATTCCCTTTAGTGCAGTGAATGCGATCTGTAATAGATCGACTTGCGGCTCTAGGCGTTACACGCGAGAGGCTTAGGATTCCCTTTAGTGCAGGGAATGTAATCTGTAACGGCTCGACTTGCGGCTCTAGGCGTCACACGCGAGAGGCTTAGGATTACCTTTACAGTAGGGAATGCAATCTGTAATAGATCGACTTGCGGCTCTAGGCGTTATGCGCGAGAAGCTTAGGATTCTCTTTAGTGTAGGGAATGTAAACTGTAACGGCTCGACTTGCGGCTCTAGGCGTTATGCGCGAGAGGCTTACGATTCTCTTTAGTGCAGGGAATGCGATCTGTAATAGATCGAATTGCGGCTCTAGGCGTTACACGCGAGAGGCTTAGGATTCCCTTTACTGTAGGGAATGCAATCTGTAATGGATCGACTTGCGGCTCTAGGCGTTATGCGCGAGAGGCTTACGATTCTCTTTAGTGCAGGGAATGCGATCTGTAATAGATCGACTTGCGGCTCTAGGCGTTACACGCGAGAGGCTTAGGATTCCCTTTACTGTAGGGAATGTAATCTGTAACGGCTCGACTTGCGGCTCTAGGCGTTATGCGCGAGAGGCTTACGATTCTCTTTAGTGCAGGGAATGCGATCTGTAATAGATCGAATTGCGGCTCTAGGCGTTACACGCGAGAGGCTTAGGATTCCCTTTACTGTAGGGAATGCAATCTGTAATGGATCGACTTGCGGCTCTAGGCGTTATGCGCGAGAGGCTTACGATTCTCTTTAGTGCAGGGAATGCGATCTGTAATAGATCGACTTGCGGCTCTAGGCGTAATACGAGAGACTTACAATTCTCTTTAGTGCAGGGAATGCGGTCTGTGATAGATCGACTTGCGCCTCTAGGCGTTAGACGCGAGAAGCTTACGATTCCCTTTAGTGCAGTGAATGCGATCTGTAATAGATCGACTTGCGGCTCTAGGCGTTACACGCGAGAGGCTTAGGATTCCCTTTAGTATAGGGAATGCGATCTGTAATAGATCGACTTGCGGCTCTAGGCGTTACACGCGAGAGGCTTAGGATTCCCTTTAGTATAGGGAATGCGATCTGTAATAGATCGACTTGCGGCTCTAGGCGTAATACGCGAGAGGCTTAGGATTCCCTTTAGTGCAGGGAATGCGATCTGTAATAGATCGACTTGCGGCTCTAGGCGTTACACGCGAGAGGCTTAGGATTTCCTTTAGTGCAGGGAAGGCGATCTGTAATAGATCGACTTGCGGCTCTAGGCGTTACACGCGAGAGGCTTAGGATTCTCTTTAGTGCAGGGAATGCGATCTGTAATAGATCGACTTGCGGCTCTAGGCGTTACACGCGAGAGGCTTAGGATTCTCTTTAGTGCAGGGAATGCGATCTGTAATAGATCGACTTGCGGCTCTAGGCGTTACACGCGAGAGGCTTAGGATTCCCTTTAGTATAGTGAATGCGATCTGTAATAGATCGACTTGCGGCTCTAGGCGTTATGCGCGAGAGGCTTACGATTCTCTTTAGTGCAGGGAATGCGATCTGTAATAGATCGAATTGCGGCTCTAGGCGTTACACGCGAGAGGCTTAGGATTCCCTTTAGTAATGCGAATGCGATCTGTAATAGATCGACTTGCGGCTCTAGGCGTCACACGCGAGAGGCTTAGGATTCCCTTTACTGTAGGGAATGCAATCTGTAATAGATCGACTTGCGGCTCTAGGCGTTACACGCGAGAGGCTTAGGATTCCCTTTAGAATAGCGAATGCGATCTGTAATAGATCGACTTGCGGCTCTAGGCGTTACACGCGAGAGGCTTAGGATTCCCTTTACTGTAGGGAATGCAATCTGTAATAGATCGACTTGCGGCTCTAAGCATTACACGCGAGAGGCTTAGGATTCACTTTAGTGCAGGGAATGTGATCTGTAATAGATCGACTTGCGGCTCTAGGCGTTACACGCGAGAGGCTTAGGATTTCCTTTAGTGCAGGGAATGCGATCTGTAATAGATCGACTTGCGGCTCTAGGCGTTACACGCGAGAGGCTTAGGATTCCCTTTACTGTAGGGAATGCAATCTGTAATGGCTCGACTTGCGGCTCTAGGCGTTACACGCGAGAGGCTTAGGATTCTCTTTAGTGCAGGGAATGCGATCTGTAATAGATCGACTTGCGGCTCTAGGCGTTACACGCGAGAGGCTTAGGATTCTCTTTAGTGCAGGGAATGCGATCTGTAATAGATCGACTTGCGGCTCTAGGCGTTACACGCAAGAGGCTTACGATTCCCTTTAGTGCAGGGAATGCGATCTGTAATAGATCGAATTGCGGCTCTAGGCGTTACACGCGAGAGGCTTAGGATTCCCTTTACTGTAGGGAATGCAATCTGTAGAAGATCGACTTGCGGCTCTAGGCGTTACACGCGAGAGGCTTAGGATTCCCTTAACTGTAGGGAATGCAATCTGTAGAAGATCGACTTGCGGCTCTAGGCGTAATACGCGAGAGGCTTACGATTCCCTTTACTGTAGGGAATGCGATCTGTAATAGATCGACTTGCGGCTCTAGGCGTTACACGCGAGAGGCTTAGGATTCCCTTTACTGTAGGGAATTCAATCTGTAATGGATCGACTTGCGGCTCTAGGCGTTATGCGTGAGAGGCTTACGATTCTCTTTAGTGCAGGGAATGCGATCTGTAATAGATCGACTTGCGGCTCTAGGCGTTACACGCGAGAGGCTTAGGATTCCCTTTACTGTAGGGAATTCAATCTGTAATGGATCGACTTGCGGCTCTAGGCGTTACACGAGAGAGGCCTAGGATTCCCTTTAATGCAGGGAATGCGATCTGTAATAGATCGACTTGCGGCTCTAGGCGTAATACGAGAGACTTACAATTCTCTTTAGTGCAGGGAATGCGATCTGTAATAGATCGACTTGCGGATCTAGGCGTAAGACGCGAGAGGCTTAGGATTTCCTTTAGTGCAGGAAAGGCGATCTGTAATAGATCGACTTGCGGCTCTAGGCGTTACACGCGAGAGGCTTAGGATTCCCTTTACTGTAGGGAATGCAATCTGTAATGGCTCGACTTGCGGCTCTAGGCGTTACACGCGAGAGGCTTAGGATTCTCTTTAGTGCAGGGAATGCGATCTGTAATAGATCGACTTGCGGCTCTAGGCGTTACACGCGAGAGGCTTAGGATTCTCTTTAGTGCAGGGAATGCGATCTGTAATAGATCGACTTGCGGCTCTAGGCGTTACACGCGAGAGGCTTAGGATTCTCTTTAGTGCAGGGAATGCGATCTGTAATAGATCGACTTGCGGCTCTAAGCATTACAAGCGAGAGGCTTAGGATTCACTTTAGTGCAGGGAATGTGATCTGTAATAGATCGAATTGCGGCTCTAGGCGTTACACGCGAGAGGCTTACGATTCTCTTTAGTGCAGGGAATGCGATCTGTAATAGATCGAATTGCGGCTCTAGGCGTTACACGCGAGAGGCTTAGGATTCCCTTTACTGTAGGGAATGCAATCTGTAGAAGATCGACTTGCGGCTCTAGGCGTTACACGCGAGAGGCTTTGGATTCCCTTTACTGTAGGGAATGCAATCTGTAGAAGATCGACTTGCGGCTCTAGGCGTTACACGCGAGAGGCTTAGGATTTCCTTTAGTGCAGGGAATGCGATCTGTAATAGATCGACTTTCGGCTCTAGGCGTAATACGAGAGACTTACAATTCTCTTTAGTGCAGGGAATGCGATCTGTGATAGATCGACTTGCGGCTCTAGGCGTAGTACGCGAGAGGCTTACGATTCCCTTTACTGTAGGGAATGCGATCTGTAATAGATCGACTTGCGGCTCTAGGCGTTACACGCGAGAGGCTTAGGATTCCCTTTACTGTAGGGAATTCAATCTGTAATGGATCGACTTGCGGCTCTAGGCGTTATGCGTGAGAGGCTTACGATTCTCTTTAGTGCAGGGAATGCGATCTGTAATAGATCGACTTGCGGCTCTAGGCGTTACACGAGAGAGGCTTAGGATTCCCTTTAATGCAGGGAATGCGATCTGTAATAGATCGACTTGCGGCTCTAGGCGTAATACGAGAGACTTACAATTCTCTTTAGTGCAGGGAATGCGATCTGTAATAGATCGACTTGCGGATCTAGGCGTAAGACGCGAGAGGCTTAGGATTCCCTTTAGTATAGGGAATGCGATCTGTAATAGATCGACTTGCGGCTCTAGGCGTAATACGCGAGAGGCTTAGGATTCCCTTTAGTGCAGGGAATGCGATCTGTAATAGATCGACTTGCGGCTCTAGGCGTTACACGCGAGAGGCTTAGGATTTCCTTTAGTGCAGGGAAGGCGATCTGTAATAGATCGACTTGCGGCTCTAGGCGTTACACGCGAGAGGCTTAGGATTCCCTTTACTGTAGGGAATGCAATCTGTAATGGCTCGACTTCGGCTCTAGGCGTTACACGCGAGAGGCTTAGGATTCTCTTTAGTGCAGGGAATGCGATCTGTAATAGATCGACTTGCGGCTCTAGGCGTTACACGCGAGAGGCTTAGGATTCTCTTTAGTGCAGGGAATGCGATCTGTAATAGATCGACTTGCGGCTCTAGGCGTTACACGCGAGAGGCTTAGGATTCCCTTTAGTATAGCGAATGCGATCTGTAATAGATCGACTTGCGGCTCTAGGCGCTACACGCGAGAGGCTTAGGATTCCCTTTACTGTAGGGAATGCAATCTGTAATAGATCGACTTGCGGCTCTAAGCATTACAAGCGAGAGGCTTAGGATTCACTTTAGTGCAGGGAATGTGATCTGTAAAAGATCGACTTGCGGCTCTAGGCGTTACACGCGAGAGGCTTAGGATTCCCTTTACTGTAGGGAATGCAATCTGTAATGGATCGACTTGCGGCTCTAGGCGTTATGCGCGAGAGGCTTACGATTCTCTTTAGTGCAGGGAATGCGATCTGTAATAGATCGACTTGCGGCTCTAGGCGTTACACGCGAGAGGCTTAGGATTCCCTTTACTGTAGGGAATGTAATCTGTAACGGCTCGACTTGCGGCTCTAGGCGTTATGCGCGAGAGGCTTACGATTCTCTTTAGTGCAGGGAATGCGATCTGTAATAGATCGAATTGCTGCTCTAGGCGTTACACGCGAGAGGCTTAGGATTCCCTTTACTGTAGGGAATGCAATCTGTAATGGATCGACTTGCGGCTCTAGGCGTTATGCGCGAGAGGCTTACAATTCTCTTTAGTGCAGGGAATGCGATCTGTGATAGATCGACTTGCGCCTCTAGGCGTTAGACGCGAGAAGCTTACGATTCCCTTTAGTGCAGTGAATGCGATCTGTAATAGATCGACTTGCGGCTCTAGGCGTTACACGCGAGAGGCTTAGGATTCCCTTTAGTGCAGGGAATGCGATCTGTAATAGATCGACTTGCGGCTCTAGGCGTCACACGCGAGAGGCTTAGGATTACCTTTACAGTAGGGAATGCAATCTGTAATAGATCGACTTGCGGCTCTAGGCGTTACACGCGAGAGGCTTAGGATTTCCTTTAGTATAGCGAATGCGATCTGTAATAGATCGACTTGCGGCTCTAGGCGTTACACGCGAGAGGCTTAGGATTCCCTTTACTGTAGGGAATGCAATCTGTAATAGACCGACTTGCGGCTCTAGGCGTTATGCGCGAGAAGCTTAGGATTCTCTTTAGTGCAGGGAATGCGATCTGTAATAGATCGACTTGCGGCCCTAAGCATTACACGCGAGAGGCTTAAGATTCACTTTAGTGCAGGGAATGCGATCTGTAATAGATCGACTTGCGGCTCTAGGCGTTACACGCGAGAGGCTTAGGATTCCCTTTAGTGCAGGGAATGCGATCTGTAATAGATCGACTTGCGGCTCTAGGCGTTACACGCGAGAGGCTTAGGATTCCCTTTACTGTAGGGAATTCAATCTGTAATGGATCGACTTGCGGCTCTAGGCGTTACACGCGAGAGGCTTAGGATTCTCTTTAGTGCAGGGAATGCGATCTGTAATAGATCGACTTGCGGCTCTAGGCGTTACACGCGAGAGGCTTAGGATTCTCTTTAGTGCAGGGAATGCGATCTGTAATAGATCGACTTGCGGCTCTAGGCGTTACACGCGAGAGGCTTAGGATTCCCTTTAGTATAGCGAATGCGATCTGTAATAGATCGACTTGCGGCTCTAGGCGTTACACGCGAGAGGCTTAGGATTCCCTTTACTGTAGGGAATGCAATCTGTAATAGATCGACTTGCGGCTCTAAGCATTACAAGCGAGAGGCTTAGGATTCACTTTAGTGCAGGGAATGTGATCTGTAATAGATCGACTTGCGGCTCTAGGCGTTACACGCGAGAGGCTTAGGATTCCCTTTACTGTAGGGAATGCAATCTGTAATGGATCGACTTGCGGCTCTAGGCGTTATGCGCGAGAGGCTTACGATTCTCTTTAGTGCAGGGAATGCGATCTGTAATAGATCGACTTGCGGCTCTAGGCGTTACACGCGAGAGGCTTAGGATTCCCTTTACTGTAGGGAATGTAATCTGTAACGGCTCGACTTGCGGCTCTAGGCGTTATGCGCGAGAGGCTTACGATTCTCTTTAGTGCAGGGAATGCGATCTGTAATAGATCGAATTGCGGCTCTAGGCGTTACACGCGAGAGGCTTAGGATTCCCTTTACTGTAGGGAATGCAATCTGTAATGGATCGACTTGCGGCTCTAGGCGTTATGCGCGAGCGAGAGGCTTACAATTCTCTTTAGTGCAGGGAATGCGATCTGTGATAGATCGACTTGCGCCTCTAGGCGTTAGACGCGAGAAGCTTACGATTCCCTTTAGTGCAGTGAATGCGATCTGTAATAGATCGACTTGCGGCTCTAGGCGTTACACGCGAGAGGCTTAGGATTCCCTTTAGTGCAGGGAATGCGATCTGTAATAGATCGACTTGCGGCTCTAGGCGTCACACGCGAGAGGCTTAGGATTACCTTTACAGTAGGGAATGCAATCTGTAATAGATCGACTTGCGGCTCTAGGCGTTACACGCGAGAGGCTTAGGATTTCCTTTAGTATAGCGAATGCGATCTGTAATAGATCGACTTGCGGCTCTAGGCGTTACACGCGAGAGGCTTAGGATTCCCTTTACTGTAGGGAATGCAATCTGTAATAGATCGACTTGCGGCTCTAGGCGTTATGCGCGAGAAGCTTAGGATTCTCTTTAGTGCAGGGAATGCGATCTGTAATAGATCGACTTGCGGCCCTAAGCATTACACGCGAGAGGCTTAAGATTCACTTTAGTGCAGGGAATGCGATCTGTAATAGATCGACTTGCGGCTCTAAGCATTACACGCGAGAGGCTTAGGATTCCCTTTACTGTAGGGAATGCAATCTGTAATAGATCGACTTGCGGCTCTAAGCATTACAAGCGAGAGGCTTAGGATTCACTTTAGTGCAGGGAATGTGATCTGTAATAGATCGACCTGCGGCTCTAGGCGTTACACGCGAGAGGCTTAGGATTCCCTTTACTGTAGGGAATGCAATCTGTAATGGATCGACTTGCGGCTCTAGGCGTTATGCGCGAGAGGCTTACGATTCTCTTTAGTGCAGGGAATGCGATCTGTAATAGATCGACTTGCGGCTCTAGGCGTTACACGCGAGAGGCTTAGGATTCCCTTTACTGTAGGGAATGTAATCTGTAACGGCTCGACTTGCGGCTCTAGGCGTTATGCGCGAGAGGCTTACGATTCTCTTTAGTGCAGGGAATGCGATCTGTAATAGATCGAATTGCGGCTCTAGGCGTTACACGCGAGAGGCTTAGGATTCCCTTTACTGTAGGGAATGCAATCTGTAATGGATCGACTTGCGGCTCTAGGCGTTATGCGCGAGAGGCTTACAATTCTCTTTAGTGCAGGGAATGCGATCTGTGATAGATCGACTTGCGCCTCTAGGCGTTAGACGCGAGAAGCTTACGATTCCCTTTAGTGCAGTGAATGCGATCTGTAATAGATCGACTTGCGGCTCTAGGCGTTACACGCGAGAGGCTTAGGATTCCCTTTAGTGCAGGGAATGCGATCTGTAATAGATCGACTTGCGGCTCTAGGCGTCACACGCGAGAGGCTTAGGATTACCTTTACAGTAGGGAATGCAATCTGTAATAGATCGACTTGCGGCTCTAGGCGTTACACGCGAGAGGCTTAGGATTTCCTTTAGTATAGCGAATGCGATCTGTAATAGATCGACTTGCGGCTCTAGGCGTTACACGCGAGAGGCTTAGGATTCCCTTTACTGTAGGGAATGCAATCTGTAATAGATCGACTTGCGGCTCTAGGCGTTATGCGCGAGAAGCTTAGGATTCTCTTTAGTGCAGGGAATGCGATCTGTAATAGATCGACTTGCGGCCCTAAGCATTACACGCGAGAGGCTTAAGATTCACTTTAGTGCAGGGAATGCGATCTGTAATAGATCGACTTGCGGCTCTAAGCATTACACGCGAGAGGCTTAGGATTCACTTTAGTGCAGGGAATGTGATCTGTAATAGATCGACTTGCGGCTCTAGGCGTTACACGCGAGAGGCTTAGGATTCTCTTTAGTGCAGGGAATGCGATCTGTAATAGATCGACTTGCGGCTCTAGGCGTTACACGCGAGAGGCTTAGGATTCCCTTTAGTTTAGTGAATGCGATCTGTAATAGATCGACTTGCGGCTCTAGGCGTTATGCGCGAGAGGCTTACGATTCTCTTTAGTGCAGGGAATGCGATCTGTAATAGATCGAATTGCGGCTCTAGGCGTTACACGCGAGAGGCTTAGGATTCCCTTTAGTATAGCGAATGCGATCTGTAATAGATCGACTTGCGGCTCTAGGCGTCACACGCGAGAGGCTTAGGATTCCCTTTACAGTAGGGAATGCAATCTGTAATAGATCGACTTGCGGCTCTAGGCGTTACACGCGAGAGGCTTAGGATTTCCTTTAGTATAGCGAATGCGATCTGTAATAGATCGACTTGCGGCTCTAGGCGTTACACGCGAGAGGCTTAGGATTCCCTTTACTGTAGGGAATGCAATCTGTAGTAGATCGACTTGCGGCTCTAAGCATTACACGCGAGAGGCTTAGGATTCACTTTAGTGCAGGGAATGTGATCTGTAATAGATCGACTTGCGGCTCTAGGCGTTACACGCGAGAGGCTTAGGATTCTCTTTAGTGCAGGGAATGCGATCTGTAATAGATCGACTTGCGGCTCTAGGCGTTACACGCGAGAGGCTTAGGATTCCCTTTAGTATAGTGAATGCGATCTGTAATAGATCGACTTGCGGCTCTAGGCGTTATGCGCGAGAGGCTTACGATTCTCTTTAGTGCAGGGAATGCGATCTGTAATAGATCGAATTGCGGCTCTAGGCGTTACACGCGAGAGGCTTAGGATTCCCTTTAGTATAGCGAATGCGATCTGTAATAGATCGACTTGCGGCTCTAGGCGTCACACGCGAGAGGCTTAGGATTCCCTTTACTGTAGGGAATGCAATCTGTAATAGATCGACTTGCGGCTCTAGGCGTTACACGCGAGAGGCTTAGGATTCCCTTTAGAATAGCGAATGCGATCTGTAATAGATCGACTTGCGGCTCTAGGCGTTACACGCGAGAGGCTTAGGATTCCCTTTACTGTAGGGAATGCAATCTGTAATAGATCGACTTGCGGCTCTAGGCGTTACACGCGAGAGGCTTAGGATTCCCTTTACTGTAGGGAATGCAATCTGTAATGGATCGACTTGCGGCTCTAGGCGTTATGCGCGAGAGGCTTACGATTCTCTTTAGTGCAGGGAATGCGATCTGTAATAGATCGAATTGCGGCTCTAGGCGTTACACGCGAGAGGCTTAGGATTCCCTTTACTGTAGGGAATGCAATCTGTAATGGATCGACTTGCGGCTCTAGGCGTTATGCGCGAGAGGCTTACGATTCTCTTTAGTGCAGGGAATGCGATCTGTAATAGATCGACTTGCGGCTCTAGGCGTAATACGAGAGACTTACAATTCTCTTTAGTGCAGGGAATGCGATCTGTGATAGATCGACTTGCGCCTCTAGGCGTTAGACGCGAGAAGCTTACGATTCCCTTTAGTGCAGTGAATGCGATCTGTAATAGATCGACTTGCGGCTCTAGGCGTTACACGCGAGAGGCTTAGGATTCCCTTTAGTGCAGGGAATGCGATCTGTAATAGATCGACTTGCGGCTCTAGGCGTAACACGCGAGAGGCTTAGGATTACCTTTACAGTAGGGAATGCAATCTGTAATAGATCGACTTGCGGCTCTAGGCGTTACACGCGAGAGGCTTAGGATTTCCTTTAGTATAGCGAATGCGATCTGTAATAGATCGACTTGCGGCTCTAGGCGTTACACGCGAGAGGCTTAGGATTCCCTTTACTGTAGGGAATGCAATCTGTAATAGATCGACTTGCGGCTCTAGGCGTTATGCGCGAGAAGCTTAGGATTCTCTTTAGTGCAGGGAATGCGATCTGTAATAGATCGACTTGCGGCCCTAAGCATTACACGCGAGAGACTAAGATTCACTTTAGTGCAGGGAATGCGATCTGTAATAGATCGACTTGCGCCTCTAGGCTTATACGCGAGAGGCTTACGATTCCCTTTAGTGCAGGGAATGCGATCTGTAATAGATCGACTTGCGGCTCTAGGCGTAATACGCGAGAGGCTTAGGATTCCCTTTAGTATAGGGAATGCGATCTATAACAGATCGACTTGCGGCTCTAGGCGTTACACGCGAGAGGCTTAGGATTCCCTTTACTGTAGGGAATGCAATCTGCAATAGATCGACTTGCGCCTCTAGGCGTTATACGCGAGAGGCTTACGATTCCCTTTAGTATAGGGAATGCAATCTGCAATAGATCGACTTGCGCCTCTAGGCGTTATACGCGAAAGGCTTACGATTCCCTTTACTGTAGGGAATGCGATCTGTAATAGATCGACTTGCGGCTCTAGGCGTTACACGAGAGAGACTTACAATTCTCTTTAGTGCAGGGAATGCGATCTGTAATAGATCGACTTGCGGCTCTAGGCGTTACACGAGAGAGACTTACAATTCTCTTTAGTGCAGGGAATGCGATCTGTAATAGATCGACTTGCGGCTCTAGGCGTAATACGAGAGACTTACAATTCTCTTTAGTGCAGGGAATGCGATCTGTAATAGATCGACTTGCGGCTCTAGGCGTAATACGCGAGAGGCTTAGGATTCCCTTTAGTATAGGGAATGCGATCTATAACAGATCGACTTGCTGCTCTAGGCGTAATACGCGAGAGGCTTACGATTCTCTTTAGTGCAGAGAATGCGATCTGTAATAGATCGACTTGCGGCTCTAGGCGTTACACGCGAGAGGCTTAGGATTCCCTTTAGTATAGTGAATGCGATCTGTAATAGATCGACTTGCGGCTCTAGGCGTTATACGCGAGAGGCTTACGATTCCCTTTAGTATAGGGAATGCAATCTGCAATAGATCGACTTGCGCCTCTATGCGTTATACGCGAGAGGCTTACGATTCCCTTTAGTGCAGGGAATGCGATCTGTAATAGATCGACTTGCGGCTCTAGGCGTAATACGCGAGAGGCTTAGGATTCCCTTTAGTATAGGGAATGCGATCTATAACAGATCGACTTGCGGCTCTAGGCGTTACACGCGAGAGGCTTAGGATTCCCTTTACTGTAGGGAATGCAATCTGCAATAGATCGACTTGCGCCTCTAGGCGTTATACGCGAGAGGCTTACGATTCCCTTTAGTATAGGGAATGCAATCTGCAATAGATCGACTTGCGCCTCTAGGCGTTATACGCGAAAGGCTTACGATTCCCTTTAGTGCAGGGAATGCGATCTGTAATAGATCGACTTGCGGCTCTAGGCGTTACACGCGAGAGGCTTAAGATTCCCTTTACTGTAGGGAATGCAATCTGTAATGGATCGACTTGCGGCTCTAGGCGTTATGCGCGAGAGGCTTACGATTCTCTTTAGTGCAGGGAATGCGATCTGTAATAGATCGACTTGCGGCTCTAGGCGTTACACGAGAGAGACTTACAATTCTCTTTAGTGCAGGGAATGCGATCTGTAATAGATCGACTTGCGGCTCTAGGCGTAATACGAGAGACTTACAATTCTCTTTAGTGCAGGGAATGCGATCTGTAATAGATCGACTTGCGGCTCTAGGCGTAATACGCGAGAGGCTTAGGATTCCCTTTAGTATAGGGAATGCGATCTATAACAGATCGACTTGCTGCTCTAGGCGTAATACGCGAGAGGCTTACGATTCTCTTTAGTGCAGAGAATGCGATCTGTAATAGATCGACTTGCGGCTCTAGGCGTTACACGCGAGAGGCTTAGGATTCCCTTTAGTATAGTGAATGCGATCTGTAATAGATCGACTTGCGGCTCTAGGCGTTATACGCGAGAGGCTTACGATTCCCTTTAGTATAGGGAATGCAATCTGCAATAGATCGACTTGCGGCTCTAGGCGTAATACGCGAGAGGCTTAGGATTCCCTTTAGTATAGGGAATGCGATCTATAACAGATCGACTTGCGGCTCTAGGCGTTACACGCGAGAGGCTTAGGATTCCCTTTACTGTAGGGAATGCAATCTGCACTAGATCGACTTGCGCCTCTAGGCGTTATACGCGAGAGGCTTACGATTCCCTTTAGTATAGGGAATGCAATCTGCAATAGATCGACTTGCGCCTCTAGGCGTTATACGCGAAAGGCTTACGATTCCCTTTAGTGCAGGGAATGCGATCTGTAATAGATCGACTTGCGGCTCTAGGCGTAATACGCGAGAGGCTTAGGATTTCCTTTAGTGCAGGGAATGCGATCTGTAATAGATCGACTTGCGGCTCTAGGCGTAATACGAGAGACTTACAATTCTCTTTAGTGCAGGGAATGCGATCTGTAATAGATCGACTTGCGGCTCTAGGCGTAATACGCGAGAGGCTTAGGATTCCCTTTAGTATAGGGAATGCGATCTATAACAGATCGACTTGCTGCTCTAGGCGTAATACGCGAGAGGCTTACGATTCTCTTTAGTGCAGAGAATGCGATCTGTAATAGATCGACTTGCGGCTCTAGGCGTTATGCGCGAGAGGCTTACGATTCCCTTTAGTGCAGGGAATGCGATCTGTAATAGATCGACTTGCGGCTCTAGGCGTAATACGCGAGAGGCTTAGGATTTCCTTTAGTGCAGGGAATGCGATCTGTAATAGATCGACTTGCGGCTCTAGGCGTAATACGAGAGACTTACAATTCTCTTTAGTGCAGGGAATGCGATCTGTAATAGATCGACTTGCGGCTCTAGGCGTAATACGCGAGAGGCTTAGGATTCCCTTTAGTATAGGGAATGCGATCTATAACAGATCGACTTGCTGCTCTAGGCGTAATACGCGAGAGGCTTAGGATTCCCTTTAGTATAGGGAATGCGATCTATAACAGATCGACTTGCGGCTCTAGGCGTTACACGCGAGAGGCTTAGGATTCCCTTTACTGTAGGGAATGCAATCTGCAATAGATCGACTTGCGGCTCTAGACGTTACACGCGAGAGGCTTAGGATTCCCTTTAGTATAGTGAATGCGATCTGTAATAGATCGACTTGCGGCTCTAGGCGTTATACGCGAGAGGCTTACGATTCCCTTTAGTATAGGGAATGCAATCTGCAATAGATCGACTTGCGCCTCTAGGCGTTATACGCGAGAGGCTTACGATTCCCTTTAGTGCAGGGAATGCGATCTGTAATAGATCGACTTGCGGCTCTAGGCGTAATACGCGAGAGGCTTAGGATTCCCTTTAGTATAGGGAATGCGATCTATAACAGATCGACTTGCGGCTCTAGGCGTAATACGCGAGAGGCTTACGATTCCCTTTACTGTAGGGAATGCGATCTGTAATAGATCGACTTGCGGCTCTAGGCGTTATACGCGAGAGGCTTACGATTCCCTTTAGTATAGGGAATGCGATCTGTAATAGATCGACTTGCGGCTGTAGGCGTAATACGCGAGAGGCTTAGGATTCCCTTTAGTGCAGAGAATGCGATCTGTAATAGATCGACTTGCGGCTCTAGGCGTTACACGCGAGAGGCTTAGGATTCCCTTTAGTATAGTGAATGCGATCTGTAATAGATCGACTTGCGGCTCTAGGCGTTATACGCGAGGGGCTTACGATTCCCTTTAGTATAGGGAATGCAATCTGCAATAGATCGACTTGCGCCTCTAGGCGTTATACGCGAGAGGCTTACGATTCCCTTTAGTGCAGGGAATGCGATCTGTAATAGATCGACTTGCGGCTCTAGGCGTAATACGCGAGAGGCTTAGGATTCCCTTTAGTATAGGGAATGCGATCTATAACAGATCGACTTGCGGCTCTAGGCGTAATACGCGAGAGGCTTACGATTCCCTTTACTGTAGGGAATGGGATCTGTAATAGATCGACTTGCGGCTCTAGGCGTTACACGCGAGAGGCTTAAGATTCCCTTTACTGTAGGGAATGCAATCTGTAATGGATCGACTTGCGGCTCTAGGCGTTATGCGCGAGAGGCTTACGATTCTCATTAGTGCACGGAATGCGATCTGTGATAGATCGACTTGCGGCTCTAGGCGTAATACGCGAGAGGCTTACGATTCCCTTTACTGTAGGGAATGCGATCTGTAATAGATCGACTTGCGGCTCTAGGCGTTACACGCGAGAGGCTTAAGATTCCCTTTACTGTAGGGAATGCAATCTGTAATGGATCGACTTGCGGCTCTAGGCGTTATGCGCGAGAGGCTTACGATTCTCTTTAGTGCAGGGAATGCGATCTGTAATAGATCGACTTGCGGCTCTAGGCGTTACACGAGAGAGACTTACAATTCTCTTTAGTGCAGGGAATGCGATCTGTAATAGATCGACTTGCGGCTCTAGGCGTAATACGAGAGACTTACAATTCTCTTTAGTGCAGGGAATGCGATCTGTAATAGATCGACTTGCGGCTCTAGGCGTAATACGCGAGAGGCTTAGGATTCCCTTTAGTATAGGGAATGCGATCTATAACAGATCGACTTGCTGCTCTAGGCGTAATACGCGAGAGGCTTACGATTCTCTTTAGTGCAGAGAATGCGATCTGTAATAGATCGACTTGCGGCTCTAGGCGTTACACGCGAGAGGCTTAGGATTCCCTTTAGTATAGTGAATGCGATCTGTAATAGATCGACTTGCGGCTCTAGGCGTTATACGCGAAAGGCTTACGATTCCCTTTAGTATAGGGAATGCAATCTGCAATAGATCGACTTGCGCCTCTAGGCGTTATACGCGAGAGGCTTACGATTCCCTTTAGTGCAGGGAATGCGATCTGTAATAGATCGACTTGCGGCTCTAGGCGTAATACGCGAGAGGCTTAGGATTCCCTTTAGTATAGGGAATGCGATCTATAACAGATCGACTTGCGGCTCTAGGCGTAATACGCGAGAGGCTTACGATTCCCTTTACTGTAGGGAATGCGATCTGTAATAGATCGACTTGCGGCTCTAGGCGTTACACGCGAGAGGCTTAAGATTCCCTTTACTGTAGGGAATGCAATCTGTAATGGATCGACTTGCGGCTCTAGGCGTTATGCGCGAGAGGCTTACGATTCTCATTAGTGCAGGGAATGCGATCTGTGATAGATCGACTTGCGGCTCTAGGCGTAATACGCGAGAGGCTTACGATTCCCTTTACTGTAGGGAATGCGATCTGTAATAGATCGACTTGCGGCTCTAGGCGTTACACGCGAGAGGCTTAAGATTCCCTTTACTGTAGGGAATGCAATCTGTAATGGATCGACTTGCGGCTCTAGGCGTTATGCGCGAGAGGCTTACGATTCTCTTTAGTGCAGGGAATGCGATCTGTAATAGATCGACTTGCGGCTCTAGGCGTTACACGAGAGAGACTTACAATTCTCTTTAGTGCAGGGAATGCGATCTGTAATAGATCGACTTGCGGCTCTAGGCGTAATACGAGAGACTTACAATTCTCTTTTGTGCAGGGAATGCGATCTGTGATAGATCGACTTGCGGCTCTAGGCGTAATACGCGAGAGGCTTAGGATTCCCTTTACTGTAGGGAATGCAATCTGTAATAGATCGACATGCGGCTCTAGGCGTTACACGCGAGAGGCTTAGGATTTCCTTTAGTATAGGGAATGCGTTCTGTAATAGATCGACTTGCGGCTCTAGGCGTTACACGCGAGAGGCTTAGGATTCCCTTTACTGTAGGGAATGCAATCTGTAATAGATCGACTTGCGGCCCTAGGCGTTACACGCGAGAGGCTTAGGATTTCCTTTAGTATAGCGAATGCGATCTGTAATAGATCGACTTGCGGCTCTAGGCGTTATGCGCGAGAGGCTTACGATTCCCTTTAGTATAGGGAATGCGATCTGCAATAGATCGACTTGCGGCTCTAGGCGTTACACGCGAGAGGCTTAGGATTCCCTTTACTGTAGGGAATGCAATCTGCAATAGATCGACTTGCGCCTCTAGGCGTTATACGCGAGAGGCTTACGATTCCCTTTAGTATAGGGAATGCAATCTGCAATAGATCGACTTGCGCCTCTAGGCGTTATACGCGAGAGGCTTACGATTTTCTTTAGTGCAGGGAATGCGATCTGTAATAGATCGACTTGCGGCTCTAGGCGTAATACGCGAGAGGCTTAGGATTTCCTTTAGTGCAGGGAATGCGATCTGTAATAGATCGACTTGCGGCTCTAGGTGTAATACGAGAGACTTACAATTCTCTTTAGTGCAGGGAATGCGATCTGTAATAGATCGACTTGCGGCTCTAGGCGTAATACGCGAGAGGCTTAGGATTCCCTTTAGTATAGGGAATGCGATCTATAACAGATCGACTTGCTGCTCTAGGCGTAATACGCGAGAGGCTTACGATTCTCTTTAGTGCAGAGAATGCGATCTGTAATAGATCGACTTGCGGCTCTAGGCGTTACACGCGAGAGGCTTAGGATTCCCTTTAGTGCAGGGAATGCGATCTGTAATAGATCGACTTGCGGCTCTAGGCGTTACACGAGAGAGACTTACAATTCTCTTTAGTGCAGGGAATGCGATCTGTAATAGATCGACTTGCGGCTCTAGGCGTAATACGAGAGACTTACAATTCTCTTTAGTGCAGGGAATGCGATCTGTGATAGATCGACTTGCGGCTCTAGGCGTAATACGCGAGAGGCTTAGGATTCCCTTTACTGTAGGGAATGCAATCTGTAATAGATCGACTTGCGGCTCTAGGCGTTACACGCGAGAGGCTTAGGATTTCCTTTAGTATAGGGAATGCGATCTGTAATAGATCGACTTGCGGCTCTAGGCGTTACACGCGATAGGCTTAGGATTTCCTTTAGTATAGCGAATGCGATCTGTAATAGATCGACTTGCGGCTCTAGGCGTTATGCGCGAGAGGCTTACGATTCCCTTTAGTATAGGGAATGCGATCTGCAATAGATCGACTTGCGCCTCTAGGCGTTATACGCGAGAGGCTTACGATTTTCTTTAGTGCAGGGAATGCGATCTGTAATAGATCGACTTGCGGCTCTAGGCGTAATACGCGAGAGGCTTAGGATTTCCTTTAGTGCAGGGAATGCGATCTGTAATAGATCGACTTGCGGCTCTAGGCGTAATACGAGAGACTTACAATTCTCTTTAGTGCAGGGAATGCGATCTGTAATAGATCGACTTGCGGCTCTAGGCGTAATACGCGAGAGGCTTAGGATTCCCTTTAGTATAGGGAATGCGATCTATAACAGATCGACTTGCTGCTCTAGGCGTAATACGCGAGAGGCTTACGATTCTCTTTAGTGCAGAGAATGCGATCTGTAATAGATCGACTTGCGACTCTAGGCGTTACACGCGAGAGGCTTAGGATTCCCTTTAGTATAGGGAATGCAATCTGCAATAGATCGACTTGCGGCTCTAGGCATTATGCGCGAGAGGATTACGATTCCCTTTACTGTAGGGAATGCAATCTGCAATAGATCGCCTTGCGCCTCTAGGCGTTATACGCGAGAGGCTTACGATTCCTTTTAGTGCAGGGAATGCGATCTGTAATAGATCGACTTGCGGCTCTAGGCGTTACACGCGAGAGGCTTACGATTCCCTTTAGTATAGCGAATGCGATCTGTAATAGATCGACTTGCGGCTCTAGGCGTTATGCGCGAGAGGCTTACGATTCCCTTTACTGTAGGGAATGCAATCTGTAATGGATCGACTTGCGGCTCTAGGCGTTATGCGCGAGAGGCTTACGATTCTCATTAGTGCAGGGAATGCGATCTGTAATAGATCGACTTGCGGCTCTAGGCGTTACACGCGAGAGGCTTAGGATTCCCTTTACTGTAGGGAATGCGATCTGTAATAGATCGACTTGCGGCTCTAGGCGTTACACGCGAGAGGCTTAAGATTCCCTTTACTGTAGGGAATGCAATCTGTAATGGATCGACTTGCGGCTCTAGGCGTTACACGCGAGAGGCTTAGGATTTCCTTTAGTGCAGGGAATGCGATCTGTAATAGATCGACTTGCGGCTCTAGGCGTAATACGAGAGACTTACAATTCTCTTTAGTGCAGGGAATGCGATCTGTAATAGATCGACTTGCGGCTCTAGGCGTAATACGAGAGACTTACAATTCTCTTTTGTGCAGGGAATGCGATCTGTGATAGATCGACTTGCGGCTCTAGGCGTAATACGCGAGAGGCTTACGATTCTCTTTAGTGCAGAGAATGCGATCTGTAATAGATCGACTTGCGACTCTAGGCGTTACACGCGAGAGGCTTAGGATTCCCTTTAGTATAGTGAATGCGATCTGTAATAGATCGACTTGCGGCTCTAGGCATTATGCGCGAGAGGATTACGATTCCCTTTACTGTAGGGAATGCAATCTGCAATAGATCGCCTTGCGCCTCTAGGCGTTATACGCGAGAGGCTTACGATTCCTTTTAGTGCAGGGAATGCGATCTGTAATAGATCGACTTGCGGCTCTAGGCGTTACACGCGAGAGGCTTAGGATTCCCTTTAGTATAGTGAATGCGATCTGTAATAGATCGACTTGCGGCTCTAGGCATTATGCGCGAGAGGATTACGATTCCCTTTACTGTAGGGAATGCAATCTGCAATAGATCGACTTGCGCCTCTAGGCGTTATACGCGAGAGGCTTACGATTCCTTTTAGTGCAGGGAATGCGATCTGTAATAGATCGACTTGCGGCTCTAGGCGTAATACGCGAGAGGCTTAGGATTTCCTTTAGTGCAGGGAATGCGATCTGTAATAGATCGACTTGCGGCTCTAGGAGTAGTACGAGAGACTTACAATTCTCTTTAGTGCAGGGAATGCGATCTGTAATAGATCGACTTGCGGCTCTAGGCGTAATACGCGAGAGGCTTAGGATTCCCTTTAGTATAGGGAATGCGATCTATACCACATCGACTTGCTGCTCTAGGCGTAATACGCGAGAGGCTTACGATTCTCTTTAGTGCAGGGAATGCGATCTGTAATAGATCGACTTGCGGCTCTAGGCGTTACACGCTAGAGGCTTAGGATTCACTTTAGTATAGTGAATGCGATCTGTAATAGATCGACTTGCGGCTCTAGGCATTATGCGCGAGAGGATTACGATTCCCTTTACTGTAGGGAATGCAATCTGCAATAGATCGACTTGCTCCTCTAGGCGTTATACGCGAGAGGCTTACGATTCCCTTTAGTGCAGGGAATGCGATCTGTAATAGATCGACTTGCGGCTCTAGGCGTAATACGCGAGAGGCTTAGGATTTCCTTTAGTGCAGGGAATGCGATCTGTAATAGATCGACTTGCGGCTCTAGGCGTAATACGCGAGAGGCTTAGGATTCCCTTTAGTATAGGGAATGCGATCTGTAATAGATCGACTTGCGGCTCTAGGCGTAATACGCGAGAGGCTTAGGATTCCCTTTAGTATAGGGAATGCGATCTGTAATAGATCGACTTGCGGCTCTAGGCGTAATACGCGAGAGGCTTAGGATTCCCTTTAGTATAGGGAATGCGATCTGCAATAGATCGACTTGCTGCTCTAGGCGTAATACGCGAGAGACTTACAATTCTCTTTAGTGCAGGGAATGCGATCTGTAATAGATCGACTTGCGGCTCTAGGCGTAATACGCGAGAGGCTTAGGATTCCCTTTAGTATAGGGAGTGCGATCTGTAATAGATCGACTTGCGGCTCTAGGCGTAATACGAGAGACTTACAATTCTCTTTAGTGCAGGGAATGCGATCTGTAATAGATCGACTTGCGGCTCTAGGCGTAATACGCGAGAGGCTTAGGATTCCCTTTAGTATAGGGAATGCGATCTATAACAGATCGACTTGCTGCTCTAGGCGTAATACGCGAGAGGCTTACGATTCCCTTTAGTATAGGGAATGCGATCTGCAATAGATCGACTTGCGGCTCTAGGCGTTACACGCGAGAGGCTTAGGATTCCCTTTACTGCAGGGAATGCAATCTGTAATAGATCGACTTGCGGCTCTAGGCGTTACACGCGAGAGGCTTAGGATTTCCTTTAGTGCAGGGAATGCGATCTGTAATAGATCGACTTGCGGCTCTAGGCGTAATACGCGAGAGGCTTAGGATTTCCTCTAGTGCAGGGAATGCGATCTGTGATAGATCGACTTGCGGCTCTAGGCGTAATACGAGAGACTTACAATTCTCTTTAGTGCAGGGAATGCGATCTGTAATAGATCGACTTGCGGCTCTAGGCGTTATGCGCGAGAGGCTTACGATTCCCTTTAGTATAGGGAATGCGATCTGCAATAGATCGACTTGCGGCTCTAGGCGTTACACGCGAGAGGCTTACGATTCCTTTTAGTGCAGGGAATGCGATCTGTAATAGATCGACTTGCGGCTCTAGGCGTTACACGCGAGAGGCTTAGGATTCCCTTTAGTATAGCGAATGCGATCTGTAATAGATCGACTTGCGGCTCTAGGCGTTATGCGCGAGAGGCTTACGATTCCCTTTAGTATAGGGAATGCGATCTGTAATAGATCGACTTGCGGCTCTAGGCGTTACACGCGAGAGGCTTAGGATTTCCTTTAGTGCAGGGAATGCGATCTGTAATAGATCGACTTGCGGCTCTAGGCGTAATACGAGAGACTTACAATTCTCTTTAGTGCAGGGAATGCGATCTGTAATAGATCGACTTGCGGCTCTAGGCGTAATACGCGAGAGGCTTAGGATTCCCTTTAGTATAGGGAATGCGATCTATAACAGATCGACTTGCTGCTCTAGGCGTAATACGCGAGAGGCTTACGATTCTCTTTAGTGCAGAGAATGCGATCTGTAATAGATCGACTTGCGACTCTAGGCGTTACGCGCGAGAGGCTTAGGATTCCCTTTAGTATAGTGAATGCGATCTGTAATAGATCGACTTGCGGCTCTAGGCATTATGCGCGAGAGGATTACGATTCCCTTTACTGTAGGGAATGCAATCTGCAATAGATCGCCTTGCGCCTCTAGGCGTTATACGCGAGAGGCTTACGATTCCTTTTAGTGCAGGGAATGCGATCTGTAATAGATCGACTTGCGGCTCTAGGCGTTACACGCGAGAGGCTTAGGATTCCCTTTAGTATAGTGAATGCGATCTGTAATAGATCGACTTGCGGCTCTAGGCATTATGCGCGAGAGGATTACGATTCCCTTTACTGTAGGGAATGCAATCTGCAATAGATCGCCTTGCGCCTCTAGGCGTTATACGCGAGAGGCTTACGATTCCTTTTAGTGCAGGGAATGCGATCTGTAATAGATCGACTTGCGGCTCTAGGCGTAATACGCGAGAGGCTTAGGATTTCCTTTAGTGCAGGGAATGCGATCTGTAATAGATCGACTTGCGGCTCTAGGCGTAGTACGAGAGACTTACAATTCTCTTTAGTGCAGGGAATGCGATCTGTAATAGATCGACTTGCGGCTCTAGGCGTAATACGCGAGAGGCTTAGGATTCCCTTTAGTATAGGGAATGCGATCTATACCACATCGACTTGCTGCTCTAGGCGTAATACGCGAGAGGCTTACGATTCTCTTTAGTGCAGGGAATGCGATCTGTAATAGATCGACTTGCGGCTCTAGGCGTTACACGCTAGAGGCTTAGGATTCACTTTAGTATAGTGAATGCGATCTGTAATAGATCGACTTGCGGCTCTAGGCATTATGCGCGAGAGGATTACGATTCCCTTTACTGTAGGGAATGCAATCTGCAATAGATCGACTTGCTCCTCTAGGCGTTATACGCGAGAGGCTTACGATTCCCTTTAGTGCAGGGAATGCGATCTGTAATAGATCGACTTGCGGCTCTAGGCGTAATACGCGAGAGGCTTAGGATTTCCTTTAGTGCAGGGAATGCGATCTGTAATAGATCGACTTGCGGCTCTAGGCGTAATACGCGAGAGGCTTAGGATTCCCTTTAGTATAGGGAATGCGATCTGTAATAGATCGACTTGCGGCTCTAGGCGTAATACGCGAGAGGCTTAGGATTCCCTTTAGTATAGGGAATGCGATCTGTAATAGATCGACTTGCGGCTCTAGGCGTAATACGCGAGAGGCTTAGGATTCCCTTTAGTATAGGGAATGCGATCTATAACAGATCGACTTGCTGCTCTAGGCGTAATACGCGAGAGACTTACAATTCTCTTTAGTGCAGGGAATGCGATCTGTAATAGATCGACTTGCGGCTCTAGGCGTAATACGCGAGAGGCTTAGGATTCCCTTTAGTATAGGGAATGCGATCTGTAATAGATCGACTTGCGGCTCTAGGCGTAATACGCGAGAGGCTTAGGATTCCCTTTAGTATAGGGAATGCGATCTATAACAGATCGACTTGCTGCTCTAGGCGTAATACGCGAGAGGCTTACGATTCCCTTTAGTATAGGGAATGCGATCTGCAATAGATCGACTTGCGGCTCTAGGCGTTACACGCGAGAGGCTTAGGATTCCCTTTACTGCAGGGAATGCAATCTGTAATAGATCGACTTGCGGCTCTAGGCGTTACACGCGAGAGGCTTAGGATTTCCTTTAGTGCAGGGAATGCGATCTGTAATAGATCGACTTGCGGCTCTAGGCGTAATACGCGAGAGGCTTAGGATTTCCTCTAGTGCAGGGAATGCGATCTGTGATAGATCGACTTGCGGCTCTAGGCGTAATACGAGAGACTTACAATTCTCTTTAGTGCAGGGAATGCGATCTGTAATAGATCGACTTGCGGCTCTAGGCGTAATACGCGAGAGGCTTAGGATTCCCTTTAGTATAGGGAATGCGATCTGCAATAGATCGACTTGCGGCTCTAGGCGTTACACGCGAGAGGCTTAGGATTCCCTTTACTCTAGGGAATGCAATCTGTAATAGATCGACTTGCGGCTCTAGGCGTTACACGCGAGAGGCTTAGGATTTCCTTTAGTGCAGGGAATGCGATCTGCAATAGATCGACTTGCGGCTCTAGGCGTTACACGCGAGAGGCTTAGGATTCCCTTTACTGTAGGGAATGCAATCTGCAATAGATCGACTTGCGACTCTAGGCGTTACACGCGAGAGGCTTAGGATTCCCTTTAGTATAGTGAATGCGATCTGTAATAGATCGACTTGCGGCTCTAGGCATTATGCGCGAGAGGATTACGATTCCCTTTACTGTAGGGAATGCAATCTGCAATAGATCGCCTTGCGCCTCTAGGCGTTATACGCGAGAGGCTTACGATTCCTTTTAGTGCAGGGAATGCGATCTGTAATAGATCGACTTGCGGCTCTAGGCGTTACACGCGAGAGGCTTAGGATTCCCTTTAGTATAGTGAATGCGGTCTGTAATAGATCGACTTGCGGCTCTAGGCATTATGCGCGAGAGGATTACGATTCCCTTTACTGTAGGGAATGCAATCTGCAATAGATCGCCTTGCGCCTCTAGGCGTAATACGCGAGAGGCTTAGGATTCCCTTTAGTATAGGGAATGCAATCTGCAATAGATCGACTTGCGACTCTAGGCGTTACACGCGAGAGGCTTAGGATTCCCTTTAGTATAGTGAATGCGGTCTGTAATAGATCGACTTGCGGCTCTAGGCATTATGCGCGAGAGGATTACGATTCCCTTTACTGTAGGGAATGCAATCTGCAATAGATCGCCTTGCGCCTCTAGGCGTTATACGCGAGAGGCTTACGATTCTCTTTAGTGCAGGGAATGCGATCTGTAATAGATCGACTTGCGGCTCTAGGCGTTACACGCTAGAGGCTTAGGATTCACTTTAGTATAGTGAATGCGATCTGTAATAGATCGACTTGCGGCTCTAGGCATTATGCGCGAGAGGATTACGATTCCCTTTACTGTAGGGAATGCAATCTGCAATAGATCGACTTGCTCCTCTAGGCGTTATACGCGAGAGGCTTACGATTCCCTTTAGTGCAGGGAATGCGATCTGTAATAGATCGACTTGCGGCTCTAGGCGTAATACGCGAGAGGCTTAGGATTTCCTTTAGTGCAGGGAATGCGATCTGTAATAGATCGACTTGCGGCTCTAGGCGTAATACGAGAGACTTACAATTCTCTTTAGTGCAGGGAATGCGATCTGTAATAGATCGACTTGCGGCTCTAGGCGTAATACGCGAGAGGCTTAGGATTCCCTTTAGTATAGGGAATGCGATCTGTAATAGATCGACTTGCGGCTCTAGGCGTAATACGCGAGAGGCTTAGGATTCCCTTTAGTATAGGGAATGCGATCTATAACAGATCGACTTGCTGCTCTAGGCGTAATACGCGAGAGACTTACAATTCTCTTTAGTGCAGGGAATGCGATCTGTAATAGATCGACTTGCGGCTCTAGGCGTAATACGCGAGAGGCTTAGGATTCCCTTTAGTATAGGGAATGCGATCTGTAATAGATCGACTTGCGGCTCTAGGCGTAATACGCGAGAGGCTTAGGATTCCCTTTAGTATAGGGAATGCGATCTATAACAGATCGACTTGCTGCTCTAGGCGTAATACGCGAGAGGCTTACGATTCCCTTTAGTATAGGGAATGCGATCTGCAATAGATCGACTTGCGGCTCTAGGTGTTACACGCGAGAGGCTTAGGATTCCCTTTACTGTAGGGAATGCAATCTGTAATAGATCGACTTGCGGCTCTAGGCGTTACACGCGAGAGGCTTAGGATTTCCTTTAGTGCAGGGAATGCGATCTGTAATAGATCGACTTGCGGCTCTAGGCGTAATACGCGAGAGGCTTAGGATTTCCTCTAGTGCAGGGAATGCGATCTGTGATAGATCGACTTGCGGCTCTAGGCGTAATACGAGAGACTTACAATTCTCTTTAGTGCAGGGAATGCGATCTGTAATAGATCGACTTGCGGCTCTAGGCGTTACACGCGAGAGGCTTAGGATTTCCTTTAGTGCAGGGAATGCGATCTGTAATAGATCGACTTGCGGCTCTAGGCGTAATACGCGAGAGGCTTACGATTCTCTTTAGTGCAGGGAATGCGATCTGTAATAGATCGACTTGCGGCTCTAGGCGTTATGCGCGAGAGGATTACGATTCCCTTTAGTATAGGGAATGCGATCTGCAATAGATCGACTTGCGGCTCTAGGCGTTACACGCGAGAGGCTTAGGATTCCCTTTACTGTAGGGAATGCAATCTGTAATAGATCGACTTGCGGCTCTAGGCGTAATACGCGAGAGGCTTAGGATTCCCTTTAGTATAGGGAATGCGATCTGTAATAGATCGACTTGCGGCTCTAGGCGTAATACGCGAGAGGCTTAGGATTCCCTTTAGTATAGGGAATGCGATCTGTAATAGATCGACTTGCGGCTCTAGGCGTAATACGCGAGAGGCTTAGGATTCCCTTTAGTATAGGGAATGCGATCTATAACAGATCGACTTGCGGCTCTAGGCGTAATACGCGAGAGGCTTAGGATTCCCTTTACTCTAGGGAATGCAATCTGTAATAGATCGACTTGCGGCTCTAGGCGTAATACGAGAGACTTACAATTCTCTTTAGTGCAGGGAATGCGATCTGTAATAGATCGACTTGCGGCTCTAGGCGTTACACGCGAGAGGCTTAGGATTTCCTTTAGTGCAGGGAATGCGATCTGTAATAGATCGACTTGCGGCTCTAGGCGTAATACGCGAGAGGCTTACGATTCTCTTTAGTGCAGGGAATGCGATCTGTAATAGATCGACTTGCGGCTCTAGGCGTTATGCGCGAGAGGATTACGATTCCCTTTACTGTAGGGAATGCAATTTGCAATAGATCGACTTGCGCCTCTAGGCGTTATACGCGAGAAGCTTACGATTCCCTTTAGTATAGGGAATGCGATCTGCAATAGATCGACTTGCGGCTCTAGGCGTTACACGCGAGAGGCTTAGGATTCCCTTTACTGTAGGGAATGCAATCTGTAATAGATCGACTTGCGGCTCTAGGCGTTATGCGCGAGAGGATTACGATTCCCTTTAGTATAGGGAATGCGATCTGTAATAGATCGACTTGCGGCTCTAGGCGTAATACGCGAGAGGCTTAGGATTCCCTTTAGTATAGGGAATGCGATCTATAACAGATCGACTTGCTGCTCTAGGCGTAATACGCGAGAGGCTTACGATTCCCTTTAGTATAGGGAATGCGATCTGCAATAGATCGACTTGCGGCTCTAGGTGTTACACGCGAGAGGCTTAGGATTCCCTTTACTGTAGGGAATGCAATCTGTAATAGATCGACTTGCGGCTCTAGGCGTTACACGCGAGAGGCTTAGGATTTCCTTTAGTGCAGGGAATGCGATCTGTAATAGATCGACTTGCGGCTCTAGGCGTAATACGCGAGAGGCTTAGGATTTCCTCTAGTGCAGGGAATGCGATCTGTGATAGATCGACTTGCGGCTCTAGGCGTAATACGAGAGACTTACAATTCTCTTTAGTGCAGGGAATGCGATCTGTAATAGATCGACTTGCGGCTCTAGGCGTAATACGCGAGAGGCTTAGGATTCCCTTTACTCTAGGGAATGCAATCTGTAATAGATCGACTTGCGGCTCTAGGCGTAATACGAGAGACTTACAATTCTCTTTAGTGCAGGGAATGCGATCTGTAATAGATCGACTTGCGGCTCTAGGCGTTACACGCGAGAGGCTTAGGATTTCCTTTAGTGCAGGGCATGCGATCTGTAATAGATCGACTTGCGGCTCTAGGCGTAATACGCGAGAGGCTTACGATTCTCTTTAGTGCAGGGAATGCGATCTGTAATAGATCGACTTGCGGCTCTAGGCGTTATGCGCGAGAGGATTACGATTCCCTTTAGTATAGGGAATGCGATCTGCAATAGATCGACTTGCGGCTCTAGGCGTTACACGCGAGAGGCTTAGGATTCCCTTTACTGTAGGGAATGCAATCTGTAATAGATCGACTTGCGGCTCTAGGCGTAATACGCGAGAGGCTTAGGATTCCCTTTAGTATAGGGAATGCGATCTGTAATAGATCGACTTGCGGCTCTAGGCGTAATACGCGAGAGGCTTAGGATTCCCTTTAGTATAGGGAATGCGATCTGTAATAGATCGACTTGCGGCTCTAGGCGTAATACGCGAGAGGCTTAGGATTCCCTTTAGTATAGGGAATGCGATCTATAACAGATCGACTTGCGGCTCTAGGCGTAATACGCGAGAGGCTTAGGATTCCCTTTACTCTAGGGAATGCAATCTGTAATAGATCGACTTGCGGCTCTAGGCGTAATACGAGAGACTTACAATTCTCTTTAGTGCAGGGAATGCGATCTGTAATAGATCGACTTGCGGCTCTAGGCGTTACACGCGAGAGGCTTAGGATTTCCTTTAGTGCAGGGAATGCGATCTGTAATAGATCGACTTGCGGCTCTAGGCGTAATACGCGAGAGGCTTACGATTCTCTTTAGTGCAGGGAATGCGATCTGTAATAGATCGACTTGCGGCTCTAGGCGTTATGCGCGAGAGGATTACGATTCCCTTTACTGTAGGGAATGCAATTTGCAATAGATCGACTTGCGCCTCTAGGCGTTATACGCGAGAAGCTTACGATTCCCTTTAGTATAGGGAATGCGATCTGCAATAGATCGACTTGCGGCTCTAGGCGTTACACGCGAGAGGCTTAGGATTCCCTTTACTGTAGGGAATGCAATCTGTAATAGATCGACTTGCGGCTCTAGGCGTTATGCGCGAGAGGATTACGATTCCCTTTAGTATAGGGAATGCGATCTGTAATAGATCGACTTGCGGCTCTAGGCGTAATACGCGAGAGGCTTAGGATTCCCTTTAGTATAGGGAATGCGATCTATAACAGATCGACTTGCTGCTCTAGGCGTAATACGCGAGAGGCTTACGATTCCCTTTAGTATAGGGAATGCGATCTGCAATAGATCGACTTGCGGCTCTAGGTGTTACACGCGAGAGGCTTAGGATTCCCTTTACTGTAGGGAATGCAATCTGTAATAGATCGACTTGCGGCTCTAGGCGTTACACGCGAGAGGCTTAGGATTTCCTTTAGTGCAGGGAATGCGATCTGTAATAGATCGACTTGCGGCTCTAGGCGTAATACGCGAGAGGCTTAGGATTTCCTCTAGTGCAGGGAATGCGATCTGTGATAGATCGACTTGCGGCTCTAGGCGTAATACGAGAGACTTACAATTCTCTTTAGTGCAGGGAATGCGATCTGTAATAGATCGACTTGCGGCTCTAGGCGTAATACGCGAGAGGCTTAGGATTCCCTTTACTCTAGGGAATGCAATCTGTAATAGATCGACTTGCGGCTCTAGGCGTAATACGGGAGACTTACAATTCTCTTTAGTGCAGGGAATGCGATCTGTAATAGATCGACTTGCGGCTCTAGGCGTTACACGCGAGAGGCTTAGGATTTCCTTTAGTGCAGGGAATGCGATCTGTAATAGATCGACTTGCGGCTCTAGGCGTAATACGCGAGAGGCTTACGATTCTCTTTAGTGCAGGGAATGCGATCTGTAATAGATCGACTTGCGGCTCTAGGCGTTATGCGCGAGAGGATTACGATTCCCTTTAGTATAGGGAATGCGATCTGCAATAGATCGACTTGCGGCTCTAGGCGTTACACGCGAGAGGCTTAGGATTCCCTTTACTGTAGGGAATGCAATCTGTAATAGATCGACTTGCGGCTCTAGGCGTAATACGCGAGAGGCTTAGGATTCCCTTTAGTATAGGGAATGCGATCTGTAATAGATCGACTTGCGGCTCTAGGCGTAATACGCGAGAGGCTTAGGATTCCCTTTAGTATAGGGAATGCGATCTGTAATAGATCGACTTGCGGCTCTAGGCGTAATACGCGAGAGGCTTAGGATTCCCTTTAGTATAGGGAATGCGATCTATAACAGATCGACTTGCGGCTCTAGGCGTAATACGCGAGAGGCTTAGGATTCCCTTTACTCTAGGGAATGCAATCTGTAATAGATCGACTTGCGGCTCTAGGCGTAATACGAGAGACTTACAATTCTCTTTAGTGCAGGGAATGCGATCTGTAATAGATCGACTTGCGGCTCTAGGCGTTACACGCGAGAGGCTTAGGATTTCCTTAAGTGCAGGGAATGCGATCTGTAATAGATCGACTTGCGGCTCTAGGCGTAATACGCGAGAGGCTTACGATTCTCTTTAGTGCAGGGAATGCGATCTGTAATAGATCGACTTGCGGCTCTAGGCGTTATGCGCGAGAGGATTACGATTCCCTTTACTGTAGGGAATGCAATTTGCAATAGATCGACTTGCGCCTCTAGGCGTTATACGCGAGAAGCTTACGATTCCCTTTAGTATAGGGAATGCGATCTGCAATAGATCGACTTGCGGCTCTAGGCGTTACACGCGAGAGGCTTAGGATTCCCTTTACTGTAGGGAATGCAATCTGTAATAGATCGACTTGCGGCTCTAGGCCTTACACGCGAGAGGCTTAGGATTCCCTTTACTGTAGGGAATGCAATCTGTAATAGATCGACTTGCGGCTCTAGGCGTTACACGCGAGAGGCTTAGGATTTTCTTTAGTATAGGGAATGCGATCTGTAATAGATCGACTTGCGGCTCTAGGCGTTACACGCGAGAGGCTTAGGATTCCCTTTGCTGTAGGGAATGCAATCTGTAATAGATCGACTTGCGGCTCTAGGCGTTATGCGCGAGAGGATTACGATTCCCTTTACTGTAGGGAATGCAATTTGCAATAGATCGACTTGCGCCTCTAGGCGTTATACGCGAGAAGCTTACGATTCCCTTTAGTATAGGGAATGCGATCTGCAATAGATCGACTTGCGGCTCTAGGCGTTACACGCGAGAGGCTTAGGATTCCCTTTACTGTAGGGAATGCAATCTGTAATAGATCGACCTGCGGCTCTAGGCGTTACACGCGAGAGGCTTAGGATTCCCTTTACTGTAGGGAATGCAATCTGTAATAGATCGACTTGCGGCCCTAGGCGTTACACGCGAGAGGCTTAGGATTTCCTTTAGTATAGGGAATGCGATCTGTAATAGATCGACTTGCGGCTCTAGGCGTTATGCGCGAGAGGCTTACGATTCCCTTTAGTATAGGGAATGCGATCTGCAATAGATCGACTTGCGGCTCTAGGAGTTACACGCGAGAGGCTTAGGATTCCCTTTACTGTAGGGAATGCAATCTGCAATAGATCGACTTGCGCCTCTAGGCGTTATACGCGAGAGGCTTACGATTCCCTTTAGTATAGGGAATGCAATCTGTAATAGATCGACTTGCGGCTCTAGGCATTATACGCAAGAGGCTTACGATTCCCTTTAGTGCAGGGAATGCGATCTGTAATAGATCGACTTGCGGCTCCAGGCGTAATACGCGAGAGGCTTAGGATTTCCTTTAGTGCAGGGAATGCGATCTGTAATAGATCGACTTGCGGCTCAAGGCATTATGCGCGAGAGGATTACGATTCCCTTTACTGTAGGGAATGCAATCTGCAATAGATCGCCTTGCGCCTCTAGGCGTTATACGCGAGAGGCTTACGATTCTCTTTAGTGCAGAGAATGCGATCTGTAATAGATCGACTTGCGGCTCTAGGCGTTACACGCGAGAGGCTTAGGATTCCCTTTAGTATAGTGAATGCGATCTGTAATAGATCGACTTGCGGCTCTAGGCATTATGCGCGAGAGGATTACGATTCCCTTTACTGCAGGGAATGCAATCTGCAATAGATCGCCTTGCGCCTCTAGGCGTTATACGCGAGAGGCTTACGATTCCTTTTAGTGCAGGGAATGCGATCTGTAATAGATCGACTTGCGGCTCTAGGCGTTACACGCGAGAGGCTTAGGATTCCCTTTAGTATAGTGAATGCGATCTGTAATAGATCGACTTGCGGCTCTAGGCGTTACACGCGAGAGGCTTAGGATTCCCTTTACTGTAGGGAATGCAATCTGTAATAGATCGACTTGCGGCCCTAGGCGTTACACGCGAGAGGCTTAGGATTTCCTTTAGTATAGGGAATGCGATCTGTAATAGATCGACTTGCGGCTCTAGGCGTTATGCGCGAGAGGCTTACGATTCCCTTTAGTATAGGGAATGCGATCTGCAATAGATCGACTTGCGGCTCTAGGAGTTACACGCGAGAGGCTTAGGATTCCCTTTACTGTAGGGAATGCAATCTGCAATAGATCGACTTGCGCCTCTAGGCGTTATACGCGAGAGGCTTACGATTCCCTTTAGTATAGGGAATGCAATCTGTAATAGATCGACTTGCGGCTCTAGGCATTATACGCAAGAGGCTTACGATTCCCTTTAGTGCAGGGAATGCGATCTGTAATAGATCGACTTGCGGCTCCAGGCGTAATACGCGAGAGGCTTAGGATTTCCTTTAGTGCAGGGAATGCGATCTGTAATAGATCGACTTGCGGCTCAAGGCATTATGCGCGAGAGGATTACGATTCCCTTTACTGTAGGGAATGCAATCTGCAATAGATCGCCTTGCGCCTCTAGGCGTTATACGCGAGAGGCTTACGATTCTCTTTAGTGCAGAGAATGCGATCTGTAATAGATCGACTTGCGGCTCTAGGCGTTACACGCGAGAGGCTTAGGATTCCCTTTAGTATAGTGAATGCGATCTGTAATAGATCGACTTGCGGCTCTAGGCATTATGCGCGAGAGGATTACGATTCCCTTTACTGCAGGGAATGCAATCTGCAATAGATCGCCTTGCGCCTCTAGGCGTTATACGCGAGAGGCTTACGATTCCTTTTAGTGCAGGGAATGCGATCTGTAATAGATCGACTTGCGGCTCTAGGCGTTACACGCGAGAGGCTTAGGATTCCCTTTAGTATAGTGAATGCGATCTGTAATAGATCGACTTGCGGCTCTAGGCGTAATACGCGAGAGGCTTAGGATTCCCTTTAGTATAGGGAATGCGATCTGTAATAGATCGACTTGCGGCTCTAGGCGTAATACGCAAGAGGCTTACGATTCCCTTTAGTGCAGGGAATGCGATCTGTAATAGATCGACTTGCGGCTCCAGGCGTAATACGAGAGACTTACAATTCTCTTTAGTGCAGGGAATGCGATCTGTAATAGATCGACTTGCGGCTCTAGGCGTAATACGCGAGAGGCTTAGGATTCCCTTTACTCTAGGGAATGCAATCTGTAATAGATCGACTTGCGGCTCTAGGCGTAATACGGGAGACTTACAATTCTCTTTAGTGCAGGGAATGCGATCTGTAATAGATCGACTTGCGGCTCTAGGCGTTACACGCGAGAGGCTTAGGATTTCCTTTAGTGCAGGGAATGCGATCTGTAATAGATCGACTTGCGGCTCTAGGCGTAATACGCGAGAGGCTTACGATTCTCTTTAGTGCAGGGAATGCGATCTGTAATAGATCGACTTGCGGCTCTAGGCGTTATGCGCGAGAGGATTACGATTCCCTTTAGTATAGGGAATGCGATCTGCAATAGATCGACTTGCGGCTCTAGGCGTTACACGCGAGAGGCTTAGGATTCCCTTTACTGTAGGGAATGCAATCTGTAATAGATCGACTTGCGGCTCTAGGCGTAATACGCGAGAGGCTTAGGATTCCCTTTAGTATAGGGAATGCGATCTGTAATAGATCGACTTGCGGCTCTAGGCGTAATACGCGAGAGGCTTAGGATTCCCTTTAGTATAGGGAATGCGATCTGTAATAGATCGACTTGCGGCTCTAGGCGTAATACGCGAGAGGCTTAGGATTCCCTTTAGTATAGGGAATGCGATCTATAACAGATCGACTTGCGGCTCTAGGCGTAATACGCGAGAGGCTTAGGATTCCCTTTACTCTAGGGAATGCAATCTGTAATAGATCGACTTGCGGCTCTAGGCGTAATACGAGAGACTTACAATTCTCTTTAGTGCAGGGAATGCGATCTGTAATAGATCGACTTGCGGCTCTAGGCGTTACACGCGAGAGGCTTAGGATTTCCTTAAGTGCAGGGAATGCGATCTGTAATAGATCGACTTGCGGCTCTAGGCGTAATACGCGAGAGGCTTACGATTCTCTTTAGTGCAGGGAATGCGATCTGTAATAGATCGACTTGCGGCTCTAGGCGTTATGCGCGAGAGGATTACGATTCCCTTTACTGTAGGGAATGCAATTTGCAATAGATCGACTTGCGCCTCTAGGCGTTATACGCGAGAAGCTTACGATTCCCTTTAGTATAGGGAATGCGATCTGCAATAGATCGACTTGCGGCTCTAGGCGTTACACGCGAGAGGCTTAGGATTCCCTTTACTGTAGGGAATGCAATCTGTAATAGATCGACTTGCGGCTCTAGGCCTTACACGCGAGAGGCTTAGGATTCCCTTTACTGTAGGGAATGCAATCTGTAATAGATCGACTTGCGGCTCTAGGCGTTACACGCGAGAGGCTTAGGATTTTCTTTAGTATAGGGAATGCGATCTGTAATAGATCGACTTGCGGCTCTAGGCGTTACACGCGAGAGGCTTAGGATTCCCTTTGCTGTAGGGAATGCAATCTGTAATAGATCGACTTGCGGCTCTAGGCGTTATGCGCGAGAGGATTACGATTCCCTTTACTGTAGGGAATGCAATTTGCAATAGATCGACTTGCGCCTCTAGGCGTTATACGCGAGAAGCTTACGATTCCCTTTAGTATAGGGAATGCGATCTGCAATAGATCGACTTGCGGCTCTAGGCGTTACACGCGAGAGGCTTAGGATTCCCTTTACTGTAGGGAATGCAATCTGTAATAGATCGACCTGCGGCTCTAGGCGTTACACGCGAGAGGCTTAGGATTCCCTTTACTGTAGGGAATGCAGTCTGTAATAGATCGACTTGCGGCCCTAGGCGTTACACGCGAGAGGCTTAGGATTTCCTTTAGTATAGGGAATGCGATCTGTAATAGATCGACTTGCGGCTCTAGGCGTTATGCGCGAGAGGCTTACGATTCCCTTTAGTATAGGGAATGCGATCTGCAATAGATCGACTTGCGGCTCTAGGAGTTACACGCGAGAGGCTTAGGATTCCCTTTACTGTAGGGAATGCAATCTGCAATAGATCGACTTGCGCCTCTAGGCGTTATACGCGAGAGGCTTACGATTCCCTTTAGTATAGGGAATGCAATCTGTAATAGATCGACTTGCGGCTCTAGGCATTATACGCAAGAGGCTTACGATTCCCTTTAGTGCAGGGAATGCGATCTGTAATAGATCGACTTGCGGCTCCAGGCGTAATACGCGAGAGGCTTAGGATTTCCTTTAGTGCAGGGAATGCGATCTGTAATAGATCGACTTGCGGCTCAAGGCATTATGCGCGAGAGGATTACGATTCCCTTTACTGTAGGGAATGCAATCTGCAATAGATCGCCTTGCGCCTCTAGGCGTTATACGCGAGAGGCTTACGATTCTCTTTAGTGCAGAGAATGCGATCTGTAATAGATCGACTTGCGGCTCTAGGCGTTACACGCGAGAGGCTTAGGATTCCCTTTAGTATAGTGAATGCGATCTGTAATAGATCGACTTGCGGCTCTAGGCATTATGCGCGAGAGGATTACGATTCCCTTTACTGCAGGGAATGCAATCTGCAATAGATCGCCTTGCGCCTCTAGGCGTTATACGCGAGAGGCTTACGATTCCTTTTAGTGCAGGGAATGCGATCTGTAATAGATCGACTTGCGGCTCTAGGCGTTACACGCGAGAGGCTTAGGATTCCCTTTAGTATAGTGAATGCGATCTGTAATAGATCGACTTGCGGCTCTAGGCATTATGCGCGAGAGACTTACAATTCTCTTTAGTGCAGGGAATGCGATCTGTAACAGATCGACTTGCGGCTCTAGGCGTAATACGCGAGAGGCTTACGATTCTCTTTAGTGCAGAGAATGCGATCTGTAATAGATCGACTTGCGGCTCTAGGAGTTACACGCGAGAGGCTTAGGATTCCCTTTACTGTAGGGAATGCAATCTGCAATAGATCGACTTGCGCCTCTAGGCGTTACACGCGAGAGGCTTAGGATTCCCTTTAGTATAGCGAATGCGATCTGTAATAGATCGACTTGCGGCTCTAGGCGTTATGCGCGAGAGGCTTACGATTCCCTTTAGTATAGGGAATGCGATCTGCAATAGATCGACTTGCGGCTCTAGGCGTTACACGCGAGAGGCTTAGGATTCCCTTTACTGTAGGGAATGCAATCTGCAATAGATCGACTTGCGCCTCTAGGCGTTATACGCGAGAGGCTTACGATTCCCTTTAGTATAGGGAATGCAATCTGCAATAGATCGACTTGCGCCTCTAGGCGTTATACGCGAGAGGCTTACGATTCCCTTTAGTGCAGGGAATGCGATCTGTAATAGATCGAATTGCGGCTCTAGGCGTAATACGCGAGAGGCTTAGGATTTCCTTTAGTGCAGGGAATGCGATCTGTAATAGATCGACTTGCGGCTCTAGGCGTAATACGAGAGACTTACAATTCTCTTTAGTGCAGGGAATGCGATCTGTAATAGATCGACTTGCGGCTCTAGGCGTAATACGCGAGAGGCTTAGGATTCCCTTTAGTATAGGGAATGCGATCTATAACAGATCGACTTGCTGCTCTAGGCGTAATACGCGAGAGGCTTACGATTCTCTTTAGTGCAGAGAATGCGATCTGTAATAGATCGACTTGCGGCTCTAGGCGTAATACGCGAGAGGCTTAGGATTCCCTTTAGTATATGGAATGCGATCTATAACAGATCGACTTGCTGCTCTAGGCGTAATACGCGAGAGGCTTACGATTCTCTTTAGTGCAGGGATTGCGATATGTAATAGATCGACTTGCGGCTCTAGGCGTTACACGCTAGAGGCTTAGGATTCCCTTTACTGTAGGGAATGCAATCTGTAATAGATCGACTTGCGGCTCTAGGCGTTACACGCGAGAGGCTTAGGATTCCCTTTAGTATAGTGAATGCGATCTGTAATAGATCGACTTGCGGCTCTAGGCATTATGCGCGAGAGACTTACAATTCCCTTTAGTGCAGGGAATGCGATCTGTAATAGATCGACTTGCGGCTCCAGGCGTAATACGCGAGAGGCTTAGGATTCCCTTTGCTGTAGGGAATGCAATCTGTAATAGATCGACCTGCGGCTCTAGGCGTTACACGCGAGAGGCTTAGGATTCCCTTTACTGTAGGGAATGCAATCTGTAATAGATCGACTTGCGGCCCTAGGCGTTACACGCGAGAGGCTTAGGATTTCCTTTAGTATAGGGAATGCGATCTGCAATAGATCGACTTGCGGCTCTAGGCGTTACACGCGAGAGGCTTAGGATTTTCTTTAGTATAGGGAATGCGATCTGTAATAGATCGACTTGCGGCTCTAGGCGTTACACGCGAGAGGCTTAGGATTCCCTTTGCTGTAGGGAATGCAATCTGTAATAGATCGACCTGCGGCTCTAGGCGTTACACGCGAGAGGCTTAGGATTCCCTTTACTGTAGGGAATGCAATCTGTAATAGATCGACTTGCGGCCCTAGGCGTTACACGCGAGAGGCTTAGGATTTCCTTTAGTATAGGGAATGCGATCTGTAATAGATCGACTTGCGGCTCTAGGCGTTATGCGCGAGAGGCTTACGATTCCATTTGGTATAGGGAATGCGATCTGCAATAGGTCGACTTGCGGCTCTAGGCGTAATACGCGAGAGGCTTAGGATTTCCTTTAGTGCAGGGAATGCGATCTGTAATAGATCGACTTGCGGCTCTAGGCGTAATACGCGAGAGGCTTAGGATTCCCTTTAGTATAGGGAATGCGATCTATAACAGATCGACTTGCTGCTCTAGGCGTAATACGCGAGAGGCTTACGATTCTCTTTAGTGCAGAGAATGCGATCTGTAATAGATCGACTTGCGGCTCTAGGCGTTATGCGCGAGAGGCTTACGATTCCCTTTAGTATAGGGAATGCGATCTGCAATAGATCGACTTGCGGCTCTAGGAGTTACACGCGAGAGGCTTAGGATTCCCTTTACTGTAGGGAATGCAATCTGCAATAGATCGACTTGCGCCTCTAGGCGTTATACGCGAGAGGCTTACGATTCCCTTTAGTATAGGGAATGCAATCTGTAATAGATCGACTTGCGGCTCTAGGCATTATACGCAAGAGGCTTACGATTCCCTTTAGTGCAGGGAATGCGATCTGTAATAGATCGACTTGCGGCTCTAGGCGTTACACGCGAGAGGCTTAGGATTCCCTTTAGTATAGTGAATGCGATCTGTAATAGATCGACTTGCGGCTCTAGGCATTATGCGCGAGAGGATTACGATTCCCTTTACTGTAGGGAATGCAATCTGCAATAGATCGCCTTGCGCCTCTAGGCGTTATACGCGAGAGGCTTACGATTCCTTTTAGTGCAGGGAATGCGATCTGTAATAGATCGACTTGCGGCTCTAGGCGTTACACGCGAGAGGCTTAGGATTTCCTTTAGTGCAGGGAATGCAATCTGTAATAGATCGACCTGCGGCTCTAGGCGTTACACGCGAGAGGCTTAGGATTCCCTTTACTGTAGGGAATGCGATCTGTAATAGATCGACTTGCGGCTCTAGGCGTTATGCGCGAGAGGATTACGATTCCCTTTACTGTAGGGAATGCAATCTGCAATAGATCGACTTGCGCCTCTAGGCGTTATACGCGAGAAGCTTACCATTCCCTTTAGTATAGGGAATGCGATCTGCAATAGATCGACTTGCGGCTCCAGGCGTAATACGCGAGAGGCTTAGGATTTCCTTTAGTGCAGGGAATGCGATCTGTAATAGATCGACTTGCGGCTCAAGGCATTATGCGCGAGAGGATTACGATTCCCTTTACTGTAGGCAATGCAATCTGCAATAGATCGCCTTGCGCCTCTAGGCGTTATACGCGAGAGGCTTACGATTCTCTTTAGTGCAGAGAATGCGATCTGTAATAGATCGACTTGCGGCTCTAGGCGTTACACGCGAGAGGCTTAGGATTCCCTTTAGTATAGTGAATGCGATCTGTAATAGATCGACTTGCGGCTCTAGGCATTATGCGCGAGAGGATTACGATTCCCTTTACTGCAGGGAATGCAATCTGCAATAGATCGCCTTGCGCCTCTAGGCGTTATACGCGAGAGGCTTACGATTCCTTTTAGTGCAGGGAATGCGATCTGTAATAGATCGACTTGCGGCTCTAGGCGTTACACGCGAGAGGCTTAGGATTCCCTTTAGTATAGTGAATGCGATCTGTAATAGATCGACTTGCGGCTCTAGGCGTTACACGCGAGAGGCTTAGGATTCCCTTTACTGTAGGGAATGCAATCTGTAATAGATCGACTTGCGGCCCTAGGCGTTACACGCGAGAGGCTTAGGATTTCCTTTAGTATAGGGAATGCGATCTGTAATAGATCGACTTGCGGCTCTAGGCGTTATGCGCGAGAGGCTTACGATTCCCTTTAGTATAGGGAATGCGATCTGCAATAGATCGACTTGCGGCTCTAGGAGTTACACGCGAGAGGCTTAGGATTCCCTTTACTGTAGGGAATGCAATCTGCAATAGATCGACTTGCGCCTCTAGGCGTTATACGCGAGAGGCTTACGATTCCCTTTAGTATAGGGAATGCAATCTGTAATAGATCGACTTGCGGCTCTAGGCATTATACGCAAGAGGCTTACGATTCCCTTTAGTGCAGGGAATGCGATCTGTAATAGATCGACTTGCGGCTCCAGGCGTAATACGCGAGAGGCTTAGGATTTCCTTTAGTGCAGGGAATGCGATCTGTAATAGATCGACTTGCGGCTCAAGGCATTATGCGCGAGAGGATTACGATTCCCTTTACTGTAGGGAATGCAATCTGCAATAGATCGCCTTGCGCCTCTAGGCGTTATACGCGAGAGGCTTACGATTCTCTTTAGTGCAGAGAATGCGATCTGTAATAGATCGACTTGCGGCTCTAGGCGTTACACGCGAGAGGCTTAGGATTCCCTTTAGTATAGTGAATGCGATCTGTAATAGATCGACTTGCGGCTCTAGGCATTATGCGCGAGAGGATTACGATTCCCTTTACTGCAGGGAATGCAATCTGCAATAGATCGCCTTGCGCCTCTAGGCGTTATACGCGAGAGGCTTACGATTCCTTTTAGTGCAGGGAATGCGATCTGTAATAGATCGACTTGCGGCTCTAGGCGTTACACGCGAGAGGCTTAGGATTCCCTTTAGTATAGTGAATGCGATCTGTAATAGATCGACTTGCGGCTCTAGGCGTAATACGCGAGAGGCTTAGGATTCCCTTTAGTATAGGGAATGCGATCTGTAATAGATCGACTTGCGGCTCTAGGCGTAATACGCAAGAGGCTTACGATTCCCTTTAGTGCAGGGAATGCGATCTGTAATAGATCGACTTGCGGCTCCAGGCGTAATACGAGAGACTTACAATTCTCTTTAGTGCAGGGAATGCGATCTGTAATAGATCGACTTGCGGCTCTAGGCGTAATACGCGAGAGGCTTAGGATTCCCTTTACTCTAGGGAATGCAATCTGTAATAGATCGACTTGCGGCTCTAGGCGTAATACGGGAGACTTACAATTCTCTTTAGTGCAGGGAATGCGATCTGTAATAGATCGACTTGCGGCTCTAGGCGTTACACGCGAGAGGCTTAGGATTTCCTTTAGTGCAGGGAATGCGATCTGTAATAGATCGACTTGCGGCTCTAGGCGTAATACGCGAGAGGCTTACGATTCTCTTTAGTGCAGGGAATGCGATCTGTAATAGATCGACTTGCGGCTCTAGGCGTTATGCGCGAGAGGATTACGATTCCCTTTAGTATAGGGAATGCGATCTGCAATAGATCGACTTGCGGCTCTAGGCGTTACACGCGAGAGGCTTAGGATTCCCTTTACTGTAGGGAATGCAATCTGTAATAGATCGACTTGCGGCTCTAGGCGTAATACGCGAGAGGCTTAGGATTCCCTTTAGTATAGGGAATGCGATCTGTAATAGATCGACTTGCGGCTCTAGGCGTAATACGCGAGAGGCTTAGGATTCCCTTTAGTATAGGGAATGCGATCTGTAATAGATCGACTTGCGGCTCTAGGCGTAATACGCGAGAGGCTTAGGATTCCCTTTAGTATAGGGAATGCGATCTATAACAGATCGACTTGCGGCTCTAGGCGTAATACGCGAGAGGCTTAGGATTCCCTTTACTCTAGGGAATGCAATCTGTAATAGATCGACTTGCGGCTCTAGGCGTAATACGAGAGACTTACAATTCTCTTTAGTGCAGGGAATGCGATCTGTAATAGATCGACTTGCGGCTCTAGGCGTTACACGCGAGAGGCTTAGGATTTCCTTAAGTGCAGGGAATGCGATCTGTAATAGATCGACTTGCGGCTCTAGGCGTAATACGCGAGAGGCTTACGATTCTCTTTAGTGCAGGGAATGCGATCTGTAATAGATCGACTTGCGGCTCTAGGCGTTATGCGCGAGAGGATTACGATTCCCTTTACTGTAGGGAATGCAATTTGCAATAGATCGACTTGCGCCTCTAGGCGTTATACGCGAGAAGCTTACGATTCCCTTTAGTATAGGGAATGCGATCTGCAATAGATCGACTTGCGGCTCTAGGCGTTACACGCGAGAGGCTTAGGATTCCCTTTACTGTAGGGAATGCAATCTGTAATAGATCGACTTGCGGCTCTAGGCCTTACACGCGAGAGGCTTAGGATTCCCTTTACTGTAGGGAATGCAATCTGTAATAGATCGACTTGCGGCTCTAGGCGTTACACGCGAGAGGCTTAGGATTTTCTTTAGTATAGGGAATGCGATCTGTAATAGATCGACTTGCGGCTCTAGGCGTTACACGCGAGAGGCTTAGGATTCCCTTTGCTGTAGGGAATGCAATCTGTAATAGATCGACTTGCGGCTCTAGGCGTTATGCGCGAGAGGATTACGATTCCCTTTACTGTAGGGAATGCAATTTGCAATAGATCGACTTGCGCCTCTAGGCGTTATACGCGAGAAGCTTACGATTCCCTTTAGTATAGGGAATGCGATCTGCAATAGATCGACTTGCGGCTCTAGGCGTTACACGCGAGAGGCTTAGGATTCCCTTTACTGTAGGGAATGCAATCTGTAATAGATCGACCTGCGGCTCTAGGCGTTACACGCGAGAGGCTTAGGATTCCCTTTACTGTAGGGAATGCAATCTGTAATAGATCGACTTGCGGCCCTAGGCGTTACACGCGAGAGGCTTAGGATTTCCTTTAGTATAGGGAATGCGATCTGTAATAGATCGACTTGCGGCTCTAGGCGTTATGCGCGAGAGGCTTACGATTCCCTTTAGTATAGGGAATGCGATCTGCAATAGATCGACTTGCGGCTCTAGGAGTTACACGCGAGAGGCTTAGGATTCCCTTTACTGTAGGGAATGCAATCTGCAATAGATCGACTTGCGCCTCTAGGCGTTATACGCGAGAGGCTTACGATTCCCTTTAGTATAGGGAATGCAATCTGTAATAGATCGACTTGCGGCTCTAGGCATTATACGCAAGAGGCTTACGATTCCCTTTAGTGCAGGGAATGCGATCTGTAATAGATCGACTTGCGGCTCCAGGCGTAATACGCGAGAGGCTTAGGATTTCCTTTAGTGCAGGGAATGCGATCTGTAATAGATCGACTTGCGGCTCAAGGCATTATGCGCGAGAGGATTACGATTCCCTTTACTGTAGGGAATGCAATCTGCAATAGATCGCCTTGCGCCTCTAGGCGTTATACGCGAGAGGCTTACGATTCTCTTTAGTGCAGAGAATGCGATCTGTAATAGATCGACTTGCGGCTCTAGGCGTTACACGCGAGAGGCTTAGGATTCCCTTTAGTATAGTGAATGCGATCTGTAATAGATCGACTTGCGGCTCTAGGCATTATGCGCGAGAGGATTACGATTCCCTTTACTGCAGGGAATGCAATCTGCAATAGATCGCCTTGCGCCTCTAGGCGTTATACGCGAGAGGCTTACGATTCCTTTTAGTGCAGGGAATGCGATCTGTAATAGATCGACTTGCGGCTCTAGGCGTTACACGCGAGAGGCTTAGGATTCCCTTTAGTATAGTGAATGCGATCTGTAATAGATCGACTTGCGGCTCTAGGCATTATGCGCGAGAGACTTACAATTCTCTTTAGTGCAGGGAATGCGATCTGTAACAGATCGACTTGCGGCTCTAGGCGTAATACGCGAGAGGCTTACGATTCTCTTTAGTGCAGAGAATGCGATCTGTAATAGATCGACTTGCGGCTCTAGGAGTTACACGCGAGAGGCTTAGGATTCCCTTTACTGTAGGGAATGCAATCTGCAATAGATCGACTTGCGCCTCTAGGCGTTACACGCGAGAGGCTTAGGATTCCCTTTAGTATAGCGAATGCGATCTGTAATAGATCGACTTGCGGCTCTAGGCGTTATGCGCGAGAGGCTTACGATTCCCTTTAGTATAGGGAATGCGATCTGCAATAGATCGACTTGCGGCTCTAGGCGTTACACGCGAGAGGCTTAGGATTCCCTTTACTGTAGGGAATGCAATCTGCAATAGATCGACTTGCGCCTCTAGGCGTTATACGCGAGAGGCTTACGATTCCCTTTAGTATAGGGAATGCAATCTGCAATAGATCGACTTGCGCCTCTAGGCGTTATACGCGAGAGGCTTACGATTCCCTTTAGTGCAGGGAATGCGATCTGTAATAGATCGAATTGCGGCTCTAGGCGTAATACGCGAGAGGCTTAGGATTTCCTTTAGTGCAGGGAATGCGATCTGTAATAGATCGACTTGCGGCTCTAGGCGTAATACGAGAGACTTACAATTCTCTTTAGTGCAGGGAATGCGATCTGTAATAGATCGACTTGCGGCTCTAGGCGTAATACGCGAGAGGCTTAGGATTCCCTTTAGTATAGGGAATGCGATCTATAACAGATCGACTTGCTGCTCTAGGCGTAATACGCGAGAGGCTTACGATTCTCTTTAGTGCAGAGAATGCGATCTGTAATAGATCGACTTGCGGCTCTAGGCGTAATACGCGAGAGGCTTAGGATTCCCTTTAGTATATGGAATGCGATCTATAACAGATCGACTTGCTGCTCTAGGCGTAATACGCGAGAGGCTTACGATTCTCTTTAGTGCAGGGATTGCGATATGTAATAGATCGACTTGCGGCTCTAGGCGTTACACGCTAGAGGCTTAGGATTCCCTTTACTGTAGGGAATGCAATCTGTAATAGATCGACTTGCGGCTCTAGGCGTTACACGCGAGAGGCTTAGGATTCCCTTTAGTATAGTGAATGCGATCTGTAATAGATCGACTTGCGGCTCTAGGCATTATGCGCGAGAGACTTACAATTCCCTTTAGTGCAGGGAATGCGATCTGTAATAGATCGACTTGCGGCTCCAGGCGTAATACGCGAGAGGCTTAGGATTCCCTTTGCTGTAGGGAATGCAATCTGTAATAGATCGACCTGCGGCTCTAGGCGTTACACGCGAGAGGCTTAGGATTCCCTTTACTGTAGGGAATGCAATCTGTAATAGATCGACTTGCGGCCCTAGGCGTTACACGCGAGAGGCTTAGGATTTCCTTTAGTATAGGGAATGCGATCTGCAATAGATCGACTTGCGGCTCTAGGCGTTACACGCGAGAGGCTTAGGATTTTCTTTAGTATAGGGAATGCGATCTGTAATAGATCGACTTGCGGCTCTAGGCGTTACACGCGAGAGGCTTAGGATTCCCTTTGCTGTAGGGAATGCAATCTGTAATAGATCGACCTGCGGCTCTAGGCGTTACACGCGAGAGGCTTAGGATTCCCTTTACTGTAGGGAATGCAATCTGTAATAGATCGACTTGCGGCCCTAGGCGTTACACGCGAGAGGCTTAGGATTTCCTTTAGTATAGGGAATGCGATCTGTAATAGATCGACTTGCGGCTCTAGGCGTTATGCGCGAGAGGCTTACGATTCCATTTAGTATAGGGAATGCGATCTGCAATAGGTCGACTTGCGGCTCTAGGCGTAATACGCGAGAGGCTTAGGATTTCCTTTAGTGCAGGGAATGCGATCTGTAATAGATCGACTTGCGGCTCTAGGCGTAATACGCGAGAGGCTTAGGATTCCCTTTAGTATAGGGAATGCGATCTATAACAGATCGACTTGCTGCTCTAGGCGTAATACGCGAGAGGCTTACGATTCTCTTTAGTGCAGAGAATGCGATCTGTAATAGATCGACTTGCGGCTCTAGGCGTTACACGCGAGAGGCTTAGGATTCCTTTTACTGTAGGGAATGCAATCTGCAATAGACCGACTTGCGCCTCTAGGCGTTATACGCGAGAGGCTTACGATTCCCTTTACTGTAGGGAATGCAATCTGCAATAGATCGCCTTGCGCCTCTAGGCGTTATACGCGAGAGGCTTACGATTCCTTTTAGTGCAGGGAATGCGATCTGTAATAGATCGACTTGCGGCTCTAGGCGTTACACGCGAGAGGCTTAGGATTCCCTTTAGTATAGTGAATGCGATCTGTAATAGATCGACTTGCGGCTCTAGGCATTATGCGCGAGAGGATTACGATTCCCTTTACTGTAGGGAATGCAATCTGCAATAGATCGCCTTGCGCCTCTAGGCGTTATACGCGAGAGGCTTACGATTCCTTTTAGTGCAGGGAATGCGATCTGTAATAGATCGACTTGCGGCTCTAGGCGTTACACGCGAGAGGCTTAGGATTTCCTTTAGTGCAGGGAATGCAATCTGTAATAGATCGACCTGCGGCTCTAGGCGTTACACGCGAGAGGCTTAGGATTCCCTTTACTGTAGGGAATGCGATCTGTAATAGATCGACTTGCGGCTCTAGGCGTTATGCGCGAGAGGATTACGATTCCCTTTACTGTAGGGAATGCAATCTGCAATAGATCGACTTGCGCCTCTAGGCGTTATACGCGAGAAGCTTACCATTCCCTTTAGTATAGGGAATGCGATCTGCAATAGATCGACTTGCGGCTCTAGGCGTTACACGCGAGAGGCTTAGGATTTTCTTTAGTATAGGGAATGCGATCTGTAATAGATCGACTTGCGGCTCTAGGCGTTACACGCGAGAGGCTTAGGATTCCCTTTACTGTAGGGAATGCAATCTGCAATAGATCGACTTGCGCCTCTAGGCGTTATACGCGAGAGGCTTACGATTCCCTTTAGTATAGGGAATGCAATCTGCAATAGATCGACTTGCGCCTCTAGGCGTTATACGCGAAAGGCTTACGATTCCCTTTAGTGCAGGGAATGCGATCTGTAATAGATCGACTTGCGGCTCTAGGCGTAATACGCGAGAGGCTTAGGATTTCCTTTAGTGCAGGGAATGCGATCTGTAATAGATCGACTTGCGGCTCTAGGCGTTACACGCGAGAGGCTTAGGATTCCCTTTGCTGTAGGGAATGCAATCTGTAATAGATCGACCTGCGGCTCTAGGCGTTACACGCGAGAGGCTTAGGATTCCCTTTACTGTAGGGAATGCAATCTGTAATAGATCGACTTGCGGCCCTAGGCGTTACACGCGAGAGGCTTAGGATTTCCTTTAGTATAGGGAATGCGATCTGTAATAGATCGACTTGCGGCTCTAGGCGTTATGCGCGAGAGGCTTACGATTCCCTTTAGTATAGGGAATGCGATCTGCAATAGGTCGACTTGCGGCTCTAGGCGTTATACGCGAGAGGCCTACGATTCCCTTTAGTGCAGGGAATGCGATCTGTAAAAGATCGACTTGCGGCTCTAGGCGTAATACGCGAGAGGCTTAGGATTTCCTTTAGTGCAGGGAATGCGATCTGTAATAGATCGACTTGCGGCTCTAGGCGTAATACGCGAGAGGCTTAGGATTCCCTTTAGTATAGGGAATGCGATCTATAACAGATCGACTTGCTGCTCTAGGCGTAATACGCGAGAGGCTTACGATTCTCTTTAGTGCAGAGAATGCGATCTGTAATAGATCGACTTGCGGCTCTAGGCGTTACACGCGAGAGGCTTAGGATTCCCTTTAGTATAGTGAATGCGATCTGTAATAGATCGACTTGCGGCTCTAGGCATTATGCGCGAGAGGATTACGATTCCCTTTACTGTAGGGAATGCAATCTGCAATAGATCGCCTTGCGCCTCTAGGCGTTATACGCGAGAGGCTTACGATTCCTTTTAGTGCAGGGAATGCGATCTGTAATAGATCGACTTGCGGCTCTAGGCGTTACACGCGAGAGGCTTAGGATTCCCTTTAGTATAGTGAATGCGATCTGTAATAGATCGACTTGCGGCTCTAGGCATTATGCGCGAGAGGATTACGATTCCCTTTACTGTAGGGAATGCAATCTGCAATAGATCGCCTTGCGCCTCTAGGCGTTATACGCGAGAGGCTTACGATTCCTTTTAGTGCAGGGAATGCGATCTGTAATAGATCGACTTGCGGCTCTAGGCGTTACACGCGAGAGGCTTAGGATTCCCTTTAGTATAGTGAATGCGATCTGTAATAGATCGACTTGCGGCTCTAGGCATTATGCGCGAGAGGATTACGATTCCCTTTACTGTAGGGAATGCAATCTACAATAGATCGCCTTGCGCCTCTAGGCGTAATACGCGAGAGGCTTACGATTCCTTTTAGTGCAGGGAATGCGATCTGTAATAGATCGACTTGCGGCTCTAGGCGTTACACGCGAGAGGCTTAGGATTCCCTTTAGTATAGTGAATGCGATCTGTAATAGATCGACTTGCGGCTCTAGGCGTTATACGCGAGAAGCTTACGATTCCCTTTAGTATAGGGAATGCGATCTACAATAGATCGACTTGCGGCTCTAGGCGTTACACGCGAGAGGCTTAGGATTCCCTTTACTGTAGGGAATGCAATCTGTAATAGATCGACTTGCGGCTCTAGGCCTTACACGCGAGAGGCTTAGGATTCCCTTTGCTGTAGGGAATGCAATCTGTAATAGATCGACCTGCGGCTCTAGGCGTTACACGCGAGAGGCTTAGGATTCCCTTTACTGTAGGGAATGCAATCTGTAATAGATCGACTTGCGGCTCTAGGCGTTATGCGCGAGAGGCTTACGATTCCCTTTAGTATAGGGAATGCGATCTGTAATAGATCGACTTGCGGCTCTAGGCATTATGCGCGAGAGGATTACGATTCCCTTTACTGTAGGGAATGCAATCTGCAATAGATCGCCTTGCGCCTCTAGGCGTTATACGCGAGAGGCTTACGATTCCCTTTAGTATAGGGAATGCAATCTGCAATAGATCGACTTGCGCCTCTAGGCGTTATACGCGAGAGGCTTAGGATTCCCTTTAGTATAGTGAATGCGATCTGTAATAGATCGACTTGCGGCTCTAGGCGTTATACGCGAGAGGCTTACGATTCCCTTTAGTATAGGGAATGCAATCTGCAATAGATCGACTTGCGCCTCTAGGCGTTATACGCGAGAGGCTTACGATTCCCTTTAGTGCAGGGAATGCGATCTGTAATAGATCGACTTGCGGCTCTAGGCCTTACACGCGAGAGGCTTAGGATTCCCTTTGCTGTAGGGAATGCAATCTGTAATAGATCGACCTGCGGCTCTAGGCGTTACACGCGAGAGGCTTAGGATTCCCTTTAGTGTAGGGAATGCAATCTGTAATAGATCGACTTGCGGCTCTAGGAGTTATGCGCGAGAGGCTTACGATTCCCTTTAGTATAGGGAATGCGATCTGTAATAGATCGACTTGCGGCTCTAGGCATTATGCGCGAGAGGATTACGATTCCCTTTACTGTAGGGAATGCAATCTGCAATAGATCGCCTTGCGCCTCTAGGCGTTATACGCGAGAGGCTTACGATTCCCTTTAGTATAGGGAATGCAATCTGCAATAGATCGACTTGCGCCTCTAGGCCTTATACGCGAGAGGCTTAGGATTCCCTTTAGTATAGTGAATGCGATCTGTAATAGATCGACTTGCGGCTCTAGGCGTTATACGCGAGAGGCTTACGATTCCCTTTAGTATAGGGAATGCAATCTGCAATAGATCGACTTGCGCCTCTAGGCGTTATACGCGAGAGGCTTACGATTCCCTTTAGTGCAGGGAATGCGATCTGTAATAGATCGACTTGCGGCTCTAGGCGTAATACGCGAGAGGCTTAGGATTCCCTTTACTGTAGGGAATGCAATCTGTAATGGATCGACTTGCGGCTCTAGGCGTTATGCGCGAGAGGCTTACGATTCTCATTAGTGCAGGGAATGCGATCTGTTATAGATCGACTTGCGGCTCTAGGCGTTATACGCGAGAGGCTTACGATTCCCTTTAGTGCAGGGAATGCGATCTGTAATAGATCGACTTGCGGCTCTAGGCGTAATACGCGAGAGGCTTAGGATTCCCTTTAGTATAGGGAATGCAATCTGTAATGGATCGACTTGCGGCTCTAGGCGTTATGCGCGAGAGGCTTACGATTCTCATTAGTGCAGGGAATGCGATCTGTTATAGATCGACTTGCGGCTCTAGGCGTAATACGCGAGAGGCTTACGATTCCCTTTACTGTAGGGAATGCGATCTGTAATAGATCGACTTGCGGCTCTAGGCGTTACACGCGAGAGGCTTAAGATTCCCTTTACTGTAGGGAATGCAATCTGTAATGGATCGACTTGCGGCTCTAGGCGTTATGCGCGAGAGGCTTACGATTCTCTTTAGTGCAGGGAATGCGATCTGTAATAGATCGACTTGCGGCTCTAGGCGTTACACGAGAGAGACTTACAATTCTCTTTAGTGCAGGGAATGCGATCTGTAATAGATCGACTTGCGGCTCTAGGCGTAATACGAGAGACTTACAATTCTCTTTAGTGCAGGGAATGCGATCTGTGATAGATCGACTTGCGGCTCTAGGCGTAATACGCGAGAGGCTTAGGATTCCCTTTACTGTAGGGAATGCAATCTGTAATAGATCGACTTGCGGCTCTAGGCGTTACACGCGAGAGGCTTACGATTCTCTTTAGTGCAGAGAATGCGATCTGTAATAGATCGACTTGCGGCTCTAGGCGTTACACGCGAGAGGCTTAGGATTCCCTTTACTGTAGGGAATGCAATCTGTAATAGATCGACTTGCGGCCCTAGGCGTTACACGCGAGAGGCTTAGGATTTCCTTTAGTATAGCGAATGCGATCTGTAATAGATCGACTTGCGGCTCTAGGCGTTATGCGCGAGAGGCTTACGATTCCCTTTAGTATAGGGAATGCGATCTGCAATAGATCGACTTGCGGCTCTAGGCGTTATGCGCGAGAGGCTTACGATTCTCTTTAGTGCAGGGAATGCGATCTGTAATAGATCGACTTGCGGCTCTAGGCGTAATACGAGAGACTTACAATTCTCTTTAGTGCAGGGAATGCGATCTGTAATAGATCGACTTGCGGCTCTAGGCGTAATACGCGAGAGGCTTAGGATTCCCTTTAGTATAGGGAATGCGATCTATAACAGATTGACTTGCTGCTCTAGGCGTAATACGCGAGAGGCTTACGATTCTCTTTAGTGCAGAGAATGCGATCTGTAATAGATCGACTTGCGGCTCTAGGCGTTACACGCGAGAGGCTTAGGATTCCCTTTAGTATAGTGAATGCGATCTGTAATAGATCGACTTGCGGCTCTAGGCGTTATACGCGAGAGGCTTACGATTCTCATTAGTGCAGGGAATGCGATCTGTAATAGATCGACTTGCGGCTCTAGGCGTTACACGAGAGAGACTTACAATTCTCTTTAGTGCAGGGAATGCGATCTGTAATAGATCGACTTGCGGCTCTAGGCGTAATACGAGAGACTTACAATTCTCTTTAGTGCAGGGAATGCGATCTGTAATAGATCGACTTGCGGCTCTAGGCGTAATACGCGAGAGGCTTAGGATTCCCTTTAGTATAGGGAATGCGATCTATAACAGATCGACTTGCTGCTCTAGGCGTAATACGCGAGAGGCTTACGATTCTCTTTAGTGCAGAGAATGCGATCTGTAATAGATCGACTTGCGGCTCTAGGCGTTACACGCGAGAGGCTTAGGATTCCCTTTAGTATAGTGAATGCGATCTGTAATAGATCGACTTGCGGCTCTAGGCGTTATACGCGAGAGGCTTACGATTCCCTTTAGTATAGGGAATGCAATCTGCAATAGATCGACTTGCGCCTCTAGGCGTTATACGCGAGAGGCTTACGATTCCCTTTAGTGCAGGGAATGCGATCTGTAATAGATCGACTTGCGGCTCTAGGCGTAATACGCGAGAGGCTTAGGATTCCCTTTAGTATAGGGAATGCGATCTATAACAGATCGACTTGCGGCTCTAGGTGTAATACGCGAGAGGCTTACGATTCCCTTTACTGTAGGGAATGCGATCTGTAATAGATCGACTTGCGGCTCTAGGCGTTACACGCGAGAGGCTTAAGATTCCCTTTACTGTAGGGAATGCAATCTGTAATGGATCGACTTGCGGCTCTAGGCGTTATGCGCGAGAGGGTTACGATTCTCATTAGTGCAGGGAATGCGATCTGTGATAGATCGACTTGCGGCTCTAGGCGTAATACGCGAGAGGCTTACGATTCCCTTTACTGTAGGGAATGCGATCTGTAATAGATCGACTTGCGGCTCTAGGCGTTACACGCGAGAGGCTTAAGATTCCCTTTACTGTAGGGAATGCAATCTGTAATGGATCGACTTGCGGCTCTAGGCGTTATGCGCGAGAGGCTTACGATTCTCTTTAGTGCAGGGAATGCGATCTGTAATAGATCGACTTGCGGCTCTAGGCGTTACACGAGAGAGACTTACAATTCTCTTTAGTGCAGGGAATGCGATCTGTAATAGATCGACTTGCGGCTCTAGGCGTAATACGAGAGACTTACAATTCTCTTTAGTGCAGGTAATGCGATCTGTGATAGATCGACTTGCGGCTCTAGGCGTAATACGCGAGAGGCTTAGGATTCCCTTTACTGTAGGGAATGCAATCTGTAATAGATCGACTTGCGGCTCTAGGCGTTACACGCGAGAGGCTTAGGATTTCCTTTAGTATAGGGAATGCGGTCTGTAATAGATCGACTTGCGGCTCTAGGCGTTACACGCGAGAGGCTTAGGATTCCCTTTACTGTAGGGAATGCAATCTGTAATAGATCGATTTGCGGCCCTAGGCGTTACACGCGAGAGGCTTAGGATTTCCTTTAGTATAGCGAATGCGATCTGTAATAGATCGACTTGCGGCTCTAGGCGTTATGCGCGAGAGGCTTACGATTCCCTTTAGTATAGGGAATGCGATCTGCAATAGATCGACTTGCGGCTCTAGGCGTTACACGCGAGAGGCTTAGGATTCCCTTTACTGTAGGGAATGCAATCTGCAATAGATCGACTTGCGCCTCTAGGCGTTATACGCGAGAGGCTTACGATTCCCTTTAGTATAGGGAATGCAATCTGCAATAGATCGACTTGCGCCTCTAGGCGTTATACGCGAGAGGCTTTCGATTCCCTTTAGTGCAGGGAATGCGATCTGTAATAGATCGACTTGCGGCTCTAGGCGTAATACGCGAGAGGCTTAGGATTTCCTTTAGTGCAGGGAATGCGATCTGTAATAGATCGACTTGCGGCTCTAGGCGTAATACGAGAGACTTACAATTCTCTTTAGTGCAGGGAATGCGATCTGTAATAGATCGACTTGCGGCTCTAGGCGTAATACGCGAGAGGCTTAGGATTCCCTTTAGTATAGGGAATGCGATCTATAACAGATCGACTTGCTGCTCTAGGCGTAATACGCGAGAGGCTTACGATTCTCTTTAGTGCAGAGAATGCGATCTGTAATAGATCGACTCGCGGCTCTAGGCGTTACACGCGAGAGGCTTAGGATTCCCTTTAGTATAGTGAATGCGATCTGTAATAGATCGACTTGCGGCTCTAGGCATTATGCGCGAGAGGATTACGATTCCCTTTACTGTAGGGAATGCAATCTGTAATAGATCGACTTGCGGCTCTAGGCATTATGCGCGAGAGGCTTACGATTCCTTTTAGTGCAGGGAATGCGATCTGTAATAGATCGACTTGCGGCTCTAGGCATTATGCGCGAGAGGATTACGATTCCCTTTACTGTAGGGAATGCAATCTGCAATAGATCGCCTTGCGCCTCTAGGCGTTATACGCGAGAGGCTTACGATTCCTTTTAGTGCAGGGAATGCGATCTGTAATAGATCGACTTGCGGCTCTAGGCGTAATACGCGAGAGGCTTAGGATTTCCTTTAGTGCAGGGAATGCGATCTGTAATAGATCGACTTGCGGCTCTAGGCGTAATACGAGAGACTTACAATTCTCTTTAGTGCAGGGAATGCGATCTGTAATAGATCGACTTGCGGCTCTAGGCGTAATACGCGAGAGGCTTAGGATTCCCTTTAGTATAGGGAATGCGATCTATAACAGATCGACTTGCTGCTCTAGGCGTAATACGCGAGAGGCTTACGATTCTCTTTAGTGCAGGGAATGCGATCTGTAATAGATCGACTTGCGGCTCTAGGCGTTACACGCTAGAGGCTTAGGATTCCCTTTAGTATAGTGAATGCGATCTGTAATAGATCGACTTGCGGCTCTAGGCATTATGCGCGAGAGGATTACGATTCCCTTTACTGTAGGGAATGCAATCTGCAATAGATCGACTTGCGCCTCTAGGCGTTATACGCGAGAGGCTTACGATTCCCTTTAGTGCAGGGAATGCGATCTGTAATAGATCGACTTGCGGCTCTAGGCGTAATACGCGAGAGGCTTACGATTCCCTTTAGTATAGGGAATGCAATCTGCAATAGATCGCCTTGCGCCTCTAGGCGTTATACGCGAGAGGCTTACGATTCCTTTTAGTGCAGGGAATGCGATCTGTAATAGATCGACTTGCGGCTCTAGGCGTAATACGCGAGAGGCTTAGGATTTCCTTTAGTGCAGGGAATGCGATCTGTAATAGATCGACTTGCGGCTCTAGGCATTATGCGCGAGAGGATTACGATTCCCTTTACTGTAGGGAATGCAATCTGCAATAGATCGCCTTGCGCCTCTAGGCGTTATACGCGAGAGGCTTACGATTCCTTTTAGTGCAGGGAATGCGATCTGTAATAGATCGACTTGCGGCTCTAGGCGTAATACGCGAGAGGCTTAGGATTTCCTTTAGTGCAGGGAATGCGATCTGTAATAGATCGACTTGCGGCTCTAGGCGTAATACGAGAGACTTACAATTCTCTTTAGTGCAGGGAATGCGATCTGTAATAGATCGACTTGCGGCTCTAGGCGTAATACGCGAGAGGCTTAGGATTTCCTTTAGTGCAGGGAATGCGATCTGTAATAGATCGACTTGCGGCTCTAGGCGTAATACGAGAGACTTACAATTCTCTTTAGTGCAGGGAATGCGATCTGTAATAGATCGACTTGCGGCTCTAGGCGTAATACGCGAGAGGCTTAGGATTCCCTTTAGTATAGGGAATGCGATCTATAACAGATCGACTTGCTGCTCTAGGCGTAATACGCGAGAGGCTTACGATTCTCTTTAGTGCAGAGAATGCGATCTGTAATAGATCGACTCGCGGCTCTAGGCGTTACACGCGAGAGGCTTAGGATTCCCTTTAGTATAGTGAATGCGATCTGTAATAGATCGACTTGCGGCTCTAGGCATTATGCGCGAGAGGATTACGATTCCCTTTACTGTAGGGAATGCAATCTGTAATAGATCGACTTGCGGCTCTAGGCATTATGCGCGAGAGGCTTACGATTCCTTTTAGTGCAGGGAATGCGATCTGTAATAGATCGACTTGCGGCTCTAGGCATTATGCGCGAGAGGATTACGATTCCCTTTACTGTAGGGAATGCAATCTGCAATAGATCGCCTTGCGCCTCTAGGCGTTATACGCGAGAGGCTTACGATTCCTTTTAGTGCAGGGAATGCGATCTGTAATAGATCGACTTGCGGCTCTAGGCGTAATACGCGAGAGGCTTAGGATTTCCTTTAGTGCAGGGAATGCGATCTGTAATAGATCGACTTGCGGCTCTAGGCATTATGCGCGAGAGGATTATGATTCCCTTTACTGTAGGGAATGCAATCTGCAATAGATCGCCTTGCGCCTCTAGGCGTTATACGCGAGAGGCTTACGATTCCTTTTAGTGCAGGGAATGCGATCTGTAATAGATCGACTTGCGGCTCTAGGCGTAATACGCGAGAGGCTTAGGATTTCCTTTAGTGCAGGGAATGCGATCTGTAATAGATCGACTTGCGGCTCTAGGCGTAATACGAGAGACTTACAATTCTCTTTAGTGCAGGGAATGCGATCTGTAATAGATCGACTTGCGGCTCTAGGCGTAATACGCGAGAGGCTTAGGATTCCCTTTAGTATAGGGAATGCGATCTATAACAGATCGACTTGCTGCTCTAGGCGTAATACGCGAGAGGCTTACGATTCTCTTTAGTGCAGGGAATGCGATCTGTAATAGATCGACTTGCGGCTCTAGGCGTTACACGCTAGAGGCTTAGGATTCCCTTTAGTATAGTGAATGCGATCTGTAATAGATCGACTTGCGGCTCTAGGCATTATGCGCGAGAGGATTACGATTCCCTTTACTGTAGGGAATGCAATCTGCAATAGATCGACTTGCGCCTCTAGGCGTTATACGCGAGAGGCTTACGATTCCCTTTAGTGCAGGGAATGCGATCTGTAATAGATCGACTTGCGGCTCTAGGCGTAATACGCGAGAGGCTTAGGATTCCCTTTAGTATAGGGAATGCGATCTATAACAGATCGACTTGCTGCTCTAGGCGTAATACGCGAGAGGCTTACGATTCTCTTTAGTGCAGAGAATGCGATCTGTAATAGATCGACTTGCGGCTCTAGGCGTTACACGCGAGAGGCTTAGGATTCCCTTTACTGTAGGGAATGCAATCTGCAATAGATCGACTTGCGCCTCTAGGCGTTATACGCGAGAGGCTTACGATTCCCTTTAGTATAGGGAATGCAATCTGCAATAGATCGACTTGCGCCTCTAGGCGTTATACGCGAGAGGCTTACGATTAACTTTAGTGCAGGGAATGCGATCTGTAATAGATCGACTTGCGCCTCTAGGCGTTATACGCTAGAGGCTTAGGATTCCCTTTAGTATAGTGAATGCGATCTGTAATAGATCGACTTGCGGCTCTAGGCATTATGCGCGAGAGGATTACGATTCCCTTTACTGTAGGGAATGCAATCTGCAATAGATCGCCTTGCGCCTCTAGGCGTTATACGCGAGAGGCTTACGATTCCTTTTAGTGCAGGGAATGCGATCTGTAATAGATCGACTTGCGGCTCTAGGCGTAATACGCGAGAGGCTTAGGATTTCCTTTAGTGCAGGGAATGCGATCTGTAATAGATCGACTTGCGGCTCTAGGCATTATGCGCGAGAGGATTACGATTCCCTTTACTGTAGGGAATGCAATCTGCAATAGATCGCCTTGCGCCTCTAGGCGTTATACGCGAGAGGCTTACGATTCCTTTTAGTGCAGGGAATGCGATCTGTAATAGATCGACTTGCGGCTCTAGGCGTAATACGCGAGAGGCTTAGGATTTCCTTTAGTGCAGGGAATGCGATCTGTAATAGATCGACTTGCGGCTCTAGGCGTAATACGAGAGACTTACAATTCTCTTTAGTGCAGGGAATGCGATCTGTAATAGATCGACTTGCGGCTCTAGGCGTAATACGCGAGAGGCTTAGGATTCCCTTTAGTATAGGGAATGCGATCTATAACAGATCGACTTGCTGCTCTAGGCGTAATACGCGAGAGGCTTACGATTCTCTTTAGTGCAGGGAATGCGATCTGTAATAGATCGACTTGCGGCTCTAGGCGTTACACGCTAGAGGCTTAGGATTCCCTTTAGTATAGTGAATGCGATCTGTGATAGATCGACTTGCGGCTCTAGGCGTTACACGCGAGAGGCTTAGGATTCCCTTTACTGTAGGGAATGCAATCTGTAATAGATCGACTTTCGGCTCTAGGCGTTACACGCGAGAGGCTTAGGATTTCCTTTAGTGCAGGGAATGCGATCTGTAATAGATCGACTTGCGGCTCTAGGCGTAATACGAGAGACTTACAATTCTCTTTAGTGCAGGGAATGCGATCTGTAATAGATCGACTTGCGGCTCTAGGCATTATGCGCGAGAGGATTACGATTCCCTCTACTGTAGGGAATGCAATCTGCAATAGATCGCCTTGCGCCTCTAGGCGTTATACGCGAGAGGCTTACGATTCCTTTTAGTGCAGGGAATGCGATCTGTAATAGATCGACTTGCGGCTCTAGGCGTAATACGCGAGAGGCTTAGGATTTCCTTTAGTGCAGGGAATGCAATCTGCAATAGATCGCCTTGCGCCTCTAGGCGTTATACGCGAGAGGCTTACGATTCCTTTTAGTGCAGGGAATGCGATCTGTAATAGATCGACTTGCGGCTCTAGGCGTTACACGCTAGAGGCTTAGGATTCCCTTTAGTATAGTGAATGCGATCTGTAATAGATCGACTTGCGGCTCTAGGCATTATGCGCGAGAGGATTACGATTCCCTTTACTGTAGGGAATGCAATCTGCAATAGATCGACTTGCGCCTCTAGGCGTTATACGCGAGAGGCTTACGATTCCCTTTAGTGCAGGGAATGCGATCTGTAATAGATCGACTTGCGGCTCTAGGCGTAATACGCGAGAGGCTTAGGATTCCCTTTAGTATAGGGAATGCGATCTATAACAGATCGACTTGCTGCTCTAGGCGTAATACGCGAGAGGCTTACGATTCTCTTTAGTGCAGAGAATGCGATCTGTAATAGATCGACTTGCGGCTCTAGGCGTTACACGCGAGAGGCTTAGGATTCCCTTTACTGTAGGGAATGCAATCTGCAATAGATCGACTTGCGCCTCTAGGCGTTATACGCGAGAGGCTTACGATTCCCTTTAGTATAGGGAATGCAATCTGCAATAGATCGACTTGCGCCTCTAGGCGTTATACGCGAGAGGCTTACGATTAACTTTAGTGCAGGGAATGCGATCTGTAATAGATCGACTTGCGCCTCTAGGCGTTATACGCTAGAGGCTTAGGATTCCCTTTAGTATAGTGAATGCGATCTGTAATAGATCGACTTGCGGCTCTAGGCATTATGCGCGAGAGGATTACGATTCCCTTTACTGTAGGGAATGCAATCTGCAATAGATCGCCTTGCGCCTCTAGGCGTTATACGCGAGAGGCTTACGATTCCTTTTAGTGCAGGGAATGCGATCTGTAATAGATCGACTTGCGGCTCTAGGCGTAATACGCGAGAGGCTTAGGATTTCCTTTAGTGCAGGGAATGCGATCTGTAATAGATCGACTTGCGGCTCTAGGCGTAATACGAGAGACTTACAATTCTCTTTAGTGCAGGGAATGCGATCTGTAATAGATCGACTTGCGGCTCTAGGCGTAATACGCGAGAGGCTTAGGATTCCCTTTAGTATAGGGAATGCGATCTATAACAGATCGACTTGCTGCTCTAGGCGTAATACGCGAGAGGCTTACGATTCTCTTTAGTGCAGGGAATGCGATCTGTAATAGATCGACTTGCGGCTCTAGGCGTTACACGCTAGAGGCTTAGGATTCCCTTTAGTATAGTGAATGCGATCTGTGATAGATCGACTTGCGGCTCTAGGCGTTACACGCGAGAGGCTTAGGATTCCCTTTACTGTAGGGAATGCAATCTGTAATAGATCGACTTTCGGCTCTAGGCGTTACACGCGAGAGGCTTAGGATTTCCTTTAGTGCAGGGAATGCGATCTGTAATAGATCGACTTGCGGCTCTAGGCGTAATACGAGAGACTTACAATTCTCTTTAGTGCAGGGAATGCGATCTGTAATAGATCGACTTGCGGCTCTAGGCATTATGCGCGAGAGGATTACGATTCCCTTTACTGTAGGGAATGCAATCTGCAATAGATCGCCTTGCGCCTCTAGGCGTTATACGCGAGAGGCTTACGATTCCTTTTAGTGCAGGGAATGCGATCTGTAATAGATCGACTTGCGGCTCTAGGCGTAATACGCGAGAGGCTTAGGATTTCCTTTAGTGCAGGGAATGCAATCTGCAATAGATCGCCTTGCGCCTCTAGGCGTTATACGCGAGAGGCTTACGATTCCTTTTAGTGCAGGGAATGCGATCTGTAATAGATCGACTTGCGGCTCTAGGCGTAATACGCGAGAGGCTTAGGATTTCCTTTAGTGCAGGGAATGCGATCTGTAATAGATCGACTTGCGGCTCTAGGCGTAATACGAGAGACTTACAATTCTCTTTAGTGCAGGGAATGCGATCTGTAATAGATCGACTTGCGGCTCTAGGCGTAATACGCGAGAGGCTTAGGATTTCCTTTAGTGCAGGGAATGCGATCTGTAATAGATCGACTTGCGGCTCTAGGCGTAATACGCGAGAGGCTTAGGATTTCCTTTAGTGCAGGGAATGCGATCTGTAATAGATCGACTTGCGGCTCTAGGCGTAATACGCGAGAGGCTTAGGATTCCCTTTAGTATAGGGAATGCGATCTATAACAGATCGACTTGCGGCTCTAGGCGTAATACGCGAGAGGCTTAGGATTTCCTCTAGTGCAGGGAATGCGATCTGTAATAGATCGACTTGCGGCTCTAGGCGTTACACGCGAGAGGCTTAGGATTCCCTTTACTGTAGGGAATGCAATCTGTAATAGATCGACTTTCGGCTCTAGGCGTTACACGCGAGAGGCTTACGATTCTCTTTAGTGCAGAGAATGCGATCTGTAATAGATCGACTTGCGGCTCTAGGCGTAATACGCGAGAGGCTTAGGATTTCCTCTAGTGCAGGGAATGCGATCTGTAATAGATCGACTTGCGGCTCTAGGCGTTACACGCGAGAGACTTACAATTCTCTTTAGTGCAGGGAATGCGATCTGTAATAGATCGACTTGCGGCTCTAGGCGTTATGCGCGAGAGGATTACGATTCCCTTTACTGTAGGGAATGCAATCTGCAATAGATCGCCTTGCGCCTCTAGGCGTTATACGCGAGAGGCTTAGGATTTCCTTTAGTGCAGGGAATGCGATCTGTAATAGATCGACTTGCGGCTCTAGGCGTAATACGCGAGAGGCTTACGATTCTCTTTAGTGCAGGGAATGCGATCTGTAATAGATCGACTTGCGGCTCTAGGCGTTATGCGCGAGAGGATTACGATTCCCTTTAGTATAGGGAATGCGATCTGCAATAGATCGACTTGCGGCTCTAGGCGTTACACGCGAGAGGCTTAGGATTCCCTTTACTGTAGGGAATGCAATCTGTAATAGATCGACTTGCGGCTCTAGGCGTAATACGCGAGAGGCTTAGGATTCCCTTTAGTATAGGGAATGCGATCTGTAATAGATCGACTTGCGGCTCTAGGCGTAATACGCGAGAGGCTTAGGATTCCCTTTAGTATAGGGAATGCGATCTGTAATAGATCGACTTGCGGCTCTAGGCGTAATACGCGAGAGGCTTAGGATTCCCTTTAGTATAGGGAATGCGATCTATAACAGATCGACTTGCGGCTCTAGGCGTAATACGCGAGAGGCTTAGGATTCCCTTTACTCTAGGGAATGCAATCTGTAATAGATCGACTTGCGGCTCTAGGCGTAATACGAGAGACTTACAATTCTCTTTAGTGCAGGGAATGCGATCTGTAATAGATCGACTTGCGGCTCTAGGCGTTACACGCGAGAGGCTTAGGATTTCCTTTAGTGCAGGGAATGCGATCTGTAATAGATCGACTTGCGGCTCTAGGCGTAATACGCGAGAGGCTTACGATTCTCTTTAGTGCAGGGAATGCGATCTGTAATAGATCGACTTGCGGCTCTAGGCGTTATGCGCGAGAGGATTACGATTCCCTTTACTGTAGGGAATGCAATTTGCAATAGATCGACTTGCGCCTCTAGGCGTTATACGCGAGAAGCTTACGATTCCCTTTAGTATAGGGAATGCGATCTGCAATAGATCGACTTGCGGCTCTAGGCGTTACACGCGAGAGGCTTAGGATTCCCTTTACTGTAGGGAATGCAATCTGTAATAGATCGACTTGCGGCTCTAGGCGTTATGCGCGAGAGGATTACGATTCCCTTTAGTATAGGGAATGCGATCTGTAATAGATCGACTTGCGGCTCTAGGCGTAATACGCGAGAGGCTTAGGATTCCCTTTAGTATAGGGAATGCGATCTATAACAGATCGACTTGCTGCTCTAGGCGTAATACGCGAGAGGCTTACGATTCCCTTTAGTATAGGGAATGCGATCTGCAATAGATCGACTTGCGGCTCTAGGTGTTACACGCGAGAGGCTTAGGATTCCCTTTACTGTAGGGAATGCAATCTGTAATAGATCGACTTGCGGCTCTAGGCGTTACACGCGAGAGGCTTAGGATTTCCTTTAGTGCAGGGAATGCGATCTGTAATAGATCGACTTGCGGCTCTAGGCGTAATACGCGAGAGGCTTAGGATTTCCTCTAGTGCAGGGAATGCGATCTGTGATAGATCGACTTGCGGCTCTAGGCGTAATACGAGAGACTTACAATTCTCTTTAGTGCAGGGAATGCGATCTGTAATAGATCGACTTGCGGCTCTAGGCGTAATACGCGAGAGGCTTAGGATTCCCTTTACTCTAGGGAATGCAATCTGTAATAGATCGACTTGCGGCTCTAGGCGTAATACGAGAGACTTACAATTCTCTTTAGTGCAGGGAATGCGATCTGTAATAGATCGACTTGCGGCTCTAGGCGTTACACGCGAGAGGCTTAGGATTTCCTTTAGTGCAGGGCATGCGATCTGTAATAGATCGACTTGCGGCTCTAGGCGTAATACGCGAGAGGCTTACGATTCTCTTTAGTGCAGGGAATGCGATCTGTAATAGATCGACTTGCGGCTCTAGGCGTTATGCGCGAGAGGATTACGATTCCCTTTAGTATAGGGAATGCGATCTGCAATAGATCGACTTGCGGCTCTAGGCGTTACACGCGAGAGGCTTAGGATTCCCTTTACTGTAGGGAATGCAATCTGTAATAGATCGACTTGCGGCTCTAGGCGTAATACGCGAGAGGCTTAGGATTCCCTTTAGTATAGGGAATGCGATCTGTAATAGATCGACTTGCGGCTCTAGGCGTAATACGCGAGAGGCTTAGGATTCCCTTTAGTATAGGGAATGCGATCTGTAATAGATCGACTTGCGGCTCTAGGCGTAATACGCGAGAGGCTTAGGATTCCCTTTAGTATAGGGAATGCGATCTATAACAGATCGACTTGCGGCTCTAGGCGTAATACGCGAGAGGCTTAGGATTCCCTTTACTCTAGGGAATGCAATCTGTAATAGATCGACTTGCGGCTCTAGGCGTAATACGAGAGACTTACAATTCTCTTTAGTGCAGGGAATGCGATCTGTAATAGATCGACTTGCGGCTCTAGGCGTTACACGCGAGAGGCTTAGGATTTCCTTTAGTGCAGGGAATGCGATCTGTAATAGATCGACTTGCGGCTCTAGGCGTAATACGCGAGAGGCTTACGATTCTCTTTAGTGCAGGGAATGCGATCTGTAATAGATCGACTTGCGGCTCTAGGCGTTATGCGCGAGAGGATTACGATTCCCTTTACTGTAGGGAATGCAATTTGCAATAGATCGACTTGCGCCTCTAGGCGTTATACGCGAGAAGCTTACGATTCCCTTTAGTATAGGGAATGCGATCTGCAATAGATCGACTTGCGGCTCTAGGCGTTACACGCGAGAGGCTTAGGATTCCCTTTACTGTAGGGAATGCAATCTGTAATAGATCGACTTGCGGCTCTAGGCGTTATGCGCGAGAGGATTACGATTCCCTTTAGTATAGGGAATGCGATCTGTAATAGATCGACTTGCGGCTCTAGGCGTAATACGCGAGAGGCTTAGGATTCCCTTTAGTATAGGGAATGCGATCTATAACAGATCGACTTGCTGCTCTAGGCGTAATACGCGAGAGGCTTACGATTCCCTTTAGTATAGGGAATGCGATCTGCAATAGATCGACTTGCGGCTCTAGGTGTTACACGCGAGAGGCTTAGGATTCCCTTTACTGTAGGGAATGCAATCTGTAATAGATCGACTTGCGGCTCTAGGCGTTACACGCGAGAGGCTTAGGATTTCCTTTAGTGCAGGGAATGCGATCTGTAATAGATCGACTTGCGGCTCTAGGCGTAATACGCGAGAGGCTTAGGATTTCCTCTAGTGCAGGGAATGCGATCTGTGATAGATCGACTTGCGGCTCTAGGCGTAATACGAGAGACTTACAATTCTCTTTAGTGCAGGGAATGCGATCTGTAATAGATCGACTTGCGGCTCTAGGCGTAATACGCGAGAGGCTTAGGATTCCCTTTACTCTAGGGAATGCAATCTGTAATAGATCGACTTGCGGCTCTAGGCGTAATACGGGAGACTTACAATTCTCTTTAGTGCAGGGAATGCGATCTGTAATAGATCGACTTGCGGCTCTAGGCGTTACACGCGAGAGGCTTAGGATTTCCTTTAGTGCAGGGAATGCGATCTGTAATAGATCGACTTGCGGCTCTAGGCGTAATACGCGAGAGGCTTACGATTCTCTTTAGTGCAGGGAATGCGATCTGTAATAGATCGACTTGCGGCTCTAGGCGTTATGCGCGAGAGGATTACGATTCCCTTTAGTATAGGGAATGCGATCTGCAATAGATCGACTTGCGGCTCTAGGCGTTACACGCGAGAGGCTTAGGATTCCCTTTACTGTAGGGAATGCAATCTGTAATAGATCGACTTGCGGCTCTAGGCGTAATACGCGAGAGGCTTAGGATTCCCTTTAGTATAGGGAATGCGATCTGTAATAGATCGACTTGCGGCTCTAGGCGTAATACGCGAGAGGCTTAGGATTCCCTTTAGTATAGGGAATGCGATCTGTAATAGATCGACTTGCGGCTCTAGGCGTAATACGCGAGAGGCTTAGGATTCCCTTTAGTATAGGGAATGCGATCTATAACAGATCGACTTGCGGCTCTAGGCGTAATACGCGAGAGGCTTAGGATTCCCTTTACTCTAGGGAATGCAATCTGTAATAGATCGACTTGCGGCTCTAGGCGTAATACGAGAGACTTACAATTCTCTTTAGTGCAGGGAATGCGATCTGTAATAGATCGACTTGCGGCTCTAGGCGTTACACGCGAGAGGCTTAGGATTTCCTTAAGTGCAGGGAATGCGATCTGTAATAGATCGACTTGCGGCTCTAGGCGTAATACGCGAGAGGCTTACGATTCTCTTTAGTGCAGGGAATGCGATCTGTAATAGATCGACTTGCGGCTCTAGGCGTTATGCGCGAGAGGATTACGATTCCCTTTACTGTAGGGAATGCAATTTGCAATAGATCGACTTGCGCCTCTAGGCGTTATACGCGAGAAGCTTACGATTCCCTTTAGTATAGGGAATGCGATCTGCAATAGATCGACTTGCGGCTCTAGGCGTTACACGCGAGAGGCTTAGGATTCCCTTTACTGTAGGGAATGCAATCTGTAATAGATCGACTTGCGGCTCTAGGCCTTACACGCGAGAGGCTTAGGATTCCCTTTACTGTAGGGAATGCAATCTGTAATAGATCGACTTGCGGCTCTAGGCGTTACACGCGAGAGGCTTAGGATTTTCTTTAGTATAGGGAATGCGATCTGTAATAGATCGACTTGCGGCTCTAGGCGTTACACGCGAGAGGCTTAGGATTTCCTCTAGTGCAGGGAATGCGATCTGTGATAGATCGACTTGCGGCTCTAGGCGTAATACGAGAGACTTACAATTCTCTTTAGTGCAGGGAATGCGATCTGTAATAGATCGACTTGCGGCTCTAGGCGTTATGCGCGAGAGGATTACGATTCCCTTTAGTATAGGGAATGCGATCTGCAATAGATCGACTTGCGGCTCTAGGCGTTACACGCGAGAGGCTTAGGATTCCCTTTACTGTAGGGAATGCAATCTGTAATAGATCGACTTGCGGCTCTAGGCGTAATACGCGAGAGGCTTAGGATTCCCTTTAGTATAGGGAATGCGATCTGTAATAGATCGACTTGCGGCTCTAGGCGTAATACGCGAGAGGCTTAGGATTCCCTTTAGTATAGGGAATGCGATCTGTAATAGATCGACTTGCGGCTCTAGGCGTAATACGCGAGAGGCTTAGGATTCCCTTTAGTATAGGGAATGCGATCTATAACAGATCGACTTGCGGCTCTAGGCGTAATACGCGAGAGGCTTAGGATTCCCTTTACTCTAGGGAATGCAATCTGTAATAGATCGACTTGCGGCTCTAGGCGTAATACGAGAGACTTACAATTCTCTTTAGTGCAGGGAATGCGATCTGTAATAGATCGACTTGCGGCTCTAGGCGTTACACGCGAGAGGCTTAGGATTTCCTTAAGTGCAGGGAATGCGATCTGTAATAGATCGACTTGCGGCTCTAGGCGTAATACGCGAGAGGCTTACGATTCTCTTTAGTGCAGGGAATGCGATCTGTAATAGATCGACTTGCGGCTCTAGGCGTTATGCGCGAGAGGATTACGATTCCCTTTACTGTAGGGAATGCAATTTGCAATAGATCGACTTGCGCCTCTAGGCGTTATACGCGAGAAGCTTACGATTCCCTTTAGTATAGGGAATGCGATCTGCAATAGATCGACTTGCGGCTCTAGGCGTTACACGCGAGAGGCTTAGGATTCCCTTTACTGTAGGGAATGCAATCTGTAATAGATCGACTTGCGGCTCTAGGCCTTACACGCGAGAGGCTTAGGATTCCCTTTACTGTAGGGAATGCAATCTGTAATAGATCGACTTGCGGCTCTAGGCGTTACACGCGAGAGGCTTAGGATTTTCTTTAGTATAGGGAATGCGATCTGTAATAGATCGACTTGCGGCTCTAGGCGTTACACGCGAGAGGCTTAGGATTCCCTTTGCTGTAGGGAATGCAATCTGTAATAGATCGACTTGCGGCTCTAGGCGTTATGCGCGAGAGGATTACGATTCCCTTTACTGTAGGGAATGCAATTTGCAATAGATCGACTTGCGCCTCTAGGCGTTATACGCGAGAAGCTTACGATTCCCTTTAGTATAGGGAATGCGATCTGCAATAGATCGACTTGCGGCTCTAGGCGTTACACGCGAGAGGCTTAGGATTCCCTTTACTGTAGGGAATGCAATCTGTAATAGATCGACCTGCGGCTCTAGGCGTTACACGCGAGAGGCTTAGGATTCCCTTTACTGTAGGGAATGCAATCTGTAATAGATCGACTTGCGGCCCTAGGCGTTACACGCGAGAGGCTTAGGATTTCCTTTAGTATAGGGAATGCGATCTGTAATAGATCGACTTGCGGCTCTAGGCGTTATGCGCGAGAGGCTTACGATTCCCTTTAGTATAGGGAATGCGATCTGCAATAGATCGACTTGCGGCTCTAGGAGTTACACGCGAGAGGCTTAGGATTCCCTTTACTGTAGGGAATGCAATCTGCAATAGATCGACTTGCGCCTCTAGGCGTTATACGCGAGAGGCTTACGATTCCCTTTAGTATAGGGAATGCAATCTGTAATAGATCGACTTGCGGCTCTAGGCATTATACGCAAGAGGCTTACGATTCCCTTTAGTGCAGGGAATGCGATCTGTAATAGATCGACTTGCGGCTCCAGGCGTAATACGCGAGAGGCTTAGGATTTCCTTTAGTGCAGGGAATGCGATCTGTAATAGATCGACTTGCGGCTCAAGGCATTATGCGCGAGAGGATTACGATTCCCTTTACTGTAGGGAATGCAATCTGCAATAGATCGCCTTGCGCCTCTAGGCGTTATACGCGAGAGGCTTACGATTCTCTTTAGTGCAGAGAATGCGATCTGTAATAGATCGACTTGCGGCTCTAGGCGTTACACGCGAGAGGCTTAGGATTCCCTTTAGTATAGTGAATGCGATCTGTAATAGATCGACTTGCGGCTCTAGGCATTATGCGCGAGAGGATTACGATTCCCTTTACTGCAGGGAATGCAATCTGCAATAGATCGCCTTGCGCCTCTAGGCGTTATACGCGAGAGGCTTACGATTCCTTTTAGTGCAGGGAATGCGATCTGTAATAGATCGACTTGCGGCTCTAGGCGTTACACGCGAGAGGCTTAGGATTCCCTTTAGTATAGTGAATGCGATCTGTAATAGATCGACTTGCGGCTCTAGGCGTTACACGCGAGAGGCTTAGGATTCCCTTTACTGTAGGGAATGCAATCTGTAATAGATCGACTTGCGGCCCTAGGCGTTACACGCGAGAGGCTTAGGATTTCCTTTAGTATAGGGAATGCGATCTGTAATAGATCGACTTGCGGCTCTAGGCGTTATGCGCGAGAGGCTTACGATTCCCTTTAGTATAGGGAATGCGATCTGCAATAGATCGACTTGCGGCTCTAGGAGTTACACGCGAGAGGCTTAGGATTCCCTTTACTGTAGGGAATGCAATCTGCAATAGATCGACTTGCGCCTCTAGGCGTTATACGCGAGAGGCTTACGATTCCCTTTAGTATAGGGAATGCAATCTGTAATAGATCGACTTGCGGCTCTAGGCATTATACGCAAGAGGCTTACGATTCCCTTTAGTGCAGGGAATGCGATCTGTAATAGATCGACTTGCGGCTCCAGGCGTAATACGCGAGAGGCTTAGGATTTCCTTTAGTGCAGGGAATGCGATCTGTAATAGATCGACTTGCGGCTCAAGGCATTATGCGCGAGAGGATTACGATTCCCTTTACTGTAGGGAATGCAATCTGCAATAGATCGCCTTGCGCCTCTAGGCGTTATACGCGAGAGGCTTACGATTCTCTTTAGTGCAGAGAATGCGATCTGTAATAGATCGACTTGCGGCTCTAGGCGTTACACGCGAGAGGCTTAGGATTCCCTTTAGTATAGTGAATGCGATCTGTAATAGATCGACTTGCGGCTCTAGGCATTATGCGCGAGAGGATTACGATTCCCTTTACTGCAGGGAATGCAATCTGCAATAGATCGCCTTGCGCCTCTAGGCGTTATACGCGAGAGGCTTACGATTCCTTTTAGTGCAGGGAATGCGATCTGTAATAGATCGACTTGCGGCTCTAGGCGTTACACGCGAGAGGCTTAGGATTCCCTTTAGTATAGTGAATGCGATCTGTAATAGATCGACTTGCGGCTCTAGGCGTAATACGCGAGAGGCTTAGGATTCCCTTTAGTATAGGGAATGCGATCTGTAATAGATCGACTTGCGGCTCTAGGCGTAATACGCAAGAGGCTTACGATTCCCTTTAGTGCAGGGAATGCGATCTGTAATAGATCGACTTGCGGCTCCAGGCGTAATACGAGAGACTTACAATTCTCTTTAGTGCAGGGAATGCGATCTGTAATAGATCGACTTGCGGCTCTAGGCGTAATACGCGAGAGGCTTAGGATTCCCTTTACTCTAGGGAATGCAATCTGTAATAGATCGACTTGCGGCTCTAGGCGTAATACGGGAGACTTACAATTCTCTTTAGTGCAGGGAATGCGATCTGTAATAGATCGACTTGCGGCTCTAGGCGTTACACGCGAGAGGCTTAGGATTTCCTTTAGTGCAGGGAATGCGATCTGTAATAGATCGACTTGCGGCTCTAGGCGTAATACGCGAGAGGCTTACGATTCTCTTTAGTGCAGGGAATGCGATCTGTAATAGATCGACTTGCGGCTCTAGGCGTTATGCGCGAGAGGATTACGATTCCCTTTAGTATAGGGAATGCGATCTGCAATAGATCGACTTGCGGCTCTAGGCGTTACACGCGAGAGGCTTAGGATTCCCTTTACTGTAGGGAATGCAATCTGTAATAGATCGACTTGCGGCTCTAGGCGTAATACGCGAGAGGCTTAGGATTCCCTTTAGTATAGGGAATGCGATCTGTAATAGATCGACTTGCGGCTCTAGGCGTAATACGCGAGAGGCTTAGGATTCCCTTTAGTATAGGGAATGCGATCTGTAATAGATCGACTTGCGGCTCTAGGCGTAATACGCGAGAGGCTTAGGATTCCCTTTAGTATAGGGAATGCGATCTATAACAGATCGACTTGCGGCTCTAGGCGTAATACGCGAGAGGCTTAGGATTCCCTTTACTCTAGGGAATGCAATCTGTAATAGATCGACTTGCGGCTCTAGGCGTAATACGAGAGACTTACAATTCTCTTTAGTGCAGGGAATGCGATCTGTAATAGATCGACTTGCGGCTCTAGGCGTTACACGCGAGAGGCTTAGGATTTCCTTAAGTGCAGGGAATGCGATCTGTAATAGATCGACTTGCGGCTCTAGGCGTAATACGCGAGAGGCTTACGATTCTCTTTAGTGCAGGGAATGCGATCTGTAATAGATCGACTTGCGGCTCTAGGCGTTATGCGCGAGAGGATTACGATTCCCTTTACTGTAGGGAATGCAATTTGCAATAGATCGACTTGCGCCTCTAGGCGTTATACGCGAGAAGCTTACGATTCCCTTTAGTATAGGGAATGCGATCTGCAATAGATCGACTTGCGGCTCTAGGCGTTACACGCGAGAGGCTTAGGATTCCCTTTACTGTAGGGAATGCAATCTGTAATAGATCGACTTGCGGCTCTAGGCCTTACACGCGAGAGGCTTAGGATTCCCTTTACTGTAGGGAATGCAATCTGTAATAGATCGACTTGCGGCCCTAGGCGTTACACGCGAGAGGCTTAGGATTTCCTTTAGTATAGGGAATGCGATCTGTAATAGATCGACTTGCGGCTCTAGGCGTTATGCGCGAGAGGCTTACGATTCCCTTTAGTATAGGGAATGCGATCTGCAATAGATCGACTTGCGGCTCTAGGAGTTACACGCGAGAGGCTTAGGATTCCCTTTACTGTAGGGAATGCAATCTGCAATAGATCGACTTGCGCCTCTAGGCGTTATACGCGAGAGGCTTACGATTCCCTTTAGTATAGGGAATGCAATCTGTAATAGATCGACTTGCGGCTCTAGGCATTATACGCAAGAGGCTTACGATTCCCTTTAGTGCAGGGAATGCGATCTGTAATAGATCGACTTGCGGCTCCAGGCGTAATACGCGAGAGGCTTAGGATTTCCTTTAGTGCAGGGAATGCGATCTGTAATAGATCGACTTGCGGCTCAAGGCATTATGCGCGAGAGGATTACGATTCCCTTTACTGTAGGGAATGCAATCTGCAATAGATCGCCTTGCGCCTCTAGGCGTTATACGCGAGAGGCTTACGATTCTCTTTAGTGCAGAGAATGCGATCTGTAATAGATCGACTTGCGGCTCTAGGCGTTACACGCGAGAGGCTTAGGATTCCCTTTAGTATAGTGAATGCGATCTGTAATAGATCGACTTGCGGCTCTAGGCATTATGCGCGAGAGGATTACGATTCCCTTTACTGCAGGGAATGCAATCTGCAATAGATCGCCTTGCGCCTCTAGGCGTTATACGCGAGAGGCTTACGATTCCTTTTAGTGCAGGGAATGCGATCTGTAATAGATCGACTTGCGGCTCTAGGCGTTACACGCGAGAGGCTTAGGATTCCCTTTAGTATAGTGAATGCGATCTGTAATAGATCGACTTGCGGCTCTAGGCATTATGCGCGAGAGACTTACAATTCTCTTTAGTGCAGGGAATGCGATCTGTAACAGATCGACTTGCGGCTCTAGGCGTAATACGCGAGAGGCTTACGATTCTCTTTAGTGCAGAGAATGCGATCTGTAATAGATCGACTTGCGGCTCTAGGAGTTACACGCGAGAGGCTTAGGATTCCCTTTACTGTAGGGAATGCAATCTGCAATAGATCGACTTGCGCCTCTAGGCGTTACACGCGAGAGGCTTAGGATTCCCTTTAGTATAGCGAATGCGATCTGTAATAGATCGACTTGCGGCTCTAGGCGTTATGCGCGAGAGGCTTACGATTCCCTTTAGTATAGGGAATGCGATCTGCAATAGATCGACTTGCGGCTCTAGGCGTTACACGCGAGAGGCTTAGGATTCCCTTTACTGTAGGGAATGCAATCTGCAATAGATCGACTTGCGCCTCTAGGCGTTATACGCGAGAGGCTTACGATTCCCTTTAGTATAGGGAATGCAATCTGCAATAGATCGACTTGCGCCTCTAGGCGTTATACGCGAGAGGCTTACGATTCCCTTTAGTGCAGGGAATGCGATCTGTAATAGATCGAATTGCGGCTCTAGGCGTAATACGCGAGAGGCTTAGGATTTCCTTTAGTGCAGGGAATGCGATCTGTAATAGATCGACTTGCGGCTCTAGGCGTAATACGAGAGACTTACAATTCTCTTTAGTGCAGGGAATGCGATCTGTAATAGATCGACTTGCGGCTCTAGGCGTAATACGCGAGAGGCTTAGGATTCCCTTTAGTATAGGGAATGCGATCTATAACAGATCGACTTGCTGCTCTAGGCGTAATACGCGAGAGGCTTACGATTCTCTTTAGTGCAGAGAATGCGATCTGTAATAGATCGACTTGCGGCTCTAGGCGTAATACGCGAGAGGCTTAGGATTCCCTTTAGTATATGGAATGCGATCTATAACAGATCGACTTGCTGCTCTAGGCGTAATACGCGAGAGGCTTACGATTCTCTTTAGTGCAGGGATTGCGATATGTAATAGATCGACTTGCGGCTCTAGGCGTTACACGCTAGAGGCTTAGGATTCCCTTTACTGTAGGGAATGCAATCTGTAATAGATCGACTTGCGGCTCTAGGCGTTACACGCGAGAGGCTTAGGATTCCCTTTAGTATAGTGAATGCGATCTGTAATAGATCGACTTGCGGCTCTAGGCATTATGCGCGAGAGACTTACAATTCCCTTTAGTGCAGGGAATGCGATCTGTAATAGATCGACTTGCGGCTCCAGGCGTAATACGCGAGAGGCTTAGGATTCCCTTTGCTGTAGGGAATGCAATCTGTAATAGATCGACCTGCGGCTCTAGGCGTTACACGCGAGAGGCTTAGGATTCCCTTTACTGTAGGGAATGCAATCTGTAATAGATCGACTTGCGGCCCTAGGCGTTACACGCGAGAGGCTTAGGATTTCCTTTAGTATAGGGAATGCGATCTGCAATAGATCGACTTGCGGCTCTAGGCGTTACACGCGAGAGGCTTAGGATTTTCTTTAGTATAGGGAATGCGATCTGTAATAGATCGACTTGCGGCTCTAGGCGTTACACGCGAGAGGCTTAGGATTCCCTTTGCTGTAGGGAATGCAATCTGTAATAGATCGACCTGCGGCTCTAGGCGTTACACGCGAGAGGCTTAGGATTCCCTTTACTGTAGGGAATGCAATCTGTAATAGATCGACTTGCGGCCCTAGGCGTTACACGCGAGAGGCTTAGGATTTCCTTTAGTATAGGGAATGCGATCTGTAATAGATCGACTTGCGGCTCTAGGCGTTATGCGCGAGAGGCTTACGATTCCATTTAGTATAGGGAATGCGATCTGCAATAGGTCGACTTGCGGCTCTAGGCGTAATACGCGAGAGGCTTAGGATTTCCTTTAGTGCAGGGAATGCGATCTGTAATAGATCGACTTGCGGCTCTAGGCGTAATACGCGAGAGGCTTAGGATTCCCTTTAGTATAGGGAATGCGATCTATAACAGATCGACTTGCTGCTCTAGGCGTAATACGCGAGAGGCTTACGATTCTCTTTAGTGCAGAGAATGCGATCTGTAATAGATCGACTTGCGGCTCTAGGCGTTATACGCGAGAGGCTTAGGATTCCTTTTACTGTAGGGAATGCAATCTGCAATAGACCGACTTGCGCCTCTAGGCGTTATACGCGAGAGGCTTACGATTCCCTTTACTGTAGGGAATGCAATCTGCAATAGATCGCCTTGCGCCTCTAGGCGTTATACGCGAGAGGCTTACGATTCCTTTTAGTGCAGGGAATGCGATCTGTAATAGATCGACTTGCGGCTCTAGGCGTTACACGCGAGAGGCTTAGGATTCCCTTTAGTATAGTGAATGCGATCTGTAATAGATCGACTTGCGGCTCTAGGCATTATGCGCGAGAGGATTACGATTCCCTTTACTGTAGGGAATGCAATCTGCAATAGATCGCCTTGCGCCTCTAGGCGTTATACGCGAGAGGCTTACGATTCCTTTTAGTGCAGGGAATGCGATCTGTAATAGATCGACTTGCGGCTCTAGGCGTTACACGCGAGAGGCTTAGGATTTCCTTTAGTGCAGGGAATGCAATCTGTAATAGATCGACCTGCGGCTCTAGGCGTTACACGCGAGAGGCTTAGGATTCCCTTTACTGTAGGGAATGCGATCTGTAATAGATCGACTTGCGGCTCTAGGCGTTATGCGCGAGAGGATTACGATTCCCTTTACTGTAGGGAATGCAATCTGCAATAGATCGACTTGCGCCTCTAGGCGTTATACGCGAGAAGCTTACCATTCCCTTTAGTATAGGGAATGCGATCTGCAATAGATCGACTTGCGGCTCTAGGCGTTACACGCGAGAGGCTTAGGATTTTCTTTAGTATAGGGAATGCGATCTGTAATAGATCGACTTGCGGCTCTAGGCGTTACACGCGAGAGGCTTAGGATTCCCTTTACTGTAGGGAATGCAATCTGCAATAGATCGACTTGCGCCTCTAGGCGTTATACGCGAGAGGCTTACGATTCCCTTTAGTATAGGGAATGCAATCTGCAATAGATCGACTTGCGCCTCTAGGCGTTATACGCGAAAGGCTTACGATTCCCTTTAGTGCAGGGAATGCGATCTGTAATAGATCGACTTGCGGCTCTAGGCGTAATACGCGAGAGGCTTAGGATTTCCTTTAGTGCAGGGAATGCGATCTGTAATAGATCGACTTGCGGCTCTAGGCGTTACACGCGAGAGGCTTAGGATTCCCTTTGCTGTAGGGAATGCAATCTGTAATAGATCGACCTGCGGCTCTAGGCGTTACACGCGAGAGGCTTAGGATTCCCTTTACTGTAGGGAATGCAATCTGTAATAGATCGACTTGCGGCCCTAGGCGTTACACGCGAGAGGCTTAGGATTTCCTTTAGTATAGGGAATGCGATCTGTAATAGATCGACTTGCGGCTCTAGGCGTTATGCGCGAGAGGCTTACGATTCCCTTTAGTATAGGGAATGCGATCTGCAATAGGTCGACTTGCGGCTCTAGGCGTTATACGCGAGAGGCCTACGATTCCCTTTAGTGCAGGGAATGCGATCTGTAAAAGATCGACTTGCGGCTCTAGGCGTAATACGCGAGAGGCTTAGGATTTCCTTTAGTGCAGGGAATGCGATCTGTAATAGATCGACTTGCGGCTCTAGGCGTAATACGCGAGAGGCTTAGGATTCCCTTTAGTATAGGGAATGCGATCTATAACAGATCGACTTGCTGCTCTAGGCGTAATACGCGAGAGGCTTACGATTCTCTTTAGTGCAGAGAATGCGATCTGTAATAGATCGACTTGCGGCTCTAGGCGTTACACGCGAGAGGCTTAGGATTCCCTTTAGTATAGTGAATGCGATCTGTAATAGATCGACTTGCGGCTCTAGGCATTATGCGCGAGAGGATTACGATTCCCTTTACTGTAGGGAATGCAATCTGCAATAGATCGCCTTGCGCCTCTAGGCGTTATACGCGAGAGGCTTACGATTCCTTTTAGTGCAGGGAATGCGATCTGTAATAGATCGACTTGCGGCTCTAGGCGTTACACGCGAGAGGCTTAGGATTCCCTTTAGTATAGTGAATGCGATCTGTAATAGATCGACTTGCGGCTCTAGGCATTATGCGCGAGAGGATTACGATTCCCTTTACTGTAGGGAATGCAATCTGCAATAGATCGCCTTGCGCCTCTAGGCGTTATACGCGAGAGGCTTACGATTCCTTTTAGTGCAGGGAATGCGATCTGTAATAGATCGACTTGCGGCTCTAGGCGTTACACGCGAGAGGCTTAGGATTCCCTTTAGTATAGTGAATGCGATCTGTAATAGATCGACTTGCGGCTCTAGGCATTATGCGCGAGAGGATTACGATTCCCTTTACTGTAGGGAATGCAATCTGCAATAGATCGCCTTGCGCCTCTAGGCGTAATACGCGAGAGGCTTACGATTCCTTTTAGTGCAGGGAATGCGATCTGTAATAGATCGACTTGCGGCTCTAGGCGTTACACGCGAGAGGCTTAGGATTCCCTTTAGTATAGTGAATGCGATCTGTAATAGATCGACTTGCGGCTCTAGGCGTTATACGCGAGAAGCTTACGATTCCCTTTAGTATAGGGAATGCGATCTACAATAGATCGACTTGCGGCTCTAGGCGTTACACGCGAGAGGCTTAGGATTCCCTTTACTGTAGGGAATGCAATCTGTAATAGATCGACTTGCGGCTCTAGGCCTTACACGCGAGAGGCTTAGGATTCCCTTTGCTGTAGGGAATGCAATCTGTAATAGATCGACCTGCGGCTCTAGGCGTTACACGCGAGAGGCTTAGGATTCCCTTTACTGTAGGGAATGCAATCTGTAATAGATCGACTTGCGGCTCTAGGCGTTATGCGCGAGAGGCTTACGATTCCCTTTAGTATAGGGAATGCGATCTGTAATAGATCGACTTGCGGCTCTAGGCATTATGCGCGAGAGGATTACGATTCCCTTTACTGTAGGGAATGCAATCTGCAATAGATCGCCTTGCGCCTCTAGGCGTTATACGCGAGAGGCTTACGATTCCCTTTAGTATAGGGAATGCAATCTGCAATAGATCGACTTGCGCCTCTAGGCGTTATACGCGAGAGGCTTAGGATTCCCTTTAGTATAGTGAATGCGATCTGTAATAGATCGACTTGCGGCTCTAGGCGTTATACGCGAGAGGCTTACGATTCCCTTTAGTATAGGGAATGCAATCTGCAATAGATCGACTTGCGCCTCTAGGCGTTATACGCGAGAGGCTTACGATTCCCTTTAGTGCAGGGAATGCGATCTGTAATAGATCGACTTGCGGCTCTAGGCCTTACACGCGAGAGGCTTAGGATTCCCTTTGCTGTAGGGAATGCAATCTGTAATAGATCGACCTGCGGCTCTAGGCGTTACACGCGAGAGGCTTAGGATTCCCTTTAGTGTAGGGAATGCAATCTGTAATAGATCGACTTGCGGCTCTAGGAGTTATGCGCGAGAGGCTTACGATTCCCTTTAGTATAGGGAATGCGATCTGTAATAGATCGACTTGCGGCTCTAGGCATTATGCGCGAGAGGATTACGATTCCCTTTACTGTAGGGAATGCAATCTGCAATAGATCGCCTTGCGCCTCTAGGCGTTATACGCGAGAGGCTTACGATTCCCTTTAGTATAGGGAATGCAATCTGCAATAGATCGACTTGCGCCTCTAGGCCTTATACGCGAGAGGCTTAGGATTCCCTTTAGTATAGTGAATGCGATCTGTAATAGATCGACTTGCGGCTCTAGGCGTTATACGCGAGAGGCTTACGATTCCCTTTAGTATAGGGAATGCAATCTGCAATAGATCGACTTGCGCCTCTAGGCGTTATACGCGAGAGGCTTACGATTCCCTTTAGTGCAGGGAATGCGATCTGTAATAGATCGACTTGCGGCTCTAGGCGTAATACGCGAGAGGCTTAGGATTCCCTTTACTGTAGGGAATGCAATCTGTAATGGATCGACTTGCGGCTCTAGGCGTTATGCGCGAGAGGCTTACGATTCTCATTAGTGCAGGGAATGCGATCTGTTATAGATCGACTTGCGGCTCTAGGCGTTATACGCGAGAGGCTTACGATTCCCTTTAGTGCAGGGAATGCGATCTGTAATAGATCGACTTGCGGCTCTAGGCGTAATACGCGAGAGGCTTAGGATTCCCTTTAGTATAGGGAATGCAATCTGTAATGGATCGACTTGCGGCTCTAGGCGTTATGCGCGAGAGGCTTACGATTCTCATTAGTGCAGGGAATGCGATCTGTTATAGATCGACTTGCGGCTCTAGGCGTAATACGCGAGAGGCTTACGATTCCCTTTACTGTAGGGAATGCGATCTGTAATAGATCGACTTGCGGCTCTAGGCGTTACACGCGAGAGGCTTAAGATTCCCTTTACTGTAGGGAATGCAATCTGTAATGGATCGACTTGCGGCTCTAGGCGTTATGCGCGAGAGGCTTACGATTCTCTTTAGTGCAGGGAATGCGATCTGTAATAGATCGACTTGCGGCTCTAGGCGTTACACGAGAGAGACTTACAATTCTCTTTAGTGCAGGGAATGCGATCTGTAATAGATCGACTTGCGGCTCTAGGCGTAATACGAGAGACTTACAATTCTCTTTAGTGCAGGGAATGCGATCTGTGATAGATCGACTTGCGGCTCTAGGCGTAATACGCGAGAGGCTTAGGATTCCCTTTACTGTAGGGAATGCAATCTGTAATAGATCGACTTGCGGCTCTAGGCGTTACACGCGAGAGGCTTACGATTCTCTTTAGTGCAGAGAATGCGATCTGTAATAGATCGACTTGCGGCTCTAGGCGTTACACGCGAGAGGCTTAGGATTCCCTTTACTGTAGGGAATGCAATCTGTAATAGATCGACTTGCGGCCCTAGGCGTTACACGCGAGAGGCTTAGGATTTCCTTTAGTATAGCGAATGCGATCTGTAATAGATCGACTTGCGGCTCTAGGCGTTATGCGCGAGAGGCTTACGATTCCCTTTAGTATAGGGAATGCGATCTGCAATAGATCGACTTGCGGCTCTAGGCGTTATGCGCGAGAGGCTTACGATTCTCTTTAGTGCAGGGAATGCGATCTGTAATAGATCGACTTGCGGCTCTAGGCGTAATACGAGAGACTTACAATTCTCTTTAGTGCAGGGAATGCGATCTGTAATAGATCGACTTGCGGCTCTAGGCGTAATACGCGAGAGGCTTAGGATTCCCTTTAGTATAGGGAATGCGATCTATAACAGATTGACTTGCTGCTCTAGGCGTAATACGCGAGAGGCTTACGATTCTCTTTAGTGCAGAGAATGCGATCTGTAATAGATCGACTTGCGGCTCTAGGCGTTACACGCGAGAGGCTTAGGATTCCCTTTAGTATAGTGAATGCGATCTGTAATAGATCGACTTGCGGCTCTAGGCGTTATACGCGAGAGGCTTACGATTCTCATTAGTGCAGGGAATGCGATCTGTAATAGATCGACTTGCGGCTCTAGGCGTTACACGAGAGAGACTTACAATTCTCTTTAGTGCAGGGAATGCGATCTGTAATAGATCGACTTGCGGCTCTAGGCGTAATACGAGAGACTTACAATTCTCTTTAGTGCAGGGAATGCGATCTGTAATAGATCGACTTGCGGCTCTAGGCGTAATACGCGAGAGGCTTAGGATTCCCTTTAGTATAGGGAATGCGATCTATAACAGATCGACTTGCTGCTCTAGGCGTAATACGCGAGAGGCTTACGATTCTCTTTAGTGCAGAGAATGCGATCTGTAATAGATCGACTTGCGGCTCTAGGCGTTACACGCGAGAGGCTTAGGATTCCCTTTAGTATAGTGAATGCGATCTGTAATAGATCGACTTGCGGCTCTAGGCGTTATACGCGAGAGGCTTACGATTCCCTTTAGTATAGGGAATGCAATCTGCAATAGATCGACTTGCGCCTCTAGGCGTTATACGCGAGAGGCTTACGATTCCCTTTAGTGCAGGGAATGCGATCTGTAATAGATCGACTTGCGGCTCTAGGCGTAATACGCGAGAGGCTTAGGATTCCCTTTAGTATAGGGAATGCGATCTATAACAGATCGACTTGCGGCTCTAGGTGTAATACGCGAGAGGCTTACGATTCCCTTTACTGTAGGGAATGCGATCTGTAATAGATCGACTTGCGGCTCTAGGCGTTACACGCGAGAGGCTTAAGATTCCCTTTACTGTAGGGAATGCAATCTGTAATGGATCGACTTGCGGCTCTAGGCGTTATGCGCGAGAGGGTTACGATTCTCATTAGTGCAGGGAATGCGATCTGTGATAGATCGACTTGCGGCTCTAGGCGTAATACGCGAGAGGCTTACGATTCCCTTTACTGTAGGGAATGCGATCTGTAATAGATCGACTTGCGGCTCTAGGCGTTACACGCGAGAGGCTTAAGATTCCCTTTACTGTAGGGAATGCAATCTGTAATGGATCGACTTGCGGCTCTAGGCGTTATGCGCGAGAGGCTTACGATTCTCTTTAGTGCAGGGAATGCGATCTGTAATAGATCGACTTGCGGCTCTAGGCGTTACACGAGAGAGACTTACAATTCTCTTTAGTGCAGGGAATGCGATCTGTAATAGATCGACTTGCGGCTCTAGGCGTAATACGAGAGACTTACAATTCTCTTTAGTGCAGGTAATGCGATCTGTGATAGATCGACTTGCGGCTCTAGGCGTAATACGCGAGAGGCTTAGGATTCCCTTTACTGTAGGGAATGCAATCTGTAATAGATCGACTTGCGGCTCTAGGCGTTACACGCGAGAGGCTTAGGATTTCCTTTAGTATAGGGAATGCGGTCTGTAATAGATCGACTTGCGGCTCTAGGCGTTACACGCGAGAGGCTTAGGATTCCCTTTACTGTAGGGAATGCAATCTGTAATAGATCGATTTGCGGCCCTAGGCGTTACACGCGAGAGGCTTAGGATTTCCTTTAGTATAGCGAATGCGATCTGTAATAGATCGACTTGCGGCTCTAGGCGTTATGCGCGAGAGGCTTACGATTCCCTTTAGTATAGGGAATGCGATCTGCAATAGATCGACTTGCGGCTCTAGGCGTTACACGCGAGAGGCTTAGGATTCCCTTTACTGTAGGGAATGCAATCTGCAATAGATCGACTTGCGCCTCTAGGCGTTATACGCGAGAGGCTTACGATTCCCTTTAGTATAGGGAATGCAATCTGCAATAGATCGACTTGCGCCTCTAGGCGTTATACGCGAGAGGCTTTCGATTCCCTTTAGTGCAGGGAATGCGATCTGTAATAGATCGACTTGCGGCTCTAGGCGTAATACGCGAGAGGCTTAGGATTTCCTTTAGTGCAGGGAATGCGATCTGTAATAGATCGACTTGCGGCTCTAGGCGTAATACGAGAGACTTACAATTCTCTTTAGTGCAGGGAATGCGATCTGTAATAGATCGACTTGCGGCTCTAGGCGTAATACGCGAGAGGCTTAGGATTCCCTTTAGTATAGGGAATGCGATCTATAACAGATCGACTTGCTGCTCTAGGCGTAATACGCGAGAGGCTTACGATTCTCTTTAGTGCAGAGAATGCGATCTGTAATAGATCGACTCGCGGCTCTAGGCGTTACACGCGAGAGGCTTAGGATTCCCTTTAGTATAGTGAATGCGATCTGTAATAGATCGACTTGCGGCTCTAGGCATTATGCGCGAGAGGATTACGATTCCCTTTACTGTAGGGAATGCAATCTGTAATAGATCGACTTGCGGCTCTAGGCATTATGCGCGAGAGGCTTACGATTCCTTTTAGTGCAGGGAATGCGATCTGTAATAGATCGACTTGCGGCTCTAGGCATTATGCGCGAGAGGATTACGATTCCCTTTACTGTAGGGAATGCAATCTGCAATAGATCGCCTTGCGCCTCTAGGCGTTATACGCGAGAGGCTTACGATTCCTTTTAGTGCAGGGAATGCGATCTGTAATAGATCGACTTGCGGCTCTAGGCGTAATACGCGAGAGGCTTAGGATTTCCTTTAGTGCAGGGAATGCGATCTGTAATAGATCGACTTGCGGCTCTAGGCGTAATACGAGAGACTTACAATTCTCTTTAGTGCAGGGAATGCGATCTGTAATAGATCGACTTGCGGCTCTAGGCGTAATACGCGAGAGGCTTAGGATTCCCTTTAGTATAGGGAATGCGATCTATAACAGATCGACTTGCTGCTCTAGGCGTAATACGCGAGAGGCTTACGATTCTCTTTAGTGCAGGGAATGCGATCTGTAATAGATCGACTTGCGGCTCTAGGCGTTACACGCTAGAGGCTTAGGATTCCCTTTAGTATAGTGAATGCGATCTGTAATAGATCGACTTGCGGCTCTAGGCATTATGCGCGAGAGGATTACGATTCCCTTTACTGTAGGGAATGCAATCTGCAATAGATCGACTTGCGCCTCTAGGCGTTATACGCGAGAGGCTTACGATTCCCTTTAGTGCAGGGAATGCGATCTGTAATAGATCGACTTGCGGCTCTAGGCGTAATACGCGAGAGGCTTACGATTCCCTTTAGTATAGGGAATGCAATCTGCAATAGATCGCCTTGCGCCTCTAGGCGTTATACGCGAGAGGCTTACGATTCCTTTTAGTGCAGGGAATGCGATCTGTAATAGATCGACTTGCGGCTCTAGGCGTAATACGCGAGAGGCTTAGGATTTCCTTTAGTGCAGGGAATGCGATCTGTAATAGATCGACTTGCGGCTCTAGGCATTATGCGCGAGAGGATTACGATTCCCTTTACTGTAGGGAATGCAATCTGCAATAGATCGCCTTGCGCCTCTAGGCGTTATACGCGAGAGGCTTACGATTCCTTTTAGTGCAGGGAATGCGATCTGTAATAGATCGACTTGCGGCTCTAGGCGTAATACGCGAGAGGCTTAGGATTTCCTTTAGTGCAGGGAATGCGATCTGTAATAGATCGACTTGCGGCTCTAGGCGTAATACGAGAGACTTACAATTCTCTTTAGTGCAGGGAATGCGATCTGTAATAGATCGACTTGCGGCTCTAGGCGTAATACGCGAGAGGCTTAGGATTTCCTTTAGTGCAGGGAATGCGATCTGTAATAGATCGACTTGCGGCTCTAGGCGTAATACGAGAGACTTACAATTCTCTTTAGTGCAGGGAATGCGATCTGTAATAGATCGACTTGCGGCTCTAGGCGTAATACGCGAGAGGCTTAGGATTCCCTTTAGTATAGGGAATGCGATCTATAACAGATCGACTTGCTGCTCTAGGCGTAATACGCGAGAGGCTTACGATTCTCTTTAGTGCAGAGAATGCGATCTGTAATAGATCGACTCGCGGCTCTAGGCGTTACACGCGAGAGGCTTAGGATTCCCTTTAGTATAGTGAATGCGATCTGTAATAGATCGACTTGCGGCTCTAGGCATTATGCGCGAGAGGATTACGATTCCCTTTACTGTAGGGAATGCAATCTGTAATAGATCGACTTGCGGCTCTAGGCATTATGCGCGAGAGGCTTACGATTCCTTTTAGTGCAGGGAATGCGATCTGTAATAGATCGACTTGCGGCTCTAGGCATTATGCGCGAGAGGATTACGATTCCCTTTACTGTAGGGAATGCAATCTGCAATAGATCGCCTTGCGCCTCTAGGCGTTATACGCGAGAGGCTTACGATTCCTTTTAGTGCAGGGAATGCGATCTGTAATAGATCGACTTGCGGCTCTAGGCGTAATACGCGAGAGGCTTAGGATTTCCTTTAGTGCAGGGAATGCGATCTGTAATAGATCGACTTGCGGCTCTAGGCATTATGCGCGAGAGGATTATGATTCCCTTTACTGTAGGGAATGCAATCTGCAATAGATCGCCTTGCGCCTCTAGGCGTTATACGCGAGAGGCTTACGATTCCTTTTAGTGCAGGGAATGCGATCTGTAATAGATCGACTTGCGGCTCTAGGCGTAATACGCGAGAGGCTTAGGATTTCCTTTAGTGCAGGGAATGCGATCTGTAATAGATCGACTTGCGGCTCTAGGCGTAATACGAGAGACTTACAATTCTCTTTAGTGCAGGGAATGCGATCTGTAATAGATCGACTTGCGGCTCTAGGCGTAATACGCGAGAGGCTTAGGATTCCCTTTAGTATAGGGAATGCGATCTATAACAGATCGACTTGCTGCTCTAGGCGTAATACGCGAGAGGCTTACGATTCTCTTTAGTGCAGGGAATGCGATCTGTAATAGATCGACTTGCGGCTCTAGGCGTTACACGCTAGAGGCTTAGGATTCCCTTTAGTATAGTGAATGCGATCTGTAATAGATCGACTTGCGGCTCTAGGCATTATGCGCGAGAGGATTACGATTCCCTTTACTGTAGGGAATGCAATCTGCAATAGATCGACTTGCGCCTCTAGGCGTTATACGCGAGAGGCTTACGATTCCCTTTAGTGCAGGGAATGCGATCTGTAATAGATCGACTTGCGGCTCTAGGCGTAATACGCGAGAGGCTTAGGATTCCCTTTAGTATAGGGAATGCGATCTATAACAGATCGACTTGCTGCTCTAGGCGTAATACGCGAGAGGCTTACGATTCTCTTTAGTGCAGAGAATGCGATCTGTAATAGATCGACTTGCGGCTCTAGGCGTTACACGCGAGAGGCTTAGGATTCCCTTTACTGTAGGGAATGCAATCTGCAATAGATCGACTTGCGCCTCTAGGCGTTATACGCGAGAGGCTTACGATTCCCTTTAGTATAGGGAATGCAATCTGCAATAGATCGACTTGCGCCTCTAGGCGTTATACGCGAGAGGCTTACGATTAACTTTAGTGCAGGGAATGCGATCTGTAATAGATCGACTTGCGCCTCTAGGCGTTATACGCTAGAGGCTTAGGATTCCCTTTAGTATAGTGAATGCGATCTGTAATAGATCGACTTGCGGCTCTAGGCATTATGCGCGAGAGGATTACGATTCCCTTTACTGTAGGGAATGCAATCTGCAATAGATCGCCTTGCGCCTCTAGGCGTTATACGCGAGAGGCTTACGATTCCTTTTAGTGCAGGGAATGCGATCTGTAATAGATCGACTTGCGGCTCTAGGCGTAATACGCGAGAGGCTTAGGATTTCCTTTAGTGCAGGGAATGCGATCTGTAATAGATCGACTTGCGGCTCTAGGCATTATGCGCGAGAGGATTACGATTCCCTTTACTGTAGGGAATGCAATCTGCAATAGATCGCCTTGCGCCTCTAGGCGTTATACGCGAGAGGCTTACGATTCCTTTTAGTGCAGGGAATGCGATCTGTAATAGATCGACTTGCGGCTCTAGGCGTAATACGCGAGAGGCTTAGGATTTCCTTTAGTGCAGGGAATGCGATCTGTAATAGATCGACTTGCGGCTCTAGGCGTAATACGAGAGACTTACAATTCTCTTTAGTGCAGGGAATGCGATCTGTAATAGATCGACTTGCGGCTCTAGGCGTAATACGCGAGAGGCTTAGGATTCCCTTTAGTATAGGGAATGCGATCTATAACAGATCGACTTGCTGCTCTAGGCGTAATACGCGAGAGGCTTACGATTCTCTTTAGTGCAGGGAATGCGATCTGTAATAGATCGACTTGCGGCTCTAGGCGTTACACGCTAGAGGCTTAGGATTCCCTTTAGTATAGTGAATGCGATCTGTGATAGATCGACTTGCGGCTCTAGGCGTTACACGCGAGAGGCTTAGGATTCCCTTTACTGTAGGGAATGCAATCTGTAATAGATCGACTTTCGGCTCTAGGCGTTACACGCGAGAGGCTTAGGATTTCCTTTAGTGCAGGGAATGCGATCTGTAATAGATCGACTTGCGGCTCTAGGCGTAATACGAGAGACTTACAATTCTCTTTAGTGCAGGGAATGCGATCTGTAATAGATCGACTTGCGGCTCTAGGCATTATGCGCGAGAGGATTACGATTCCCTCTACTGTAGGGAATGCAATCTGCAATAGATCGCCTTGCGCCTCTAGGCGTTATACGCGAGAGGCTTACGATTCCTTTTAGTGCAGGGAATGCGATCTGTAATAGATCGACTTGCGGCTCTAGGCGTAATACGCGAGAGGCTTAGGATTTCCTTTAGTGCAGGGAATGCAATCTGCAATAGATCGCCTTGCGCCTCTAGGCGTTATACGCGAGAGGCTTACGATTCCTTTTAGTGCAGGGAATGCGATCTGTAATAGATCGACTTGCGGCTCTAGGCGTTACACGCTAGAGGCTTAGGATTCCCTTTAGTATAGTGAATGCGATCTGTAATAGATCGACTTGCGGCTCTAGGCATTATGCGCGAGAGGATTACGATTCCCTTTACTGTAGGGAATGCAATCTGCAATAGATCGACTTGCGCCTCTAGGCGTTATACGCGAGAGGCTTACGATTCCCTTTAGTGCAGGGAATGCGATCTGTAATAGATCGACTTGCGGCTCTAGGCGTAATACGCGAGAGGCTTAGGATTCCCTTTAGTATAGGGAATGCGATCTATAACAGATCGACTTGCTGCTCTAGGCGTAATACGCGAGAGGCTTACGATTCTCTTTAGTGCAGAGAATGCGATCTGTAATAGATCGACTTGCGGCTCTAGGCGTTACACGCGAGAGGCTTAGGATTCCCTTTACTGTAGGGAATGCAATCTGCAATAGATCGACTTGCGCCTCTAGGCGTTATACGCGAGAGGCTTACGATTCCCTTTAGTATAGGGAATGCAATCTGCAATAGATCGACTTGCGCCTCTAGGCGTTATACGCGAGAGGCTTACGATTAACTTTAGTGCAGGGAATGCGATCTGTAATAGATCGACTTGCGCCTCTAGGCGTTATACGCTAGAGGCTTAGGATTCCCTTTAGTATAGTGAATGCGATCTGTAATAGATCGACTTGCGGCTCTAGGCATTATGCGCGAGAGGATTACGATTCCCTTTACTGTAGGGAATGCAATCTGCAATAGATCGCCTTGCGCCTCTAGGCGTTATACGCGAGAGGCTTACGATTCCTTTTAGTGCAGGGAATGCGATCTGTAATAGATCGACTTGCGGCTCTAGGCGTAATACGCGAGAGGCTTAGGATTTCCTTTAGTGCAGGGAATGCGATCTGTAATAGATCGACTTGCGGCTCTAGGCGTAATACGAGAGACTTACAATTCTCTTTAGTGCAGGGAATGCGATCTGTAATAGATCGACTTGCGGCTCTAGGCGTAATACGCGAGAGGCTTAGGATTCCCTTTAGTATAGGGAATGCGATCTATAACAGATCGACTTGCTGCTCTAGGCGTAATACGCGAGAGGCTTACGATTCTCTTTAGTGCAGGGAATGCGATCTGTAATAGATCGACTTGCGGCTCTAGGCGTTACACGCTAGAGGCTTAGGATTCCCTTTAGTATAGTGAATGCGATCTGTGATAGATCGACTTGCGGCTCTAGGCGTTACACGCGAGAGGCTTAGGATTCCCTTTACTGTAGGGAATGCAATCTGTAATAGATCGACTTTCGGCTCTAGGCGTTACACGCGAGAGGCTTAGGATTTCCTTTAGTGCAGGGAATGCGATCTGTAATAGATCGACTTGCGGCTCTAGGCGTAATACGAGAGACTTACAATTCTCTTTAGTGCAGGGAATGCGATCTGTAATAGATCGACTTGCGGCTCTAGGCATTATGCGCGAGAGGATTACGATTCCCTTTACTGTAGGGAATGCAATCTGCAATAGATCGCCTTGCGCCTCTAGGCGTTATACGCGAGAGGCTTACGATTCCTTTTAGTGCAGGGAATGCGATCTGTAATAGATCGACTTGCGGCTCTAGGCGTAATACGCGAGAGGCTTAGGATTTCCTTTAGTGCAGGGAATGCAATCTGCAATAGATCGCCTTGCGCCTCTAGGCGTTATACGCGAGAGGCTTACGATTCCTTTTAGTGCAGGGAATGCGATCTGTAATAGATCGACTTGCGGCTCTAGGCGTAATACGCGAGAGGCTTAGGATTTCCTTTAGTGCAGGGAATGCGATCTGTAATAGATCGACTTGCGGCTCTAGGCGTAATACGAGAGACTTACAATTCTCTTTAGTGCAGGGAATGCGATCTGTAATAGATCGACTTGCGGCTCTAGGCGTAATACGCGAGAGGCTTAGGATTTCCTTTAGTGCAGGGAATGCGATCTGTAATAGATCGACTTGCGGCTCTAGGCGTAATACGCGAGAGGCTTAGGATTTCCTTTAGTGCAGGGAATGCGATCTGTAATAGATCGACTTGCGGCTCTAGGCGTAATACGCGAGAGGCTTAGGATTCCCTTTAGTATAGGGAATGCGATCTATAACAGATCGACTTGCGGCTCTAGGCGTAATACGCGAGAGGCTTAGGATTTCCTCTAGTGCAGGGAATGCGATCTGTAATAGATCGACTTGCGGCTCTAGGCGTTACACGCGAGAGGCTTAGGATTCCCTTTACTGTAGGGAATGCAATCTGTAATAGATCGACTTTCGGCTCTAGGCGTTACACGCGAGAGGCTTACGATTCTCTTTAGTGCAGAGAATGCGATCTGTAATAGATCGACTTGCGGCTCTAGGCGTAATACGCGAGAGGCTTAGGATTTCCTCTAGTGCAGGGAATGCGATCTGTAATAGATCGACTTGCGGCTCTAGGCGTTACACGCGAGAGACTTACAATTCTCTTTAGTGCAGGGAATGCGATCTGTAATAGATCGACTTGCGGCTCTAGGCGTTATGCGCGAGAGGATTACGATTCCCTTTACTGTAGGGAATGCAATCTGCAATAGATCGCCTTGCGCCTCTAGGCGTTATACGCGAGAGGCTTAGGATTTCCTTTAGTGCAGGGAATGCGATCTGTAATAGATCGACTTGCGGCTCTAGGCGTAATACGCGAGAGGCTTACGATTCTCTTTAGTGCAGGGAATGCGATCTGTAATAGATCGACTTGCGGCTCTAGGCGTTATGCGCGAGAGGATTACGATTCCCTTTAGTATAGGGAATGCGATCTGCAATAGATCGACTTGCGGCTCTAGGCGTTACACGCGAGAGGCTTAGGATTCCCTTTACTGTAGGGAATGCAATCTGTAATAGATCGACTTGCGGCTCTAGGCGTAATACGCGAGAGGCTTAGGATTCCCTTTAGTATAGGGAATGCGATCTGTAATAGATCGACTTGCGGCTCTAGGCGTAATACGCGAGAGGCTTAGGATTCCCTTTAGTATAGGGAATGCGATCTGTAATAGATCGACTTGCGGCTCTAGGCGTAATACGCGAGAGGCTTAGGATTCCCTTTAGTATAGGGAATGCGATCTATAACAGATCGACTTGCGGCTCTAGGCGTAATACGCGAGAGGCTTAGGATTCCCTTTACTCTAGGGAATGCAATCTGTAATAGATCGACTTGCGGCTCTAGGCGTAATACGAGAGACTTACAATTCTCTTTAGTGCAGGGAATGCGATCTGTAATAGATCGACTTGCGGCTCTAGGCGTTACACGCGAGAGGCTTAGGATTTCCTTTAGTGCAGGGAATGCGATCTGTAATAGATCGACTTGCGGCTCTAGGCGTAATACGCGAGAGGCTTACGATTCTCTTTAGTGCAGGGAATGCGATCTGTAATAGATCGACTTGCGGCTCTAGGCGTTATGCGCGAGAGGATTACGATTCCCTTTACTGTAGGGAATGCAATTTGCAATAGATCGACTTGCGCCTCTAGGCGTTATACGCGAGAAGCTTACGATTCCCTTTAGTATAGGGAATGCGATCTGCAATAGATCGACTTGCGGCTCTAGGCGTTACACGCGAGAGGCTTAGGATTCCCTTTACTGTAGGGAATGCAATCTGTAATAGATCGACTTGCGGCTCTAGGCGTTATGCGCGAGAGGATTACGATTCCCTTTAGTATAGGGAATGCGATCTGTAATAGATCGACTTGCGGCTCTAGGCGTAATACGCGAGAGGCTTAGGATTCCCTTTAGTATAGGGAATGCGATCTATAACAGATCGACTTGCTGCTCTAGGCGTAATACGCGAGAGGCTTACGATTCCCTTTAGTATAGGGAATGCGATCTGCAATAGATCGACTTGCGGCTCTAGGTGTTACACGCGAGAGGCTTAGGATTCCCTTTACTGTAGGGAATGCAATCTGTAATAGATCGACTTGCGGCTCTAGGCGTTACACGCGAGAGGCTTAGGATTTCCTTTAGTGCAGGGAATGCGATCTGTAATAGATCGACTTGCGGCTCTAGGCGTAATACGCGAGAGGCTTAGGATTTCCTCTAGTGCAGGGAATGCGATCTGTGATAGATCGACTTGCGGCTCTAGGCGTAATACGAGAGACTTACAATTCTCTTTAGTGCAGGGAATGCGATCTGTAATAGATCGACTTGCGGCTCTAGGCGTAATACGCGAGAGGCTTAGGATTCCCTTTACTCTAGGGAATGCAATCTGTAATAGATCGACTTGCGGCTCTAGGCGTAATACGAGAGACTTACAATTCTCTTTAGTGCAGGGAATGCGATCTGTAATAGATCGACTTGCGGCTCTAGGCGTTACACGCGAGAGGCTTAGGATTTCCTTTAGTGCAGGGCATGCGATCTGTAATAGATCGACTTGCGGCTCTAGGCGTAATACGCGAGAGGCTTACGATTCTCTTTAGTGCAGGGAATGCGATCTGTAATAGATCGACTTGCGGCTCTAGGCGTTATGCGCGAGAGGATTACGATTCCCTTTAGTATAGGGAATGCGATCTGCAATAGATCGACTTGCGGCTCTAGGCGTTACACGCGAGAGGCTTAGGATTCCCTTTACTGTAGGGAATGCAATCTGTAATAGATCGACTTGCGGCTCTAGGCGTAATACGCGAGAGGCTTAGGATTCCCTTTAGTATAGGGAATGCGATCTGTAATAGATCGACTTGCGGCTCTAGGCGTAATACGCGAGAGGCTTAGGATTCCCTTTAGTATAGGGAATGCGATCTGTAATAGATCGACTTGCGGCTCTAGGCGTAATACGCGAGAGGCTTAGGATTCCCTTTAGTATAGGGAATGCGATCTATAACAGATCGACTTGCGGCTCTAGGCGTAATACGCGAGAGGCTTAGGATTCCCTTTACTCTAGGGAATGCAATCTGTAATAGATCGACTTGCGGCTCTAGGCGTAATACGAGAGACTTACAATTCTCTTTAGTGCAGGGAATGCGATCTGTAATAGATCGACTTGCGGCTCTAGGCGTTACACGCGAGAGGCTTAGGATTTCCTTTAGTGCAGGGAATGCGATCTGTAATAGATCGACTTGCGGCTCTAGGCGTAATACGCGAGAGGCTTACGATTCTCTTTAGTGCAGGGAATGCGATCTGTAATAGATCGACTTGCGGCTCTAGGCGTTATGCGCGAGAGGATTACGATTCCCTTTACTGTAGGGAATGCAATTTGCAATAGATCGACTTGCGCCTCTAGGCGTTATACGCGAGAAGCTTACGATTCCCTTTAGTATAGGGAATGCGATCTGCAATAGATCGACTTGCGGCTCTAGGCGTTACACGCGAGAGGCTTAGGATTCCCTTTACTGTAGGGAATGCAATCTGTAATAGATCGACTTGCGGCTCTAGGCGTTATGCGCGAGAGGATTACGATTCCCTTTAGTATAGGGAATGCGATCTGTAATAGATCGACTTGCGGCTCTAGGCGTAATACGCGAGAGGCTTAGGATTCCCTTTAGTATAGGGAATGCGATCTATAACAGATCGACTTGCTGCTCTAGGCGTAATACGCGAGAGGCTTACGATTCCCTTTAGTATAGGGAATGCGATCTGCAATAGATCGACTTGCGGCTCTAGGTGTTACACGCGAGAGGCTTAGGATTCCCTTTACTGTAGGGAATGCAATCTGTAATAGATCGACTTGCGGCTCTAGGCGTTACACGCGAGAGGCTTAGGATTTCCTTTAGTGCAGGGAATGCGATCTGTAATAGATCGACTTGCGGCTCTAGGCGTAATACGCGAGAGGCTTAGGATTTCCTCTAGTGCAGGGAATGCGATCTGTGATAGATCGACTTGCGGCTCTAGGCGTAATACGAGAGACTTACAATTCTCTTTAGTGCAGGGAATGCGATCTGTAATAGATCGACTTGCGGCTCTAGGCGTAATACGCGAGAGGCTTAGGATTCCCTTTACTCTAGGGAATGCAATCTGTAATAGATCGACTTGCGGCTCTAGGCGTAATACGGGAGACTTACAATTCTCTTTAGTGCAGGGAATGCGATCTGTAATAGATCGACTTGCGGCTCTAGGCGTTACACGCGAGAGGCTTAGGATTTCCTTTAGTGCAGGGAATGCGATCTGTAATAGATCGACTTGCGGCTCTAGGCGTAATACGCGAGAGGCTTACGATTCTCTTTAGTGCAGGGAATGCGATCTGTAATAGATCGACTTGCGGCTCTAGGCGTTATGCGCGAGAGGATTACGATTCCCTTTAGTATAGGGAATGCGATCTGCAATAGATCGACTTGCGGCTCTAGGCGTTACACGCGAGAGGCTTAGGATTCCCTTTACTGTAGGGAATGCAATCTGTAATAGATCGACTTGCGGCTCTAGGCGTAATACGCGAGAGGCTTAGGATTCCCTTTAGTATAGGGAATGCGATCTGTAATAGATCGACTTGCGGCTCTAGGCGTAATACGCGAGAGGCTTAGGATTCCCTTTAGTATAGGGAATGCGATCTGTAATAGATCGACTTGCGGCTCTAGGCGTAATACGCGAGAGGCTTAGGATTCCCTTTAGTATAGGGAATGCGATCTATAACAGATCGACTTGCGGCTCTAGGCGTAATACGCGAGAGGCTTAGGATTCCCTTTACTCTAGGGAATGCAATCTGTAATAGATCGACTTGCGGCTCTAGGCGTAATACGAGAGACTTACAATTCTCTTTAGTGCAGGGAATGCGATCTGTAATAGATCGACTTGCGGCTCTAGGCGTTACACGCGAGAGGCTTAGGATTTCCTTAAGTGCAGGGAATGCGATCTGTAATAGATCGACTTGCGGCTCTAGGCGTAATACGCGAGAGGCTTACGATTCTCTTTAGTGCAGGGAATGCGATCTGTAATAGATCGACTTGCGGCTCTAGGCGTTATGCGCGAGAGGATTACGATTCCCTTTACTGTAGGGAATGCAATTTGCAATAGATCGACTTGCGCCTCTAGGCGTTATACGCGAGAAGCTTACGATTCCCTTTAGTATAGGGAATGCGATCTGCAATAGATCGACTTGCGGCTCTAGGCGTTACACGCGAGAGGCTTAGGATTCCCTTTACTGTAGGGAATGCAATCTGTAATAGATCGACTTGCGGCTCTAGGCCTTACACGCGAGAGGCTTAGGATTCCCTTTACTGTAGGGAATGCAATCTGTAATAGATCGACTTGCGGCTCTAGGCGTTACACGCGAGAGGCTTAGGATTTTCTTTAGTATAGGGAATGCGATCTGTAATAGATCGACTTGCGGCTCTAGGCGTTACACGCGAGAGGCTTAGGATTTCCTCTAGTGCAGGGAATGCGATCTGTGATAGATCGACTTGCGGCTCTAGGCGTAATACGAGAGACTTACAATTCTCTTTAGTGCAGGGAATGCGATCTGTAATAGATCGACTTGCGGCTCTAGGCGTTATGCGCGAGAGGATTACGATTCCCTTTAGTATAGGGAATGCGATCTGCAATAGATCGACTTGCGGCTCTAGGCGTTACACGCGAGAGGCTTAGGATTCCCTTTACTGTAGGGAATGCAATCTGTAATAGATCGACTTGCGGCTCTAGGCGTAATACGCGAGAGGCTTAGGATTCCCTTTAGTATAGGGAATGCGATCTGTAATAGATCGACTTGCGGCTCTAGGCGTAATACGCGAGAGGCTTAGGATTCCCTTTAGTATAGGGAATGCGATCTGTAATAGATCGACTTGCGGCTCTAGGCGTAATACGCGAGAGGCTTAGGATTCCCTTTAGTATAGGGAATGCGATCTATAACAGATCGACTTGCGGCTCTAGGCGTAATACGCGAGAGGCTTAGGATTCCCTTTACTCTAGGGAATGCAATCTGTAATAGATCGACTTGCGGCTCTAGGCGTAATACGAGAGACTTACAATTCTCTTTAGTGCAGGGAATGCGATCTGTAATAGATCGACTTGCGGCTCTAGGCGTTACACGCGAGAGGCTTAGGATTTCCTTAAGTGCAGGGAATGCGATCTGTAATAGATCGACTTGCGGCTCTAGGCGTAATACGCGAGAGGCTTACGATTCTCTTTAGTGCAGGGAATGCGATCTGTAATAGATCGACTTGCGGCTCTAGGCGTTATGCGCGAGAGGATTACGATTCCCTTTACTGTAGGGAATGCAATTTGCAATAGATCGACTTGCGCCTCTAGGCGTTATACGCGAGAAGCTTACGATTCCCTTTAGTATAGGGAATGCGATCTGCAATAGATCGACTTGCGGCTCTAGGCGTTACACGCGAGAGGCTTAGGATTCCCTTTACTGTAGGGAATGCAATCTGTAATAGATCGACTTGCGGCTCTAGGCCTTACACGCGAGAGGCTTAGGATTCCCTTTACTGTAGGGAATGCAATCTGTAATAGATCGACTTGCGGCTCTAGGCGTTACACGCGAGAGGCTTAGGATTTTCTTTAGTATAGGGAATGCGATCTGTAATAGATCGACTTGCGGCTCTAGGCGTTACACGCGAGAGGCTTAGGATTCCCTTTGCTGTAGGGAATGCAATCTGTAATAGATCGACTTGCGGCTCTAGGCGTTATGCGCGAGAGGATTACGATTCCCTTTACTGTAGGGAATGCAATTTGCAATAGATCGACTTGCGCCTCTAGGCGTTATACGCGAGAAGCTTACGATTCCCTTTAGTATAGGGAATGCGATCTGCAATAGATCGACTTGCGGCTCTAGGCGTTACACGCGAGAGGCTTAGGATTCCCTTTACTGTAGGGAATGCAATCTGTAATAGATCGACCTGCGGCTCTAGGCGTTACACGCGAGAGGCTTAGGATTCCCTTTACTGTAGGGAATGCAATCTGTAATAGATCGACTTGCGGCCCTAGGCGTTACACGCGAGAGGCTTAGGATTTCCTTTAGTATAGGGAATGCGATCTGTAATAGATCGACTTGCGGCTCTAGGCGTTATGCGCGAGAGGCTTACGATTCCCTTTAGTATAGGGAATGCGATCTGCAATAGATCGACTTGCGGCTCTAGGAGTTACACGCGAGAGGCTTAGGATTCCCTTTACTGTAGGGAATGCAATCTGCAATAGATCGACTTGCGCCTCTAGGCGTTATACGCGAGAGGCTTACGATTCCCTTTAGTATAGGGAATGCAATCTGTAATAGATCGACTTGCGGCTCTAGGCATTATACGCAAGAGGCTTACGATTCCCTTTAGTGCAGGGAATGCGATCTGTAATAGATCGACTTGCGGCTCCAGGCGTAATACGCGAGAGGCTTAGGATTTCCTTTAGTGCAGGGAATGCGATCTGTAATAGATCGACTTGCGGCTCAAGGCATTATGCGCGAGAGGATTACGATTCCCTTTACTGTAGGGAATGCAATCTGCAATAGATCGCCTTGCGCCTCTAGGCGTTATACGCGAGAGGCTTACGATTCTCTTTAGTGCAGAGAATGCGATCTGTAATAGATCGACTTGCGGCTCTAGGCGTTACACGCGAGAGGCTTAGGATTCCCTTTAGTATAGTGAATGCGATCTGTAATAGATCGACTTGCGGCTCTAGGCATTATGCGCGAGAGGATTACGATTCCCTTTACTGCAGGGAATGCAATCTGCAATAGATCGCCTTGCGCCTCTAGGCGTTATACGCGAGAGGCTTACGATTCCTTTTAGTGCAGGGAATGCGATCTGTAATAGATCGACTTGCGGCTCTAGGCGTTACACGCGAGAGGCTTAGGATTCCCTTTAGTATAGTGAATGCGATCTGTAATAGATCGACTTGCGGCTCTAGGCGTTACACGCGAGAGGCTTAGGATTCCCTTTACTGTAGGGAATGCAATCTGTAATAGATCGACTTGCGGCCCTAGGCGTTACACGCGAGAGGCTTAGGATTTCCTTTAGTATAGGGAATGCGATCTGTAATAGATCGACTTGCGGCTCTAGGCGTTATGCGCGAGAGGCTTACGATTCCCTTTAGTATAGGGAATGCGATCTGCAATAGATCGACTTGCGGCTCTAGGAGTTACACGCGAGAGGCTTAGGATTCCCTTTACTGTAGGGAATGCAATCTGCAATAGATCGACTTGCGCCTCTAGGCGTTATACGCGAGAGGCTTACGATTCCCTTTAGTATAGGGAATGCAATCTGTAATAGATCGACTTGCGGCTCTAGGCATTATACGCAAGAGGCTTACGATTCCCTTTAGTGCAGGGAATGCGATCTGTAATAGATCGACTTGCGGCTCCAGGCGTAATACGCGAGAGGCTTAGGATTTCCTTTAGTGCAGGGAATGCGATCTGTAATAGATCGACTTGCGGCTCTAGGCATTATGCGCGAGAGGATTACGATTCCCTTTACTGCAGGGAATGCAATCTGCAATAGATCGCCTTGCGCCTCTAGGCGTTATACGCGAGAGGCTTACGATTCCTTTTAGTGCAGGGAATGCGATCTGTAATAGATCGACTTGCGGCTCTAGGCGTTACACGCGAGAGGCTTAGGATTCCCTTTAGTATAGTGAATGCGATCTGTAATAGATCGACTTGCGGCTCTAGGCGTTACACGCGAGAGGCTTAGGATTCCCTTTAGTATAGTGAATGCGATCTGTAATAGATCGACTTGCGGCTCTAGGCATTATGCGCGAGAGGATTACGATTCCCTTTACTGCAGGGAATGCAATCTGCAATAGATCGCCTTGCGCCTCTAGGCGTTATACGCGAGAGGCTTACGATTCCTTTTAGTGCAGGGAATGCGATCTGTAATAGATCGACTTGCGGCTCTAGGCGTTACACGCGAGAGGCTTAGGATTCCCTTTAGTATAGTGAATGCGATCTGTAATAGATCGACTTGCGGCTCTAGGCGTTACACGCGAGAGGCTTAGGATTCCCTTTACTGTAGGGAATGCAATCTGTAATAGATCGACTTGCGGCCCTAGGCGTTACACGCGAGAGGCTTAGGATTTCCTTTAGTATAGGGAATGCGATCTGTAATAGATCGACTTGCGGCTCTAGGCGTTATGCGCGAGAGGCTTACGATTCCCTTTAGTATAGGGAATGCGATCTGCAATAGATCGACTTGCGGCTCTAGGAGTTACACGCGAGAGGCTTAGGATTCCCTTTACTGTAGGGAATGCAATCTGCAATAGATCGACTTGCGCCTCTAGGCGTTATACGCGAGAGGCTTACGATTCCCTTTAGTATAGGGAATGCAATCTGTAATAGATCGACTTGCGGCTCTAGGCATTATACGCAAGAGGCTTACGATTCCCTTTAGTGCAGGGAATGCGATCTGTAATAGATCGACTTGCGGCTCCAGGCGTAATACGCGAGAGGCTTAGGATTTCCTTTAGTGCAGGGAATGCGATCTGTAATAGATCGACTTGCGGCTCAAGGCATTATGCGCGAGAGGATTACGATTCCCTTTACTGTAGGGAATGCAATCTGCAATAGATCGCCTTGCGCCTCTAGGCGTTATACGCGAGAGGCTTACGATTCTCTTTAGTGCAGAGAATGCGATCTGTAATAGATCGACTTGCGGCTCTAGGCGTTACACGCGAGAGGCTTAGGATTCCCTTTAGTATAGTGAATGCGATCTGTAATAGATCGACTTGCGGCTCTAGGCATTATGCGCGAGAGGATTACGATTCCCTTTACTGCAGGGAATGCAATCTGCAATAGATCGCCTTGCGCCTCTAGGCGTTATACGCGAGAGGCTTACGATTCCTTTTAGTGCAGGGAATGCGATCTGTAATAGATCGACTTGCGGCTCTAGGCGTTACACGCGAGAGGCTTAGGATTCCCTTTAGTATAGTGAATGCGATCTGTAATAGATCGACTTGCGGCTCTAGGCGTAATACGCGAGAGGCTTAGGATTCCCTTTAGTATAGGGAATGCGATCTGTAATAGATCGACTTGCGGCTCTAGGCGTAATACGCAAGAGGCTTACGATTCCCTTTAGTGCAGGGAATGCGATCTGTAATAGATCGACTTGCGGCTCCAGGCGTAATACGAGAGACTTACAATTCTCTTTAGTGCAGGGAATGCGATCTGTAATAGATCGACTTGCGGCTCTAGGCGTAATACGCGAGAGGCTTAGGATTCCCTTTACTCTAGGGAATGCAATCTGTAATAGATCGACTTGCGGCTCTAGGCGTAATACGGGAGACTTACAATTCTCTTTAGTGCAGGGAATGCGATCTGTAATAGATCGACTTGCGGCTCTAGGCGTTACACGCGAGAGGCTTAGGATTTCCTTTAGTGCAGGGAATGCGATCTGTAATAGATCGACTTGCGGCTCTAGGCGTAATACGCGAGAGGCTTACGATTCTCTTTAGTGCAGGGAATGCGATCTGTAATAGATCGACTTGCGGCTCTAGGCGTTATGCGCGAGAGGATTACGATTCCCTTTAGTATAGGGAATGCGATCTGCAATAGATCGACTTGCGGCTCTAGGCGTTACACGCGAGAGGCTTAGGATTCCCTTTACTGTAGGGAATGCAATCTGTAATAGATCGACTTGCGGCTCTAGGCGTAATACGCGAGAGGCTTAGGATTCCCTTTAGTATAGGGAATGCGATCTGTAATAGATCGACTTGCGGCTCTAGGCGTAATACGCGAGAGGCTTAGGATTCCCTTTAGTATAGGGAATGCGATCTGTAATAGATCGACTTGCGGCTCTAGGCGTAATACGCGAGAGGCTTAGGATTCCCTTTAGTATAGGGAATGCGATCTATAACAGATCGACTTGCGGCTCTAGGCGTAATACGCGAGAGGCTTAGGATTCCCTTTACTCTAGGGAATGCAATCTGTAATAGATCGACTTGCGGCTCTAGGCGTAATACGAGAGACTTACAATTCTCTTTAGTGCAGGGAATGCGATCTGTAATAGATCGACTTGCGGCTCTAGGCGTTACACGCGAGAGGCTTAGGATTTCCTTAAGTGCAGGGAATGCGATCTGTAATAGATCGACTTGCGGCTCTAGGCGTAATACGCGAGAGGCTTACGATTCTCTTTAGTGCAGGGAATGCGATCTGTAATAGATCGACTTGCGGCTCTAGGCGTTATGCGCGAGAGGATTACGATTCCCTTTACTGTAGGGAATGCAATTTGCAATAGATCGACTTGCGCCTCTAGGCGTTATACGCGAGAAGCTTACGATTCCCTTTAGTATAGGGAATGCGATCTGCAATAGATCGACTTGCGGCTCTAGGCGTTACACGCGAGAGGCTTAGGATTCCCTTTACTGTAGGGAATGCAATCTGTAATAGATCGACTTGCGGCTCTAGGCCTTACACGCGAGAGGCTTAGGATTCCCTTTACTGTAGGGAATGCAATCTGTAATAGATCGACTTGCGGCCCTAGGCGTTACACGCGAGAGGCTTAGGATTTCCTTTAGTATAGGGAATGCGATCTGTAATAGATCGACTTGCGGCTCTAGGCGTTATGCGCGAGAGGCTTACGATTCCCTTTAGTATAGGGAATGCGATCTGCAATAGATCGACTTGCGGCTCTAGGAGTTACACGCGAGAGGCTTAGGATTCCCTTTACTGTAGGGAATGCAATCTGCAATAGATCGACTTGCGCCTCTAGGCGTTATACGCGAGAGGCTTACGATTCCCTTTAGTATAGGGAATGCAATCTGTAATAGATCGACTTGCGGCTCTAGGCATTATACGCAAGAGGCTTACGATTCCCTTTAGTGCAGGGAATGCGATCTGTAATAGATCGACTTGCGGCTCCAGGCGTAATACGCGAGAGGCTTAGGATTTCCTTTAGTGCAGGGAATGCGATCTGTAATAGATCGACTTGCGGCTCAAGGCATTATGCGCGAGAGGATTACGATTCCCTTTACTGTAGGGAATGCAATCTGCAATAGATCGCCTTGCGCCTCTAGGCGTTATACGCGAGAGGCTTACGATTCTCTTTAGTGCAGAGAATGCGATCTGTAATAGATCGACTTGCGGCTCTAGGCGTTACACGCGAGAGGCTTAGGATTCCCTTTAGTATAGTGAATGCGATCTGTAATAGATCGACTTGCGGCTCTAGGCATTATGCGCGAGAGGATTACGATTCCCTTTACTGCAGGGAATGCAATCTGCAATAGATCGCCTTGCGCCTCTAGGCGTTATACGCGAGAGGCTTACGATTCCTTTTAGTGCAGGGAATGCGATCTGTAATAGATCGACTTGCGGCTCTAGGCGTTACACGCGAGAGGCTTAGGATTCCCTTTAGTATAGTGAATGCGATCTGTAATAGATCGACTTGCGGCTCTAGGCATTATGCGCGAGAGACTTACAATTCTCTTTAGTGCAGGGAATGCGATCTGTAACAGATCGACTTGCGGCTCTAGGCGTAATACGCGAGAGGCTTACGATTCTCTTTAGTGCAGAGAATGCGATCTGTAATAGATCGACTTGCGGCTCTAGGAGTTACACGCGAGAGGCTTAGGATTCCCTTTACTGTAGGGAATGCAATCTGCAATAGATCGACTTGCGCCTCTAGGCGTTACACGCGAGAGGCTTAGGATTCCCTTTAGTATAGCGAATGCGATCTGTAATAGATCGACTTGCGGCTCTAGGCGTTATGCGCGAGAGGCTTACGATTCCCTTTAGTATAGGGAATGCGATCTGCAATAGATCGACTTGCGGCTCTAGGCGTTACACGCGAGAGGCTTAGGATTCCCTTTACTGTAGGGAATGCAATCTGCAATAGATCGACTTGCGCCTCTAGGCGTTATACGCGAGAGGCTTACGATTCCCTTTAGTATAGGGAATGCAATCTGCAATAGATCGACTTGCGCCTCTAGGCGTTATACGCGAGAGGCTTACGATTCCCTTTAGTGCAGGGAATGCGATCTGTAATAGATCGAATTGCGGCTCTAGGCGTAATACGCGAGAGGCTTAGGATTTCCTTTAGTGCAGGGAATGCGATCTGTAATAGATCGACTTGCGGCTCTAGGCGTAATACGAGAGACTTACAATTCTCTTTAGTGCAGGGAATGCGATCTGTAATAGATCGACTTGCGGCTCTAGGCGTAATACGCGAGAGGCTTAGGATTCCCTTTAGTATAGGGAATGCGATCTATAACAGATCGACTTGCTGCTCTAGGCGTAATACGCGAGAGGCTTACGATTCTCTTTAGTGCAGAGAATGCGATCTGTAATAGATCGACTTGCGGCTCTAGGCGTAATACGCGAGAGGCTTAGGATTCCCTTTAGTATATGGAATGCGATCTATAACAGATCGACTTGCTGCTCTAGGCGTAATACGCGAGAGGCTTACGATTCTCTTTAGTGCAGGGATTGCGATATGTAATAGATCGACTTGCGGCTCTAGGCGTTACACGCTAGAGGCTTAGGATTCCCTTTACTGTAGGGAATGCAATCTGTAATAGATCGACTTGCGGCTCTAGGCGTTACACGCGAGAGGCTTAGGATTCCCTTTAGTATAGTGAATGCGATCTGTAATAGATCGACTTGCGGCTCTAGGCATTATGCGCGAGAGACTTACAATTCCCTTTAGTGCAGGGAATGCGATCTGTAATAGATCGACTTGCGGCTCCAGGCGTAATACGCGAGAGGCTTAGGATTCCCTTTGCTGTAGGGAATGCAATCTGTAATAGATCGACCTGCGGCTCTAGGCGTTACACGCGAGAGGCTTAGGATTCCCTTTACTGTAGGGAATGCAATCTGTAATAGATCGACTTGCGGCCCTAGGCGTTACACGCGAGAGGCTTAGGATTTCCTTTAGTATAGGGAATGCGATCTGCAATAGATCGACTTGCGGCTCTAGGCGTTACACGCGAGAGGCTTAGGATTTTCTTTAGTATAGGGAATGCGATCTGTAATAGATCGACTTGCGGCTCTAGGCGTTACACGCGAGAGGCTTAGGATTCCCTTTGCTGTAGGGAATGCAATCTGTAATAGATCGACCTGCGGCTCTAGGCGTTACACGCGAGAGGCTTAGGATTCCCTTTACTGTAGGGAATGCAATCTGTAATAGATCGACTTGCGGCCCTAGGCGTTACACGCGAGAGGCTTAGGATTTCCTTTAGTATAGGGAATGCGATCTGTAATAGATCGACTTGCGGCTCTAGGCGTTATGCGCGAGAGGCTTACGATTCCATTTAGTATAGGGAATGCGATCTGCAATAGGTCGACTTGCGGCTCTAGGCGTAATACGCGAGAGGCTTAGGATTTCCTTTAGTGCAGGGAATGCGATCTGTAATAGATCGACTTGCGGCTCTAGGCGTAATACGCGAGAGGCTTAGGATTCCCTTTAGTATAGGGAATGCGATCTATAACAGATCGACTTGCTGCTCTAGGCGTAATACGCGAGAGGCTTACGATTCTCTTTAGTGCAGAGAATGCGATCTGTAATAGATCGACTTGCGGCTCTAGGCGTTATACGCGAGAGGCTTAGGATTCCTTTTACTGTAGGGAATGCAATCTGCAATAGACCGACTTGCGCCTCTAGGCGTTATACGCGAGAGGCTTACGATTCCCTTTACTGTAGGGAATGCAATCTGCAATAGATCGCCTTGCGCCTCTAGGCGTTATACGCGAGAGGCTTACGATTCCTTTTAGTGCAGGGAATGCGATCTGTAATAGATCGACTTGCGGCTCTAGGCGTTACACGCGAGAGGCTTAGGATTCCCTTTAGTATAGTGAATGCGATCTGTAATAGATCGACTTGCGGCTCTAGGCATTATGCGCGAGAGGATTACGATTCCCTTTACTGTAGGGAATGCAATCTGCAATAGATCGCCTTGCGCCTCTAGGCGTTATACGCGAGAGGCTTACGATTCCTTTTAGTGCAGGGAATGCGATCTGTAATAGATCGACTTGCGGCTCTAGGCGTTACACGCGAGAGGCTTAGGATTTCCTTTAGTGCAGGGAATGCAATCTGTAATAGATCGACCTGCGGCTCTAGGCGTTACACGCGAGAGGCTTAGGATTCCCTTTACTGTAGGGAATGCGATCTGTAATAGATCGACTTGCGGCTCTAGGCGTTATGCGCGAGAGGATTACGATTCCCTTTACTGTAGGGAATGCAATCTGCAATAGATCGACTTGCGCCTCTAGGCGTTATACGCGAGAAGCTTACCATTCCCTTTAGTATAGGGAATGCGATCTGCAATAGATCGACTTGCGGCTCTAGGCGTTACACGCGAGAGGCTTAGGATTTTCTTTAGTATAGGGAATGCGATCTGTAATAGATCGACTTGCGGCTCTAGGCGTTACACGCGAGAGGCTTAGGATTCCCTTTACTGTAGGGAATGCAATCTGCAATAGATCGACTTGCGCCTCTAGGCGTTATACGCGAGAGGCTTACGATTCCCTTTAGTATAGGGAATGCAATCTGCAATAGATCGACTTGCGCCTCTAGGCGTTATACGCGAAAGGCTTACGATTCCCTTTAGTGCAGGGAATGCGATCTGTAATAGATCGACTTGCGGCTCTAGGCGTAATACGCGAGAGGCTTAGGATTTCCTTTAGTGCAGGGAATGCGATCTGTAATAGATCGACTTGCGGCTCTAGGCGTTACACGCGAGAGGCTTAGGATTCCCTTTGCTGTAGGGAATGCAATCTGTAATAGATCGACCTGCGGCTCTAGGCGTTACACGCGAGAGGCTTAGGATTCCCTTTACTGTAGGGAATGCAATCTGTAATAGATCGACTTGCGGCCCTAGGCGTTACACGCGAGAGGCTTAGGATTTCCTTTAGTATAGGGAATGCGATCTGTAATAGATCGACTTGCGGCTCTAGGCGTTATGCGCGAGAGGCTTACGATTCCCTTTAGTATAGGGAATGCGATCTGCAATAGGTCGACTTGCGGCTCTAGGCGTTATACGCGAGAGGCCTACGATTCCCTTTAGTGCAGGGAATGCGATCTGTAAAAGATCGACTTGCGGCTCTAGGCGTAATACGCGAGAGGCTTAGGATTTCCTTTAGTGCAGGGAATGCGATCTGTAATAGATCGACTTGCGGCTCTAGGCGTAATACGCGAGAGGCTTAGGATTCCCTTTAGTATAGGGAATGCGATCTATAACAGATCGACTTGCTGCTCTAGGCGTAATACGCGAGAGGCTTACGATTCTCTTTAGTGCAGAGAATGCGATCTGTAATAGATCGACTTGCGGCTCTAGGCGTTACACGCGAGAGGCTTAGGATTCCCTTTAGTATAGTGAATGCGATCTGTAATAGATCGACTTGCGGCTCTAGGCATTATGCGCGAGAGGATTACGATTCCCTTTACTGTAGGGAATGCAATCTGCAATAGATCGCCTTGCGCCTCTAGGCGTTATACGCGAGAGGCTTACGATTCCTTTTAGTGCAGGGAATGCGATCTGTAATAGATCGACTTGCGGCTCTAGGCGTTACACGCGAGAGGCTTAGGATTCCCTTTAGTATAGTGAATGCGATCTGTAATAGATCGACTTGCGGCTCTAGGCATTATGCGCGAGAGGATTACGATTCCCTTTACTGTAGGGAATGCAATCTGCAATAGATCGCCTTGCGCCTCTAGGCGTTATACGCGAGAGGCTTACGATTCCTTTTAGTGCAGGGAATGCGATCTGTAATAGATCGACTTGCGGCTCTAGGCGTTACACGCGAGAGGCTTAGGATTCCCTTTAGTATAGTGAATGCGATCTGTAATAGATCGACTTGCGGCTCTAGGCATTATGCGCGAGAGGATTACGATTCCCTTTACTGTAGGGAATGCAATCTGCAATAGATCGCCTTGCGCCTCTAGGCGTAATACGCGAGAGGCTTACGATTCCTTTTAGTGCAGGGAATGCGATCTGTAATAGATCGACTTGCGGCTCTAGGCGTTACACGCGAGAGGCTTAGGATTCCCTTTAGTATAGTGAATGCGATCTGTAATAGATCGACTTGCGGCTCTAGGCGTTATACGCGAGAAGCTTACGATTCCCTTTAGTATAGGGAATGCGATCTACAATAGATCGACTTGCGGCTCTAGGCGTTACACGCGAGAGGCTTAGGATTCCCTTTACTGTAGGGAATGCAATCTGTAATAGATCGACTTGCGGCTCTAGGCCTTACACGCGAGAGGCTTAGGATTCCCTTTGCTGTAGGGAATGCAATCTGTAATAGATCGACCTGCGGCTCTAGGCGTTACACGCGAGAGGCTTAGGATTCCCTTTACTGTAGGGAATGCAATCTGTAATAGATCGACTTGCGGCTCTAGGCGTTATGCGCGAGAGGCTTACGATTCCCTTTAGTATAGGGAATGCGATCTGTAATAGATCGACTTGCGGCTCTAGGCATTATGCGCGAGAGGATTACGATTCCCTTTACTGTAGGGAATGCAATCTGCAATAGATCGCCTTGCGCCTCTAGGCGTTATACGCGAGAGGCTTACGATTCCCTTTAGTATAGGGAATGCAATCTGCAATAGATCGACTTGCGCCTCTAGGCGTTATACGCGAGAGGCTTAGGATTCCCTTTAGTATAGTGAATGCGATCTGTAATAGATCGACTTGCGGCTCTAGGCGTTATACGCGAGAGGCTTACGATTCCCTTTAGTATAGGGAATGCAATCTGCAATAGATCGACTTGCGCCTCTAGGCGTTATACGCGAGAGGCTTACGATTCCCTTTAGTGCAGGGAATGCGATCTGTAATAGATCGACTTGCGGCTCTAGGCCTTACACGCGAGAGGCTTAGGATTCCCTTTGCTGTAGGGAATGCAATCTGTAATAGATCGACCTGCGGCTCTAGGCGTTACACGCGAGAGGCTTAGGATTCCCTTTAGTGTAGGGAATGCAATCTGTAATAGATCGACTTGCGGCTCTAGGAGTTATGCGCGAGAGGCTTACGATTCCCTTTAGTATAGGGAATGCGATCTGTAATAGATCGACTTGCGGCTCTAGGCATTATGCGCGAGAGGATTACGATTCCCTTTACTGTAGGGAATGCAATCTGCAATAGATCGCCTTGCGCCTCTAGGCGTTATACGCGAGAGGCTTACGATTCCCTTTAGTATAGGGAATGCAATCTGCAATAGATCGACTTGCGCCTCTAGGCCTTATACGCGAGAGGCTTAGGATTCCCTTTAGTATAGTGAATGCGATCTGTAATAGATCGACTTGCGGCTCTAGGCGTTATACGCGAGAGGCTTACGATTCCCTTTAGTATAGGGAATGCAATCTGCAATAGATCGACTTGCGCCTCTAGGCGTTATACGCGAGAGGCTTACGATTCCCTTTAGTGCAGGGAATGCGATCTGTAATAGATCGACTTGCGGCTCTAGGCGTAATACGCGAGAGGCTTAGGATTCCCTTTACTGTAGGGAATGCAATCTGTAATGGATCGACTTGCGGCTCTAGGCGTTATGCGCGAGAGGCTTACGATTCTCATTAGTGCAGGGAATGCGATCTGTTATAGATCGACTTGCGGCTCTAGGCGTTATACGCGAGAGGCTTACGATTCCCTTTAGTGCAGGGAATGCGATCTGTAATAGATCGACTTGCGGCTCTAGGCGTAATACGCGAGAGGCTTAGGATTCCCTTTAGTATAGGGAATGCAATCTGTAATGGATCGACTTGCGGCTCTAGGCGTTATGCGCGAGAGGCTTACGATTCTCATTAGTGCAGGGAATGCGATCTGTTATAGATCGACTTGCGGCTCTAGGCGTAATACGCGAGAGGCTTACGATTCCCTTTACTGTAGGGAATGCGATCTGTAATAGATCGACTTGCGGCTCTAGGCGTTACACGCGAGAGGCTTAAGATTCCCTTTACTGTAGGGAATGCAATCTGTAATGGATCGACTTGCGGCTCTAGGCGTTATGCGCGAGAGGCTTACGATTCTCTTTAGTGCAGGGAATGCGATCTGTAATAGATCGACTTGCGGCTCTAGGCGTTACACGAGAGAGACTTACAATTCTCTTTAGTGCAGGGAATGCGATCTGTAATAGATCGACTTGCGGCTCTAGGCGTAATACGAGAGACTTACAATTCTCTTTAGTGCAGGGAATGCGATCTGTGATAGATCGACTTGCGGCTCTAGGCGTAATACGCGAGAGGCTTAGGATTCCCTTTACTGTAGGGAATGCAATCTGTAATAGATCGACTTGCGGCTCTAGGCGTTACACGCGAGAGGCTTACGATTCTCTTTAGTGCAGAGAATGCGATCTGTAATAGATCGACTTGCGGCTCTAGGCGTTACACGCGAGAGGCTTAGGATTCCCTTTACTGTAGGGAATGCAATCTGTAATAGATCGACTTGCGGCCCTAGGCGTTACACGCGAGAGGCTTAGGATTTCCTTTAGTATAGCGAATGCGATCTGTAATAGATCGACTTGCGGCTCTAGGCGTTATGCGCGAGAGGCTTACGATTCCCTTTAGTATAGGGAATGCGATCTGCAATAGATCGACTTGCGGCTCTAGGCGTTATGCGCGAGAGGCTTACGATTCTCTTTAGTGCAGGGAATGCGATCTGTAATAGATCGACTTGCGGCTCTAGGCGTAATACGAGAGACTTACAATTCTCTTTAGTGCAGGGAATGCGATCTGTAATAGATCGACTTGCGGCTCTAGGCGTAATACGCGAGAGGCTTAGGATTCCCTTTAGTATAGGGAATGCGATCTATAACAGATTGACTTGCTGCTCTAGGCGTAATACGCGAGAGGCTTACGATTCTCTTTAGTGCAGAGAATGCGATCTGTAATAGATCGACTTGCGGCTCTAGGCGTTACACGCGAGAGGCTTAGGATTCCCTTTAGTATAGTGAATGCGATCTGTAATAGATCGACTTGCGGCTCTAGGCGTTATACGCGAGAGGCTTACGATTCTCATTAGTGCAGGGAATGCGATCTGTAATAGATCGACTTGCGGCTCTAGGCGTTACACGAGAGAGACTTACAATTCTCTTTAGTGCAGGGAATGCGATCTGTAATAGATCGACTTGCGGCTCTAGGCGTAATACGAGAGACTTACAATTCTCTTTAGTGCAGGGAATGCGATCTGTAATAGATCGACTTGCGGCTCTAGGCGTAATACGCGAGAGGCTTAGGATTCCCTTTAGTATAGGGAATGCGATCTATAACAGATCGACTTGCTGCTCTAGGCGTAATACGCGAGAGGCTTACGATTCTCTTTAGTGCAGAGAATGCGATCTGTAATAGATCGACTTGCGGCTCTAGGCGTTACACGCGAGAGGCTTAGGATTCCCTTTAGTATAGTGAATGCGATCTGTAATAGATCGACTTGCGGCTCTAGGCGTTATACGCGAGAGGCTTACGATTCCCTTTAGTATAGGGAATGCAATCTGCAATAGATCGACTTGCGCCTCTAGGCGTTATACGCGAGAGGCTTACGATTCCCTTTAGTGCAGGGAATGCGATCTGTAATAGATCGACTTGCGGCTCTAGGCGTAATACGCGAGAGGCTTAGGATTCCCTTTAGTATAGGGAATGCGATCTATAACAGATCGACTTGCGGCTCTAGGTGTAATACGCGAGAGGCTTACGATTCCCTTTACTGTAGGGAATGCGATCTGTAATAGATCGACTTGCGGCTCTAGGCGTTACACGCGAGAGGCTTAAGATTCCCTTTACTGTAGGGAATGCAATCTGTAATGGATCGACTTGCGGCTCTAGGCGTTATGCGCGAGAGGGTTACGATTCTCATTAGTGCAGGGAATGCGATCTGTGATAGATCGACTTGCGGCTCTAGGCGTAATACGCGAGAGGCTTACGATTCCCTTTACTGTAGGGAATGCGATCTGTAATAGATCGACTTGCGGCTCTAGGCGTTACACGCGAGAGGCTTAAGATTCCCTTTACTGTAGGGAATGCAATCTGTAATGGATCGACTTGCGGCTCTAGGCGTTATGCGCGAGAGGCTTACGATTCTCTTTAGTGCAGGGAATGCGATCTGTAATAGATCGACTTGCGGCTCTAGGCGTTACACGAGAGAGACTTACAATTCTCTTTAGTGCAGGGAATGCGATCTGTAATAGATCGACTTGCGGCTCTAGGCGTAATACGAGAGACTTACAATTCTCTTTAGTGCAGGTAATGCGATCTGTGATAGATCGACTTGCGGCTCTAGGCGTAATACGCGAGAGGCTTAGGATTCCCTTTACTGTAGGGAATGCAATCTGTAATAGATCGACTTGCGGCTCTAGGCGTTACACGCGAGAGGCTTAGGATTTCCTTTAGTATAGGGAATGCGGTCTGTAATAGATCGACTTGCGGCTCTAGGCGTTACACGCGAGAGGCTTAGGATTCCCTTTACTGTAGGGAATGCAATCTGTAATAGATCGATTTGCGGCCCTAGGCGTTACACGCGAGAGGCTTAGGATTTCCTTTAGTATAGCGAATGCGATCTGTAATAGATCGACTTGCGGCTCTAGGCGTTATGCGCGAGAGGCTTACGATTCCCTTTAGTATAGGGAATGCGATCTGCAATAGATCGACTTGCGGCTCTAGGCGTTACACGCGAGAGGCTTAGGATTCCCTTTACTGTAGGGAATGCAATCTGCAATAGATCGACTTGCGCCTCTAGGCGTTATACGCGAGAGGCTTACGATTCCCTTTAGTATAGGGAATGCAATCTGCAATAGATCGACTTGCGCCTCTAGGCGTTATACGCGAGAGGCTTTCGATTCCCTTTAGTGCAGGGAATGCGATCTGTAATAGATCGACTTGCGGCTCTAGGCGTAATACGCGAGAGGCTTAGGATTTCCTTTAGTGCAGGGAATGCGATCTGTAATAGATCGACTTGCGGCTCTAGGCGTAATACGAGAGACTTACAATTCTCTTTAGTGCAGGGAATGCGATCTGTAATAGATCGACTTGCGGCTCTAGGCGTAATACGCGAGAGGCTTAGGATTCCCTTTAGTATAGGGAATGCGATCTATAACAGATCGACTTGCTGCTCTAGGCGTAATACGCGAGAGGCTTACGATTCTCTTTAGTGCAGAGAATGCGATCTGTAATAGATCGACTCGCGGCTCTAGGCGTTACACGCGAGAGGCTTAGGATTCCCTTTAGTATAGTGAATGCGATCTGTAATAGATCGACTTGCGGCTCTAGGCATTATGCGCGAGAGGATTACGATTCCCTTTACTGTAGGGAATGCAATCTGTAATAGATCGACTTGCGGCTCTAGGCATTATGCGCGAGAGGCTTACGATTCCTTTTAGTGCAGGGAATGCGATCTGTAATAGATCGACTTGCGGCTCTAGGCATTATGCGCGAGAGGATTACGATTCCCTTTACTGTAGGGAATGCAATCTGCAATAGATCGCCTTGCGCCTCTAGGCGTTATACGCGAGAGGCTTACGATTCCTTTTAGTGCAGGGAATGCGATCTGTAATAGATCGACTTGCGGCTCTAGGCGTAATACGCGAGAGGCTTAGGATTTCCTTTAGTGCAGGGAATGCGATCTGTAATAGATCGACTTGCGGCTCTAGGCGTAATACGAGAGACTTACAATTCTCTTTAGTGCAGGGAATGCGATCTGTAATAGATCGACTTGCGGCTCTAGGCGTAATACGCGAGAGGCTTAGGATTCCCTTTAGTATAGGGAATGCGATCTATAACAGATCGACTTGCTGCTCTAGGCGTAATACGCGAGAGGCTTACGATTCTCTTTAGTGCAGGGAATGCGATCTGTAATAGATCGACTTGCGGCTCTAGGCGTTACACGCTAGAGGCTTAGGATTCCCTTTAGTATAGTGAATGCGATCTGTAATAGATCGACTTGCGGCTCTAGGCATTATGCGCGAGAGGATTACGATTCCCTTTACTGTAGGGAATGCAATCTGCAATAGATCGACTTGCGCCTCTAGGCGTTATACGCGAGAGGCTTACGATTCCCTTTAGTGCAGGGAATGCGATCTGTAATAGATCGACTTGCGGCTCTAGGCGTAATACGCGAGAGGCTTACGATTCCCTTTAGTATAGGGAATGCAATCTGCAATAGATCGCCTTGCGCCTCTAGGCGTTATACGCGAGAGGCTTACGATTCCTTTTAGTGCAGGGAATGCGATCTGTAATAGATCGACTTGCGGCTCTAGGCGTAATACGCGAGAGGCTTAGGATTTCCTTTAGTGCAGGGAATGCGATCTGTAATAGATCGACTTGCGGCTCTAGGCATTATGCGCGAGAGGATTACGATTCCCTTTACTGTAGGGAATGCAATCTGCAATAGATCGCCTTGCGCCTCTAGGCGTTATACGCGAGAGGCTTACGATTCCTTTTAGTGCAGGGAATGCGATCTGTAATAGATCGACTTGCGGCTCTAGGCGTAATACGCGAGAGGCTTAGGATTTCCTTTAGTGCAGGGAATGCGATCTGTAATAGATCGACTTGCGGCTCTAGGCGTAATACGAGAGACTTACAATTCTCTTTAGTGCAGGGAATGCGATCTGTAATAGATCGACTTGCGGCTCTAGGCGTAATACGCGAGAGGCTTAGGATTTCCTTTAGTGCAGGGAATGCGATCTGTAATAGATCGACTTGCGGCTCTAGGCGTAATACGAGAGACTTACAATTCTCTTTAGTGCAGGGAATGCGATCTGTAATAGATCGACTTGCGGCTCTAGGCGTAATACGCGAGAGGCTTAGGATTCCCTTTAGTATAGGGAATGCGATCTATAACAGATCGACTTGCTGCTCTAGGCGTAATACGCGAGAGGCTTACGATTCTCTTTAGTGCAGAGAATGCGATCTGTAATAGATCGACTCGCGGCTCTAGGCGTTACACGCGAGAGGCTTAGGATTCCCTTTAGTATAGTGAATGCGATCTGTAATAGATCGACTTGCGGCTCTAGGCATTATGCGCGAGAGGATTACGATTCCCTTTACTGTAGGGAATGCAATCTGTAATAGATCGACTTGCGGCTCTAGGCATTATGCGCGAGAGGCTTACGATTCCTTTTAGTGCAGGGAATGCGATCTGTAATAGATCGACTTGCGGCTCTAGGCATTATGCGCGAGAGGATTACGATTCCCTTTACTGTAGGGAATGCAATCTGCAATAGATCGCCTTGCGCCTCTAGGCGTTATACGCGAGAGGCTTACGATTCCTTTTAGTGCAGGGAATGCGATCTGTAATAGATCGACTTGCGGCTCTAGGCGTAATACGCGAGAGGCTTAGGATTTCCTTTAGTGCAGGGAATGCGATCTGTAATAGATCGACTTGCGGCTCTAGGCATTATGCGCGAGAGGATTATGATTCCCTTTACTGTAGGGAATGCAATCTGCAATAGATCGCCTTGCGCCTCTAGGCGTTATACGCGAGAGGCTTACGATTCCTTTTAGTGCAGGGAATGCGATCTGTAATAGATCGACTTGCGGCTCTAGGCGTAATACGCGAGAGGCTTAGGATTTCCTTTAGTGCAGGGAATGCGATCTGTAATAGATCGACTTGCGGCTCTAGGCGTAATACGAGAGACTTACAATTCTCTTTAGTGCAGGGAATGCGATCTGTAATAGATCGACTTGCGGCTCTAGGCGTAATACGCGAGAGGCTTAGGATTCCCTTTAGTATAGGGAATGCGATCTATAACAGATCGACTTGCTGCTCTAGGCGTAATACGCGAGAGGCTTACGATTCTCTTTAGTGCAGGGAATGCGATCTGTAATAGATCGACTTGCGGCTCTAGGCGTTACACGCTAGAGGCTTAGGATTCCCTTTAGTATAGTGAATGCGATCTGTAATAGATCGACTTGCGGCTCTAGGCATTATGCGCGAGAGGATTACGATTCCCTTTACTGTAGGGAATGCAATCTGCAATAGATCGACTTGCGCCTCTAGGCGTTATACGCGAGAGGCTTACGATTCCCTTTAGTGCAGGGAATGCGATCTGTAATAGATCGACTTGCGGCTCTAGGCGTAATACGCGAGAGGCTTAGGATTCCCTTTAGTATAGGGAATGCGATCTATAACAGATCGACTTGCTGCTCTAGGCGTAATACGCGAGAGGCTTACGATTCTCTTTAGTGCAGAGAATGCGATCTGTAATAGATCGACTTGCGGCTCTAGGCGTTACACGCGAGAGGCTTAGGATTCCCTTTACTGTAGGGAATGCAATCTGCAATAGATCGACTTGCGCCTCTAGGCGTTATACGCGAGAGGCTTACGATTCCCTTTAGTATAGGGAATGCAATCTGCAATAGATCGACTTGCGCCTCTAGGCGTTATACGCGAGAGGCTTACGATTAACTTTAGTGCAGGGAATGCGATCTGTAATAGATCGACTTGCGCCTCTAGGCGTTATACGCTAGAGGCTTAGGATTCCCTTTAGTATAGTGAATGCGATCTGTAATAGATCGACTTGCGGCTCTAGGCATTATGCGCGAGAGGATTACGATTCCCTTTACTGTAGGGAATGCAATCTGCAATAGATCGCCTTGCGCCTCTAGGCGTTATACGCGAGAGGCTTACGATTCCTTTTAGTGCAGGGAATGCGATCTGTAATAGATCGACTTGCGGCTCTAGGCGTAATACGCGAGAGGCTTAGGATTTCCTTTAGTGCAGGGAATGCGATCTGTAATAGATCGACTTGCGGCTCTAGGCATTATGCGCGAGAGGATTACGATTCCCTTTACTGTAGGGAATGCAATCTGCAATAGATCGCCTTGCGCCTCTAGGCGTTATACGCGAGAGGCTTACGATTCCTTTTAGTGCAGGGAATGCGATCTGTAATAGATCGACTTGCGGCTCTAGGCGTAATACGCGAGAGGCTTAGGATTTCCTTTAGTGCAGGGAATGCGATCTGTAATAGATCGACTTGCGGCTCTAGGCGTAATACGAGAGACTTACAATTCTCTTTAGTGCAGGGAATGCGATCTGTAATAGATCGACTTGCGGCTCTAGGCGTAATACGCGAGAGGCTTAGGATTCCCTTTAGTATAGGGAATGCGATCTATAACAGATCGACTTGCTGCTCTAGGCGTAATACGCGAGAGGCTTACGATTCTCTTTAGTGCAGGGAATGCGATCTGTAATAGATCGACTTGCGGCTCTAGGCGTTACACGCTAGAGGCTTAGGATTCCCTTTAGTATAGTGAATGCGATCTGTGATAGATCGACTTGCGGCTCTAGGCGTTACACGCGAGAGGCTTAGGATTCCCTTTACTGTAGGGAATGCAATCTGTAATAGATCGACTTTCGGCTCTAGGCGTTACACGCGAGAGGCTTAGGATTTCCTTTAGTGCAGGGAATGCGATCTGTAATAGATCGACTTGCGGCTCTAGGCGTAATACGAGAGACTTACAATTCTCTTTAGTGCAGGGAATGCGATCTGTAATAGATCGACTTGCGGCTCTAGGCATTATGCGCGAGAGGATTACGATTCCCTTTACTGTAGGGAATGCAATCTGCAATAGATCGCCTTGCGCCTCTAGGCGTTATACGCGAGAGGCTTACGATTCCTTTTAGTGCAGGGAATGCGATCTGTAATAGATCGACTTGCGGCTCTAGGCGTAATACGCGAGAGGCTTAGGATTTCCTTTAGTGCAGGGAATGCAATCTGCAATAGATCGCCTTGCGCCTCTAGGCGTTATACGCGAGAGGCTTACGATTCCTTTTAGTGCAGGGAATGCGATCTGTAATAGATCGACTTGCGGCTCTAGGCGTTACACGCTAGAGGCTTAGGATTCCCTTTAGTATAGTGAATGCGATCTGTAATAGATCGACTTGCGGCTCTAGGCATTATGCGCGAGAGGATTACGATTCCCTTTACTGTAGGGAATGCAATCTGCAATAGATCGACTTGCGCCTCTAGGCGTTATACGCGAGAGGCTTACGATTCCCTTTAGTGCAGGGAATGCGATCTGTAATAGATCGACTTGCGGCTCTAGGCGTAATACGCGAGAGGCTTAGGATTCCCTTTAGTATAGGGAATGCGATCTATAACAGATCGACTTGCTGCTCTAGGCGTAATACGCGAGAGGCTTACGATTCTCTTTAGTGCAGAGAATGCGATCTGTAATAGATCGACTTGCGGCTCTAGGCGTTACACGCGAGAGGCTTAGGATTCCCTTTACTGTAGGGAATGCAATCTGCAATAGATCGACTTGCGCCTCTAGGCGTTATACGCGAGAGGCTTACGATTCCCTTTAGTATAGGGAATGCAATCTGCAATAGATCGACTTGCGCCTCTAGGCGTTATACGCGAGAGGCTTACGATTAACTTTAGTGCAGGGAATGCGATCTGTAATAGATCGACTTGCGCCTCTAGGCGTTATACGCTAGAGGCTTAGGATTCCCTTTAGTATAGTGAATGCGATCTGTAATAGATCGACTTGCGGCTCTAGGCATTATGCGCGAGAGGATTACGATTCCCTTTACTGTAGGGAATGCAATCTGCAATAGATCGCCTTGCGCCTCTAGGCGTTATACGCGAGAGGCTTACGATTCCTTTTAGTGCAGGGAATGCGATCTGTAATAGATCGACTTGCGGCTCTAGGCGTAATACGCGAGAGGCTTAGGATTTCCTTTAGTGCAGGGAATGCGATCTGTAATAGATCGACTTGCGGCTCTAGGCGTAATACGAGAGACTTACAATTCTCTTTAGTGCAGGGAATGCGATCTGTAATAGATCGACTTGCGGCTCTAGGCGTAATACGCGAGAGGCTTAGGATTCCCTTTAGTATAGGGAATGCGATCTATAACAGATCGACTTGCTGCTCTAGGCGTAATACGCGAGAGGCTTACGATTCTCTTTAGTGCAGGGAATGCGATCTGTAATAGATCGACTTGCGGCTCTAGGCGTTACACGCTAGAGGCTTAGGATTCCCTTTAGTATAGTGAATGCGATCTGTGATAGATCGACTTGCGGCTCTAGGCGTTACACGCGAGAGGCTTAGGATTCCCTTTACTGTAGGGAATGCAATCTGTAATAGATCGACTTTCGGCTCTAGGCGTTACACGCGAGAGGCTTAGGATTTCCTTTAGTGCAGGGAATGCGATCTGTAATAGATCGACTTGCGGCTCTAGGCGTAATACGAGAGACTTACAATTCTCTTTAGTGCAGGGAATGCGATCTGTAATAGATCGACTTGCGGCTCTAGGCATTATGCGCGAGAGGATTACGATTCCCTTTACTGTAGGGAATGCAATCTGCAATAGATCGCCTTGCGCCTCTAGGCGTTATACGCGAGAGGCTTACGATTCCTTTTAGTGCAGGGAATGCGATCTGTAATAGATCGACTTGCGGCTCTAGGCGTAATACGCGAGAGGCTTAGGATTTCCTTTAGTGCAGGGAATGCAATCTGCAATAGATCGCCTTGCGCCTCTAGGCGTTATACGCGAGAGGCTTACGATTCCTTTTAGTGCAGGGAATGCGATCTGTAATAGATCGACTTGCGGCTCTAGGCGTAATACGCGAGAGGCTTAGGATTTCCTTTAGTGCAGGGAATGCGATCTGTAATAGATCGACTTGCGGCTCTAGGCGTAATACGAGAGACTTACAATTCTCTTTAGTGCAGGGAATGCGATCTGTAATAGATCGACTTGCGGCTCTAGGCGTAATACGCGAGAGGCTTAGGATTTCCTTTAGTGCAGGGAATGCGATCTGTAATAGATCGACTTGCGGCTCTAGGCGTAATACGCGAGAGGCTTAGGATTTCCTTTAGTGCAGGGAATGCGATCTGTAATAGATCGACTTGCGGCTCTAGGCGTAATACGCGAGAGGCTTAGGATTCCCTTTAGTATAGGGAATGCGATCTATAACAGATCGACTTGCGGCTCTAGGCGTAATACGCGAGAGGCTTAGGATTTCCTCTAGTGCAGGGAATGCGATCTGTAATAGATCGACTTGCGGCTCTAGGCGTTACACGCGAGAGGCTTAGGATTCCCTTTACTGTAGGGAATGCAATCTGTAATAGATCGACTTTCGGCTCTAGGCGTTACACGCGAGAGGCTTACGATTCTCTTTAGTGCAGAGAATGCGATCTGTAATAGATCGACTTGCGGCTCTAGGCGTAATACGCGAGAGGCTTAGGATTTCCTCTAGTGCAGGGAATGCGATCTGTAATAGATCGACTTGCGGCTCTAGGCGTTACACGCGAGAGACTTACAATTCTCTTTAGTGCAGGGAATGCGATCTGTAATAGATCGACTTGCGGCTCTAGGCGTTATGCGCGAGAGGATTACGATTCCCTTTACTGTAGGGAATGCAATCTGCAATAGATCGCCTTGCGCCTCTAGGCGTTATACGCGAGAGGCTTAGGATTTCCTTTAGTGCAGGGAATGCGATCTGTAATAGATCGACTTGCGGCTCTAGGCGTAATACGCGAGAGGCTTAGGATTTCCTCTAGTGCAGGGAATGCGATCTGTGATAGATCGACTTGCGGCTCTAGGCGTAATACGAGAGACTTACAATTCTCTTTAGTGCAGGGAATGCGATCTGTAATAGATCGACTTGCGGCTCTAGGCGTAATACGCGAGAGGCTTAGGATTCCCTTTAGTATAGGGAATGCGATCTCTAATAGATCGACTTGCGGCTCTAGGCGTTACACGCGAGAGGCTTACGATTCTCTTTAGTGCAGGGAATGCGATCTGTAATAGATCGACTTGCGGCTCTAGGCGTTACACGCTAGAGGCTTAGGATTCCCTTTAGTATAGTGAATGCGATCTGTGATAGATCGACTTGCGGCTCTAGGCGTTACACGCGAGAGGCTTAGGATTCCCTTTAGTATAGGGAATGCGATCTATAACAGATCGACTTTCGGCTCTAGGCGTTACACGCGAGAGGCTTAGGATTCCCTTTAGTATAGGGAATGCGATCTGTAATAGATCGACTTGCGGCTCTAGGCGTTACACGCGAGAGGCTTAGGATTTCCTTTAGTGCAGGGAATGCGATCTGTAATAGATCGACTTGCGGCTCTAGGCGTAATACGCGAGAGGCTTACGATTCTCTTTAGTGCAGGGAATGCGATCTGTAATAGATCGACTTGCGGCTCTAGGCGTTATGCGCGAGAGGATTACGATTCCCTTTACTGTAGGGAATGCAATCTGCAATAGATCGACTTGCGCCTCTAGGCGTTATACGCGAGAGGCTTACGATTCCCTTTAGTATAGGGAATGCGATCTGCAATAGATCGACTTGCGGCTCTAGGCGTTACACGCGAGAGGCTTAGGATTCCCTTTAGTGCAGGGAATGCGATCTGTAACAGATCGACTTGCGGCTCTAGGCGTAATACGCGAAAGGCTTAGGATTTCCTCTAGTGCAGGGAATGCGATCTGTGATAGATCGACTTGCGGCTCTAGGCGTTATGCGCGAGAGGATTAGGATTCCCTTTACTGTAGGGAATGCAATCTGCAATAGATCGACTTGCGGCTCTAGGCGTTATACGCGAGAGGCTTACGATTCCTTTTAGTGCAGGGAATGCGATCTGTAATAGATCGACTTGCGCCTCTAGGCGTTATACGCGAGAGGCTTACGATTCCCTTTAGTATAGGGAATGCGATCTGCAATAGATCGACTTGCGGCTCTAGGCGTAATACGCGAGAGGCTTACGATTCTCTTTAGTGCAGGGAATGCGATCTGTGATAGATCGACTTGCGGCTCTAGGCGTAATACGAGAGACTTACAATTCTCTTTAGTGCAGGGAATGCGATCTGTAATAGATCGACTTGCGGCTCTAGGCGTAATACGAGAGACTTACAATTCTCTTTAGTGCAGGGAATGCGATCTGTAATAGATCGACTTGCGGCTCTAGGCGTAATACGCGAGAGGCTTAGGATTTCCTTTAGTGCAGGGAATGCGATCTGTAATAGATCGACTTGCGGCTCTAGGCGTAATACGAGAGACTTACAATTCTCTTTAGTGCAGGGAATGCGATCTGTAATAGATCGACTTGCGGCTCTATGCGTTACACGCGAGAGGCTTAGGATTTCCTTTAGTGCAGGGAATGCGATCTGTAATAGATCGACTTGCGGCTCTAGGCGTAATACGCGAGAGGCTTACGATTCTCTTTAGTGCAGGGAATGCGATCTGTAATAGATCGACTTGCGGCTCTAGGCGTTATGCGCGAGAGGATTACGATTCCCTTTACTGTAGGGAATGCAATCTGCAATAGATCGACTTGCGCCTCTAGGCGTTATACGCGAGAGGCTTACGATTCCCTTTAGTATAGGGAATGCGATCTGCAATAGATCGACTTGCGGCTCTAGGCGTTACACGCGAGAGGCTTAGGATTCCCTTTAGTGCAGGGAATGCGATCTGTAATAGATCGACTTGCGGCTCTAGGCGTAATACGCGAGAGGCTTAGGATTTCCTCTAGTGCAGGGAATGCGATCTGTGATAGATCGACTTGCGGCTCTAGGCGTAATACGAGAGACTTACAATTCTCTTTAGTGCAGGGAATGCGATCTGTAATAGATCGACTTGCGGCTCTAGGCGTAATACGAGAGACTTACAATTCTCTTTAGTGCAGGGAATTCGATCTGTAATAGATCGACTTGCGGCTCTAGGCGTTACACGCGAGAGGCTTAGGATTCCCTTTACTGTAGGGAATGCAATCTGTAATAGATCGACTTGCGGCCCTAGGCGTAATACGAGAGACTTACAATTCTCTTTAGTGCAGGGAATGCGATCTGTAATAGATCGACTTGCGGCTCTAGGCGTTACACGCGAGAGGCTTAGGATTTCCTTTAGTGCAGGGAATGCGATCTGTAATAGATCGACTTGCGGCTCTAGGCGTAATACGCGAGAGGCTTACGATTCTCTTTAGTGCAGGGAATGCGATCTGTAATAGATCGACTTGCGGCTCTAGGCGTTATGCGCGAGAGGATTACGATTCCCTTTACTGTAGGGAATGCAATCTGCAATAGATCGACTTGCGCCTCTAGGCGTTATACGCGAGAGGCTTACGATTTCCTTTAGTATAGGGAATGCGATCTGCAATAGATCGACTTGCGGCTCTAGGCGTTACACGCGAGAGGCTTAGGATTTCCTTTAGTGCAGGGAATGCGATCTGTAATAGATCGACTTGCGGCTCTAGGCGTAATACGCGAGAGGCTTACGATTCTCTTTAGTGCAGGGAATGCGATCTGTAATAGATCGACTTGCGGCTCTAGGCGTTATGCGCGAGAGGATTACGATTCCCTTTACTGTAGGGAATGCAATCTGCAATAGATCGACTTGCGCCTCTAGGCGTTATACGCGAGAGGCTTACGATTCCCTTTAGTATAGGGAATGCGATCTGCAATAGATCGACTTGCGGCTCTAGGCGTTACACGCGAGAGGCTTAGGATTCCCTTTAGTGCAGGGAATGCGATCTGTAATAGATCGACTTGCGGCTCTAGGCGTAATACGCGAGAGGCTTAGGATTTCCTCTAGTGCAGGGAATGCGATCTGTGATAGATCGACTTGCGGCTCTAGGCGTAATACGAGAGACTTACAATTCTCTTTAGTGCAGGGAATGCGATCTGTAATAGATCGACTTGCGGCTCTAGGCGTAATACGAGAGACTTACAATTCTCTTTAGTGCAGGGAATGCGATCTGTAATAGATCGACTTGCGGCTCTAGGCGTTACACGCGAGAGGCTTAGGATTCCCTTTACTGTAGGGAATGCAATCTGTAATAGATCGACTTGCGGCTCTAGGCGTAATACGAGAGACTTACAATTCTCTTTAGTGCAGGGAATGCGATCTGTAATAGATCGACTTGCGGCTCTAGGCGTTACACGCGAGAGGCTTAGGATTTCCTTTAGTGCAGGGAATGCGATCTGTAATAGATCGACTTGCGGCTCTAGGCGTAATACGCGAGAGGCTTACGATTCTCTTTAGTGCAGGGAATGCGATCTGTAATAGATCGACTTGCGGCTCTAGGCGTTATGCGCGAGAGGATTACGATTCCCTTTACTGTAGGGAATGCAATCTGCAATAGATCGACTTGCGCCTCTAGGCGTTATACGCGAGAGGCTTACGATTTCCTTTAGTATAGGGAATGCGATCTGCAATAGATCGACTTGCGGCTCTAGGCGTTACACGCGAGAGGCTTAGGATTCCCTTTACTGTAGGGAATGCGATCTGTAATAGATCGACTTGCGGCTCTAGGCGTTACACGCGAGAGGCTTAGGATTTCCTTTAGTGCAGGGAATGCGATCTGTAATAGATCGACTTGCGGCTCTAGGCGTAATACGCGAGAGGCTTACGATTCTCTTTAGTGCAGGGAATGCGATCTGTAATAGATCGACTTGCGGCTCTAGGCGTTATGCGCGAGAGGATTAGGATTCCCTTTACTGTAGGGAATGCAATCTGCAATAGATCGACTTGCGCCTCTAGGCGTTATACGCGAGAGGCTTACGATTCCTTTTAGTGCAGGGAATGCGATCTGTAATAGATCGACTTGCGGCTCTAGGCGTAATACGCGAGAGGCTTAGGATTTCCTTTAGTGCAGGGAATGCGATCTGTAATAGATCGACTTGCGGCTCTAGGCATTATGCGCGAGAGGGTTACGATTCCCTTTACTGTAGGGAATGCAATCTGCAATAGATCGACTTGCGTCTCTAGGCGTTATACGCGAGAGGCTTACGATTCCCTTTAGTATAGGGAATGCGATCTGCAATAGATCGACTTGCGGCTCTAGGCGTTACACGCGAGAGGCTTAGGATTCCCTTTACTGTAGGGAATGCAATCTGTAATAGATCGACTTGCGGCTCTAGGCGTTACACGCGAGAGGCTTAGGATTTCCTTTAGTGCAGGGAATGCGATCTGTAATAGATCGACTTGCGGCTCTAGGCGTAATACGCGAGAGGCTTAGGATTTCCTCTTGTGCAGGGAATGCGATCTGTGATAGATCGACTTGCGGCTCTAGGCGTAATACGAGAGACTTACAATTCTCTTTAGTGCAGGGAATGCGATCTGTAATAGATCGACTTGCGGCTCTAGGCGTAATACGCGAGAGGCTTAGGATTTCCTCTTGTGCAGGGAATGCGATCTGTGATAGATCGACTTGCGGCTCTAGGCGTAATACGAGAGACTTACAATTCTCTTTAGTGCAGGGAATGCGATCTGTAATAGATCGACTTGCGGCTCTAGGCGTAATACGCGAGAGGCTTAGGATTCCCTTTAGTATAGGGAATGCGATCTGCAATAGATCGACTTGCGGCTCTAGGCGTTACACGCGAGAGGCTTAGGATTCCCTTTACTGTAGGGAATGCGATCTGTAATAGATCGACTTGCGGCTCTAGGCGTTACACGCGAGAGGCTTAGGATTTCCTTTAGTGCAGGGAATGCGATCTGCAATAGATCGACTTGCGGCTCTAGGCGTTACACGCGAGAGGCTTAGGATTCCCTTTACTGTAGGGAATGCGATCTGTGATAGATCGACTTGCGGCTCTAGGCGTAATACGAGAGACTTACAATTCTCTTTAGTGCAGGGAATGCGATCTGTAATAGATCGACTTGCGGCTCTAGGCGTAATACGCGAGAGGCTTAGGATTCCCTTTAGTATAGGGAATGCGATCTGCAATAGATCGACTTGCGGCTCTAGGCGTAATACGAGAGACTTACAATTCTCTTTAGTGCAGGGAATGCGATCTGTAATAGATCGACTTGCGGCTCTAGGCGTTATGCGCGAGAGGATTACGATTCCCTTTACTGTAGGGAATGCAATCTGCAATAGATCGACTTGCGCCTCTAGGCGTTATACGCGAGAGGCTTACGATTTCCTTTAGTATAGGGAATGCGATCTGCAATAGATCGACTTGCGGCTCTAGGCGTTACACGCGAGAGGCTTAGGATTCCCTTTACTGTAGGGAATGCGATCTGTAATAGATCGACTTGCGGCTCTAGGCGTTACACGCGAGAGGCTTAGGATTTCCTTTAGTGCAGGGAATGCGATCTGTAATAGATCGACTTGCGGCTCTAGGCGTAATACGCGAGAGGCTTACGATTCTCTTTAGTGCAGGGAATGCGATCTGTAATAGATCGACTTGCGGCTCTAGGCGTTATGCGCGAGAGGATTAGGATTCCCTTTACTGTAGGGAATGCAATCTGCAATAGATCGACTTGCGCCTCTAGGCGTTATACGCGAGAGGCCTACGATTCCTTTTAGTGCAGGGAATGCGATCTGTAATAGATCGACTTGCGGCTCTAGGCGTAATACGCGAGAGGCTTAGGATTTCCTTTAGTGCAGGGAATGCGATCTGTAATAGATCGACTTGCGGCTCTAGGCGTAATACGCGAGAGGCTTAGGATTCCCTTTAGTATAGGGAATGCGATCTATAACAGATCGACTTGCTGCTCTAGGCGTAATACGCGAGAGGCTTACGATTCTCTTTAGTGCAGGGAATGCGATCTGTAATAGATCGACTTGCGGCTCTAGGCGTTACACGCTAGAGGCTTAGGATTCCCTTTAGTATAGTGAATGCTATCTGTAATAGATCGACTTGCGGCTCTAGGCATTATGCGCGAGAGGATTACGATTCCCTTTACTGTAGGGAATGCAATCTGCAATAGATCGACTTGCGCCTCTAGGCGTTATACGCGAGAGGCTTACGATTCCCTTTAGTGCAGGGAATGCGATCTGTAATAGATCGACTTGCGGCTCTAGGCGTAATACGCGAGAGGCTTAGGATTTCCTTTAGTGCAGGGAATGCGATCTGTAATAGATCGACTTGCGGCTCTAGGCGTAATACGAGAGACTTACAATTCTCTTTAGTGCAGGGAATGCGATCTGTAATAGATCGACTTGCGGCTCTAGGCGTAATACGCGAGAGGCTTAGGACTCCCTTTAGTATAGGGAATGCGATCTCTAATAGATCGACTTGCGGCTCTAGGCGTTACACGCGAGAGGCTTAGGATTTCCTTTAGTATAGTGAATGCGATCTGTAATAGATCGACTTGCGGCTCTAGGCATTATGCGCGAGAGGATTACGATTCCCTTTACTGTAGGGAATGCAATCTGCAATAGATCGACTTGCGTCTCTAGGCGTTATACGCGAGAGGCTTACGATTCCCTTTAGTATAGGGAATGCGATCTGCAATAGATCGACTTGCGGCTCTAGGCGTTACACGCGAGAGGCTTAGGATTCCCTTTACTGTAGGGAATGCAATCTGTAATAGATCGACTTGCGGCTCTAGGCGTTACACGCGAGAGGCTTAGGATTTCCTTTAGTGCAGGGAATGCGATCTGTAATAGATCGACTTGCGGCTCTAGGCGTAATACGCGAGAGGCTTAGGATTTCCTCTTGTGCAGGGAATGCGATCTGTGATAGATCGACTTGCGGCTCTAGGCGTAATACGAGAGACTTACAATTCTCTTTAGTGCAGGGAATGCGATCTGTAATAGATCGACTTGCGGCTCTAGGCGTAATACGCGAGAGGCTTAGGATTTCCTCTTGTGCAGGGAATGCGATCTGTGATAGATCGACTTGCGGCTCTAGGCGTAATACGAGAGACTTACAATTCTCTTTAGTGCAGGGAATGCGATCTGTAATAGATCGACTTGCGGCTCTAGGCGTAATACGCGAGAGGCTTAGGATTCCCTTTAGTATAGGGAATGCGATCTGCAATAGATCGACTTGCGGCTCTAGGCGTTACACGCGAGAGGCTTAGGATTCCCTTTACTGTAGGGAATGCGATCTGTAATAGATCGACTTGCGGCTCTAGGCGTTACACGCGAGAGGCTTAGGATTTCCTTTAGTGCAGGGAATGCGATCTGTAATAGATCGACTTGCGGCTCTAGGCGTAATACGCGAGAGGCTTACGATTCTCTTTAGTGCAGGGAATGCGATCTGTAATAGATCGACTTGCGGCTCTAGGCGTTATGCGCGAGAGGATTAGGATTCCCTTTACTGTAGGGAATGCAATCTGCAATAGATCGACTTGCGCCTCTAGGCGTTATACGCGAGAGGCCTACGATTCCTTTTAGTGCAGGGAATGCGATCTGTAATAGATCGACTTGCGGCTCTAGGCGTAATACGCGAGAGGCTTAGGATTTCCTTTAGTGCAGGGAATGCGATCTGTAATAGATCGACTTGCGGCTCTAGGCGTAATACGCGAGAGGCTTAGGATTCCCTTTAGTATAGGGAATGCGATCTATAACAGATCGACTTGCTGCTCTAGGCGTAATACGCGAGAGGCTTACGATTCTCTTTAGTGCAGGGAATGCGATCTGTAATAGATCGACTTGCGGCTCTAGGCGTTACACGCTAGAGGCTTAGGATTCCCTTTAGTATAGTGAATGCTATCTGTAATAGATCGACTTGCGGCTCTAGGCATTATGCGCGAGAGGATTACGATTCCCTTTACTGTAGGGAATGCAATCTGCAATAGATCGACTTGCGCCTCTAGGCGTTATACGCGAGAGGCTTACGATTCCCTTTAGTGCAGGGAATGCGATCTGTAATAGATCGACTTGCGGCTCTAGGCGTAATACGCGAGAGGCTTAGGATTTCCTTTAGTGCAGGGAATGCGATCTGTAATAGATCGACTTGCGGCTCTAGGCGTAATACGAGAGACTTACAATTCTCTTTAGTGCAGGGAATGCGATCTGTAATAGATCGACTTGCGGCTCTAGGCGTAATACGCGAGAGGCTTAGGACTCCCTTTAGTATAGGGAATGCGATCTCTAATAGATCGACTTGCGGCTCTAGGCGTTACACGCGAGAGGCTTAGGATTTCCTTTAGTATAGTGAATGCGATCTGTAATAGATCGACTTGCGGCTCTAGGCATTATGCGCGAGAGGATTACGATTCCCTTTACTGTAGGGAATGCAATCTGCAATAGATCGACTTGCGTCTCTAGGCGTTATACGCGAGAGGCTTACGATTCCCTTTAGTATAGGGAATGCGATCTGCAATAGATCGACTTGCGGCTCTAGGCGTTACACGCGAGAGGCTTAGGATTCCCTTTACTGTAGGGAATGCAATCTGTAATAGATCGACTTGCGGCTCTAGGCGTTACACGCGAGAGGCTTAGGATTTCCTTTAGTGCAGGGAATGCGATCTGTAATAGATCGACTTGCGGCTCTAGGCGTAATACGCGAGAGGCTTAGGATTTCCTCTTGTGCAGGGAATGCGATCTGTGATAGATCGACTTGCGGCTCTAGGCGTAATACGAGAGACTTACAATTCTCTTTAGTGCAGGGAATGCGATCTGTAATAGATCGACTTGCGGCTCTAGGCGTAATACGCGAGAGGCTTAGGATTTCCTCTTGTGCAGGGAATGCGATCTGTGATAGATCGACTTGCGGCTCTAGGCGTAATACGAGAGACTTACAATTCTCTTTAGTGCAGGGAATGCGATCTGTAATAGATCGACTTGCGGCTCTAGGCGTAATACGCGAGAGGCTTAGGATTCCCTTTAGTATAGGGAATGCGATCTGCAATAGATCGACTTGCGGCTCTAGGCGTTACACGCGAGAGGCTTAGGATTCCCTTTACTGTAGGGAATGCAATCTGTAATAGATCGACTTGCGGCTCTAGGCGTAATACGAGAGACTTACAATTCTCTTTAGTGCAGGGAATGCGATCTGTAATAGATCGACTTGCGGCTCTAGGCGTTACACGCGAGAGGCTTAGGATTTCCTTTAGTGCAGGGAATGCGATCTGTAATAGATCGACTTGCGGCTCTAGGCGTAATACGCGAGAGGCTTACAATTCTCTTTAGTGCAGGGAATGCGATCTGTAATAGATCGACTTGCGGCTCTAGGCGTTATGCGCGAGAGGATTACGATTCCCTTTACTGTAGGGAATGCAATCTGCAATAGATCGACTTGCGCCTCTAGGCGTTATACGCGAGAGGCTTACGATTCCCTTTAGTATAGGGAATGCGATCTGCAATAGATCGACTTGCGGCTCTAGGCGTTACACGCGAGAGGCTTAGGATTCCCTTTACTGTAGGGAATGCAATCTGTAATAGATCGACTTGCGGCTCTAGGCGTTACACGCGAGAGGCTTAGGATTTTCTTAAGTATAGGGAATGCGATCTGTAATAGATCGACTTGCGGCTCTAGGCGTTACACGCGAGAGGCTTAGGATTCCCTTTGCTGTAGGGAATGCAATCTGTAATAGATCGACCTGCGGCTCTAGGCGTTACACGCGAGAGGCTTAGGATTCCCTTTACTGTAGGGAATGCAATCTGTAATAGATCGACTTGCGGCCCTAGGCGTTACACGCGAGAGGCTTAGGATTTCCTTTAGTATAGGGAATGCGATCTGTAATAGATCGACTTGCGGCTCTAGGCGTTATGCGCGAGAGGCTTACGATTCCCTTTAGTATAGGGAATGCGATCTGCAATAGATCGACTTGCGGCTCTAGGCGTTACACGCGAGAGGCTTAGGATTCCCTTTACTGTAGGGAATGCAATCTGCAATAGATCGACTTGCGCCTCTAGGCGTTATACGCGAGAGGCTTACGATTCCCTTTAGTATAGGGAATGCAATCTGCAATAGATCGACTTGCGCCTCTAGGCGTTATACGCGAGAGGCTTACGATTCTCTTTAGTGCAGGGAATGCGATCTGTAATAGATCGACTTGCGGCTCTAGGCGTAATACGAGAGACTTACAATTCTCTTTAGTGCAGGGAATGCGATCTGTAATAGATCGACTTGCGGCTCTAGGCGTTACACGCGAGAGGCTTAGGATTTCCTTTAGTATAGTGAATGCGATCTGTAATAGATCGACTTGCGGCTCTAGGCATTATGCGCGAGAGGATTACGATTCCCTTTACTGTAGGGAATGCAATCTGTAATAGATCGACTTGCGGCCCTAGGCGTTACACGCGAGAGGCTTAGGATTTCCTTTAGTATAGGGAATGCGATCTGTTATAGATCGACTTGCGGCTCTAGGCGTTATGCGCGAGAGGCTTACGATTCCCTTTACTATAGAGAATGCGATCTGCAATAGATCGACTTGCGCCTCTAGGCGTTATACGCGAGAGGCTTACGATTCCCTTTAGTGCAGGGAATGCGATCTGTAATAGATCGACTTGCGGCTCTAGGCGTAATACGCGAGAGGCTTAGGATTCCCTTTAGTATAGGGAATGCGATCTATAACAGATCGACTTGCTGCTCTAGGCGTAATACGCGAGAGGCTTACGATTCTCTTTAGTGCAGAGAATGCGATCTGTAATAGATCGACTTGCGGCTCTAGGCGTTACACGCGAGAGGCTTAGGATTTCCTTTAGTATAGTGAATGCGATCTGTAATAGATCGACTTGCGGCTCTAGGCATTATGCGCGAGAGGATTACGATTCCCTTTACTGTAGGGAATGCAATCTGTAATAGATCGACTTGCGGCCCTAGGCGTTACACGCGAGAGGCTTAGGATTTCCTTTAGTATAGGGAATGCGATCTGTTATAGATCGACTTGCGGCTCTAGGCGTTATGCGCGAGAGGCTTACGATTCCCTTTACTATAGAGAATGCGATCTGCAATAGATCGACTTGCGCCTCTAGGCGTTATACGCGAGAGGCTTACGATTCCCTTTAGTGCAGGGAATGCGATCTGTAATAGATCGACTTGCGGCTCTAGGCGTAATACGCGAGAGGCTTAGGATTCCCTTTAGTATAGGGAATGCGATCTATAACAGATCGACTTGCTGCTCTAGGCGTAATACGCGAGAGGCTTACGATTCTCTTTAGTGCAGAGAATGCGATCTGTAATAGATCGACTTGCGGCTCTAGGCGTTACACGCGAGAGGCTTAGGATTCCCTTTACTGTAGGGAATGCAATCTGCAATAGATCGACTTGCGCCTCTAGGCGTTATACGCGAGAGGCTTACGATTCCCTTTAGTATAGGGAATGCGATCTGCAATAGATCGACTTGCGGCTCTAGGCGTTACACGCGAGAGGCTTAGGATTCCCTTTACTGTAGGGAATGCAATCTGTAATAGATCGACTTGCGGCTCTAGGCGTTACACGCGAGAGGCTTAGGATTTTCTTAAGTATAGGGAATGCGATCTGTAATAGATCGACCTGCGGCTCTAGGCGTTACACGCGAGAGGCTTAGGATTCCCTTTACTGTAGGGAATGCAATCTGTAATAGATCGACTTGCGGCCCTAGGCGTTACACGCGAGAGGCTTAGGATTTCCTTTAGTATAGGGAATGCGATCTGTAATAGATCGACTTGCGGCTCTAGGCGTTATGCGCGAGAGGCTTACGATTCCCTTTAGTATAGGGAATGCGATCTGCAATAGATCGACTTGCGGCTCTAGGCGTTACACGCGAGAGGCTTAGGATTCCCTTTACTGTAGGGAATGCAATCTGCAATAGATCGACTTGCGCCTCTAGGCGTTATACGCGAGAGGCTTACGATTCCCTTTAGTATAGGGAATGCAATCTGCAATAGATCGACTTGCGCCTCTAGGCGTTATACGCGAGAGGCTTACGATTCTCTTTAGTGCAGGGAATGCGATCTGTAATAGATCGACTTGCGGCTCTAGGCGTAATACGAGAGACTTACAATTCTCTTTAGTGCAGGGAATGCGATCTGTAATAGATCGACTTGCGGCTCTAGGCGTTACACGCGAGAGGCTTAGGATTTCCTTTAGTATAGTGAATGCGATCTGTAATAGATCGACTTGCGGCTCTAGGCATTATGCGCGAGAGGATTACGATTCCCTTTACTGTAGGGAATGCAATCTGTAATAGATCGACTTGCGGCCCTAGGCGTTACACGCGAGAGGCTTAGGATTTCCTTTAGTATAGGGAATGCGATCTGTTATAGATCGACTTGCGGCTCTAGGCGTTATGCGCGAGAGGCTTACGATTCCCTTTACTATAGAGAATGCGATCTGCAATAGATCGACTTGCGCCTCTAGGCGTTATACGCGAGAGGCTTACGATTCCCTTTAGTGCAGGGAATGCGATCTGTAATAGATCGACTTGCGGCTCTAGGCGTAATACGCGAGAGGCTTAGGATTCCCTTTAGTATAGGGAATGCGATCTATAACAGATCGACTTGCTGCTCTAGGCGTAATACGCGAAAGGCTTACGATTCTCTTTAGTGCAGAGAATGCGATCTGTAATAGATCGACTTGCGGCTCTAGGCGTTACACGCGAGAGGCTTAGGATTCCCTTTACTGTAGGGAATGCAATCTGCAATAGATCGACTTGCGCCTCTAGGCGTTATACGCGAGAGGCTTACGATTCCCTTTAGTATAGGGAATGCAATCTGCAATAGATCGACTTGCGCCTCTAGGCGTTATACGCGAGAGGCTTACGATTAACTTTAGTGCAGGGAATGCGATCTGTAATAGATCGACTTGCGCCTCTAGGCGTTATACGCTAGAGGCTTAGGATTCCCTTTAGTATAGTGAATGCGATCTGTAATAGATCGACTTGCGGCTCTAGGCATTATGCGCGAGAGGATTACGATTCCCTTTACTGTAGGGAATGCAATCTGCAATAGATCGCCTTGCGCCTCTAGGCGTTATACGCGAGAGGCTTACGATTCCTTTTAGTGCAGGGAATGCGATCTGTAATAGATCGACTTGCGGCTCTAGGCGTAATACGCGAGAGGCTTAGGATTTCCTTTAGTGCAGGGAATGCGATCTGTAATAGATCGACTTGCGGCTCTAGGCGTAATACGAGAGACTTACAATTCTCTTTAGTGCAGGGAATGCGATCTGTAATAGATCGACTTGCGGCTCTAGGCGTAATAAGCGAGAGGCTTAGGATTCCCTTTAGTATAGGGAATGCGATCTATAACAGATCGACTTGCTGCTCTAGGCGTAATACGCGAGAGGCTTACGATTCTCTTTAGTGCAGGGAATGCGATCTGTAATAGATCGACTTGCGGCTCTAGGCGTTACACGCTAGAGGCTTAGGATTCCCTTTAGTATAGTGAATGCGATCTGTGATAGATCGACTTGCGGCTCTAGGCGTTACACGCGAGAGGCTTAGGATTCCCTTTACTGTAGGGAATGCAATCTGTAATAGATCGACTTTCGGCTCTAGGCGTTACACGCGAGAGGCTTAGGATTTCCTTTAGTGCAGGGAATGCGATCTGTAATAGATCGACTTGCGGCTCTAGGCGTAATACGAGAGACTTACAATTCTCTTTAGTGCAGAGAATGCGATCTGTAATAGATCGACTTGCGGCTCTAGGCGTTACACGCGAGAGGCTTAGGATTCCCTTTACTGTAGGGAATGCAATCTGCAATAGATCGCCTTGCGCCTCTAGGCGTTATACGCTAGAGGCTTAGGATTCCCTTTAGTATAGTGAATGCGATCTGTAATAGATCGACTTGCGGCTCTAGGCATTATGCGCGAGAGGATTACGATTCCCTTTACTGTAGGGAATGCAATCTGCAATAGATCGCCTTGCGCCTCTAGGCGTTATACGCGAGAGGCTTACGATTCCTTTTAGTGCAGGGAATGCGATCTGTAATAGATCGACTTGCGGCTCTAGGCGTAATACGCGAGAGGCTTACGATTCTCTTTAGTGCAGGGAATGCGATCTGTAATAGATCGACTTGCGGCTCTAGGCGTTATGCGCGAGAGGATTAGGATTCCCTTTACTGTAGGGAATGCAATCTGCAATAGATCGACTTGCGCCTCTAGGCGTTATACGCGAGAGGCTTACGATTCCTTTTAGTGCAGGGAATGCGATCTGTAATAGATCGACTTGCGGCTCTAGGCGTAATACGCGAGAGGCTTAGGATTTCCTTTAGTGCAGGGAATGCGATCTGTAATAGATCGACTTGCGGCTCTAGGCGTAATACGAGAGACTTACAATTCTCTTTAGTGCAGGGAATGCGATCTGTAATAGATCGACTTGCGGCTCTAGGCGTAATACGCGAGAGGCTTAGGACTCCCTTTAGTATAGGGAATGCGATCTCTAATAGATCGACTTGCGGCTCTAGGCGTTACACGCGAGAGGCTTAGGATTTCCTTTAGTATAGTGAATGCGATCTGTAATAGATCGACTTGCGGCTCTAGGCATTATGCGCGAGAGGGTTACGATTCCCTTTACTGTAGGGAATGCAATCTGCAATAGATCGACTTGCGTCTCTAGGCGTTATACGCGAGAGGCTTACGATTCCCTTTAGTATAGGGAATGCGATCTGCAATAGATCGACTTGCGGCTCTAGGCGTTACACGCGAGAGGCTTAGGATTCCCTTTACTGTAGGGAATGCAATCTGTAATAGATCGACTTGCGGCTCTAGGCGTTACACGCGAGAGGCTTAGGATTCCCTTTACTGTAGGGAATGCGATCTGTAATAGATCGACTTGCGGCTCTAGGCGTTACACGCGAGAGGCTTAGGATTCCCTTTACTGTAGGGAATGCGATCTGTAATAGATCGACTTGCGGCTCTAGGCGTAATACGCGAGAGGCTTAGGATTTCCTCTTGTGCAGGGAATGCGATCTGTGATAGATCGACTTGCGGCTCTAGGCGTAATACGAGAGACTTACAATTCTCTTTAGTGCAGGGAATGCGATCTGCAATAGATCGCCTTGCGCCTCTAGGCGTAATACGAGAGACTTACAATTCTCTTTAGTGCAGGGAATGCGATCTGTAATAGATCGACTTGCGGCTCTAGGCGTAATACGCGAGAGGCTTAGGACTCCCTTTAGTATAGGGAATGCGATCTCTAATAGATCGACTTGCGGCTCTAGGCGTTACACGCGAGAGGCTTAGGATTTCCTTTAGTATAGTGAATGCGATCTGTAATAGATCGACTTGCGGCTCTAGGCATTATGCGCGAGAGGGTTACGATTCCCTTTACTGTAGGGAATGCAATCTGCAATAGATCGACTTGCGTCTCTAGGCGTTATACGCGAGAGGCTTAGGATTCCCTTTAGTATAGTGAATGCGATCTGTAATAGATCGACTTGCGGCTCTAGGCATTATGCGCGAGAGGATTACGATTCCCTTTACTGTAGGGAATGCAATCTGCAATAGATCGCCTTGCGCCTCTAGGCGTTATACGCGAGAGGCTTACGATTCCTTTTAGTGCAGGGAATGCGATCTGTAATAGATCGACTTGCGGCTCTAGGCGTAATACGCGAGAGGCTTACGATTCTCTTTAGTGCAGGGAATGCGATCTGTAATAGATCGACTTGCGGCTCTAGGCGTAATACGCGAGAGGCTTAGGATTTCCTCTTGTGCAGGGAATGCGATCTGTGATAGATCGACTTGCGGCTCTAGGCGTAATACGAGAGACTTACAATTCTCTTTAGTGCAGGGAATGCGATCTGTAATAGATCGACTTGCGGCTCTAGGCGTAATACGCGAGAGGCTTAGGATTTCCTCTTGTGCAGGGAATGCGATCTGTGATAGATCGACTTGCGGCTCTAGGCGTAATACGAGAGACTTACAATTCTCTTTAGTGCAGGGAATGCGATCTGTAATAGATCGACTTGCGGCTCTAGGCGTAATACGCGAGAGGCTTAGGATTCCCTTTAGTATAGGGAATGCGATCTGCAATAGATCGACTTGCGGCTCTAGGCGTTACACGCGAGAGGCTTAGGATTCCCTTTACTGTAGGGAATGCGATCTGTAATAGATCGACTTGCGGCTCTAGGCGTTACACGCGAGAGGCTTAGGATTTCCTTTAGTGCAGGGAATGCGATCTGTAATAGATCGACTTGCGGCTCTAGGCGTAATACGCGAGAGGCTTACGATTCTCTTTAGTGCAGGGAATGCGATCTGTAATAGATCGACTTGCGGCTCTAGGCGTTATGCGCGAGAGGATTACGATTCCCTTTACTGTAGGGAATGCAATCTGCAATAGATCGACTTGCGCCTCTAGGCGTTATACGCGAGAGGCTTACGATTTCCTTTAGTATAGGGAATGCGATCTGCAATAGATCGACTTGCGGCTCTAGGCGTTACACGCGAGAGGCTTAGGATTCCCTTTACTGTAGGGAATGCGATCTGTAATAGATCGACTTGCGGCTCTAGGCGTTACACGCGAGAGGCTTAGGATTTCCTTTAGTGCAGGGAATGCGATCTGTAATAGATCGACTTGCGGCTCTAGGCGTAATACGCGAGAGGCTTACGATTCTCTTTAGTGCAGGGAATGCGATCTGTAATAGATCGACTTGCGGCTCTAGGCGTTATGCGCGAGAGGATTAGGATTCCCTTTACTGTAGGGAATGCAATCTGCAATAGATCGACTTGCGCCTCTAGGCGTTATACGCGAGAGGCTTACGATTCCTTTTAGTGCAGGGAATGCGATCTGTAATAGATCGACTTGCGGCTCTAGGCGTAATACGCGAGAGGCTTAGGATTTCCTTTAGTGCAGGGAATGCGATCTGTAATAGATCGACTTGCGGCTCTAGGCGTAATACGCGAGAGGCTTAGGATTCCCTTTAGTATAGGGAATGCGATCTATAACAGATCGACTTGCTGCTCTAGGCGTAATACGCGAGAGGCTTACGATTCTCTTTAGTGCAGGGAATGCGATCTGTAATAGATCGACTTGCGGCTCTAGGCGTTACACGCTAGAGGCTTAGGATTCCCTTTAGTATAGTGAATGCTATCTGTAATAGATCGACTTGCGGCTCTAGGCATTATGCGCGAGAGGATTACGATTCCCTTTACTGTAGGGAATGCAATCTGCAATAGATCGACTTGCGCCTCTAGGCGTTATACGCGAGAGGCTTACGATTCCCTTTAGTGCAGGGAATGCGATCTGTAATAGATCGACTTGCGGCTCTAGGCGTAATACGCGAGAGGCTTAGGATTTCCTTTAGTGCAGGGAATGCGATCTGTAATAGATCGACTTGCGGCTCTAGGCGTAATACGAGAGACTTACAATTCTCTTTAGTGCAGGGAATGCGATCTGTAATAGATCGACTTGCGGCTCTAGGCGTAATACGCGAGAGGCTTAGGACTCCCTTTAGTATAGGGAATGCGATCTCTAATAGATCGACTTGCGGCTCTAGGCGTTACACGCGAGAGGATTACGATTCCCTTTACTGTAGGGAATGCAATCTGCAATAGATCGACTTGCGCCTCTAGGCGTTATACGCGAGAGGCTTACGATTTCCTTTAGTATAGGGAATGCGATCTGCAATAGATCGACTTGCGGCTCTAGGCGTTACACGCGAGAGGCTTAGGATTCCCTTTACTGTAGGGAATGCGATCAGTAATAGATCGACTTGCGGCTCTAGGCGTTACACGCGAGAGGCTTAGGATTTCCTTTAGTGCAGGGAATGCGATCTGTAATAGATCGACTTGCGGCTCTAGGCGTAATACGCGAGAGGCTTACGATTCTCTTTAGTGCAGGGAATGCGATCTGTAATAGATCGACTTGCGGCTCTAGGCGTTATGCGCGAGAGGATTAGGATTCCCTTTACTGTAGGGAATGCAATCTGCAATAGATCGACTTGCGCCTCTAGGCGTTATACGCGAGAGGCTTACGATTCCTTTTAGTGCAGGGAATGCGATCTGTAATAGATCGACTTGCGGCTCTAGGCGTAATACGCGAGAGGCTTAGGATTTCCTTTAGTGCAGGGAATGCGATCTGTAATAGATCGACTTGCGGCTCTAGGCGTTACACGCGAGAGGCTTAGGATTTCCTTTAGTGCAGGGAATGCGATCTGTAATAGATCGACTTGCGGCTCTAGGCGTAATACGCGAGAGGCTTACGATTCTCTTTAGTGCAGGGAATGCGATCTGTAATAGATCGACTTGCGGCTCTAGGCGTTATGCGCGAGAGGATTAGGATTCCCTTTACTGTAGGGAATGCAATCTGCAATAGATCGACTTGCGCCTCTAGGCGTTATACGCGAGAGGCTTACGATTCCTTTTAGTGCAGGGAATGCGATCTGTAATAGATCGACTTGCGCCTCTAGGCGTTATACGCGAGAGGCTTACGATTCCCTTTAGTGCAGGGAATGCGATCTGTAATAGATCGACTTGCGGCTCTAGGCGTAATACGCGAGAGGCTTAGGATTTCCTTTAGTGCAGGGAATGCGATCTGTAATAGATCGACTTGCGGCTCTAGGCGTAATACGCGAGAGGCTTACGATTCTCTTTAGTGCAGGGAATGCGATCTGTAATAGATCGACTTGCGGCTCTAGGCGTTATGCGCGAGAGGATTAGGATTCCCTTTACTGTAGGGAATGCAATCTGCAATAGATCGACTTGCGCCTCTAGGCGTTATACGCGAGAGGCTTACGATTCCTTTTAGTGCAGGGAATGCGATCTGTAATAGATCGACTTGCGGCTCTAGGCGTAATACGCGAGAGGCTTAGGATTTCCTTTAGTGCAGGGAATGCGATCTGTAATAGATCGACTTGCGGCTCTAGGCGTAATACGCGAGAGGCTTAGGATTCCCTTTAGTATAGGGAATGCGATCTATAACAGATCGACTTGCTGCTCTAGGCGTAATACGCGAGAGGCTTACGATTCTCTTTAGTGCAGGGAATGCGATCTGTAATAGATCGACTTGCGGCTCTAGGCGTTACACGCTAGAGGCTTAGGATTCCCTTTAGTATAGTGAATGCTATCTGTAATAGATCGACTTGCGGCTCTAGGCATTATGCGCGAGAGGATTACGATTCCCTTTACTGTAGGGAATGCAATCTGCAATAGATCGACTTGCGCCTCTAGGCGTTATACGCGAGAGGCTTACGATTCCCTTTAGTGCAGGGAATGCGATCTGTAATAGATCGACTTGCGGCTCTAGGCGTAATACGCGAGAGGCTTAGGATTTCCTTTAGTGCAGGGAATGCGATCTGTAATAGATCGACTTGCGGCTCTAGGCGTAATACGAGAGACTTACAATTCTCTTTAGTGCAGGGAATGCAATCTGCAATAGATCGACTTGCGCCTCTAGGCGTTATACGCGAGAGGCTTACGATTTCCTTTAGTATAGGGAATGCGATCTGCAATAGATCGACTTGCGGCTCTAGGCGTTACACGCGAGAGGCTTAGGATTCCCTTTACTGTAGGGAATGCGATCTGTAATAGATCGACTTGCGGCTCTAGGCGTTACACGCGAGAGGCTTAGGATTTCCTTTAGTGCAGGGAATGCGATCTGTAATAGATCGACTTGCGGCTCTAGGCGTAATACGCGAGAGGCTTACGATTCTCTTTAGTGCAGGGAATGCGATCTGTAATAGATCGACTTGCGGCTCTAGGCGTTATGCGCGAGAGGATTAGGATTCCCTTTACTGTAGGGAATGCAATCTGCAATAGATCGACTTGCGCCTCTAGGCGTTATACGCGAGAGGCTTACGATTCCTTTTAGTGCAGGGAATGCGATCTGTAATAGATCGACTTGCGGCTCTAGGCGTAATACGCGAGAGGCTTAGGATTTCCTTTAGTGCAGGGAATGCGATCTGTAATAGATCGACTTGCGGCTCTAGGCGTAATACGCGAGAGGCTTAGGATTCCCTTTAGTATAGGGAATGCGATCTATAACAGATCGACTTGCTGCTCTAGGCGTAATACGCGAGAGGCTTACGATTCTCTTTAGTGCAGGGAATGCGATCTGTAATAGATCGACTTGCGGCTCTAGGCGTTACACGCTAGAGGCTTAGGATTCCCTTTAGTATAGTGAATGCTATCTGTAATAGATCGACTTGCGGCTCTAGGCATTATGCGCGAGAGGATTACGATTCCCTTTAGTATAGTGAATGCTATCTGTAATAGATCGACTTGCGGCTCTAGGCGTAATACGCGAGAGGCTTAGGATTTCCTTTAGTGCAGGGAATGCGATCTGTAATAGATCGACTTGCGGCTCTAGGCGTAATACGAGAGACTTACAATTCTCTTTAGTGCAGGGAATGCGATCTGTAATAGATCGACTTGCGGCTCTAGGCGTAATACGCGAGAGGCTTAGGACTCCCTTTAGTATAGGGAATGCGATCTCTAATAGATCGACTTGCGGCTCTAGGCGTTACACGCGAGAGGATTACGATTCCCTTTACTGTAGGGAATGCAATCTGCAATAGATCGACTTGCGCCTCTAGGCGTTATACGCGAGAGGCTTACGATTTCCTTTAGTATAGGGAATGCGATCTGCAATAGATCGACTTGCGGCTCTAGGCGTTACACGCGAGAGGCTTAGGATTCCCTTTACTGTAGGGAATGCGATCTGTAATAGATCGACTTGCGGCTCTAGGCGTTACACGCGAGAGGCTTAGGATTTCCTTTAGTGCAGGGAATGCGATCTGTAATAGATCGACTTTCGGCTCTAGGCGTAATACGCGAGAGGCTTACGATTCTCTTTAGTGCAGGGAATGCGATCTGTAATAGATCGACTTGCGGCTCTAGGCGTTATGCGCGAGAGGATTAGGATTCCCTTTACTGTAGGGAATGCAATCTGCAATAGATCGACTTGCGCCTCTAGGCGTTATACGCGAGAGGCTTACGATTCCTTTTAGTGCAGGGAATGCGATCTGTAATAGATCGACTTGCGGCTCTAGGCGTAATACGCGAGAGGCTTAGGATTTCCTTTAGTGCAGGGAATGCGATCTGTAATAGATCGACTTGCGGCTCTAGGCGTAATACGCGAGAGGCTTAGGATTCCCTTTAGTATAGGGAATGCGATCTATAACAGATCGACTTGCTGCTCTAGGCGTAATACGCGAGAGGCTTACGATTCTCTTTAGTGCAGGGAATGCGATCTGTAATAGATCGACTTGCGGCTCTAGGCGTTACACGCTAGAGGCTTAGGATTTCCTTTAGTATAGTGAATGCTATCTGTAATAGATCGACTTGCGGCTCTAGGCATTATGCGCGAGAGGATTACGATTCCCTTTACTGTAGGGAATGCAATCTGCAATAGATCGACTTGCGCCTCTAGGCGTTATACGCGAGAGGCTTACGATTCCCTTTAGTGCAGGGAATGCGATCTGTAATAGATCGACTTGCGGCTCTAGGCGTAATACGCGAGAGGCTTAGGATTTCCTTTAGTGCAGGGAATGCGATCTGTAATAGATCGACTTGCGGCTCTAGGCGTAATACGAGAGACTTACAATTCTCTTTAGTGCAGGGAATGCGATCTGTAATAGATCGACTTGCGGCTCTAGGCGTAATACGCGAGAGGCTTAGGACTCCCTTTAGTATAGGGAATGCGATCTCTAATAGATCGACTTGCGGCTCTAGGCGTTACACGCGAGAGGCTTAGGATTTCCTTTAGTATAGTGAATGCGATCTGTAATAGATCGACTTGCGGCTCTAGGCATTATGCGCGAGAGGATTACGATTCCCTTTACTGTAGGGAATGCAATCTGCAATAGATCGACTTGCGTCTCTAGGCGTTATACGCGAGAGGCTTACGATTCCCTTTAGTATAGGGAATGCGATCTGCAATAGATCGACTTGCGGCTCTAGGCGTTACACGCGAGAGGCTTAGGATTCCCTTTACTGTAGGGAATGCAATCTGTAATAGATCGACTTGCGGCTCTAGGCGTTACACGCGAGAGGCTTAGGATTTCCTTTAGTGCAGGGAATGCGATCTGTAATAGATCGACTTGCGGCTCTAGGCGTAATACGCGAGAGGCTTAGGATTTCCTCTTGTGCAGGGAATGCGATCTGTGATAGATCGACTTGCGGCTCTAGGCGTAATACGAGAGACTTACAATTCTCTTTAGTGCAGGGAATGCGATCTGTAATAGATCGACTTGCGGCTCTAGGCGTAATACGCGAGAGGCTTAGGATTTCCTCTTGTGCAGGGAATGCGATCTGTGATAGATCGACTTGCGGCTCTAGGCGTAATACGAGAGACTTACAATTCTCTTTAGTGCAGGGAATGCGATCTGTAATAGATCGACTTGCGGCTCTAGGCGTAATACGCGAGAGGCTTAGGATTCCCTTTAGTATAGGGAATGCGATCTGCAATAGATCGACTTGCGGCTCTAGGCGTTACACGCGAGAGGCTTAGGATTCCCTTTACTGTAGGGAATGCAATCTGTAATAGATCGACTTGCGGCTCTAGGCGTAATACGAGAGACTTACAATTCTCTTTAGTGCAGGGAATGCGATCTGTAATAGATCGACTTGCGGCTCTAGGCGTTACACGCGAGAGGCTTAGGATTTCCTTTAGTGCAGGGAATGCGATCTGTAATAGATCGACTTGCGGCTCTAGGCGTAATACGCGAGAGGCTTACGATTCTCTTTAGTGCAGGGAATGCGATCTGTAATAGATCGACTTGCGGCTCTAGGCGTTATGCGCGAGAGGATTACGATTCCCTTTACTGTAGGGAATGCAATCTGCAATAGATCGACTTGCGCCTCTAGGCGTTATACGCGAGAGGCTTACGATTCCCTTTAGTATAGGGAATGCGATCTGCAATAGATCGACTTGCGGCTCTAGGCGTTACACGCGAGAGGCTTAGGATTCCCTTTACTGTAAGGAATGCAATCTGTAATAGATCGACTTGCGGCTCTAGGCCTTACACGCGAGAGGCTTAGGATTCCCTTTACTGTAGGGAATGCAATCTGTAATAGATCGACTTGCGGCTCTAGGCGTTACACGCGAGAGGCTTAGGATTTTCTTAAGTATAGGGAATGCGATCTGTAATAGATCGACTTGCGGCTCTAGGCGTTACACGCGAGAGGCTTAGGATTCCCTTTGCTGTAGGGAATGCAATCTGTAATAGATCGACCTGCGGCTCTAGGCGTTACACGCGAGAGGCTTAGGATTCCCTTTACTGTAGGGAATGCAATCTGTAATAGATCGACTTGCGCCTCTAGGCGTTATACGCGAGAGGCTTACGATTCCCTTTAGTATAGGGAATGCGATCTGCAATAGATCGACTTGCGGCTCTAGGCGTTACACGCGAGAGGCTTAGGATTCCCTTTAGTATAGTGAATGCTATCTGTAATAGATCGACTTGCGGCTCTAGGCATTATGCGCGAGAGGATTACGATTCCCTTTACTGTAGGGAATGCAATCTGCAATAGATCGACTTGCGCCTCTAGGCGTTATACGCGAGAGGCTTACGATTCCCTTTAGTGCAGGGAATGCGATCTGTAATAGATCGACTTGCGGCTCTAGGCGTAATACGCGAGAGGCTTAGGATTTCCTTTAGTGCAGGGAATGCGATCTGTAATAGATCGACTTGCGGCTCTAGGCGTAATACGAGAGACTTACAATTCTCTTTAGTGCAGGGAATGCAATCTGCAATAGATCGACTTGCGCCTCTAGGCGTTATACGCGAGAGGCTTACGATTTCCTTTAGTATAGGGAATGCGATCTGCAATAGATCGACTTGCGGCTCTAGGCGTTACACGCGAGAGGCTTAGGATTCCCTTTACTGTAGGGAATGCGATCTGTAATAGATCGACTTGCGGCTCTAGGCGTTACACGCGAGAGGCTTAGGATTTCCTTTAGTGCAGGGAATGCGATCTGTAATAGATCGACTTGCGGCTCTAGGCGTAATACGCGAGAGGCTTACGATTCTCTTTAGTGCAGGGAATGCGATCTGTAATAGATCGACTTGCGGCTCTAGGCGTTATGCGCGAGAGGATTAGGATTCCCTTTACTGTAGGGAATGCAATCTGCAATAGATCGACTTGCGCCTCTAGGCGTTATACGCGAGAGGCTTACGATTCCTTTTAGTGCAGGGAATGCGATCTGTAATAGATCGACTTGCGGCTCTAGGCGTAATACGCGAGAGGCTTAGGATTTCCTTTAGTGCAGGGAATGCGATCTGTAATAGATCGACTTGCGGCTCTAGGCGTAATACGCGAGAGGCTTAGGATTCCCTTTAGTATAGGGAATGCGATCTATAACAGATCGACTTGCTGCTCTAGGCGTAATACGCGAGAGGCTTACGATTCTCTTTAGTGCAGGGAATGCGATCTGTAATAGATCGACTTGCGGCTCTAGGCGTTACACGCTAGAGGCTTAGGATTCCCTTTAGTATAGTGAATGCTATCTGTAATAGATCGACTTGCGGCTCTAGGCATTATGCGCGAGAGGATTACGATTCCCTTTAGTATAGTGAATGCTATCTGTAATAGATCGACTTGCGGCTCTAGGCGTAATACGCGAGAGGCTTAGGATTTCCTTTAGTGCAGGGAATGCGATCTGTAATAGATCGACTTGCGGCTCTAGGCGTAATACGAGAGACTTACAATTCTCTTTAGTGCAGGGAATGCGATCTGTAATAGATCGACTTGCGGCTCTAGGCGTAATACGCGAGAGGCTTAGGACTCCCTTTAGTATAGGGAATGCGATCTCTAATAGATCGACTTGCGGCTCTAGGCGTTACACGCGAGAGGCTTAGGATTTCCTTTAGTATAGTGAATGCGATCTGTAATAGATCGACTTGCGGCTCTAGGCATTATGCGCGAGAGGATTACGATTCCCTTTACTGTAGGGAATGCAATCTGCAATAGATCGACTTGCGTCTCTAGGCGTTATACGCGAGAGGCTTACGATTCCCTTTAGTATAGGGAATGCGATCTGCAATAGATCGACTTGCGGCTCTAGGCGTTACACGCGAGAGGCTTAGGATTCCCTTTACTGTAGGGAATGCAATCTGTAATAGATCGACTTGCGGCTCTAGGCGTTACACGCGAGAGGCTTAGGATTTCCTTTAGTGCAGGGAATGCGATCTGTAATAGATCGACTTGCGGCTCTAGGCGTAATACGCGAGAGGCTTAGGATTTCCTCTTGTGCAGGGAATGCGATCTGTGATAGATCGACTTGCGGCTCTAGGCGTAATACGAGAGACTTACAATTCTCTTTAGTGCAGGGAATGCGATCTGTAATAGATCGACTTGCGGCTCTAGGCGTAATACGCGAGAGGCTTAGGATTTCCTCTTGTGCAGGGAATGCGATCTGTGATAGATCGACTTGCGGCTCTAGGCGTAATACGAGAGACTTACAATTCTCTTTAGTGCAGGGAATGCGATCTGTAATAGATCGACTTGCGGCTCTAGGCGTAATACGCGAGAGGCTTAGGATTCCCTTTAGTATAGGGAATGCGATCTGCAATAGATCGACTTGCGGCTCTAGGCGTTACACGCGAGAGGCTTAGGATTCCCTTTACTGTAGGGAATGCAATCTGTAATAGATCGACTTGCGGCTCTAGGCGTAATACGAGAGACTTACAATTCTCTTTAGTGCAGGGAATGCGATCTGTAATAGATCGACTTGCGGCTCTAGGCGTTACACGCGAGAGGCTTAGGATTTCCTTTAGTGCAGGGAATGCGATCTGTAATAGATCGACTTGCGGCTCTAGGCGTAATACGCGAGAGGCTTACGATTCTCTTTAGTGCAGGGAATGCGATCTGTAATAGATCGACTTGCGGCTCTAGGCGTTATGCGCGAGAGGATTACGATTCCCTTTACTGTAGGGAATGCAATCTGCAATAGATCGACTTGCGCCTCTAGGCGTTATACGCGAGAGGCTTACGATTCCCTTTAGTATAGGGAATGCGATCTGCAATAGATCGACTTGCGGCTCTAGGCGTTACACGCGAGAGGCTTAGGATTCCCTTTACTGTAGGGAATGCAATCTGTAATAGATCGACTTGCGGCTCTAGGCCTTACACGCGAGAGGCTTAGGATTCCCTTTACTGTAGGGAATGCAATCTGTAATAGATCGACTTGCGGCTCTAGGCGTTACACGCGAGAGGCTTAGGATTTTCTTAAGTATAGGGAATGCGATCTGTAATAGATCGACTTGCGGCTCTAGGCGTTACACGCGAGAGGCTTAGGATTCCCTTTGCTGTAGGGAATGCAATCTGTAATAGATCGACCTGCGGCTCTAGGCGTTACACGCGAGAGGCTTAGGATTCCCTTTACTGTAGGGAATGCAATCTGTAATAGATCGACTTGCGGCCCTAGGCGTTACACGCGAGAGGCTTAGGATTTCCTTTAGTATAGGGAATGCGATCTGTAATAGATCGACTTGCGGCTCTAGGCGTTATGCGCGAGAGGCTTACGATTCCCTTTAGTATAGGGAATGCGATCTGCAATAGATCGACTTGCGGCTCTAGGCGTTACACGCGAGAGGCTTAGGATTCCCTTTACTGTAGGGAATGCAATCTGCAATAGATCGACTTGCGCCTCTAGGCGTTATACGCGAGAGGCTTACGATTCCCTTTAGTATAGGGAATGCAATCTGCAATAGATCGACTTGCGCCTCTAGGCGTTATACGCGAGAGGCTTACGATTCTCTTTAGTGCAGGGAATGCGATCTGTAATAGATCGACTTGCGGCTCTAGGCGTAATACGAGAGACTTACAATTCTCTTTAGTGCAGGGAATGCGATCTGTAATAGATCGACTTGCGGCTCTAGGCGTTACACGCGAGAGGCTTAGGATTTCCTTTAGTATAGTGAATGCGATCTGTAATAGATCGACTTGCGGCTCTAGGCATTATGCGCGAGAGGATTACGATTCCCTTTACTGTAGGGAATGCAATCTGTAATAGATCGACTTGCGGCCCTAGGCGTTACACGCGAGAGGCTTAGGATTTCCTTTAGTATAGGGAATGCGATCTGTTATAGATCGACTTGCGGCTCTAGGCGTTATGCGCGAGAGGCTTACGATTCCCTTTACTATAGGGAATGCGATCTATAACAGATCGACTTTCGGCTCTAGGCGTTACACGCGAGAGGCTTAGGATTTCCTTTAGTGCAGGGAATGCGATCTGTAATAGATCGACTTGCGGCTCTAGGCGTTACACGCGAGAGGCTTAGGATTCCCTTTAGTATAGTGAATGCGATCTGTAATAGATCGACTTGCGGCTCTAGGCGTTATACGCGAGAGGCTTACGATTCTCTTTAGTGCAGAGAATGCAATCTGCAATAGATCGACTTGCGCCTCTAGGCGTTATACGCGAGAGGCTTACGATTTCCTTTAGTGCAGGGAATGCGATCTGTAATAGATCGACTTGCGGCTCTAGGCGTAATACGCGAGAGGCTTAGGATTCCCTTTAGTATAGGGAATGCGATCTATAACAGATCGACTTGCTGCTCTAGGCGTAATACGCGAGAGGCTTACGATTCTCTTTAGTATAGGGAATGCGATCTGCAATAGATCGACTTGCGGCTCTAGGCGTTACACGCGAGAGGCTTAGGATTCCCTTTACTGTAGGGAATGCAATCTGTAATAGATCGACTTGCGGCTCTAGGCGTAATACGAGAGACTTACAATTCTCTTTAGTGCAGGGAATGCGATCTGTAATAGATCGACTTGCGGCTCTAGGCGTTACACGCGAGAGGCTTAGGATTTCCTTTAGTGCAGGGAATGCGATCTGTAATAGATCGACTTGCGGCTCTAGGCGTAATACGCGAGAGGCTTACGATTCTCTTTAGTGCAGGGAATGCGATCTGTGATAGATCGACTTGCGGCTCTAGGCGTTACACGCGAGAGGCTTAGGATTCCCTTTAGTATAGGGAATGCGATCTATAACAGATCGACTTTCGGCTCTAGGCGTTACACGCGAGAGGCTTAGGATTTCCTTTAGTGCAGGGAATGCGATCTGTAATAGATCGACTTGCGGCTCTAGGCGTTACACGCGAGAGGCTTAGGATTTCCTTTAGTGCAGGGAATGCGATCTGTAATAGATCGACTTGCGGCTCTAGGCGTAATACACGAGAGGCTTAGGATTTCCTCTTGTGCAGGGAATGCGATCTGTGATAGATCGACTTGCGGCTCTAGGCGTAATACGCGAGAGGCTTAGGATTCCCTTTAGTATAGGGAATGCGATCTATAACAGATCGACTTGCGGCTCTAGGCGTAATACGCGAGAGGCTTAGGATTCCCTTTAGTATAGGGAATGCGATCTGCAATAGATCGACTTGCGGCTCTAGGCGTTACACGCGAGAGGCTTAGGATTCCCTTTACTGTAGGGAATGCAATCTGTAATAGATCGACTTGCGGCTCTAGGCGTAATACGAGAGACTTACAATTCTCTTTAGTGCAGGGAATGCGATCTGTAATAGATCGACTTGCGGCTCTAGGCGTTACACGCGAGAGGCTTAGGATTTCCTTTAGTGCAGGGAATGCGATCTGTAATAGATCGACTTGCGGCTCTAGGCGTAATACGCGAGAGGCTTACGATTCTCTTTAGTGCAGGGAATGCGATCTGTAATAGATCGACTTGCGGCTCTAGGCGTTATACGCGAGAGGCTTACGATTCCCTTTAGTATAGGGAATGCGATCTGCAATAGATCGACTTGCGGCTCTAGGCGTTACACGCGAGAGGCTTAGGATTCCCTTTAGTGCAGGGAATGCGATCTGTAATAGATCGACTTGCGGCTCTAGGCGTAATACGCGAGAGGCTTAGGATTTCCTCTAGTGCAGGGAATGCGATCTGTAATAGATCGACTTGCGGCTCTAGGAGTTACACGCGAGAGGCTTAGGATTCCCTTTAGTATAGGGAATGCGATCTATAACAGATCGACTTGCTGCTCTAGGCGTAATACGCGAGAGGCTTACGATTCTCTTTAGTGCAGGGAATGCGATCTGTAATAGATCGACTTGCGGCTCTAGGCGTTACACGCTAGAGGCTTAGGATTCCCTTTAGTATAGTGAATGCGATCTGTAATAGATCGACTTGCGGCTCTAGGCATTATGCGCGAGAGGATTACGATTCCCTTTACTGTAGGGAATGCAATCTGCAATAGATCGACTTGCGCCTCTAGGCGTTATACGCGAGAGGCTTACGATTCCCTTTAGTATAGGGAATGCGATCTCTAATAGATCGACTTGCGGCTCTAGGCGTTACACGCGAGAGGCTTAGGATTTCCTTTAGTATAGTGAATGCGATCTGTAATAGATCGACTTGCGGCTCTAGGCATTATGCGCGAGAGGATTACGATTCCCTTTACTGTAGGGAATGCAATCTGCAATAGATCGACTTGCGTCTCTAGGCGTTATACGCGAGAGGCTTACGATTCCCTTTAGTATAGGGAATGCGATCTGCAATAGATCGACTTGCGGCTCTAGGCGTTACACGCGAGAGGCTTAGGATTCCCTTTAGTGCAGGGAATGCGATCTGTAATAGATCGACTTGCGGCTCTAGGCGTAATACGCGAGAGGCTTAGGATTTCCTCTAGTGCAGGGAATGCGATCTGTAATAGATCGACTTGCGGCTCTAGGAGTTACACGCGAGAGGCTTAGGATTCCCTTTAGTATAGGGAATGCGATCTATAACAGATCGACTTGCTGCTCTAGGCGTAATACGCGAGAGGCTTACGATTCTCTTTAGTGCAGGGAATGCGATCTGTAATAGATCGACTTGCGGCTCTAGGCGTTACACGCTAGAGGCTTAGGATTCCCTTTAGTATAGTGAATGCGATCTGTAATAGATCGACTTGCGGCTCTAGGCATTATGCGCGAGAGGATTACGATTCCCTTTACTGTAGGGAATGCAATCTGCAATAGATCGACTTGCGCCTCTAGGCGTTATACGCGAGAGGCTTACGATTCCCTTTAGTATAGGGAATGCGATCTCTAATAGATCGACTTGCGGCTCTAGGCGTTACACGCGAGAGGCTTAGGATTTCCTTTAGTATAGTGAATGCGATCTGTAATAGATCGACTTGCGGCTCTAGGCATTATGCGCGAGAGGATTACGATTCCCTTTACTGTAGGGAATGCAATCTGCAATAGATCGACTTGCGTCTCTAGGCGTTATACGCGAGAGGCTTACGATTCCCTTTAGTATAGGGAATGCGATCTGCAATAGATCGACTTGCGGCTCTAGGCGTTACACGCGAGAGGCTTAGGATTCCCTTTACTGTAGGGAATGCAATCTGTAATAGATCGACTTTCGGCTCTAGGCGTTACACGCGAGAGGCTTAGGATTTCCTTTAGTGCAGGGAATGCGATCTGTAATAGATCGACTTGCGGCTCTAGGCGTAATACGCGAGAGGCTTAGGATTTCCTCTAGTGCAGGGAATGCGATCTGTGATAGATCGACTTGCGGCTCTAGGCGTAATACGAGAGACTTACAATTCTCTTTAGTGCAGGGAATGCGATCTGTAATAGATCGACTTGCGGCTCTAGGCGTTATGCGCGAGAGGATTACGATTCCCTTTACTGTAGGGAATGCAATCTGCAATAGATCGACTTGCGCCTCTAGGCGTTATACGCGAGAGGCTTAGGATTTCCTTTAGTGCAGGGAATGCGATCTGTAATAGATCGACTTGCGGCTCTAGGCGTAATACGCGAGAGGCTTAGGATTTCCTCTAGTGCAGGGAATGCGATCTGTGATAGATCGACTTGCGGCTCTAGGCGTAATACGAGAGACTTACAGTTCTCTTTAGTGCAGGGAATGCGATCTGTAATAGATCGACTTGCGGCTCTAGGCGTTACACGCGAGAGGCTTAGGATTTCCTTTAGTGCAGGGAATGCGATCTGTAATAGATCGACTTGCGGCTCTAGGCGTAATACGCGAGAGGCTTACGATTCTCTTTAGTGCAGGGAATGTGATCTGTAATAGATCGACTTGCGGCTCTAGGCGTTATGCGCGAGAGGATTACGATTCCCTTTACTGTAGGGAATGCAATCTGCAATAGATCGACTTGCGCCTCTAGGCGTTATACGCGAGAGGCTTACGATTCCTTTTAGTGCAGGGAATGCGATCTGTAATAGATCGACTTGCGGCTCTAGGCGTAATACGCGAGAGGCTTAGGATTTCCTTTAGTGCAGGGAATGCGATCTGTAATAGATCGACTTGCGGCTCTAGGCGTAATACGAGAGACTTACAATTCTCTTTAGTGCAGAGAATGCGATCTGTAATAGATCGACTTGCGGCTCTAGGCGTTACACGCGAGAGGCTTAGGATTTCCTTTAGTGCAGGGAATGCGATCTGTAATAGATCGACTTGCGGCTCTAGGCGTAATACGCGAGAGGCTTAGGATTTCCTCTAGTGCAGGGAATGCGATCTGTGATAGATCGACTTGCGGCTCTAGGCGTAATACGAGAGACTTACAATTCTCTTTAGTGCAGGGAATGCGATCTGTAATAGATCGACTTGCGGCTCTAGGCGTTATGCGCGAGAGGATTACGATTCCCTTTACTGTAGGGAATGCAATCTGCAATAGATCGACTTGCGCCTCTAGGCGTTATACGCGAGAGGCTTAGGATTTCCTTTAGTGCAGGGAATGCGATCTGTAATAGATCGACTTGCGGCTCTAGGCGTAATACGCGAGAGGCTTAGGATTTCCTCTAGTGCAGGGAATGCGATCTGTGATAGATCGACTTGCGGCTCTAGGCGTAATACGAGAGACTTACAATTCTCTTTAGTGCAGGGAATGCGATCTGTAATAGATCGACTTGCGGCTCTAGGCGTTACACGCGAGAGGCTTAGGATTTCCTTTAGTGCAGGGAATGCGATCTGTAATAGATCGACTTGTGGCTCTAGGCGTAATACGCGAGAGGCTTACGATTCTCTTTAGTGCAGGGAATGTGATCTGTAATAGATCGACTTGCGGCTCTAGGCGTTATGCGCGAGAGGATTACGATTCCCTTTACTGTAGGGAATGCAATCTGCAATAGATCGACTTGCGCCTCTAGGCGTTATACGCGAGAGGCTTACGATTCCTTTTAGTGCAGGGAATGCGATCTGTAATAGATCGACTTGCGGCTCTAGGCGTAATACGCGAGAGGCTTAGGATTTCCTTTAGTGCAGGGAATGCGATCTGTAATAGATCGACTTGCGGCTCTAGGCGTAATACGAGAGACTTACAATTCTCTTTAGTGCAGGGAATGCGATCTGTAATAGATCGACTTGCGGCTCTAGGCGTAATACGCGAGAGGCTTAGGATTCCCTTTAGTATAGGGAATGCGATCTATAACAGATCGACTTGCTGCTCTAGGCGTAATACGCGAGAGGCTTACGATTCTCTTTAGTGCAGGGAATGCGATCTGTAATAGATCGACTTGCGGCTCTAGGCGTTACACGCTAGAGGCTTGGGATTCCCTTTAGTATAGTGAATGCTATCTGTAATAGATCGACTTGCGGCTCTAGGCGTAATACGCGAGAGGCTTAGGATTCCCTTTAGTATAGTGAATGCGATCTGTAATAGATCGACTTGCGGCTCTAGGCATTATGCGCGAGAGGATTACGATTCCCTTTACTGTAGGGAATGCAATCTGCAATAGATCGACATGCGTCTCTAGGCGTTATACGCGAGAGGCTTACGATTCCCTTTAGTATAGGGAATGCGATCTGCAATAGATCGACTTGCGGCTCTAGGCGTTACACGCGAGAGGCTTAGGATTCCCTTTACTGTAGGGAATGCAATCTGTAATAGATCGACTTGCGGCTCTAGGCGTTACACGCGAGAGGCTTAGGATTTCCTTTAGTGCAGGGAATGCGATCTGTAATAGATCGACTTGCGGCTCTAGGCGTAATACGCGAGAGGCTTAGGATTTCCTCTTGTGCAGGGAATGCGATCTGTGATAGATCGACTTGCGGCTCTAGGCGTAATACGAGAGACTTACAATTCTCTTTAGTGCAGGGAATGCGATCTGTAATAGATCGACTTGCGGCTCTAGGCGTAATACGCGAGAGGCTTAGGATTCCCTTTAGTATAGGGAATGCGATCTGCAATAGATCGACTTGCGGCTCTAGGCGTTACACGCGAGAGGCTTAGGATTCCCTTTACTGTAGGGAATGCAATCTGTAATAGATCGACTTGCGGCTCTAGGCGTAATACGAGAGACTTACAATTCTCTTTAGTGCAGGGAATGCGATCTGTAATAGATCGACTTGCGGCTCTAGGCGTTACACGCGAGAGGCTTAGGATTTCCTTTAGTGCAGGGAATGCGATCTGTAATAGATCGACTTGCGGCTCTAGGCGTAATACGCGAGAGGCTAACGATTCTCTTTAGTGCAGGGAATGCGATCTGTAATAGATCGACTTGCGGCTCTAGGCGTTATGCGCGAGAGGATTACGATTCCCTTTACTGTAGGGAATGCAATCTGCAATAGATCGACTTGCGCCTCTAGGCGTTATACGCGAGAGGCTTACGATTCCTTTTAGTGCAGGGAATGCGATCTGTAATAGATCGACTTGCGGCTCTAGGCGTAATACGCGAGAGGCTTAGGATTTCCTTTAGTGCAGGGAATGCGATCTGTAATAGATCGACTTGCGGCTCTAGGCGTAATACGAGAGACTTACAATTCTCTTTAGTGCAGGGAATGCGATCTGTAATAGATCGACTTGCGGCTCTAGGCGTTACACGCGAGAGGCTTAGGATTTCCTTTAGTGCAGGGAATGCGATCTGTAATAGATCGACTTGCGGCTCTAGGCGTAATACGCGAGAGGCTTAGGATTTCCTCTAGTGCAGGGAATGCGATCTGTGATAGATCGACTTGCGGCTCTAGGCGTAATACGAGAGACTTACAATTCTCTTTAGTGCAGGGAATGCGATCTGTAATAGATCGACTTGCGGCTCTAGGCGTTATGCGCGAGAGGATTACGATTCCCTTTACTGTAGGGAATGCAATCTGCAATAGATCGACTTGCGCCTCTAGGCGTTATACGCGAGAGGCTTAGGATTTCCTTTAGTGCAGGGAATGCGATCTGTAATAGATCGACTTGCGGCTCTAGGCGTAATACGCGAGAGGCTTAGGATTTCCTCTAGTGCAGGGAATGCGATCTGTGATAGATCGACTTGTGGCTCTAGGCGTAATACGAGAGACTTACAATTCTCTTTAGTGCAGGGAATGCGATCTGTAATAGATCGACTTGCGGCTCTAGGCGTTACACGCGAGAGGCTTAGGATTTCCTTTAGTGCAGGGAATGCGATCTGTAATAGATCGACTTGTGGCTCTAGGCGTAATACGCGAGAGGCTTACGATTCTCTTTAGTGCAGGGAATGTGATCTGTAATAGATCGACTTGCGGCTCTAGGCGTTATGCGCGAGAGGATTACGATTCCCTTTACTGTAGGGAATGCAATCTGCAATAGATCGACTTGCGCCTCTAGGCGTTATACGCGAGAGGCTTACGATTCCTTTTAGTGCAGGGAATGCGATCTGTAATAGATCGACTTGCGGCTCTAGGCGTAATACGCGAGAGGCTTAGGATTTCCTTTAGTGCAGGGAATGCGATCTGTAATAGATCGACTTGCGGCTCTAGGCGTAATACGAGAGACTTACAATTCTCTTTAGTGCAGGGAATGCGATCTGTAATAGATCGACTTGCGGCTCTAGGCGTAATACGCGAGAGGCTTAGGATTCCCTTTAGTATAGGGAATGCGATCTATAACAGATCGACTTGCTGCTCTAGGCGTAATACGCGAGAGGCTTACGATTCTCTTTAGTGCAGGGAATGCGATCTGTAATAGATCGACTTGCGGCTCTAGGCGTTACACGCTAGAGGCTTGGGATTCCCTTTAGTATAGTGAATGCTATCTGTAATAGATCGACTTGCGGCTCTAGGCGTAATACGCGAGAGGCTTAGGATTCCCTTTAGTATAGTGAATGCGATCTGTAATAGATCGACTTGCGGCTCTAGGCATTATGCGCGAGAGGATTACGATTCCCTTTACTGTAGGGAATGCAATCTGCAATAGATCGACTTGCGTCTCTAGGCGTTATACGCGAGAGGCTTACGATTCCCTTTAGTATAGGGAATGCGATCTGCAATAGATCGACTTGCGGCTCTAGGCGTTACACGCGAGAGGCTTAGGATTCCCTTTACTGTAGGGAATGCAATCTGTAATAGATCGACTTGCGGCTCTAGGCGTTACACGCGAGAGGCTTAGGATTTCCTTTAGTGCAGGGAATGCGATCTGTAATAGATCGACTTGCGGCTCTAGGCGTAATACGCGAGAGGCTTAGGATTTCCTCTTGTGCAGGGAATGCGATCTGTGATAGATCGACTTGCGGCTCTAGGCGTAGTACGAGAGACTTACAATTCTCTTTAGTGCAGGGAATGCGATCTGTAATAGATCGACTTGCGGCTCTAGGCGTAATACGCGAGAGGCTTACGATTCTCTTTAGTGCAGGGAATGCGATCTGTAATAGATCGACTTGCGGCTCTAGGCGTTACACGCTAGAGGCTTGGGATTCCCTTTAGTATAGTGAATGCTATCTGTAATAGATCGACTTGCGGCTCTAGGCGTAATACGCGAGAGGCTTAGGATTCCCTTTAGTATAGTGAATGCGATCTGTAATAGATCGACTTGCGGCTCTAGGCATTATGCGCGAGAGGATTACGATTCCCTTTACTGTAGGGAATGCAATCTGCAATAGATCGACTTGCGTCTCTAGGCGTTATACGCGAGAGGCTTACGATTCCCTTTAGTATAGGGAATGCGATCTGCAATAGATCGACTTGCGGCTCTAGGCGTTACACGCGAGAGGCTTAGGATTCCCTTTACTGTAGGGAATGCGATCTGTAATAGATCGACTTGCGGCTCTAGGCGTAATACGCGAGAGGCTTAGGATTTCCTTTAGTGCAGGGAATGCGATCTGTAATAGATCGACTTGCGGCTCTAGGCGTAATACGAGAGACTTACAATTCTCTTTAGTGCAGGGAATGCGATCTGTAATAGATCGACTTGCGGCTCTAGGCGTTACACGCGAGAGGCTTAGGATTTCCTTTAGTGCAGGGAATGCGATCTGTAATAGATCGACTTGCGGCTCTAGGCGTAATACGCGAGAGGCTTAGGATTTCCTCTAGTGCAGGGAATGCGATCTGTGATAGATCGACTTGCGGCTCTAGGCGTAATACGAGAGACTTACAATTCTCTTTAGTGCAGGGAATGCGATCTGTAATAGATCGACTTGCGGCTCTAGGCGTTATGCGCGAGAGGATTACGATTCCCTTTACTGTAGGGAATGCAATCTGCAATAGATCGACTTGCGCCTCTAGGCGTTATACGCGAGAGGCTTAGGATTTCCTTTAGTGCAGGGAATGCGATCTGTAATAGATCGACTTGCGGCTCTAGGCGTAATACGCGAGAGGCTTAGGATTTCCTCTAGTGCAGGGAATGCGATCTGTGATAGATCGACTTGTGGCTCTAGGCGTAATACGAGAGACTTACAATTCTCTTTAGTGCAGGGAATGCGATCTGTAATAGATCGACTTGCGGCTCTAGGCGTTACACGCGAGAGGCTTAGGATTTCCTTTAGTGCAGGGAATGCGATCTGTAATAGATCGACTTGTGGCTCTAGGCGTAATACGCGAGAGGCTTACGATTCTCTTTAGTGCAGGGAATGTGATCTGTAATAGATCGACTTGCGGCTCTAGGCGTTATGCGCGAGAGGATTACGATTCCCTTTACTGTAGGGAATGCAATCTGCAATAGATCGACTTGCGCCTCTAGGCGTTATACGCGAGAGGCTTACGATTCCTTTTAGTGCAGGGAATGCGATCTGTAATAGATCGACTTGCGGCTCTAGGCGTAATACGCGAGAGGCTTAGGATTTCCTTTAGTGCAGGGAATGCGATCTGTAATAGATCGACTTGCGGCTCTAGGCGTAATACGAGAGACTTACAATTCTCTTTAGTGCAGGGAATGCGATCTGTAATAGATCGACTTGCGGCTCTAGGCGTAATACGCGAGAGGCTTAGGATTCCCTTTAGTATAGGGAATGCGATCTATAACAGATCGACTTGCTGCTCTAGGCGTAATACGCGAGAGGCTTACGATTCTCTTTAGTGCAGGGAATGCGATCTGTAATAGATCGACTTGCGGCTCTAGGCGTTACACGCTAGAGGCTTGGGATTCCCTTTAGTATAGTGAATGCTATCTGTAATAGATCGACTTGCGGCTCTAGGCGTAATACGCGAGAGGCTTAGGATTCCCTTTAGTATAGTGAATGCGATCTGTAATAGATCGACTTGCGGCTCTAGGCATTATGCGCGAGAGGATTACGATTCCCTTTACTGTAGGGAATGCAATCTGCAATAGATCGACTTGCGTCTCTAGGCGTTATACGCGAGAGGCTTACGATTCCCTTTAGTATAGGGAATGCGATCTGCAATAGATCGACTTGCGGCTCTAGGCGTTACACGCGAGAGGCTTAGGATTCCCTTTACTGTAGGGAATGCAATCTGTAATAGATCGACTTGCGGCTCTAGGCGTTACACGCGAGAGGCTTAGGATTTCCTTTAGTGCAGGGAATGCGATCTGTAATAGATCGACTTGCGGCTCTAGGCGTAATACGCGAGAGGCTTAGGATTTCCTCTTGTGCAGGGAATGCGATCTGTGATAGATCGACTTGCGGCTCTAGGCGTAATACGAGAGACTTACAATTCTCTTTAGTGCAGGGAATGCGATCTGTAATAGATCGACTTGCGGCTCTAGGCGTAATACGCGAGAGGCTTACGATTCTCTTTAGTGCAGGGAATGCGATCTGTAATAGATCGACTTGCGGCTCTAGGCGTTACACGCTAGAGGCTTGGGATTCCCTTTAGTATAGTGAATGCTATCTGTAATAGATCGACTTGCGGCTCTAGGCGTAATACGCGAGAGGCTTAGGATTCCCTTTAGTATAGTGAATGCGATCTGTAATAGATCGACTTGCGGCTCTAGGCATTATGCGCGAGAGGATTACGATTCCCTTTACTGTAGGGAATGCAATCTGCAATAGATCGACTTGCGTCTCTAGGCGTTATACGCGAGAGGCTTACGATTCCCTTTAGTATAGGGAATGCGATCTGCAATAGATCGACTTGCGGCTCTAGGCGTTACACGCGAGAGGCTTAGGATTCCCTTTACTGTAGGGAATGCAATCTGTAATAGATCGACTTGCGGCTCTAGGCGTTACACGCGAGAGGCTTAGGATTTCCTTTAGTGCAGGGAATGCGATCTGTAATAGATCGACTTGCGGCTCTAGGCGTAATACGCGAGAGGCTTAGGATTTCCTCTTGTGCAGGGAATGCGATCTGTGATAGATCGACTTGCGGCTCTAGGCGTAATACGAGAGACTTACAATTCTCTTTAGTGCAGGGAATGCGATCTGTAATAGATCGACTTGCGGCTCTAGGCGTAATACGCGAGAGGCTTAGGATTCCCTTTAGTATAGGGAATGCGATCTGCAATAGATCGACTTGCGGCTCTAGGCGTTACACGCGAGAGGCTTAGGATTCCCTTTACTGTAGGGAATGCAATCTGTAATAGATCGACTTGCGGCTCTAGGCGTAATACGAGAGACTTACAATTCTCTTTAGTGCAGGGAATGCGATCTGTAATAGATCGACTTGCGGCTCTAGGCGTTACACGCGAGAGGCTTAGGATTTCCTTTAGTGCAGGGAATGCGATCTGTAATAGATCGACTTGCGGCTCTAGGCGTTACACGCGAGAGGCTTAGGATTTCCTTTAGTGCAGGGAATGCGATCTGTAATAGATCGACTTGCGGCTCTAGGCGTAATACGCGAGAGGCTTAGGATTTCCTCTAGTGCAGGGAATGCGATCTGTGATAGATCGACTTGCGGCTCTAGGCGTAATACGAGAGACTTACAATTCTCTTTAGTGCAGGGAATGCGATCTGTAATAGATCGACTTGCGGCTCTAGGCGTTATGCGCGAGAGGATTACGATTCCCTTTACTGTAGGGAATGCAATCTGCAATAGATCGACTTGCGCCTCTAGGCGTTATACGCGAGAGGCTTAGGATTTCCTTTAGTGCAGGGAATGCGATCTGTAATAGATCGACTTGCGGCTCTAGGCGTAATACGCGAGAGGCTTAGGATTTCCTCTAGTGCAGGGAATGCGATCTGTGATAGATCGACTTGCGGCTCTAGGCGTAATACGAGAGACTTACAATTCTCTTTAGTGCAGGGAATGCGATCTGTAATAGATCGACTTGCGGCTCTAGGCGTTACACGCGAGAGGCTTAGGATTTCCTTTAGTGCAGGGAATGCGATCTGTAATAGATCGACTTGTGGCTCTAGGCGTAATACGCGAGAGGCTTACGATTCTCTTTAGTGCAGGGAATGTGATCTGTAATAGATCGACTTGCGGCTCTAGGCGTTATGCGCGAGAGGATTACGATTCCCTTTACTGTAGGGAATGCAATCTGCAATAGATCGACTTGCGCCTCTAGGCGTTATACGCGAGAGGCTTACGATTCCTTTTAGTGCAGGGAATGCGATCTGTAATAGATCGACTTGCGGCTCTAGGCGTAATACGCGAGAGGCTTAGGATTTCCTTTAGTGCAGGGAATGCGATCTGTAATAGATCGACTTGCGGCTCTAGGCGTAATACGAGAGACTTACAATTCTCTTTAGTGCAGGGAATGCGATCTGTAATAGATCGACTTGCGGCTCTAGGCGTAATACGCGAGAGGCTTAGGATTCCCTTTAGTATAGGGAATGCGATCTATAACAGATCGACTTGCTGCTCTAGGCGTAATACGCGAGAGGCTTACGATTCTCTTTAGTGCAGGGAATGCGATCTGTAATAGATCGACTTGCGGCTCTAGGCGTTACACGCTAGAGGCTTGGGATTCCCTTTAGTATAGTGAATGCTATCTGTAATAGATCGACTTGCGGCTCTAGGCGTAATACGCGAGAGGCTTAGGATTCCCTTTAGTATAGTGAATGCGATCTGTAATAGATCGACTTGCGGCTCTAGGCATTATGCGCGAGAGGATTACGATTCCCTTTACTGTAGGGAATGCAATCTGCAATAGATCGACATGCGTCTCTAGGCGTTATACGCGAGAGGCTTACGATTCCCTTTAGTATAGGGAATGCGATCTGCAATAGATCGACTTGCGGCTCTAGGCGTTACACGCGAGAGGCTTAGGATTCCCTTTACTGTAGGGAATGCAATCTGTAATAGATCGACTTGCGGCTCTAGGCGTTACACGCGAGAGGCTTAGGATTTCCTTTAGTGCAGGGAATGCGATCTGTAATAGATCGACTTGCGGCTCTAGGCGTAATACGCGAGAGGCTTAGGATTTCCTCTTGTGCAGGGAATGCGATCTGTGATAGATCGACTTGCGGCTCTAGGCGTAATACGCGAGAGGCTTAGGATTTCCTCTAGTGCAGGGAATGCGATCTGTGATAGATCGACTTGCGGCTCTAGGCGTAATACGAGAGACTTACAATTCTCTTTAGTGCAGGGAATGCGATCTGTAATAGATCGACTTGCGGCTCTAGGCGTTATGCGCGAGAGGATTACGATTCCCTTTACTGTAGGGAATGCAATCTGCAATAGATCGACTTGCGCCTCTAGGCGTTATACGCGAGAGGCTTAGGATTTCCTTTAGTGCAGGGAATGCGATCTGTAATAGATCGACTTGCGGCTCTAGGCGTAATACGCGAGAGGCTTAGGATTTCCTCTAGTGCAGGGAATGCGATCTGTGATAGATCGACTTGCGGCTCTAGGCGTAATACGAGAGACTTACAATTCTCTTTAGTGCAGGGAATGCGATCTGTAATAGATCGACTTGCGGCTCTAGGCGTTACACGCGAGAGGCTTAGGATTTCCTTTAGTGCAGGGAATGCGATCTGTAATAGATCGACTTGTGGCTCTAGGCGTAATACGCGAGAGGCTTACGATTCTCTTTAGTGCAGGGAATGTGATCTGTAATAGATCGACTTGCGGCTCTAGGCGTTATGCGCGAGAGGATTACGATTCCCTTTACTGTAGGGAATGCAATCTGCAATAGATCGACTTGCGCCTCTAGGCGTTATACGCGAGAGGCTTACGATTCCTTTTAGTGCAGGGAATGCGATCTGTAATAGATCGACTTGCGGCTCTAGGCGTAATACGCGAGAGGCTTAGGATTTCCTTTAGTGCAGGGAATGCGATCTGTAATAGATCGACTTGCGGCTCTAGGCGTAATACGAGAGACTTACAATTCTCTTTAGTGCAGGGAATGCGATCTGTAATAGATCGACTTGCGGCTCTAGGCGTAATACGCGAGAGGCTTAGGATTCCCTTTAGTATAGGGAATGCGATCTATAACAGATCGACTTGCTGCTCTAGGCGTAATACGCGAGAGGCTTACGATTCTCTTTAGTGCAGGGAATGCGATCTGTAATAGATCGACTTGCGGCTCTAGGCGTTACACGCTAGAGGCTTGGGATTCCCTTTAGTATAGTGAATGCTATCTGTAATAGATCGACTTGCGGCTCTAGGCGTAATACGCGAGAGGCTTAGGATTCCCTTTAGTATAGTGAATGCGATCTGTAATAGATCGACTTGCGGCTCTAGGCATTATGCGCGAGAGGATTACGATTCCCTTTACTGTAGGGAATGCAATCTGCAATAGATCGACATGCGTCTCTAGGCGTTATACGCGAGAGGCTTACGATTCCCTTTAGTATAGGGAATGCGATCTGCAATAGATCGACTTGCGGCTCTAGGCGTTACACGCGAGAGGCTTAGGATTCCCTTTACTGTAGGGAATGCAATCTGTAATAGATCGACTTGCGGCTCTAGGCGTTACACGCGAGAGGCTTAGGATTTCCTTTAGTGCAGGGAATGCGATCTGTAATAGATCGACTTGCGGCTCTAGGCGTAATACGCGAGAGGCTTAGGATTTCCTCTTGTGCAGGGAATGCGATCTGTGATAGATCGACTTGCGGCTCTAGGCGTAATACGAGAGACTTACAATTCTCTTTAGTGCAGGGAATGCGATCTGTAATAGATCGACTTGCGGCTCTAGGCGTAATACGCGAGAGGCTTAGGATTCCCTTTAGTATAGGGAATGCGATCTGCAATAGATCGACTTGCGGCTCTAGGCGTTACACGCGAGAGGCTTAGGATTCCCTTTACTGTAGGGAATGCAATCTGTAATAGATCGACTTGCGGCTCTAGGCGTAATACGAGAGACTTACAATTCTCTTTAGTGCAGGGAATGCGATCTGTAATAGATCGACTTGCGGCTCTAGGCGTTACACGCGAGAGGCTTAGGATTTCCTTTAGTGCAGGGAATGCGATCTGTAATAGATCGACTTGCGGCTCTAGGCGTAATACGCGAGAGGCTAACGATTCTCTTTAGTGCAGGGAATGCGATCTGTAATAGATCGACTTGCGGCTCTAGGCGTTATGCGCGAGAGGATTACGATTCCCTTTACTGTAGGGAATGCAATCTGCAATAGATCGACTTGCGCCTCTAGGCGTTATACGCGAGAGGCTTACGATTCCTTTTAGTGCAGGGAATGCGATCTGTAATAGATCGACTTGCGGCTCTAGGCGTAATACGCGAGAGGCTTAGGATTTCCTTTAGTGCAGGGAATGCGATCTGTAATAGATCGACTTGCGGCTCTAGGCGTAATACGAGAGACTTACAATTCTCTTTAGTGCAGGGAATGCGATCTGTAATAGATCGACTTGCGGCTCTAGGCGTTACACGCGAGAGGCTTAGGATTTCCTTTAGTGCAGGGAATGCGATCTGTAATAGATCGACTTGCGGCTCTAGGCGTAATACGCGAGAGGCTTAGGATTTCCTCTAGTGCAGGGAATGCGATCTGTGATAGATCGACTTGCGGCTCTAGGCGTAATACGAGAGACTTACAATTCTCTTTAGTGCAGGGAATGCGATCTGTAATAGATCGACTTGCGGCTCTAGGCGTTATGCGCGAGAGGATTACGATTCCCTTTACTGTAGGGAATGCAATCTGCAATAGATCGACTTGCGCCTCTAGGCGTTATACGCGAGAGGCTTAGGATTTCCTTTAGTGCAGGGAATGCGATCTGTAATAGATCGACTTGCGGCTCTAGGCGTAATACGCGAGAGGCTTAGGATTTCCTCTAGTGCAGGGAATGCGATCTGTGATAGATCGACTTGTGGCTCTAGGCGTAATACGAGAGACTTACAATTCTCTTTAGTGCAGGGAATGCGATCTGTAATAGATCGACTTGCGGCTCTAGGCGTTACACGCGAGAGGCTTAGGATTTCCTTTAGTGCAGGGAATGCGATCTGTAATAGATCGACTTGTGGCTCTAGGCGTAATACGCGAGAGGCTTACGATTCTCTTTAGTGCAGGGAATGTGATCTGTAATAGATCGACTTGCGGCTCTAGGCGTTATGCGCGAGAGGATTACGATTCCCTTTACTGTAGGGAATGCAATCTGCAATAGATCGACTTGCGCCTCTAGGCGTTATACGCGAGAGGCTTACGATTCCTTTTAGTGCAGGGAATGCGATCTGTAATAGATCGACTTGCGGCTCTAGGCGTAATACGCGAGAGGCTTAGGATTTCCTTTAGTGCAGGGAATGCGATCTGTAATAGATCGACTTGCGGCTCTAGGCGTAATACGAGAGACTTACAATTCTCTTTAGTGCAGGGAATGCGATCTGTAATAGATCGACTTGCGGCTCTAGGCGTAATACGCGAGAGGCTTAGGATTCCCTTTAGTATAGGGAATGCGATCTATAACAGATCGACTTGCTGCTCTAGGCGTAATACGCGAGAGGCTTACGATTCTCTTTAGTGCAGGGAATGCGATCTGTAATAGATCGACTTGCGGCTCTAGGCGTTACACGCTAGAGGCTTGGGATTCCCTTTAGTATAGTGAATGCTATCTGTAATAGATCGACTTGCGGCTCTAGGCGTAATACGCGAGAGGCTTAGGATTCCCTTTAGTATAGTGAATGCGATCTGTAATAGATCGACTTGCGGCTCTAGGCATTATGCGCGAGAGGATTACGATTCCCTTTACTGTAGGGAATGCAATCTGCAATAGATCGACTTGCGTCTCTAGGCGTTATACGCGAGAGGCTTACGATTCCCTTTAGTATAGGGAATGCGATCTGCAATAGATCGACTTGCGGCTCTAGGCGTTACACGCGAGAGGCTTAGGATTCCCTTTACTGTAGGGAATGCAATCTGTAATAGATCGACTTGCGGCTCTAGGCGTTACACGCGAGAGGCTTAGGATTTCCTTTAGTGCAGGGAATGCGATCTGTAATAGATCGACTTGCGGCTCTAGGCGTAATACGCGAGAGGCTTAGGATTTCCTCTTGTGCAGGGAATGCGATCTGTGATAGATCGACTTGCGGCTCTAGGCGTAGTACGAGAGACTTACAATTCTCTTTAGTGCAGGGAATGCGATCTGTAATAGATCGACTTGCGGCTCTAGGCGTAATACGCGAGAGGCTTACGATTCTCTTTAGTGCAGGGAATGCGATCTGTAATAGATCGACTTGCGGCTCTAGGCGTTACACGCTAGAGGCTTGGGATTCCCTTTAGTATAGTGAATGCTATCTGTAATAGATCGACTTGCGGCTCTAGGCGTAATACGCGAGAGGCTTAGGATTCCCTTTAGTATAGTGAATGCGATCTGTAATAGATCGACTTGCGGCTCTAGGCATTATGCGCGAGAGGATTACGATTCCCTTTACTGTAGGGAATGCAATCTGCAATAGATCGACTTGCGTCTCTAGGCGTTATACGCGAGAGGCTTACGATTCCCTTTAGTATAGGGAATGCGATCTGCAATAGATCGACTTGCGGCTCTAGGCGTTACACGCGAGAGGCTTAGGATTCCCTTTACTGTAGGGAATGCGATCTGTAATAGATCGACTTGCGGCTCTAGGCGTAATACGCGAGAGGCTTAGGATTTCCTTTAGTGCAGGGAATGCGATCTGTAATAGATCGACTTGCGGCTCTAGGCGTAATACGAGAGACTTACAATTCTCTTTAGTGCAGGGAATGCGATCTGTAATAGATCGACTTGCGGCTCTAGGCGTTACACGCGAGAGGCTTAGGATTTCCTTTAGTGCAGGGAATGCGATCTGTAATAGATCGACTTGCGGCTCTAGGCGTAATACGCGAGAGGCTTAGGATTTCCTCTAGTGCAGGGAATGCGATCTGTGATAGATCGACTTGCGGCTCTAGGCGTAATACGAGAGACTTACAATTCTCTTTAGTGCAGGGAATGCGATCTGTAATAGATCGACTTGCGGCTCTAGGCGTTATGCGCGAGAGGATTACGATTCCCTTTACTGTAGGGAATGCAATCTGCAATAGATCGACTTGCGCCTCTAGGCGTTATACGCGAGAGGCTTAGGATTTCCTTTAGTGCAGGGAATGCGATCTGTAATAGATCGACTTGCGGCTCTAGGCGTAATACGCGAGAGGCTTAGGATTTCCTCTAGTGCAGGGAATGCGATCTGTGATAGATCGACTTGTGGCTCTAGGCGTAATACGAGAGACTTACAATTCTCTTTAGTGCAGGGAATGCGATCTGTAATAGATCGACTTGCGGCTCTAGGCGTTACACGCGAGAGGCTTAGGATTTCCTTTAGTGCAGGGAATGCGATCTGTAATAGATCGACTTGTGGCTCTAGGCGTAATACGCGAGAGGCTTACGATTCTCTTTAGTGCAGGGAATGTGATCTGTAATAGATCGACTTGCGGCTCTAGGCGTTATGCGCGAGAGGATTACGATTCCCTTTACTGTAGGGAATGCAATCTGCAATAGATCGACTTGCGCCTCTAGGCGTTATACGCGAGAGGCTTACGATTCCTTTTAGTGCAGGGAATGCGATCTGTAATAGATCGACTTGCGGCTCTAGGCGTAATACGCGAGAGGCTTAGGATTTCCTTTAGTGCAGGGAATGCGATCTGTAATAGATCGACTTGCGGCTCTAGGCGTAATACGAGAGACTTACAATTCTCTTTAGTGCAGGGAATGCGATCTGTAATAGATCGACTTGCGGCTCTAGGCGTAATACGCGAGAGGCTTAGGATTCCCTTTAGTATAGGGAATGCGATCTATAACAGATCGACTTGCTGCTCTAGGCGTAATACGCGAGAGGCTTACGATTCTCTTTAGTGCAGGGAATGCGATCTGTAATAGATCGACTTGCGGCTCTAGGCGTTACACGCTAGAGGCTTGGGATTCCCTTTAGTATAGTGAATGCTATCTGTAATAGATCGACTTGCGGCTCTAGGCGTAATACGCGAGAGGCTTAGGATTCCCTTTAGTATAGTGAATGCGATCTGTAATAGATCGACTTGCGGCTCTAGGCATTATGCGCGAGAGGATTACGATTCCCTTTACTGTAGGGAATGCAATCTGCAATAGATCGACTTGCGTCTCTAGGCGTTATACGCGAGAGGCTTACGATTCCCTTTAGTATAGGGAATGCGATCTGCAATAGATCGACTTGCGGCTCTAGGCGTTACACGCGAGAGGCTTAGGATTCCCTTTACTGTAGGGAATGCAATCTGTAATAGATCGACTTGCGGCTCTAGGCGTTACACGCGAGAGGCTTAGGATTTCCTTTAGTGCAGGGAATGCGATCTGTAATAGATCGACTTGCGGCTCTAGGCGTAATACGCGAGAGGCTTAGGATTTCCTCTTGTGCAGGGAATGCGATCTGTGATAGATCGACTTGCGGCTCTAGGCGTAATACGAGAGACTTACAATTCTCTTTAGTGCAGGGAATGCGATCTGTAATAGATCGACTTGCGGCTCTAGGCGTAATACGCGAGAGGCTTACGATTCTCTTTAGTGCAGGGAATGCGATCTGTAATAGATCGACTTGCGGCTCTAGGCGTTACACGCTAGAGGCTTGGGATTCCCTTTAGTATAGTGAATGCTATCTGTAATAGATCGACTTGCGGCTCTAGGCGTAATACGCGAGAGGCTTAGGATTCCCTTTAGTATAGTGAATGCGATCTGTAATAGATCGACTTGCGGCTCTAGGCATTATGCGCGAGAGGATTACGATTCCCTTTACTGTAGGGAATGCAATCTGCAATAGATCGACTTGCGTCTCTAGGCGTTATACGCGAGAGGCTTACGATTCCCTTTAGTATAGGGAATGCGATCTGCAATAGATCGACTTGCGGCTCTAGGCGTTACACGCGAGAGGCTTAGGATTCCCTTTACTGTAGGGAATGCAATCTGTAATAGATCGACTTGCGGCTCTAGGCGTTACACGCGAGAGGCTTAGGATTTCCTTTAGTGCAGGGAATGCGATCTGTAATAGATCGACTTGCGGCTCTAGGCGTAATACGCGAGAGGCTTAGGATTTCCTCTTGTGCAGGGAATGCGATCTGTGATAGATCGACTTGCGGCTCTAGGCGTAATACGAGAGACTTACAATTCTCTTTAGTGCAGGGAATGCGATCTGTAATAGATCGACTTGCGGCTCTAGGCGTAATACGCGAGAGGCTTAGGATTCCCTTTAGTATAGGGAATGCGATCTGCAATAGATCGACTTGCGGCTCTAGGCGTTACACGCGAGAGGCTTAGGATTCCCTTTACTGTAGGGAATGCAATCTGTAATAGATCGACTTGCGGCTCTAGGCGTAATACGAGAGACTTACAATTCTCTTTAGTGCAGGGAATGCGATCTGTAATAGATCGACTTGCGGCTCTAGGCGTTACACGCGAGAGGCTTAGGATTTCCTTTAGTGCAGGGAATGCGATCTGTAATAGATCGACTTGCGGCTCTAGGCGTAATACGCGAGAGGCTTACGATTCTCTTTAGTGCAGGGAATGCGATCTGTAATAGATCGACTTGCGGCTCTAGGCGTTATGCGCGAGAGGATTACGATTCCCTTTACTGTAGGGAATGCAATCTGCAATAGATCGACTTGCGCCTCTAGGCGTTATACGCGAGAGGCTTACGATTCCCTTTAGTATAGGGAATGCGATCTGCAATAGACCGACTTGCGGCTCTAGGCGTTACACGCGAGAGGCTTAGGATTTCCTTTAGTATAGTGAATGCGATCTGTAATAGATCGACTTGCGGCTCTAGGCGTTACACGCGAGAGGCTTAGGATTCCCTTTAGTATAGGGAATGCGATCTATAACAGATCGACTTGCTGCTCTAGGCGTAATACGCGAGAGGCTTACGATTCTCTTTAGTGCAGGGAATGCGATCTGTAATAGATCGACTTGCGGCTCTAGGCGTTACACGCTAGAGGCTTAGGATTCCCTTTAGTATAGTGAATGCGATCTGTAATAGATCGACTTGCGGCTCTAGGCATTATGCGCGAGAGGATTACGATTCCCTTTACTGTAGGGAATGCAATCTGCAATAGATCGACTTGCGCCTCTAGGCGTTATACGCGAGAGGCTTACGATTCCCTTTAGTATAGGGAATGCGATCTCTAATAGATCGACTTGCGGCTCTAGGCGTTACACGCGAGAGGCTTAGGATTTCCTTTAGTATAGTGAATGCGATCTGTAATAGATCGACTTGCGGCTCTAGGCATTATGCGCGAGAGGATTACGATTCCCTTTACTGTAGGGAATGCAATCTGCAATAGATCGACTTGCGTCTCTAGGCGTTATACGCGAGAGGCTTACGATTCCCTTTAGTATAGGGAATGCGATCTGCAATAGATCGACTTGCGGCTCTAGGCGTTACACGCGAGAGGCTTAGGATTCCCTTTACTGTAGGGAATGCAATCTGTAATAGATCGACTTTCGGCTCTAGGCGTTACACGCGAGAGGCTTAGGATTTCCTTTAGTGCAGGGAATGCGATCTGTAATAGATCGACTTGCGGCTCTAGGCGTAATACGCGAGAGGCTTAGGATTTCCTCTAGTGCAGGGAATGCGATCTGTGATAGATCGACTTGCGGCTCTAGGCGTAATACGAGAGACTTACAATTCTCTTTAGTGCAGGGAATGCGATCTGTAATAGATCGACTTGCGGCTCTAGGCGTTATGCGCGAGAGGATTACGATTCCCTTTACTGTAGGGAATGCAATCTGCAATAGATCGACTTGCGCCTCTAGGCGTTATACGCGAGAGGCTTAGGATTTCCTTTAGTGCAGGGAATGCGATCTGTAATAGATCGACTTGCGGCTCTAGGCGTAATACGCGAGAGGCTTAGGATTTCCTCTAGTGCAGGGAATGCGATCTGTGATAGATCGACTTGCGGCTCTAGGCGTAATACGAGAGACTTACAATTCTCTTTAGTGCAGGGAATGCGATCTGTAATAGATCGACTTGCGGCTCTAGGCGTTACACGCGAGAGGCTTAGGATTTCCTTTAGTGCAGGGAATGCGATCTGTAATAGATCGACTTGCGGCTCTAGGCGTAATACGCGAGAGGCTTACGATTCTCTTTAGTGCAGGGAATGTGATCTGTAATAGATCGACTTGCGGCTCTAGGCGTTATGCGCGAGAGGATTACGATTCCCTTTACTGTAGGGAATGCAATCTGCAATAGATCGACTTGCGCCTCTAGGCGTTATACGCGAGAGGCTTACGATTCCTTTTAGTGCAGGGAATGCGATCTGTAATAGATCGACTTGCGGCTCTAGGCGTAATACGCGAGAGGCTTAGGATTTCCTTTAGTGCAGGGAATGCGATCTGTAATAGATCGACTTGCGGCTCTAGGCGTAATACGAGAGACTTACAATTCTCTTTAGTGCAGGGAATGCGATCTGTAATAGATCGACTTGCGGCTCTAGGCGTTACACGCGAGAGGCTTAGGATTTCCTTTAGTGCAGGGAATGCGATCTGTAATAGATCGACTTGCGGCTCTAGGCGTAATACGCGAGAGGCTTAGGATTTCCTCTAGTGCAGGGAATGCGATCTGTAATAGATCGACTTGCGGCTCTAGGCGTTACACGCGAGAGGCTTAGGATTCCCTTTACTGTAGGGAATGCAATCTGTAATAGATCGACTTTCGGCTCTAGGCGTTACACGCGAGAGGCTTAGGATTTCCTTTAGTGCAGGGAATGCGATCTGTAATAGATCGACTTGCGGCTCTAGGCGTAATACGCGAGAGGCTTAGGATTTCCTCTAGTGCAGGGAATGCGATCTGTAATAGATCGACTTGCGGCTCTAGGCGTTATGCGCGAGAGGATTACGATTCCCTTTACTGTAGGGAATGCAATCTGCAATAGATCGACTTGCGCCTCTAGGCGTTATACGCGAGAGGCTTAGGATTTCCTTTAGTGCAGGGAATGCGATCTGTAATAGATCGACTTGCGGCTCTAGGCGTAATACGCGAGAGGCTTAGGATTTCCTCTAGTGCAGGGAATGCGATCTGTGATAGATCGACTTGCGGCTCTAGGCGTAATACGAGAGACTTACAATTCTCTTTAGTGCAGGGAATGCGATCTGTAATAGATCGACTTGCGGCTCTAGGCGTTACACGCGAGAGGCTTAGGATTTCCTTTAGTGCAGGGAATGCGATCTGTAATAGATCGACTTGTGGCTCTAGGCGTAATACGCGAGAGGCTTACGATTCTCTTTAGTGCAGGGAATGTGATCTGTAATAGATCGACTTGCGGCTCTAGGCGTTATGCGCGAGAGGATTACGATTCCCTTTACTGTAGGGAATGCAATCTGCAATAGATCGACTTGCGCCTCTAGGCGTTATACGCGAGAGGCTTACGATTCCTTTTAGTGCAGGGAATGCGATCTGTAATAGATCGACTTGCGGCTCTAGGCGTAATACGCGAGAGGCTTAGGATTTCCTTTAGTGCAGGGAATGCGATCTGTAATAGATCGACTTGCGGCTCTAGGCGTAATACGAGAGACTTACAATTCTATTTAGTGCAGGGAATGCGATCTGTAATAGATCGACTTGCGGCTCTAGGCGTAATACGCGAGAGGCTTAGGATTCCCTTTAGTATAGGGAATGCGATCTATAACAGATCGACTTGCTGCTCTAGGCGTAATACGCGAGAGGCTTACGATTCTCTTTAGTGCAGGGAATGCGATCTGTAATAGATCGACTTGCGGCTCTAGGCGTTACACGCTAGAGGCTTGGGATTCCCTTTAGTATAGTGAATGCTATCTGTAATAGATCGACTTGCGGCTCTAGGCGTAATACGCGAGAGGCTTAGGATTCCCTTTAGTATAGTGAATGCGATCTGTAATAGATCGACTTGCGGCTCTAGGCATTATGCGCGAGAGGATTACGATTCCCTTTACTGTAGGGAATGCAATCTGCAATAGATCGACTTGCGTCTCTAGGCGTTATACGCGAGAGGCTTACGATTCCCTTTAGTATAGGGAATGCGATCTGCAATAGATCGACTTGCGGCTCTAGGCGTTACACGCGAGAGGCTTAGGATTCCCTTTACTGTAGGGAATGCAATCTGTAATAGATCGACTTGCGGCTCTAGGCGTTACACGCGAGAGGCTTAGGATTTCCTTTAGTGCAGGGAATGCGATCTGTAATAGATCGACTTGCGGCTCTAGGCGTAATACGCGAGAGGCTTAGGATTTCCTCTTGTGCAGGGAATGCGATCTGTGATAGATCGACTTGCGGCTCTAGGCGTAATACGAGAGACTTACAATTCTCTTTAGTGCAGGGAATGCGATCTGTAATAGATCGACTTGCGGCTCTAGGCGTAATACGCGAGAGGCTTAGGATTCCCTTTAGTATAGGGAATGCGATCTGCAATAGATCGACTTGCGGCTCTAGGCGTTACACGCGAGAGGCTTAGGATTCCCTTTACTGTAGGGAATGCAATCTGTAATAGATCGACTTGCGGCTCTAGGCGTAATACGAGAGACTTACAATTCTCTTTAGTGCAGGGAATGCGATCTGTAATAGATCGACTTGCGGCTCTAGGCGTTACACGCGAGAGGCTTAGGATTTCCTTTAGTGCAGGGAATGCGATCTGTAATAGATCGACTTGCGGCTCTAGGCGTAATACGCGAGAGGCTTACGATTCTCTTTAGTGCAGGGAATGCGATCTGTAATAGATCGACTTGCGGCTCTAGGCGTTATGCGCGAGAGGATTACGATTCCCTTTACTGTAGCGAATGCAATCTGCAATAGATCGACTTGCGCCTCTAGGCGTTATACGCGAGAGGCTTACGATTCCCTTTAGTATAGGGAATGCGATCTGCAATAGACCGACTTGCGGCTCTAGGCGTTACACGCGAGAGGCTTAGGATTTCCTTTAGTATAGTGAATGCGATCTGTAATAGATCGACTTGCGGCTCTAGGCGTTACACGCGAGAGGCTTAGGATTCCCTTTAGTATAGGGAATGCGATCTATAACAGATCGACTTGCTGCTCTAGGCGTAATACGCGAGAGGCTTACGATTCTCTTTAGTGCAGGGAATGCGATCTGTAATAGATCGACTTGCGGCTCTAGGCGTTACACGCTAGAGGCTTAGGATTCCCTTTAGTATAGTGAATGCGATCTGTAATAGATCGACTTGCGGCTCTAGGCATTATGCGCGAGAGGATTACGATTCCCTTTACTGTAGGGAATGCAATCTGCAATAGATCGACTTGCGCCTCTAGGCGTTATACGCGAGAGGCTTACGATTCCCTTTAGTATAGGGAATGCGATCTCTAATAGATCGACTTGCGGCTCTAGGCGTTACACGCGAGAGGCTTAGGATTTCCTTTAGTATAGTGAATGCGATCTGTAATAGATCGACTTGCGGCTCTAGGCATTATGCGCGAGAGGATTACGATTCCCTTTACTGTAGGGAATGCAATCTGCAATAGATCGACTTGCGTCTCTAGGCGTTATACGCGAGAGGCTTACGATTCCCTTTAGTATAGGGAATGCGATCTGCAATAGATCGACTTGCGGCTCTAGGCGTTACACGCGAGAGGCTTAGGATTCCCTTTACTGTAGGGAATGCAATCTGTAATAGATCGACTTTCGGCTCTAGGCGTTACACGCGAGAGGCTTAGGATTTCCTTTAGTGCAGGGAATGCGATCTGTAATAGATCGACTTGCGGCTCTAGGCGTAATACGCGAGAGGCTTAGGATTTCCTCTAGTGCAGGGAATGCGATCTGTGATAGATCGACTTGCGGCTCTAGGCGTAATACGAGAGACTTACAATTCTCTTTAGTGCAGGGAATGCGATCTGTAATAGATCGACTTGCGGCTCTAGGCGTTATGCGCGAGAGGATTACGATTCCCTTTACTGTAGGGAATGCAATCTGCAATAGATCGACTTGCGCCTCTAGGCGTTATACGCGAGAGGCTTAGGATTTCCTTTAGTGCAGGGAATGCGATCTGTAATAGATCGACTTGCGGCTCTAGGCGTAATACGCGAGAGGCTTAGGATTTCCTCTAGTGCAGGGAATGCGATCTGTGATAGATCGACTTGCGGCTCTAGGCGTAATACGAGAGACTTACAATTCTCTTTAGTGCAGGGAATGCGATCTGTAATAGATCGACTTGCGGCTCTAGGCGTTACACGCGAGAGGCTTAGGATTTCCTTTAGTGCAGGGAATGCGATCTGTAATAGATCGACTTGCGGCTCTAGGCGTAATACGCGAGAGGCTTACGATTCTCTTTAGTGCAGGGAATGTGATCTGTAATAGATCGACTTGCGGCTCTAGGCGTTATGCGCGAGAGGATTACGATTCCCTTTACTGTAGGGAATGCAATCTGCAATAGATCGACTTGCGCCTCTAGGCGTTATACGCGAGAGGCTTACGATTCCTTTTAGTGCAGGGAATGCGATCTGTAATAGATCGACTTGCGGCTCTAGGCGTAATACGCGAGAGGCTTAGGATTTCCTTTAGTGCAGGGAATGCGATCTGTAATAGATCGACTTGCGGCTCTAGGCGTAATACGAGAGACTTACAATTCTCTTTAGTGCAGGGAATGCGATCTGTAATAGATCGACTTGCGGCTCTAGGCGTAATACGCGAGAGGCTTAGGATTTCCTCTAGTGCAGGGAATGCGATCTGTGATAGATCGACTTGCGGCTCTAGGCGTAATACGAGAGACTTACAATTCTCTTTAGTGCAGGGAATGCGATCTGTAATAGATCGACTTGCGGCTCTAGGCGTTATGCGCGAGAGGATTACGATTCCCTTTACTGTAGGGAATGCAATCTGCAATAGATCGACTTGCGCCTCTAGGCGTTATACGCGAGAGGCTTAGGATTTCCTTTAGTGCAGGGAATGCGATCTGTAATAGATCGACTTGCGGCTCTAGGCGTAATACGCGAGAGGCTTAGGATTTCCTCTAGTGCAGGGAATGCGATCTGTGATAGATCGACTTGCGGCTCTAGGCGTAATACGAGAGACTTACAATTCTCTTTAGTGCAGGGAATGCGATCTGTAATAGATCGACTTGCGGCTCTAGGCGTTACACGCGAGAGGCTTAGGATTTCCTTTAGTGCAGGGAATGCGATCTGTAATAGATCGACTTGTGGCTCTAGGCGTAATACGCGAGAGGCTTACGATTCTCTTTAGTGCAGGGAATGTGATCTGTAATAGATCGACTTGCGGCTCTAGGCGTTATGCGCGAGAGGATTACGATTCCCTTTACTGTAGGGAATGCAATCTGCAATAGATCGACTTGCGCCTCTAGGCGTTATACGCGAGAGGCTTACGATTCCTTTTAGTGCAGGGAATGCGATCTGTAATAGATCGACTTGCGGCTCTAGGCGTAATACGCGAGAGGCTTAGGATTTCCTTTAGTGCAGGGAATGCGATCTGTAATAGATCGACTTGCGGCTCTAGGCGTAATACGAGAGACTTACAATTCTCTTTAGTGCAGGGAATGCGATCTGTAATAGATCGACTTGCGGCTCTAGGCGTAATACGCGAGAGGCTTAGGATTCCCTTTAGTATAGGGAATGCGATCTATAACAGATCGACTTGCTGCTCTAGGCGTAATACGCGAGAGGCTTACGATTCTCTTTAGTGCAGGGAATGCGATCTGTAATAGATCGACTTGCGGCTCTAGGCGTTACACGCTAGAGGCTTGGGATTCCCTTTAGTATAGTGAATGCTATCTGTAATAGATCGACTTGCGGCTCTAGGCGTAATACGCGAGAGGCTTAGGATTCCCTTTAGTATAGTGAATGCGATCTGTAATAGATCGACTTGCGGCTCTAGGCATTATGCGCGAGAGGATTACGATTCCCTTTACTGTAGGGAATGCAATCTGCAATAGATCGACTTGCGTCTCTAGGCGTTATACGCGAGAGGCTTACGATTCCCTTTAGTATAGGGAATGCGATCTGCAATAGATCGACTTGCGGCTCTAGGCGTTACACGCGAGAGGCTTAGGATTCCCTTTACTGTAGGGAATGCAATCTGTAATAGATCGACTTGCGGCTCTAGGCGTTACACGCGAGAGGCTTAGGATTTCCTTTAGTGCAGGGAATGCGATCTGTAATAGATCGACTTGCGGCTCTAGGCGTAATACGCGAGAGGCTTAGGATTTCCTCTTGTGCAGGGAATGCGATCTGTGATAGATCGACTTGCGGCTCTAGGCGTAATACGAGAGACTTACAATTCTCTTTAGTGCAGGGAATGCGATCTGTAATAGATCGACTTGCGGCTCTAGGCGTAATACGCGAGAGGCTTAGGATTCCCTTTAGTATAGGGAATGCGATCTGCAATAGATCGACTTGCGGCTCTAGGCGTTACACGCGAGAGGCTTAGGATTCCCTTTACTGTAGGGAATGCAATCTGTAATAGATCGACTTGCGGCTCTAGGCGTAATACGAGAGACTTACAATTCTCTTTAGTGCAGGGAATGCGATCTGTAATAGATCGACTTGCGGCTCTAGGCGTTACACGCGAGAGGCTTAGGATTTCCTTTAGTGCAGGGAATGCGATCTGTAATAGATCGACTTGCGGCTCTAGGCGTAATACGCGAGAGGCTTAGGATTTCCTTTAGTGCAGGGAATGCGATCTGTAATAGATCGACTTGCGGCTCTAGGCGTAATACGCGAGAGGCTTAGGATTTCCTTTAGTGCAGGGAATGCGATCTGTGATAGATCGACTTGCGGCTCTAGGCGTAATACGAGAGACTTACAATTCTCTTTAGTGCAGGGAATGCGATCTGTAATAGATCGACTTGCGGCTCTAGGCGTTATGCGCGAGAGGATTACGATTCCCTTTACTGTAGGGAATGCAATCTGCAATAGATCGACTTGCGCCTCTAGGCGTTATACGCGAGAGGCTTAGGATTTCCTTTAGTGCAGGGAATGCGATCTGTAATAGATCGACTTGCGGCTCTAGGCGTAATACGCGAGAGGCTTAGGATTTCCTCTAGTGCAGGGAATGCGATCTGTGATAGATCGACTTGCGGCTCTAGGCGTAATACGAGAGACTTACAATTCTCTTTAGTGCAGGGAATGCGATCTGTAATAGATCGACTTGCGGCTCTAGGCGTTACACGCGAGAGGCTTAGGATTTCCTTTAGTGCAGGGAATGCGATCTGTAATAGATCGACTTGTGGCTCTAGGCGTAATACGCGAGAGGCTTACGATTCTCTTTAGTGCAGGGAATGTGATCTGTAATAGATCGACTTGCGGCTCTAGGCGTTATGCGCGAGAGGATTACGATTCCCTTTACTGTAGGGAATGCAATCTGCAATAGATCGACTTGCGCCTCTAGGCGTTATACGCGAGAGGCTTACGATTCCTTTTAGTGCAGGGAATGCGATCTGTAATAGATCGACTTGCGGCTCTAGGCGTAATACGCGAGAGGCTTAGGATTTCCTTTAGTGCAGGGAATGCGATCTGTAATAGATCGACTTGCGGCTCTAGGCGTAATACGAGAGACTTACAATTCTCTTTAGTGCAGGGAATGCGATCTGTAATAGATCGACTTGCGGCTCTAGGCGTAATACGCGAGAGGCTTAGGATTCCCTTTAGTATAGGGAATGCGATCTATAACAGATCGACTTGCTGCTCTAGGCGTAATACGCGAGAGGCTTACGATTCTCTTTAGTGCAGGGAATGCGATCTGTAATAGATCGACTTGCGGCTCTAGGCGTTACACGCTAGAGGCTTGGGATTCCCTTTAGTATAGTGAATGCTATCTGTAATAGATCGACTTGCGGCTCTAGGCGTAATACGCGAGAGGCTTAGGATTCCCTTTAGTATAGTGAATGCGATCTGTAATAGATCGACTTGCGGCTCTAGGCATTATGCGCGAGAGGATTACGATTCCCTTTACTGTAGGGAATGCAATCTGCAATAGATCGACTTGCGTCTCTAGGCGTTATACGCGAGAGGCTTACGATTCCCTTTAGTATAGGGAATGCGATCTGCAATAGATCGACTTGCGGCTCTAGGCGTTACACGCGAGAGGCTTAGGATTCCCTTTACTGTAGGGAATGCAATCTGTAATAGATCGACTTGCGGCTCTAGGCGTTACACGCGAGAGGCTTAGGATTTCCTTTAGTGCAGGGAATGCGATCTGTAATAGATCGACTTGCGGCTCTAGGCGTAATACGCGAGAGGCTTAGGATTTCCTCTTGTGCAGGGAATGCGATCTGTGATAGATCGACTTGCGGCTCTAGGCGTAATACGAGAGACTTACAATTCTCTTTAGTGCAGGGAATGCGATCTGTAATAGATCGACTTGCGGCTCTAGGCGTAATACGCGAGAGGCTTAGGATTCCCTTTAGTATAGGGAATGCGATCTGCAATAGATCGACTTGCGGCTCTAGGCGTTACACGCGAGAGGCTTAGGATTCCCTTTACTGTAGGGAATGCAATCTGTAATAGATCGACTTGCGGCTCTAGGCGTAATACGAGAGACTTACAATTCTCTTTAGTGCAGGGAATGCGATCTGTAATAGATCGACTTGCGGCTCTAGGCGTTACACGCGAGAGGCTTAGGATTTCCTTTAGTGCAGGGAATGCGATCTGTAATAGATCGACTTGCGGCTCTAGGCGTAATACGCGAGAGGCTTAGGATTTCCTTTAGTGCAGGGAATGCGATCTGTAATAGATCGACTTGCGGCTCTAGGCGTAATACGCGAGAGGCTTACGATTCTCTTTAGTGCAGGGAATGCGATCTGTAATAGATCGACTTGCGGCTCTAGGCGTTATGCGCGAGAGGATTACGATTCCCTTTACTGTAGCGAATGCAATCTGCAATAGATCGACTTGCGCCTCTAGGCGTTATACGCGAGAGGCTTACGATTCCCTTTAGTATAGGGAATGCGATCTGCAATAGACCGACTTGCGGCTCTAGGCGTTACACGCGAGAGGCTTAGGATTTCCTTTAGTATAGTGAATGCGATCTGTAATAGATCGACTTGCGGCTCTAGGCGTTACACGCGAGAGGCTTAGGATTCCCTTTAGTATAGGGAATGCGATCTATAACAGATCGACTTGCTGCTCTAGGCGTAATACGCGAGAGGCTTACGATTCTCTTTAGTGCAGGGAATGCGATCTGTAATAGATCGACTTGCGGCTCTAGGCGTTACACGCTAGAGGCTTAGGATTCCCTTTAGTATAGTGAATGCGATCTGTAATAGATCGACTTGCGGCTCTAGGCATTATGCGCGAGAGGATTACGATTCCCTTTACTGTAGGGAATGCAATCTGCAATAGATCGACTTGCGCCTCTAGGCGTTATACGCGAGAGGCTTACGATTCCCTTTAGTATAGGGAATGCGATCTCTAATAGATCGACTTGCGGCTCTAGGCGTTACACGCGAGAGGCTTAGGATTTCCTTTAGTATAGTGAATGCGATCTGTAATAGATCGACTTGCGGCTCTAGGCATTATGCGCGAGAGGATTACGATTCCCTTTACTGTAGGGAATGCAATCTGCAATAGATCGACTTGCGTCTCTAGGCGTTATACGCGAGAGGCTTACGATTCCCTTTAGTATAGGGAATGCGATCTGCAATAGATCGACTTGCGGCTCTAGGCGTTACACGCGAGAGGCTTAGGATTCCCTTTACTGTAGGGAATGCAATCTGTAATAGATCGACTTTCGGCTCTAGGCGTTACACGCGAGAGGCTTAGGATTTCCTTTAGTGCAGGGAATGCGATCTGTAATAGATCGACTTGCGGCTCTAGGCGTAATACGCGAGAGGCTTAGGATTTCCTCTAGTGCAGGGAATGCGATCTGTGATAGATCGACTTGCGGCTCTAGGCGTAATACGAGAGACTTACAATTCTCTTTAGTGCAGGGAATGCGATCTGTAATAGATCGACTTGCGGCTCTAGGCGTTATGCGCGAGAGGATTACGATTCCCTTTACTGTAGGGAATGCAATCTGCAATAGATCGACTTGCGCCTCTAGGCGTTATACGCGAGAGGCTTAGGATTTCCTTTAGTGCAGGGAATGCGATCTGTAATAGATCGACTTGCGGCTCTAGGCGTAATACGCGAGAGGCTTAGGATTTCCTCTAGTGCAGGGAATGCGATCTGTGATAGATCGACTTGCGGCTCTAGGCGTAATACGAGAGACTTACAATTCTCTTTAGTGCAGGGAATGCGATCTGTAATAGATCGACTTGCGGCTCTAGGCGTTACACGCGAGAGGCTTAGGATTTCCTTTAGTGCAGGGAATGCGATCTGTAATAGATCGACTTGCGGCTCTAGGCGTAATACGCGAGAGGCTTACGATTCTCTTTAGTGCAGGGAATGTGATCTGTAATAGATCGACTTGCGGCTCTAGGCGTTATGCGCGAGAGGATTACGATTCCCTTTACTGTAGGGAATGCAATCTGCAATAGATCGACTTGCGCCTCTAGGCGTTATACGCGAGAGGCTTACGATTCCTTTTAGTGCAGGGAATGCGATCTGTAATAGATCGACTTGCGGCTCTAGGCGTAATACGCGAGAGGCTTAGGATTTCCTTTAGTGCAGGGAATGCGATCTGTAATAGATCGACTTGCGGCTCTAGGCGTAATACGAGAGACTTACAATTCTCTTTAGTGCAGGGAATGCGATCTGTAATAGATCGACTTGCGGCTCTAGGCGTAATACGCGAGAGGCTTAGGATTTCCTCTAGTGCAGGGAATGCGATCTGTGATAGATCGACTTGCGGCTCTAGGCGTAATACGAGAGACTTACAATTCTCTTTAGTGCAGGGAATGCGATCTGTAATAGATCGACTTGCGGCTCTAGGCGTTATGCGCGAGAGGATTACGATTCCCTTTACTGTAGGGAATGCAATCTGCAATAGATCGACTTGCGCCTCTAGGCGTTATACGCGAGAGGCTTAGGATTTCCTTTAGTGCAGGGAATGCGATCTGTAATAGATCGACTTGCGGCTCTAGGCGTAATACGCGAGAGGCTTAGGATTTCCTCTAGTGCAGGGAATGCGATCTGTGATAGATCGACTTGCGGCTCTAGGCGTAATACGAGAGACTTACAATTCTCTTTAGTGCAGGGAATGCGATCTGTAATAGATCGACTTGCGGCTCTAGGCGTTACACGCGAGAGGCTTAGGATTTCCTTTAGTGCAGGGAATGCGATCTGTAATAGATCGACTTGTGGCTCTAGGCGTAATACGCGAGAGGCTTACGATTCTCTTTAGTGCAGGGAATGTGATCTGTAATAGATCGACTTGCGGCTCTAGGCGTTATGCGCGAGAGGATTACGATTCCCTTTACTGTAGGGAATGCAATCTGCAATAGATCGACTTGCGCCTCTAGGCGTTATACGCGAGAGGCTTACGATTCCTTTTAGTGCAGGGAATGCGATCTGTAATAGATCGACTTGCGGCTCTAGGCGTAATACGCGAGAGGCTTAGGATTTCCTTTAGTGCAGGGAATGCGATCTGTAATAGATCGACTTGCGGCTCTAGGCGTAATACGAGAGACTTACAATTCTCTTTAGTGCAGGGAATGCGATCTGTAATAGATCGACTTGCGGCTCTAGGCGTAATACGCGAGAGGCTTAGGATTCCCTTTAGTATAGGGAATGCGATCTATAACAGATCGACTTGCTGCTCTAGGCGTAATACGCGAGAGGCTTACGATTCTCTTTAGTGCAGGGAATGCGATCTGTAATAGATCGACTTGCGGCTCTAGGCGTTACACGCTAGAGGCTTGGGATTCCCTTTAGTATAGTGAATGCTATCTGTAATAGATCGACTTGCGGCTCTAGGCGTAATACGCGAGAGGCTTAGGATTCCCTTTAGTATAGTGAATGCGATCTGTAATAGATCGACTTGCGGCTCTAGGCATTATGCGCGAGAGGATTACGATTCCCTTTACTGTAGGGAATGCAATCTGCAATAGATCGACTTGCGTCTCTAGGCGTTATACGCGAGAGGCTTACGATTCCCTTTAGTATAGGGAATGCGATCTGCAATAGATCGACTTGCGGCTCTAGGCGTTACACGCGAGAGGCTTAGGATTCCCTTTACTGTAGGGAATGCAATCTGTAATAGATCGACTTGCGGCTCTAGGCGTTACACGCGAGAGGCTTAGGATTTCCTTTAGTGCAGGGAATGCGATCTGTAATAGATCGACTTGCGGCTCTAGGCGTAATACGCGAGAGGCTTAGGATTTCCTCTTGTGCAGGGAATGCGATCTGTGATAGATCGACTTGCGGCTCTAGGCGTAATACGAGAGACTTACAATTCTCTTTAGTGCAGGGAATGCGATCTGTAATAGATCGACTTGCGGCTCTAGGCGTAATACGCGAGAGGCTTAGGATTCCCTTTAGTATAGGGAATGCGATCTGCAATAGATCGACTTGCGGCTCTAGGCGTTACACGCGAGAGGCTTAGGATTCCCTTTACTGTAGGGAATGCAATCTGTAATAGATCGACTTGCGGCTCTAGGCGTAATACGAGAGACTTACAATTCTCTTTAGTGCAGGGAATGCGATCTGTAATAGATCGACTTGCGGCTCTAGGCGTTACACGCGAGAGGCTTAGGATTTCCTTTAGTGCAGGGAATGCGATCTGTAATAGATCGACTTGCGGCTCTAGGCGTAATACGCGAGAGGCTTACGATTCTCTTTAGTGCAGGGAATGCGATCTGTAATAGATCGACTTGCGGCTCTAGGCGTTATGCGCGAGAGGATTACGATTCCCTTTACTGTAGGGAATGCAATCTGCAATAGATCGACTTGCGCCTCTAGGCGTTATACGCGAGAGGCTTACGATTCCCTTTAGTATAGGGAATGCGATCTGCAATAGACCGACTTGCGGCTCTAGGCGTTACACGCGAGAGGCTTAGGATTTCCTTTAGTATAGTGAATGCGATCTGTAATAGATCGACTTGCGGCTCTAGGCGTTACACGCGAGAGGCTTAGGATTCCCTTTAGTATAGGGAATGCGATCTATAACAGATCGACTTGCTGCTCTAGGCGTAATACGCGAGAGGCTTACGATTCTCTTTAGTGCAGGGAATGCGATCTGTAATAGATCGACTTGCGGCTCTAGGCGTTACACGCTAGAGGCTTAGGATTCCCTTTAGTATAGTGAATGCGATCTGTAATAGATCGACTTGCGGCTCTAGGCATTATGCGCGAGAGGATTACGATTCCCTTTACTGTAGGGAATGCAATCTGCAATAGATCGACTTGCGCCTCTAGGCGTTATACGCGAGAGGCTTACGATTCCCTTTAGTATAGGGAATGCGATCTCTAATAGATCGACTTGCGGCTCTAGGCGTTACACGCGAGAGGCTTAGGATTTCCTTTAGTATAGTGAATGCGATCTGTAATAGATCGACTTGCGGCTCTAGGCATTATGCGCGAGAGGATTACGATTCCCTTTACTGTAGGGAATGCAATCTGCAATAGATCGACTTGCGTCTCTAGGCGTTATACGCGAGAGGCTTACGATTCCCTTTAGTATAGGGAATGCGATCTGCAATAGATCGACTTGCGGCTCTAGGCGTTACACGCGAGAGGCTTAGGATTCCCTTTACTGTAGGGAATGCAATCTGTAATAGATCGACTTTCGGCTCTAGGCGTTACACGCGAGAGGCTTAGGATTTCCTTTAGTGCAGGGAATGCGATCTGTAATAGATCGACTTGCGGCTCTAGGCGTAATACGCGAGAGGCTTAGGATTTCCTCTAGTGCAGGGAATGCGATCTGTGATAGATCGACTTGCGGCTCTAGGCGTAATACGAGAGACTTACAATTCTCTTTAGTGCAGGGAATGCGATCTGTAATAGATCGACTTGCGGCTCTAGGCGTTATGCGCGAGAGGATTACGATTCCCTTTACTGTAGGGAATGCAATCTGCAATAGATCGACTTGCGCCTCTAGGCGTTATACGCGAGAGGCTTAGGATTTCCTTTAGTGCAGGGAATGCGATCTGTAATAGATCGACTTGCGGCTCTAGGCGTAATACGCGAGAGGCTTAGGATTTCCTTTAGTATAGTGAATGCGATCTGTAATAGATCGACTTGCGGCTCTAGGCATTATGCGCGAGAGGATTACGATTCCCTTTACTGTAGGGAATGCAATCTGCAATAGATCGACTTGCGTCTCTAGGCGTTATACGCGAGAGGCTTACGATTCCCTTTAGTATAGGGAATGCGATCTGCAATAGATCGACTTGCGGCTCTAGGCGTTACACGCGAGAGGCTTAGGATTCCCTTTACTGTAGGGAATGCAATCTGTAATAGATCGACTTGCGGCTCTAGGCGTAATACGCGAGAGGCTTAGGATTTCCTCTTGTGCAGGGAATGCGATCTGTGATAGATCGACTTGCGGCTCTAGGCGTAATACGAGAGACTTACAATTCTCTTTAGTGCAGGGAATGCGATCTGTAATAGATCGACTTGCGGCTCTAGGCGTAATACGCGAGAGGCTTAGGATTCCCTTTAGTATAGGGAATGCGATCTGCAATAGATCGACTTGCGGCTCTAGGCGTTACACGCGAGAGGCTTAGGATTCCCTTTACTGTAGGGAATGCAATCTGTAATAGATCGACTTGCGGCTCTAGGCGTAATACGAGAGACTTACAATTCTCTTTAGTGCAGGGAATGCGATCTGTGATAGATCGACTTGCGGCTCTAGGCGTTACACGCGAGAGGCTTAGGATTTCCTTTAGTGCAGGGAATGCGATCTGTAATAGATCGACTTGCGGCTCTAGGCGTAATACGCGAGAGGCTTACGATTCTCTTTAGTGCAGGGAATGCGATCTGTAATAGATCGACTTGCGGCTCTAGGCGTTATGCGCGAGAGGATTACGATTCCCTTTACTGTAGGGAATGCAATCTGCAATAGATCGACTTGCGCCTCTAGGCGTTATACGCGAGAGGCTTAGGATTTCCTTTAGTGCAGGGAATGCGATCTGTAATAGATCGACTTGCGGCTCTAGGCGTAATACGCGAGAGGCTTAGGATTTCCTTTAGTATAGTGAATGCGATCTGTAATAGATCGACTTGCGGCTCTAGGCATTATGCGCGAGAGGATTACGATTCCCTTTACTGTAGGGAATGCAATCTGCAATAGATCGACTTGCGTCTCTAGGCGTTATACGCGAGAGGCTTACGATTCCCTTTAGTATAGGGAATGCGATCTGCAATAGATCGACTTGCGGCTCTAGGCGTTACACGCGAGAGGCTTAGGATTCCCTTTACTGTAGGGAATGCAATCTGTAATAGATCGACTTGCGGCTCTAGGCGTAATACGCGAGAGGCTTAGGATTTCCTCTTGTGCAGGGAATGCGATCTGTGATAGATCGACTTGCGGCTCTAGGCGTAATACGAGAGACTTACAATTCTCTTTAGTGCAGGGAATGCGATCTGTAATAGATCGACTTGCGGCTCTAGGCGTAATACGCGAGAGGCTTAGGATTCCCTTTAGTATAGGGAATGCGATCTGCAATAGATCGACTTGCGGCTCTAGGCGTTACACGCGAGAGGCTTAGGATTCCCTTTACTGTAGGGAATGCAATCTGTAATAGATCGACTTGCGGCTCTAGGCGTAATACGAGAGACTTACAATTCTCTTTAGTGCAGGGAATGCGATCTGTGATAGATCGACTTGCGGCTCTAGGCGTTACACGCGAGAGGCTTAGGATTTCCTTTAGTGCAGGGAATGCGATCTGTAATAGATCGACTTGCGGCTCTAGGCGTAATACGCGAGAGGCTTACGATTCTCTTTAGTGCAGGGAATGCGATCTGTAATAGATCGACTTGCGGCTCTAGGCGTTATGCGCGAGAGGATTACGATTCCCTTTACTGTAGGGAATGCAATCTGCAATAGATCGACTTGCGCCTCTAGGCGTTATACGCGAGAGGCTTACGATTCCCTTTAGTATAGGGAATGCGATCTGCAATAGACCGACTTGCGGCTCTAGGCGTTACACGCGAGAGGCTTAGGATTTCCTTTAGTATAGTGAATGCGATCTGTAATAGATCGACTTGCGGCTCTAGGCGTTACACGCGAGAGGCTTAGGATTCCCTTTAGTATAGGGAATGCGATCTATAACAGATCGACTTGCTGCTCTAGGCGTAATACGCGAGAGGATTACGATTCCCTTTACTGTAGGGAATGCAATCTGCAATAGATCGACTTGCGCCTCTAGGCGTTATACGCGAGAGGCTTACGATTCCCTTTAGTATAGGGAATGCGATCTCTAATAGATCGACTTGCGGCTCTAGGCGTTACACGCGAGAGGCTTAGGATTTCCTTTAGTATAGTGAATGCGATCTGTAATAGATCGACTTGCGGCTCTAGGCATTATGCGCGAGAGGATTACGATTCCCTTTACTGTAGGGAATGCAATCTGCAATAGATCGACTTGCGTCTCTAGGCGTTATACGCGAGAGGCTTACGATTCCCTTTAGTATAGGGAATGCGATCTGCAATAGATCGACTTGCGGCTCTAGGCGTTACACGCGAGAGGCTTAGGATTCCCTTTACTGTAGGGAATGCAATCTGTAATAGATCGACTTTCGGCTCTAGGCGTTACACGCGAGAGGCTTAGGATTTCCTTTAGTGCAGGGAATGCGATCTGTAATAGATCGACTTGCGGCTCTAGGCGTAATACGCGAGAGGCTTAGGATTTCCTCTAGTGCAGGGAATGCGATCTGTGATAGATCGACTTGCGGCTCTAGGCGTAATACGAGAGACTTACAATTCTCTTTAGTGCAGGGAATGCGATCTGTAATAGATCGACTTGCGGCTCTAGGCGTTATGCGCGAGAGGATTACGATTCCCTTTACTGTAGGGAATGCAATCTGCAATAGATCGACTTGCGCCTCTAGGCGTTATACGCGAGAGGCTTAGGATTTCCTTTAGTGCAGGGAATGCGATCTGTAATAGATCGACTTGCGGCTCTAGGCGTAATACGCGAGAGGCTTAGGATTTCCTCTAGTGCAGGGAATGCGATCTGTGATAGATCGACTTGCGGCTCTAGGCGTAATACGAGAGACTTACAATTCTCTTTAGTGCAGGGAATGCGATCTGTAATAGATCGACTTGCGGCTCTAGGCGTTACACGCGAGAGGCTTAGGATTTCCTTTAGTGCAGGGAATGCGATCTGTAATAGATCGACTTGCGGCTCTAGGCGTAATACGCGAGAGGCTTACGATTCTCTTTAGTGCAGGGAATGTGATCTGTAATAGATCGACTTGCGGCTCTAGGCGTTATGCGCGAGAGGATTACGATTCCCTTTACTGTAGGGAATGCAATCTGCAATAGATCGACTTGCGCCTCTAGGCGTTATACGCGAGAGGCTTACGATTCCTTTTAGTGCAGGGAATGCGATCTGTAATAGATCGACTTGCGGCTCTAGGCGTAATACGCGAGAGGCTTAGGATTTCCTTTAGTGCAGGGAATGCGATCTGTAATAGATCGACTTGCGGCTCTAGGCGTAATACGAGAGACTTACAATTCTCTTTAGTGCAGGGAATGCGATCTGTAATAGATCGACTTGCGGCTCTAGGCGTTACACGCGAGAGGCTTAGGATTTCCTTTAGTGCAGGGAATGCGATCTGTAATAGATCGACTTGCGGCTCTAGGCGTAATACGCGAGAGGCTTAGGATTTCCTCTAGTGCAGGGAATGCGATCTGTGATAGATCGACTTGCGGCTCTAGGCGTAATACGAGAGACTTACAATTCTCTTTAGTGCAGGGAATGCGATCTGTAATAGATCGACTTGCGGCTCTAGGCGTTATGCGCGAGAGGATTACGATTCCCTTTACTGTAGGGAATGCAATCTGCAATAGATCGACTTGCGCCTCTAGGCGTTATACGCGAGAGGCTTAGGATTTCCTTTAGTGCAGGGAATGCGATCTGTAATAGATCGACTTGCGGCTCTAGGCGTAATACGCGAGAGGCTTAGGATTTCCTCTAGTGCAGGGAATGCGATCTGTGATAGATCGACTTGCGGCTCTAGGCGTAATACGAGAGACTTACAATTCTCTTTAGTGCAGGGAATGCGATCTGTAATAGATCGACTTGCGGCTCTAGGCGTTACACGCGAGAGGCTTAGGATTTCCTTTAGTGCAGGGAATGCGATCTGTAATAGATCGACTTGTGGCTCTAGGCGTAATACGCGAGAGGCTTACGATTCTCTTTAGTGCAGGGAATGTGATCTGTAATAGATCGACTTGCGGCTCTAGGCGTTATGCGCGAGAGGATTACGATTCCCTTTACTGTAGGGAATGCAATCTGCAATAGATCGACTTGCGCCTCTAGGCGTTATACGCGAGAGGCTTACGATTCCTTTTAGTGCAGGGAATGCGATCTGTAATAGATCGACTTGCGGCTCTAGGCGTAATACGCGAGAGGCTTAGGATTTCCTTTAGTGCAGGGAATGCGATCTGTAATAGATCGACTTGCGGCTCTAGGCGTAATACGAGAGACTTACAATTCTCTTTAGTGCAGGGAATGCGATCTGTAATAGATCGACTTGCGGCTCTAGGCGTAATACGCGAGAGGCTTAGGATTCCCTTTAGTATAGGGAATGCGATCTATAACAGATCGACTTGCTGCTCTAGGCGTAATACGCGAGAGGCTTACGATTCTCTTTAGTGCAGGGAATGCGATCTGTAATAGATCGACTTGCGGCTCTAGGCGTTACACGCTAGAGGCTTGGGATTCCCTTTAGTATAGTGAATGCTATCTGTAATAGATCGACTTGCGGCTCTAGGCGTAATACGCGAGAGGCTTAGGATTCCCTTTAGTATAGTGAATGCGATCTGTAATAGATCGACTTGCGGCTCTAGGCATTATGCGCGAGAGGATTACGATTCCCTTTACTGTAGGGAATGCAATCTGCAATAGATCGACTTGCGTCTCTAGGCGTTATACGCGAGAGGCTTACGATTCCCTTTAGTATAGGGAATGCGATCTGCAATAGATCGACTTGCGGCTCTAGGCGTTACACGCGAGAGGCTTAGGATTCCCTTTACTGTAGGGAATGCAATCTGTAATAGATCGACTTGCGGCTCTAGGCGTTACACGCGAGAGGCTTAGGATTTCCTTTAGTGCAGGGAATGCGATCTGTAATAGATCGACTTGCGGCTCTAGGCGTAATACGCGAGAGGCTTAGGATTTCCTCTTGTGCAGGGAATGCGATCTGTGATAGATCGACTTGCGGCTCTAGGCGTAATACGAGAGACTTACAATTCTCTTTAGTGCAGGGAATGCGATCTGTAATAGATCGACTTGCGGCTCTAGGCGTAATACGCGAGAGGCTTAGGATTCCCTTTAGTATAGGGAATGCGATCTGCAATAGATCGACTTGCGGCTCTAGGCGTTACACGCGAGAGGCTTAGGATTCCCTTTACTGTAGGGAATGCAATCTGTAATAGATCGACTTGCGGCTCTAGGCGTAATACGAGAGACTTACAATTCTCTTTAGTGCAGGGAATGCGATCTGTAATAGATCGACTTGCGGCTCTAGGCGTTACACGCGAGAGGCTTAGGATTTCCTTTAGTGCAGGGAATGCGATCTGTAATAGATCGACTTGCGGCTCTAGGCGTAATACGCGAGAGGCTTACGATTCTCTTTAGTGCAGGGAATGCGATCTGTAATAGATCGACTTGCGGCTCTAGGCGTTATGCGCGAGAGGATTACGATTCCCCTTACTGTAGGGAATGCAATCTGCAATAGATCGACTTGCGCCTCTAGGCGTTATACGCGAGAGGCTTACGATTCCCTTTAGTATAGGGAATGCGATCTGCAATAGACCGACTTGCGGCTCTAGGCGTTACACGCGAGAGGCTTAGGATTTCCTTTAGTATAGTGAATGCGATCTGTAATAGATCGACTTGCGGCTCTAGGCGTTACACGCGAGAGGCTTAGGATTCCCTTTAGTATAGGGAATGCGATCTATAACAGATCGACTTGCTGCTCTAGGCGTAATACGCGAGAGGCTTACGATTCTCTTTAGTGCAGGGAATGCGATCTGTAATAGATCGACTTGCGGCTCTAGGCGTTACACGCTAGAGGCTTAGGATTCCCTTTAGTATAGTGAATGCGATCTGTAATAGATCGACTTGCGGCTCTAGGCATTATGCGCGAGAGGATTACGATTCCCTTTACTGTAGGGAATGCAATCTGCAATAGATCGACTTGCGCCTCTAGGCGTTATACGCGAGAGGCTTACGATTCCCTTTAGTATAGGGAATGCGATCTCTAATAGATCGACTTGCGGCTCTAGGCGTTACACGCGAGAGGCTTAGGATTTCCTTTAGTATAGTGAATGCGATCTGTAATAGATCGACTTGCGGCTCTAGGCATTATGCGCGAGAGGATTACGATTCCCTTTACTGTAGGGAATGCAATCTGCAATAGATCGACTTGCGTCTCTAGGCGTTATACGCGAGAGGCTTACGATTCCCTTTAGTATAGGGAATGCGATCTGCAATAGATCGACTTGCGGCTCTAGGCGTTACACGCGAGAGGCTTAGGATTCCCTTTACTGTAGGGAATGCAATCTGTAATAGATCGACTTTCGGCTCTAGGCGTTACACGCGAGAGGCTTAGGATTTCCTTTAGTGCAGGGAATGCGATCTGTAATAGATCGACTTGCGGCTCTAGGCGTAATACGCGAGAGGCTTAGGATTTCCTCTAGTGCAGGGAATGCGATCTGTGATAGATCGACTTGCGGCTCTAGGCGTAATACGAGAGACTTACAATTCTCTTTAGTGCAGGGAATGCGATCTGTAATAGATCGACTTGCGGCTCTAGGCGTTATGCGCGAGAGGATTACGATTCCCTTTACTGTAGGGAATGCAATCTGCAATAGATCGACTTGCGCCTCTAGGCGTTATACGCGAGAGGCTTAGGATTTCCTTTAGTGCAGGGAATGCGATCTGTAATAGATCGACTTGCGGCTCTAGGCGTAATACGCGAGAGGCTTAGGATTTCCTCTAGTGCAGGGAATGCGATCTGTGATAGATCGACTTGCGGCTCTAGGCGTAATACGAGAGACTTACAATTCTCTTTAGTGCAGGGAATGCGATCTGTAATAGATCGACTTGCGGCTCTAGGCGTTACACGCGAGAGGCTTAGGATTTCCTTTAGTGCAGGGAATGCGATCTGTAATAGATCGACTTGCGGCTCTAGGCGTAATACGCGAGAGGCTTACGATTCTCTTTAGTGCAGGGAATGTGATCTGTAATAGATCGACTTGCGGCTCTAGGCGTTATGCGCGAGAGGATTACGATTCCCTTTACTGTAGGGAATGCAATCTGCAATAGATCGACTTGCGCCTCTAGGCGTTATACGCGAGAGGCTTACGATTCCTTTTAGTGCAGGGAATGCGATCTGTAATAGATCGACTTGCGGCTCTAGGCGTAATACGCGAGAGGCTTAGGATTTCCTTTAGTGCAGGGAATGCGATCTGTAATAGATCGACTTGCGGCTCTAGGCGTAATACGAGAGACTTACAATTCTCTTTAGTGCAGGGAATGCGATCTGTAATAGATCGACTTGCGGCTCTAGGCGTTACACGCGAGAGGCTTAGGATTTCCTTTAGTGCAGGGAATGCGATCTGTAATAGATCGACTTGCGGCTCTAGGCGTAATACGCGAGAGGCTTAGGATTTCCTCTAGTGCAGGGAATGCGATCTGTGATAGATCGACTTGCGGCTCTAGGCGTAATACGAGAGACTTACAATTCTCTTTAGTGCAGGGAATGCGATCTGTAATAGATCGACTTGCGGCTCTAGGCGTTATGCGCGAGAGGATTACGATTCCCTTTACTGTAGGGAATGCAATCTGCAATAGATCGACTTGCGCCTCTAGGCGTTATACGCGAGAGGCTTAGGATTTCCTTTAGTGCAGGGAATGCGATCTGTAATAGATCGACTTGCGGCTCTAGGCGTAATACGCGAGAGGCTTAGGATTTCCTCTAGTGCAGGGAATGCGATCTGTGATAGATCGACTTGCGGCTCTAGGCGTAATACGCGAGAGGCTTACGATTCTCTTTAGTGCAGGGAATGTGATCTGTAATAGATCGACTTGCGGCTCTAGGCGTTATGCGCGAGAGGATTACGATTCCCTTTACTGTAGGGAATGCAATCTGCAATAGATCGACTTGCGCCTCTAGGCGTTATACGCGAGAGGCTTACGATTCCTTTTAGTGCAGGGAATGCGATCTGTAATAGATCGACTTGCGGCTCTAGGCGTAATACGCGAGAGGCTTAGGATTTCCTTTAGTGCAGGGAATGCGATCTGTAATAGATCGACTTGCGGCTCTAGGCGTTACACGCGAGAGGCTTAGGATTTCCTTTAGTGCAGGGAATGCGATCTGTAATAGATCGACTTGTGGCTCTAGGCGTAATACGCGAGAGGCTTACGATTCTCTTTAGTGCAGGGAATGTGATCTGTAATAGATCGACTTGCGGCTCTAGGCGTTATGCGCGAGAGGATTACGATTCCCTTTACTGTAGGGAATGCAATCTGCAATAGATCGACTTGCGCCTCTAGGCGTTATACGCGAGAGGCTTACGATTCCTTTTAGTGCAGGGAATGCGATCTGTAATAGATCGACTTGCGGCTCTAGGCGTAATACGCGAGAGGCTTAGGATTTCCTTTAGTGCAGGGAATGCGATCTGTAATAGATCGACTTGCGGCTCTAGGCGTAATACGCGAGAGGCTTACGATTCTCTTTAGTGCAGGGAATGCGATCTGTAATAGATCGACTTGCGGCTCTAGGCGTTACACGCTAGAGGCTTGGGATTCCCTTTAGTATAGTGAATGCTATCTGTAATAGATCGACTTGCGGCTCTAGGCGTAATACGCGAGAGGCTTAGGATTCCCTTTAGTATAGTGAATGCGATCTGTAATAGATCGACTTGCGGCTCTAGGCATTATGCGCGAGAGGATTACGATTCCCTTTACTGTAGGGAATGCAATCTGCAATAGATCGACTTGCGTCTCTAGGCGTTATACGCGAGAGGCTTACGATTCCCTTTAGTATAGGGAATGCGATCTGCAATAGATCGACTTGCGGCTCTAGGCGTTACACGCGAGAGGCTTAGGATTCCCTTTACTGTAGGGAATGCAATCTGTAATAGATCGACTTGCGGCTCTAGGCGTTACACGCGAGAGGCTTAGGATTTCCTCTTGTGCAGGGAATGCGATCTGTGATAGATCGACTTGCGGCTCTAGGCGTAATACGAGAGACTTACAATTCTCTTTAGTGCAGGGAATGCGATCTGTAATAGATCGACTTGCGGCTCTAGGCGTAATACGCGAGAGGCTTAGGATTCCCTTTAGTATAGGGAATGCGATCTGCAATAGATCGACTTGCGGCTCTAGGCGTTACACGCGAGAGGCTTAGGATTCCCTTTACTGTAGGGAATGCAATCTGTAATAGATCGACTTGCGGCTCTAGGCGTAATACGAGAGACTTACAATTCTCTTTAGTGCAGGGAATGCGATCTGTAATAGATCGACTTGCGGCTCTAGGCGTTACACGCGAGAGGCTTAGGATTTCCTTTAGTGCAGGGAATGCGATCTGTAATAGATCGACTTGCGGCTCTAGGCGTAATACGCGAGAGGCTTACGATTCTCTTTAGTGCAGGGAATGCGATCTGTAATAGATCGACTTGCGGCTCTAGGCGTTATGCGCGAGAGGATTACGATTCCCTTTACTGTAGGGAATGCAATCTGCAATAGATCGACTTGCGCCTCTAGGCGTTATACGCGAGAGGCTTACGATTCCCTTTAGTATAGGGAATGCGATCTGCAATAGACCGACTTGCGGCTCTAGGCGTTACACGCGAGAGGCTTAGGATTCCCTTTACTGTAGGGAATGCAATCTGTAATAGATCGACTTGCGGCTCTAGGCCTTACACGCGAGAGGCTTAGGATTCCCTTTAGTATAGGGAATGCGATCTCTAATAGATCGACTTGCGGCTCTAGGCGTTACACGCGAGAGGCTTAGGATTTTCTTTAGTATAGGGAATGCGATCTGTAATAGATCGACTTGCGGCTCTAGGCGTTACACGCGAGAGGCTTAGGATTCCCTTTGCTGTAGGGAATGCAATCTGCAATAGATCGACTTGCGGCTCTAGGCGTTACACGCGAGAGGCTTACGATTCCCTTTAGTATAGGGAATGCGATCTGCAATAGATCGACTTGCGGCTCTAGGCGTTACACGCGAGAGGCTTAGGATTCCCTTTACTGTAGGGAATGCAATCTGTAATAGATCGACTTGCGGCTCTAGGCGTTACACGCGAGAGGCTTAGGATTTCCTTTAGTGCAGGGAATGCGATCTGTAATAGATCGACTTGCGGCTCTAGGCGTAATACGCGAGAGGCTTAGGATTTCCTCTTGTGCAGGGAATGCGATCTGTGATAGATCGACTTGCGGCTCTAGGCGTAATACGAGAGACTTACAATTCTCTTTAGTGCAGGGAATGCGATCTGTAATAGATCGACTTGCGGCTCTAGGCGTAATACGCGAGAGGCTTAGGATTCCCTTTAGTATAGGGAATGCGATCTGCAATAGATCGACTTGCGGCTCTAGGCGTTACACGCGAGAGGCTTAGGATTCCCTTTACTGTAGGGAATGCAATCTGTAATAGATCGACTTGCGGCTCTAGGCGTAATACGAGAGACTTACAATTCTCTTTAGTGCAGGGAATGCGATCTGTAATAGATCGACTTGCGGCTCTAGGCGTTACACGCGAGAGGCTTAGGATTTCCTTTAGTGCAGGGAATGCGATCTGTAATAGATCGACTTGCGGCTCTAGGCGTAATACGCGAGAGGCTTACGATTCTCTTCAGTGCAGGGAATGCGATCTGTAATAGATCGACTTGCGGCTCTAGGCGTTATGCGCGAGAGGATTACGATTCCCTTTACTGTAGGGAATGCAATCTGCAATAGATCGACTTGCGCCTCTAGGCGTTATACGCGAGAGGCTTACGATTCCCTTTAGTATAGGGAATGCGATCTGCAATAGACCGACTTGCGGCTCTAGGCGTTACACGCGAGAGGCTTAGGATTCCCTTTACTGTAGGGAATGCAATCTGTAATAGATCGACTTGCGGCTCTAGGCCTTACACGCGAGAGGCTTAGGATTCCCTTTACTGTAGGGAATGCAATCTGTAATAGATCGACTTGCGGCTCTAGGCGTTACACGCGAGAGGCTTAGGATTTTCTTTAGTATAGGGAATGCGATCTGTAATAGATCGACTTGCGGCTCTAGGCGTTACACGCGAGAGGCTTAGGATTCCCTTTGCTGTAGGGAATGCAATCTGTAATAGATCGACCTGCGGCTCTAGGCGTTACACGCGAGAGGCTTAGGATTCCCTTTACTGTAGGGAATGCAATCTGTAATAGATCGACTTGCGGCCCTAGGCGTTACACGCGAGAGGCTTAGGATTTCCTTTAGTATAGGGAATGCGATCTGCAATAGATCGACTTGCGGCTCTAGGCGTTACACGCGAGAGGCTTAGGATTTCCTTTAGTGCAGGGAATGCGATCTGTAATAGATCGACTTGCGGCTCTAGGCGTAATACGCGAGAGGCTTAGGATTTCCTCTAGTGCAGGGAATGCGATCTGTGATAGATCGACTTGCGGCTCTAGGCGTAATACGAGAGACTTACAATTCTCTTTAGTGCAGGGAATGCGATCTGTAATAGATCGACTTGCGGCTCTAGGCGTTATGCGCGAGAGGATTACGATTCCCTTTACTGTAGGGAATGCAATCTGCAATAGATCGACTTGCGCCTCTAGGCGTTATACGCGAGAGGCTTAGGATTTCCTTTAGTGCAGGGAATGCGATCTGTAATAGATCGACTTGCGGCTCTAGGCGTAATACGCGAGAGGCTTAGGATTTCCTCTAGTGCAGGGAATGCGATCTGTGATAGATCGACTTGCGGCTCTAGGCGTAATACGAGAGACTTACAATTCTCTTTAGTGCAGGGAATGCGATCTGTAATAGATCGACTTGCGGCTCTAGGCGTTACACGCGAGAGGCTTAGGATTTCCTTTAGTGCAGGGAATGCGATCTGTAATAGATCGACTTGCGGCTCTAGGCGTAATACGCGAGAGGCTTACGATTCTCTTTAGTGCAGGGAATGTGATCTGTAATAGATCGACTTGCGGCTCTAGGCGTTATGCGCGAGAGGATTACGATTCCCTTTACTGTAGGGAATGCAATCTGCAATAGATCGACTTGCGCCTCTAGGCGTTATACGCGAGAGGCTTACGATTCCTTTTAGTGCAGGGAATGCGATCTGTAATAGATCGACTTGCGGCTCTAGGCGTAATACGCGAGAGGCTTAGGATTTCCTTTAGTGCAGGGAATGCGATCTGTAATAGATCGACTTGCGGCTCTAGGCGTAATACGAGAGACTTACAATTCTCTTTAGTGCAGGGAATGCGATCTGTAATAGATCGACTTGCGGCTCTAGGCGTAATACGCGAGAGGCTTAGGATTCCCTTTAGTATAGGGAATGCGATCTATAACAGATCGACTTGCTGCTCTAGGCGTAATACGCGAGAGGCTTACGATTCTCTTTAGTGCAGGGAATGCGATCTGTAATAGATCGACTTGCGGCTCTAGGCGTTACACGCTAGAGGCTTGGGATTCCCTTTAGTATAGTGAATGCTATCTGTAATAGATCGACTTGCGGCTCTAGGCGTAATACGCGAGAGGCTTAGGATTCCCTTTAGTATAGTGAATGCGATCTGTAATAGATCGACTTGCGGCTCTAGGCATTATGCGCGAGAGGATTACGATTCCCTTTACTGTAGGGAATGCAATCTGCAATAGATCGACTTGCGTCTCTAGGCGTTATACGCGAGAGGCTTACGATTCCCTTTAGTATAGGGAATGCGATCTGCAATAGATCGACTTGCGGCTCTAGGCGTTACACGCGAGAGGCTTAGGATTCCCTTTACTGTAGGGAATGCAATCTGTAATAGATCGACTTGCGGCTCTAGGCGTTACACGCGAGAGGCTTAGGATTTCCTTTAGTGCAGGGAATGCGATCTGTAATAGATCGACTTGCGGCTCTAGGCGTAATACGCGAGAGGCTTAGGATTTCCTCTTGTGCAGGGAATGCGATCTGTGATAGATCGACTTGCGGCTCTAGGCGTAATACGAGAGACTTACAATTCTCTTTAGTGCAGGGAATGCGATCTGTAATAGATCGACTTGCGGCTCTAGGCGTTACACGCGAGAGGCTTAGGATTTCCTTTAGTGCAGGGAATGCGATCTGTAATAGATCGACTTGCGGCTCTAGGCGTAATACGCGAGAGGCTTACGATTCTCTTTAGTGCAGGGAATGCGATCTGTAATAGATCGACTTGCGGCTCTAGGCGTTACACGCTAGAGGCTTGGGATTCCCTTTAGTATAGTGAATGCTATCTGTAATAGATCGACTTGCGGCTCTAGGCGTTATACGCGAGAGGCTTACGATTCCCTTTACTGTAGGGAATGCAATCTGCAATAGATCGACTTGCGCCTCTAGGCGTTATACGCGAGAGGCTTACGATTCCTTTTAGTGCAGGGAATGCGATCTGTAATAGATCGACTTGCGGCTCTAGGCGTAATACGCGAGAGGCTTAGGATTTCCTTTAGTGCAGGGAATGCGATCTGTAATAGATCGACTTGCGGCTCTAGGCGTAATACGAGAGACTTACAATTCTCTTTAGTGCAGGGAATGCGATCTGTAATAGATCGACTTGCGGCTCTAGGCGTAATACGCGAGAGACTTACAATTCTCTTTAGTGCAGGGAATGCGATCTGTAATAGATCGACTTGCGGCTCTAGGCGTTACACGCGAGAGGCTTAGGATTTCCTTTAGTGCAGGGAATGCGATCTGTAATAGATCGACTTGCGGCTCTAGGCGTAATACGCGAGAGGCTTACGATTCTCTTTAGTGCAGGGAATGCGATCTGTAATAGATCGACTTGCGGCTCTAGGCGTTACACGCTAGAGGCTTGGGATTCCCTTTAGTATAGTGAATGCTATCTGTAATAGATCGACTTGCGGCTCTAGGCGTAATACGCGAGAGGCTTAGGATTCCCTTTAGTATAGTGAATGCGATCTGTAATAGATCGACTTGCGGCTCTAGGCATTATGCGCGAGAGGATTACGATTCCCTTTACTGTAGGGAATGCAATCTGCAATAGATCGACTTGCGTCTCTAGGCGTTATACGCGAGAGGCTTACGATTCCCTTTAGTATAGGGAATGCGATCTGCAATAGATCGACTTGCGGCTCTAGGCGTTACACGCGAGAGGCTTAGGATTCCCTTTACTGTAGGGAATGCAATCTGTAATAGATCGACTTGCGGCTCTAGGCGTTACACGCGAGAGGCTTAGGATTTCCTTTAGTGCAGGGAATGCGATCTGTAATAGATCGACTTGCGGCTCTAGGCGTAATACGCGAGAGGCTTAGGATTTCCTCTTGTGCAGGGAATGCGATCTGTGATAGATCGACTTGCGGCTCTAGGCGTAATACGAGAGACTTACAATTCTCTTTAGTGCAGGGAATGCGATCTGTAATAGATCGACTTGCGGCTCTAGGCGTAATACGCGAGAGGCTTAGGATTCCCTTTAGTATAGGGAATGCGATCTGCAATAGATCGACTTGCGGCTCTAGGCGTTACACGCGAGAGGCTTAGGATTCCCTTTACTGTAGGGAATGCAATCTGTAATAGATCGACTTGCGGCTCTAGGCGTAATACGAGAGACTTACAATTCTCTTTAGTGCAGGGAATGCGATCTGTAATAGATCGACTTGCGGCTCTAGGCGTTACACGCGAGAGGCTTAGGATTTCCTTTAGTGCAGGGAATGCGATCTGTAATAGATCGACTTGCGGCTCTAGGCGTAATACGCGAGAGGCTTACGATTCTCTTTAGTGCAGGGAATGCGATCTGTAATAGATCGACTTGCGGCTCTAGGCGTTATGCGCGAGAGGATTACGATTCCCTTTACTGTAGGGAATGCAATCTGCAATAGATCGACTTGCGCCTCTAGGCGTTATACGCGAGAGGCTTACGATTCCCTTTAGTATAGGGAATGCGATCTGCAATAGACCGACTTGCGGCTCTAGGCGTTACACGCGAGAGGCTTAGGATTCCCTTTACTGTAGGGAATGCAATCTGTAATAGATCGACTTGCGGCTCTAGGCCTTACACGCGAGAGGCTTAGGATTCCCTTTAGTATAGGGAATGCGATCTCTAATAGATCGACTTGCGGCTCTAGGCGTTACACGCGAGAGGCTTAGGATTTTCTTTAGTATAGGGAATGCGATCTGTAATAGATCGACTTGCGGCTCTAGGCGTTACACGCGAGAGGCTTAGGATTCCCTTTGCTGTAGGGAATGCAATCTGCAATAGATCGACTTGCGGCTCTAGGCGTTACACGCGAGAGGCTTACGATTCCCTTTAGTATAGGGAATGCGATCTGCAATAGATCGACTTGCGGCTCTAGGCGTTACACGCGAGAGGCTTAGGATTCCCTTTACTGTAGGGAATGCAATCTGTAATAGATCGACTTGCGGCTCTAGGCGTTACACGCGAGAGGCTTAGGATTTCCTTTAGTGCAGGGAATGCGATCTGTAATAGATCGACTTGCGGCTCTAGGCGTAATACGAGAGACTTACAATTCTCTTTAGTGCAGGGAATGCGATCTGTAATAGATCGACTTGCGGCTCTAGGCGTAATACGCGAGAGGCTTAGGATTCCCTTTAGTATAGGGAATGCGATCTGCAATAGATCGACTTGCGGCTCTAGGCGTTACACGCGAGAGGCTTAGGATTCCCTTTACTGTAGGGAATGCAATCTGTAATAGATCGACTTGCGGCTCTAGGCGTAATACGAGAGACTTACAATTCTCTTTAGTGCAGGGAATGCGATCTGTAATAGATCGACTTGCGGCTCTAGGCGTTACACGCGAGAGGCTTAGGATTTCCTTTAGTGCAGGGAATGCGATCTGTAATAGATCGACTTGCGGCTCTAGGCGTAATACGCGAGAGGCTTACGATTCTCTTTAGTGCAGGGAATGCGATCTGTAATAGATCGACTTGCGGCTCTAGGCGTAATACGAGAGACTTACAATTCTCTTTAGTGCAGGGAATGCGATCTGTAATAGATCGACTTGCGGCTCTAGGCGTTATGCGCGAGAGGATTACGATTCCCTTTACTGTAGGGAATGCAATCTGCAATAAATCGACTTGCGCCTCTAGGCGTTATACGCGAGAGGCTTAGGATTTCCTTTAGTGCAGGGAATGCGATCTGTAATAGATCGACTTGCGGCTCTAGGCGTAATACGCGAGAGGCTTAGGATTTCCTCTAGTGCAGGGAATGCGATCTGTGATAGATCGACTTGCGGCTTTAGGCGTAATACGAGAGACTTACAATTCTCTTTAGTGCAGGGAATGCGATCTGTAATAGATCGACTTGCGGCTCTAGGCGTTACACGCGAGAGGCTTAGGATTTCCTTTAGTGCAGGGAATGCGATCTGTAATAGATCGACTTGCGGCTCTAGGCGTAATACGCGAGAGGCTTACGATTCTCTTTAGTGCAGGGAATGTGATCTGTAATAGATCGACTTGCGGCTCTAGGCGTTATGCGCGAGAGGATTACGATTCCCTTTACTGTAGGGAATGCAATCTGCAATAGATCGACTTGCGCCTCTAGGCGTTATACGCGAGAGGCTTACGATTCCTTTTAGTGCAGGGAATGCGATCTGTAATAGATCGACTTGCGGCTCTAGGCGTAATACGCGAGAGGCTTAGGATTTCCTTTAGTGCAGGGAATGCGATCTGTAATAGATCGACTTGCGGCTCTAGGCGTAATACGAGAGACTTACAATTCTCTTTAGTGCAGGGAATGCGATCTGTAATAGATCGACTTGCGGCTCTAGGCGTAATACGCGAGAGGCTTAGGATTCCCTTTAGTATAGGGAATGCGATCTATAACAGATCGACTTGCTGCTCTAGGCGTAATACGCGAGAGGCTTACGATTCTCCTTAGTGCAGGGAATGCGATCTGTAATAGATCGACTTGCGGCTCTAGGCGTTACACGCTAGAGGCTTGGGATTCCCTTTAGTATAGTGAATGCTATCTGTAATAGATCGACTTGCGGCTCTAGGCGTAATACGCGAGAGGCTTAGGATTCCCTTTAGTATAGTGAATGCGATCTGTAATAGATCGACTTGCGGCTCTAGGCATTATGCGCGAGAGGATTACGATTCCCTTTACTGTAGGGAATGCAATCTGCAATAGATCGACTTGCGTCTCTAGGCGTTATACGCGAGAGGCTTACGATTCCCTTTAGTATAGGGAATGCGATCTGCAATAGATCGACTTGCGGCTCTAGGCGTTACACGCGAGAGGCTTAGGATTCCCTTTACTGTAGGGAATGCAATCTGTAATAGATCGACTTGCGGCTCTAGGCGTTACACGCGAGAGGCTTAGGATTTCCTTTAGTGCAGGGAATGCGATCTGTAATAGATCGACTTGCGGCTCTAGGCGTAATACGCGAGAGGCTTAGGATTTCCTCTTGTGCAGGGAATGCGATCTGTGATAGATCGACTTGCGGCTCTAGGCGTAATACGAGAGACTTACAATTCTCTTTAGTGCAGGGAATGCGATCTGTAATAGATCGACTTGCGGCTCTAGGCGTAATACGCGAGAGGCTTAGGATTCCCTTTAGTATAGGGAATGCGATCTGCAATAGATCGACTTGCGGCTCTAGGCGTTACACGCGAGAGGCTTAGGATTCCCTTTACTGTAGGGAATGCAATCTGTAATAGATCGACTTGCGGCTCTAGGCGTAATACGAGAGACTTACAATTCTCTTTAGTGCAGGGAATGCGATCTGTAATAGATCGACTTGCGGCTCTAGGCGTTACACGCGAGAGGCTTAGGATTTCCTTTAGTGCAGGGAATGCGATCTGTAATAGATCGACTTGCGGCTCTAGGCGTAATACGCGAGAGGCTTACGATTCTCTTTAGTGCAGGGAATGCGATCTGTAATAGATCGACTTGCGGCTCTAGGCGTTATGCGCGAGAGGATTACGATTCCCTTTACTGTAGGGAATGCAATCTGCAATAGATCGACTTGCGCCTCTAGGCGTTATACGCGAGAGGCTTACGATTCCCTTTAGTATAGGGAATGCGATCTGCAATAGACCGACTTGCGGCTCTAGGCGTTACACGCGAGAGGCTTAGGATTCCCTTTACTGTAGGGAATGCAATCTGTAATAGATCGACTTGCGGCTCTAGGCCTTACACGCGAGAGGCTTAGGATTCCCTTTAGTATAGGGAATGCGATCTCTAATAGATCGACTTGCGGCTCTAGGCGTTACACGCGAGAGGCTTAGGATTTTCTTTAGTATAGGGAATGCGATCTGTAATAGATCGACTTGCGGCTCTAGGCGTTACACGCGAGAGGCTTAGGATTCCCTTTGCTGTAGGGAATGCAATCTGCAATAGATCGACTTGCGGCTCTAGGCGTTACACGCGAGAGGCTTACGATTCCCTTTAGTATAGGGAATGCGATCTGCAATAGATCGACTTGCGGCTCTAGGCGTTACACGCGAGAGGCTTAGGATTTCCTTTAGTGCAGGGAATGCGATCTGTAATAGATCGACTTGCGGCTCTAGGCGTAATACGCGAGAGGCTTAGGATTTCCTCTTGTGCAGGGAATGCGATCTGTGATAGATCGACTTGCGGCTCTAGGCGTAATACGAGAGACTTACAATTCTCTTTAGTACAAGGAATGCGATCTGTAATAGATCGACTTGCGGCTCTAGGCGTAATACGCGAGAGGCTTAGGATTCCCTTTAGTATAGGGAATGCGATCTGCAATAGATCGACTTGCGGCTCTAGGCGTTACACGCGAGAGGCTTAGGATTCCCTTTACTGTAGGGAATGCAATCTGTAATAGATCGACTTGCGGCTCTAGGCGTAATACGAGAGACTTACAATTCTCTTTAGTGCAGGGAATGCGATCTGTAATAGATCGACTTGCGGCTCTAGGCGTTACACGCGAGAGGCTTAGGATTTCCTTTAGTGCAGGGAATGCGATCTGTAATAGATCGACTTGCGGCTCTAGGCGTAATACGCGAGAGGCTTACGATTCTCTTTAGTGCAGGGAATGCGATCTGTAATAGATCGACTTGCGGCTCTAGGCGTAATACGCGAGAGGCTTAGGATTCCCTTTAGTATAGGGAATGCGATCTGCAATAGATCGACTTGCGGCTCTAGGCGTTACACGCGAGAGGCTTAGGATTCCCTTTACTGTAGGGAATGCAATCTGTAATAGATCGACTTGCGGCTCTAGGCGTAATACGAGAGACTTACAATTCTCTTTAGTGCAGGGAATGCGATCTGTAATAGATCGACTTGCGGCTCTAGGCGTTACACGCGAGAGGCTTAGGATTCCCTTTGCTGTAGGGAATGCAATCTGTAATAGATCGACCTGCGGCTCTAGGCGTTACACGCGAGAGGCTTAGGATTCCCTTTACTGTAGGGAATGCAATCTGTAATAGATCGACTTGCGGCCCTAGGCGTTACACGCGAGAGGCTTAGGATTTCCTTTAGTATAGGGAATGCGATCTGCAATAGATCGACTTGCGGCTCTAGGCGTTACACGCGAGAGGCTTAGGATTCCCTTTACTGTAGGGAATGCAATCTGTAATAGATCGACTTGCGGCTCTAGGCGTAATACGAGAGACTTACAATTCTCTTTACTGTAGGGAATGCAATCTGTAATAGATCGACTTGCGGCTCTAGGCGTAATACGAGAGACTTACAATTCTCTTTAGTGCAGGGAATGCGATCTGTAATAGATCGACTTGCGGCTCTAGGCGTTACACGCGAGAGGCTTAGGATTTCCTTTAGTGCAGGGAATGCGATCTGTAATAGATCGACTTGCGGCTCTAGGCGTAATACGCGAGAGGCTTACGATTCTCTTTAGTGCAGGGAATGCGATCTGTAATAGATCGACTTGCGGCTCTAGGCGTTATGCGCGAGAGGATTACGATTCTCTTTACTGTAGGGAATGCAATCTGCAATAGATCGACTTGCGCCTCTAGGCGTTATACGCGAGAGGCTTACGATTCCCTTTAGTATAGGGAATGCGATCTGCAATAGACCGACTTGCGGCTCTAGGCGTTACACGCGAGAGGCTTAGGATTCCCTTTACTGTAGGGAATGCAATCTGTAATAGATCGACTTGCGGCTCTAGGCCTTACACGCGAGAGGCTTAGGATTCCCTTTACTGTAGGGAATGCAATCTGTAATAGATCGACTTGCGGCTCTAGGCGTTACACGCGAGAGGCTTAGGATTTTCTTTAGTATAGGGAATGCGATCTGTAATAGATCGACTTGCGGCTCTAGGCGTTACACGCGAGAGGCTTAGGATTTCCTCTTGTGCAGGGAATGCTATCTGTAATAGATCGACTTGCGGCTCTAGGCGTTATGCGCGAGAGGATTACGATTCCCTTTACTGTAGGGAATGCAATCTGCAATAGATCGACTTGCGCCTCTAGGCGTTATACGCGAGAGGCTTACGATTCCCTTTAGTATAGGGAATGCGATCTGCAATAGACCGACTTGCGGCTCTAGGCGTAATACGCGAGAGGCTTAGGATTTCCTCTAGTGCAGGGAATGCGATCTGTGATAGATCGACTTGCGGCTCTAGGCGTAATACGAGAGACTTACAATTCTCTTTAGTGCAGGGAATGCGATCTGTAATAGATCGACTTGCGGCTCTAGGCGTTACACGCGAGAGGCTTAGGATTTCCTTTAGTGCAGGGAATGCGATCTGTAATAGATCGACTTGCGGCTCTAGGCGTAATACGCGAGAGGCTTACGATTCTCTTTAGTGCAGGGAATGTGATCTGTAATAGATCGACTTGCGGCTCTAGGCGTTATGCGCGAGAGGATTACGATTCCCTTTACTGTAGGGAATGCAATCTGCAATAGATCGACTTGCGCCTCTAGGCGTTATACGCGAGAGGCTTACGATTCCTTTTAGTGCAGGGAATGCGATCTGTAATAGATCGACTTGCGGCTCTAGGCGTAATACGCGAGAGGCTTAGGATTTCCTTTAGTGCAGGGAATGCGATCTGTAATAGATCGACTTGCGGCTCTAGGCGTAATACGAGAGACTTACAATTCTCTTTAGTGCAGGGAATGCGATCTGTAATAGATCGACTTGCGGCTCTAGGCGTAATACGCGAGAGGCTTAGGATTCCCTTTAGTATAGGGAATGCGATCTATAACAGATCGACTTGCTGCTCTAGGCGTAATACGCGAGAGGCTTACGATTCTCTTTAGTGCAGGGAATGCGATCTGTAATAGATCGACTTGCGGCTCTAGGCGTTACACGCTAGAGGCTTGGGATTCCCTTTAGTATAGTGAATGCTATCTGTAATAGATCGACTTGCGGCTCTAGGCGTAATACGCGAGAGGCTTAGGATTCCCTTTAGTATAGTGAATGCGATCTGTAATAGATCGACTTGCGGCTCTAGGCATTATGCGCGAGAGGATTACGATTCCCTTTACTGTAGGGAATGCAATCTGCAATAGATCGACTTGCGTCTCTAGGCGTTATACGCGAGAGGCTTACGATTCCCTTTAGTATAGGGAATGCGATCTGCAATAGATCGACTTGCGGCTCTAGGCGTTACACGCGAGAGGCTTAGGATTCCCTTTACTGTAGGGAATGCAATCTGTAATAGATCGACTTGCGGCTCTAGGCGTTACACGCGAGAGGCTTAGGATTTCCTTTAGTGCAGGGAATGCGATCTGTAATAGATCGACTTGCGGCTCTAGGCGTAATACGCGAGAGGCTTAGGATTTCCTCTTGTGCAGGGAATGCGATCTGTGATAGATCGACTTGCGGCTCTAGGCGTAATACGAGAGACTTACAATTCTCTTTAGTGCAGGGAATGCGATCTGTAATAGATCGACTTGCGGCTCTAGGCGTAATACGCGAGAGGCTTAGGATTCCCTTTAGTATAGGGAATGCGATCTGCAATAGATCGACTTGCGGCTCTAGGCGTTACACGCGAGAGGCTTAGGATTCCCTTTACTGTAGGGAATGCAATCTGTAATAGATCGACTTGCGGCTCTAGGCGTAATACGAGAGACTTACAATTCTCTTTAGTGCAGGGAATGCGATCTGTAATAGATCGACTTGCGGCTCTAGGCGTTACACGCGAGAGGCTTAGGATTTCCTTTAGTGCAGGGAATGCGATCTGTAATAGATCGACTTGCGGCTCTAGGCGTAATACGCGAGAGGCTTACGATTCTCTTTAGTGCAGGGAATGCGATCTGTAATAGATCGACTTGCGGCTCTAGGCGTTATGCGCGAGAGGATTACGATTCCCTTTACTGTAGGGAATGCAATCTGCAATAGATCGACTTGCGCCTCTAGGCGTTATACGCGAGAGGCTTACGATTCCCTTTAGTATAGGGAATGCGATCTGCAATAGACCGACTTGCGGCTCTAGGCGTTACACGCGAGAGGCTTAGGATTCCCTTTACTGTAGGGAATGCAATCTGTAATAGATCGACTTGCGGCTCTAGGCCTTACACGCGAGAGGCTTAGGATTCCCTTTAGTATAGGGAATGCGATCTCTAATAGATCGACTTGCGGCTCTAGGCGTTACACGCGAGAGGCTTAGGATTTTCTTTAGTATAGGGAATGCGATCTGTAATAGATCGACTTGCGGCTCTAGGCGTTACACGCGAGAGGCTTAGGATTCCCTTTGCTGTAGGGAATGCAATCTGCAATAGATCGACTTGCGGCTCTAGGCGTTACACGCGAGAGGCTTACGATTCCCTTTAGTATAGGGAATGCGATCTGCAATAGATCGACTTGCGGCTCTAGGCGTTACACGCGAGAGGCTTAGGATTTCCTTTAGTGCAGGGAATGCGATCTGTAATAGATCGACTTGCGGCTCTAGGCGTAATACGCGAGAGGCTTAGGATTTCCTCTTGTGCAGGGAATGCGATCTGTGATAGATCGACTTGCGGCTCTAGGCGTAATACGAGAGACTTACAATTCTCTTTAGTACAAGGAATGCGATCTGTAATAGATCGACTTGCGGCTCTAGGCGTAATACGCGAGAGGCTTAGGATTCCCTTTAGTATAGGGAATGCGATCTGCAATAGATCGACTTGCGGCTCTAGGCGTTACACGCGAGAGGCTTAGGATTCCCTTTACTGTAGGGAATGCAATCTGTAATAGATCGACTTGCGGCTCTAGGCGTAATACGAGAGACTTACAATTCTCTTTAGTGCAGGGAATGCGATCTGTAATAGATCGACTTGCGGCTCTAGGCGTTACACGCGAGAGGCTTAGGATTTCCTTTAGTGCAGGGAATGCGATCTGTAATAGATCGACTTGCGGCTCTAGGCGTAATACGCGAGAGGCTTACGATTCTCTTTAGTGCAGGGAATGCGATCTGTAATAGATCGACTTGCGGCTCTAGGCGTAATACGCGAGAGGCTTAGGATTCCCTTTAGTATAGGGAATGCGATCTGCAATAGATCGACTTGCGGCTCTAGGCGTTACACGCGAGAGGCTTAGGATTCCCTTTACTGTAGGGAATGCAATCTGTAATAGATCGACTTGCGGCTCTAGGCGTAATACGAGAGACTTACAATTCTCTTTAGTGCAGGGAATGCGATCTGTAATAGATCGACTTGCGGCTCTAGGCGTTACACGCGAGAGGCTTAGGATTCCCTTTGCTGTAGGGAATGCAATCTGTAATAGATCGACCTGCGGCTCTAGGCGTTACACGCGAGAGGCTTAGGATTCCCTTTACTGTAGGGAATGCAATCTGTAATAGATCGACTTGCGGCCCTAGGCGTTACACGCGAGAGGCTTAGGATTTCCTTTAGTATAGGGAATGCGATCTGCAATAGATCGACTTGCGGCTCTAGGCGTTACACGCGAGAGGCTTAGGATTCCCTTTACTGTAGGGAATGCAATCTGTAATAGATCGACTTGCGGCTCTAGGCGTAATACGAGAGACTTACAATTCTCTTTACTGTAGGGAATGCAATCTGTAATAGATCGACTTGCGGCTCTAGGCGTAATACAAGAGACTTACAATTCTCTTTAGTGCAGGGAATGCGATCTGTAATAGATCGACTTGCGGCTCTAGGCGTTACACGCGAGAGGCTTAGGATTTCCTTTAGTGCAGGGAATGCGATCTGTAATAGATCGACTTGCGGCTCTAGGCGTAATACGCGAGAGGCTTACGATTCTCTTTAGTGCAGGGAATGCGATCTGTAATAGATCGACTTGCGGCTCTAGGCGTTATGCGCGAGAGGATTACGATTCTCTTTACTGTAGGGAATGCAATCTGCAATAGATCGACTTGCGCCTCTAGGCGTTATACGCGAGAGGCTTACGATTCCCTTTAGTATAGGGAATGCGATCTGCAATAGACCGACTTGCGGCTCTAGGCGTTACACGCGAGAGGCTTAGGATTCCCTTTACTGTAGGGAATGCAATCTGTAATAGATCGACTTGCGGCTCTAGGCCTTACACGCGAGAGGCTTAGGATTCCCTTTACTGTAGGGAATGCAATCTGTAATAGATCGACTTGCGGCTCTAGGCGTTACACGCGAGAGGCTTAGGATTTTCTTTAGTATAGGGAATGCGATCTGTAATAGATCGACTTGCGGCTCTAGGCGTTACACGCGAGAGGCTTAGGATTTCCTCTTGTGCAGGGAATGCTATCTGTAATAGATCGACTTGCGGCTCTAGGCGTTATGCGCGAGAGGATTACGATTCCCTTTACTGTAGGGAATGCAATCTGCAATAGATCGACTTGCGCCTCTAGGCGTTATACGCGAGAGGCTTACGATTCCCTTTAGTATAGGGAATGCGATCTGCAATAGACCGACTTGCGGCTCTAGGCGTTACACGCGAGAGGCTTAGGATTCCCTTTACTGTAGGGAATGCAATCTGTAATAGATCGACTTGCGGCTCTAGGCCTTACACGCGAGAGGCTTAGGATTCCCTTTACTGTAGGGAATGCAATCTGTAATAGATCGACTTGCGGCTCTAGGCGTTACACGCGAGAGGCTTAGGATTTTCTTTAGTATAGGGAATGCGATCTGTAATAGATCGACTTGCGGCTCTAGGCGTTACACGCGAGAGGCTTAGGATTCCCTTTGCTGTAGGGAATGCAATCTGTAATAGATCGACCTGCGGCTCTAGGCGTTACACGCGAGAGGCTTAGGATTCCCTTTACTGTAGGGAATGCAATCTGTAATAGATCGACTTGCGGCCCTAGGCGTTACACGCGAGAGGCTTAGGATTTCCTTTAGTATAGGGAATGCGATCTGCAATAGATCGACTTGCGGCTCTAGGCGTTACACGCGAGAGGCTTAGGATTTCCTTTAGTGCAGGGAATGCGATCTGTAATAGATCGACTTGCGGCTCTAGGCGTAATACGCGAGAGGCTTAGGATTTCCTCTAGTGCAGGGAATGCGATCTGTGATAGATCGACTTGCGGCTCTAGGCGTAATACGAGAGACTTACAATTCTCTTTAGTGCAGGGAATGCGATCTGTAATAGATCGACTTGCGGCTCTAGGCGTTATGCGCGAGAGGATTACGATTCCCTTTACTGTAGGGAATGCAATCTGCAATAAATCGACTTGCGCCTCTAGGCGTTATACGCGAGAGGCTTAGGATTTCCTTTAGTGCAGGGAATGCGATCTGTAATAGATCGACTTGCGGCTCTAGGCGTAATACGCGAGAGGCTTAGGATTTCCTCTAGTGCAGGGAATGCGATCTGTGATAGATCGACTTGCGGCTCTAGGCGTAATACGAGAGACTTACAATTCTCTTTAGTGCAGGGAATGCGATCTGTAATAGATCGACTTGCGGCTCTAGGCGTTACACGCGAGAGGCTTAGGATTTCCTTTAGTGCAGGGAATGCGATCTGTAATAGATCGACTTGCGGCTCTAGGCGTAATACGCGAGAGGCTTACGATTCTCTTTAGTGCAGGGAATGTGATCTGTAATAGATCGACTTGCGGCTCTAGGCGTTATGCGCGAGAGGATTACGATTCCCTTTACTGTAGGGAATGCAATCTGCAATAGATCGACTTGCGCCTCTAGGCGTTATACGCGAGAGGCTTACGATTCCTTTTAGTGCAGGGAATGCGATCTGTAATAGATCGACTTGCGGCTCTAGGCGTAATACGCGAGAGGCTTAGGATTTCCTTTAGTGCAGGGAATGCGATCTGTAATAGATCGACTTGCGGCTCTAGGCGTAATACGAGAGACTTACAATTCTCTTTAGTGCAGGGAATGCGATCTGTAATAGATCGACTTGCGGCTCTAGGCGTAATACGCGAGAGGCTTAGGATTCCCTTTAGTATAGGGAATGCGATCTATAACAGATCGACTTGCTGCTCTAGGCGTAATACGCGAGAGGCTTACGATTCTCTTTAGTGCAGGGAATGCGATCTGTAATAGATCGACTTGCGGCTCTAGGCGTTACACGCTAGAGGCTTGGGATTCCCTTTAGTATAGTGAATGCTATCTGTAATAGATCGACTTGCGGCTCTAGGCGTAATACGCGAGAGGCTTAGGATTCCCTTTAGTATAGTGAATGCGATCTGTAATAGATCGACTTGCGGCTCTAGGCATTATGCGCGAGAGGATTACGATTCCCTTTACTGTAGGGAATGCAATCTGCAATAGATCGACTTGCGTCTCTAGGCGTTATACGCGAGAGGCTTACGATTCCCTTTAGTATAGGGAATGCGATCTGCAATAGATCGACTTGCGGCTCTAGGCGTTACACGCGAGAGGCTTAGGATTCCCTTTACTGTAGGGAATGCAATCTGTAATAGATCGACTTGCGGCTCTAGGCGTTACACGCGAGAGGCTTAGGATTTCCTTTAGTGCAGGGAATGCGATCTGTAATAGATCGACTTGCGGCTCTAGGCGTAATACGCGAGAGGCTTAGGATTTCCTCTTGTGCAGGGAATGCGATCTGTGATAGATCGACTTGCGGCTCTAGGCGTAATACGAGAGACTTACAATTCTCTTTAGTGCAGGGAATGCGATCTGTAATAGATCGACTTGCGGCTCTAGGCGTAATACGCGAGAGGCTTAGGATTCCCTTTAGTATAGGGAATGCGATCTGCAATAGATCGACTTGCGGCTCTAGGCGTTACACGCGAGAGGCTTAGGATTCCCTTTACTGTAGGGAATGCAATCTGTAATAGATCGACTTGCGGCTCTAGGCGTAATACGAGAGACTTACAATTCTCTTTAGTGCAGGGAATGCGATCTGTAATAGATCGACTTGCGGCTCTAGGCGTTACACGCGAGAGGCTTAGGATTTCCTTTAGTGCAGGGAATGCGATCTGTAATAGATCGACTTGCGGCTCTAGGCGTAATACGCGAGAGGCTTAGGATTCCCTTTACTGTAGGGAATGCAATCTGTAATAGATCGACTTGCGGCTCTAGGCGTTATGCGCGAGAGGATTACGATTCCCTTTAGTGCAGGGAATGCGATCTGTAATAGATCGACTTGCGGCTCTAGGCGTAATACGCGAGAGGCTTACGATTCTCTTTAGTGCAGGGAATGCGATCTGTAATAGATCGACTTGCGGCTCTAGGCGTTATGCGCGAGAGGATTACGATTCCCTTTACTGTAGGGAATGCAATCTGCAATAGATCGACTTGCGCCTCTAGGCGTTATACGCGAGAGGCTTACGATTCCCTTTAGTATAGGGAATGCGATCTGCAATAGACCGACTTGCGGCTCTAGGCGTTACACGCGAGAGGCTTAGGATTCCCTTTACTGTAGGGAATGCAATCTGTAATAGATCGACTTGCGGCTCTAGGCCTTACACGCGAGAGGCTTAGGATTCCCTTTACTGTAGGGAATGCAATCTGTAATAGATCGACTTGCGGCTCTAGGCGTTACACGCGAGAGGCTTAGGATTTTCTTTAGTATAGGGAATGCGATCTGTAATAGATCGACTTGCGGCTCTAGGCGTTACACGCGAGAGGCTTAGGATTCCCTTTGCTGTAGGGAATGCAATCTGTAATAGATCGACCTGCGGCTCTAGGCGTTACACGCGAGAGGCTTAGGATTCCCTTTACTGTAGGGAATGCAATCTGTAATAGATCGACTTGCGGCCCTAGGCGTTACACGCGAGAGGCTTAGGATTTCCTTTAGTATAGGGAATGCGATCTGCAATAGATCGACTTGCGGCTCTAGGCGTTACACGCGAGAGGCTTAGGATTTTCTTTAGTATAGGGAATGCGATCTGTAATAGATCGACTTGCGGCTCTAGGCGTTACACGCGAGACTTACAATTCTCTTTACTGTAGGGAATGCAATCTGTAATAGATCGACTTGCGGCTCTAGGCGTAATACGAGAGACTTACAATTCTCTTTAGTGCAGGGAATGCGATCTGTAATAGATCGACTTGCGGCTCTAGGCGTTACACGCGAGAGGCTTAGGATTTCCTTTAGTGCAGGGAATGCGATCTGTAATAGATCGACTTGCGGCTCTAGGCGTAATACGCGAGAGGCTTACGATTCTCTTTAGTGCAGGGAATGCGATCTGTAATAGATCGACTTGCGGCTCTAGGCGTTATGCGCGAGAGGATTACGATTCCCTTTACTGTAGGGAATGCAATCTGCAATAGATCGACTTGCGCCTCTAGGCGTTATACGCGAGAGGCTTACGATTCCCTTTAGTATAGGGAATGCGATCTGCAATAGACCGACTTGCGGCTCTAGGCGTTACACGCGAGAGGCTTAGGATTCCCTTTACTGTAGGGAATGCAATCTGTAATAGATCGACTTGCGGCTCTAGGCCTTACACGCGAGAGGCTTAGGATTCCCTTTACTGTAGGGAATGCAATCTGTAATAGATCGACTTGCGGCTCTAGGCGTTACACGCGAGAGGCTTAGGATTTTCTTTAGTATAGGGAATGCGATCTGTAATAGATCGACTTGCGGCTCTAGGCGTTACACGCGAGAGGCTTAGGATTCCCTTTGCTGTAGGGAATGCAATCTGTAATAGATCGACCTGCGGCTCTAGGCGTTACACGCGAGAGGCTTAGGATTTTCTTTAGTATAGGGAATGCGATCTGTAATAGATCGACTTGCGGCTCTAGGCGTAATACGCGAGAGGCTTACGATTCTCTTTAGTGCAGGGAATGCGATCTGTAATAGATCGACTTGCGGCTCTAGGCGTTATGCGCGAGAGGATTACGATTCCCTTTACTGTAGGGAATGCAATCTGCAATAGATCGACTTGCGCCTCTAGGCGTTATACGCGAGAGGCTTACGATTCCCTTTAGTATAGGGAATGCGATCTGCAATAGACCGACTTGCGGCTCTAGGCGTTACACGCGAGAGGCTTAGGATTCCCTTTACTGTAGGGAATGCAATCTGCAATAGATCGACTTGCGTCTCTAGGCGTTATACGCGAGAGGCTTAGGATTCCCTTTAGTATAGGGAATGCGATCTCTAATAGATCGACTTGCGGCTCTAGGCGTTACACGCGAGAGGCTTAGGATTTTCTTTAGTATAGGGAATGCGATCTCTAATAGATCGACTTGCGGCTCTAGGCGTTACACGCGAGAGGCTTAGGATTTTCTTTAGTATAGGGAATGCGATCTGCAATAGATCGACTTGCGGCTCTAGGCGTTACACGCGAGAGGCTTACGATTCCCTTTAGTATAGGGAATGCGATCTGCAATAGATCGACTTGCGGCTCTAGGCGTTACACGCGAGAGGCTTAGGATTTCCTTTAGTGCAGGGAATGCGATCTGTAATAGATCGACTTGCGGCTCTAGGCGTAATACGCGAGAGGCTTAGGATTTCCTCTTGTGCAGGGAATGCGATCTGTGATAGATCGACTTGCGGCTCTAGGCGTAATACGAGAGACTTACAATTCTCTTTAGTACAAGGAATGCGATCTGTAATAGATCGACTTGCGGCTCTAGGCGTAATACGCGAGAGGCTTAGGATTCCCTTTAGTATAGGGAATGCGATCTGCAATAGATCGACTTGCGGCTCTAGGCGTTACACGCGAGAGGCTTAGGATTCCCTTTACTGTAGGGAATGCAATCTGTAATAGATCGACTTGCGGCTCTAGGCGTAATACGAGAGACTTACAATTCTCTTTAGTGCAGGGAATGCGATCTGTAATAGATCGACTTGCGGCTCTAGGCGTTACACGCGAGAGGCTTAGGATTTCCTTTAGTGCAGGGAATGCGATCTGTAATAGATCGACTTGCGGCTCTAGGCGTAATACGCGAGAGGCTTACGATTCTCTTTAGTGCAGGGAATGCGATCTGTAATAGATCGACTTGCGGCTCTAGGCGTAATACGCGAGAGGCTTAGGATTCCCTTTAGTATAGGGAATGCGATCTGCAATAGATCGACTTGCGGCTCTAGGCGTTACACGCGAGAGGCTTAGGATTCCCTTTACTGTAGGGAATGCAATCTGTAATAGATCGACTTGCGGCTCTAGGCGTAATACGAGAGACTTACAATTCTCTTTAGTGCAGGGAATGCGATCTGTAATAGATCGACTTGCGGCTCTAGGCGTTACACGCGAGAGGCTTAGGATTCCCTTTGCTGTAGGGAATGCAATCTGTAATAGATCGACCTGCGGCTCTAGGCGTTACACGCGAGAGGCTTAGGATTCCCTTTACTGTAGGGAATGCAATCTGTAATAGATCGACTTGCGGCCCTAGGCGTTACACGCGAGAGGCTTAGGATTTCCTTTAGTATAGGGAATGCGATCTGCAATAGATCGACTTGCGGCTCTAGGCGTTACACGCGAGAGGCTTAGGATTCCCTTTACTGTAGGGAATGCAATCTGTAATAGATCGACTTGCGGCTCTAGGCGTAATACGAGAGACTTACAATTCTCTTTACTGTAGGGAATGCAATCTGTAATAGATCGACTTGCGGCTCTAGGCGTAATACAAGAGACTTACAATTCTCTTTAGTGCAGGGAATGCGATCTGTAATAGATCGACTTGCGGCTCTAGGCGTTACACGCGAGAGGCTTAGGATTTCCTTTAGTGCAGGGAATGCGATCTGTAATAGATCGACTTGCGGCTCTAGGCGTAATACGCGAGAGGCTTACGATTCTCTTTAGTGCAGGGAATGCGATCTGTAATAGATCGACTTGCGGCTCTAGGCGTTATGCGCGAGAGGATTACGATTCTCTTTACTGTAGGGAATGCAATCTGCAATAGATCGACTTGCGCCTCTAGGCGTTATACGCGAGAGGCTTACGATTCCCTTTAGTATAGGGAATGCGATCTGCAATAGACCGACTTGCGGCTCTAGGCGTTACACGCGAGAGGCTTAGGATTCCCTTTACTGTAGGGAATGCAATCTGTAATAGATCGACTTGCGGCTCTAGGCCTTACACGCGAGAGGCTTAGGATTCCCTTTACTGTAGGGAATGCAATCTGTAATAGATCGACTTGCGGCTCTAGGCGTTACACGCGAGAGGCTTAGGATTTTCTTTAGTATAGGGAATGCGATCTGTAATAGATCGACTTGCGGCTCTAGGCGTTACACGCGAGAGGCTTAGGATTTCCTCTTGTGCAGGGAATGCTATCTGTAATAGATCGACTTGCGGCTCTAGGCGTTATGCGCGAGAGGATTACGATTCCCTTTACTGTAGGGAATGCAATCTGCAATAGATCGACTTGCGCCTCTAGGCGTTATACGCGAGAGGCTTACGATTCCCTTTAGTATAGGGAATGCGATCTGCAATAGACCGACTTGCGGCTCTAGGCGTTACACGCGAGAGGCTTAGGATTCCCTTTACTGTAGGGAATGCAATCTGTAATAGATCGACTTGCGGCTCTAGGCCTTACACGCGAGAGGCTTAGGATTCCCTTTACTGTAGGGAATGCAATCTGTAATAGATCGACTTGCGGCTCTAGGCGTTACACGCGAGAGGCTTAGGATTTTCTTTAGTATAGGGAATGCGATCTGTAATAGATCGACTTGCGGCTCTAGGCGTTACACGCGAGAGGCTTAGGATTCCCTTTGCTGTAGGGAATGCAATCTGTAATAGATCGACCTGCGGCTCTAGGCGTTACACGCGAGAGGCTTAGGATTCCCTTTACTGTAGGGAATGCAATCTGTAATAGATCGACTTGCGGCCCTAGGCGTTACACGCGAGAGGCTTAGGATTTCCTTTAGTATAGGGAATGCGATCTGCAATAGATCGACTTGCGGCTCTAGGCGTTACACGCGAGAGGCTTAGGATTTCCTTTAGTGCAGGGAATGCGATCTGTAATAGATCGACTTGCGGCTCTAGGCGTAATACGCGAGAGGCTTAGGATTTCCTCTAGTGCAGGGAATGCGATCTGTGATAGATCGACTTGCGGCTCTAGGCGTAATACGAGAGACTTACAATTCTCTTTAGTGCAGGGAATGCGATCTGTAATAGATCGACTTGCGGCTCTAGGCGTTATGCGCGAGAGGATTACGATTCCCTTTACTGTAGGGAATGCAATCTGCAATAAATCGACTTGCGCCTCTAGGCGTTATACGCGAGAGGCTTAGGATTTCCTTTAGTGCAGGGAATGCGATCTGTAATAGATCGACTTGCGGCTCTAGGCGTAATACGCGAGAGGCTTAGGATTTCCTCTAGTGCAGGGAATGCGATCTGTGATAGATCGACTTGCGGCTCTAGGCGTAATACGAGAGACTTACAATTCTCTTTAGTGCAGGGAATGCGATCTGTAATAGATCGACTTGCGGCTCTAGGCGTTACACGCGAGAGGCTTAGGATTTCCTTTAGTGCAGGGAATGCGATCTGTAATAGATCGACTTGCGGCTCTAGGCGTAATACGCGAGAGGCTTACGATTCTCTTTAGTGCAGGGAATGTGATCTGTAATAGATCGACTTGCGGCTCTAGGCGTTATGCGCGAGAGGATTACGATTCCCTTTACTGTAGGGAATGCAATCTGCAATAGATCGACTTGCGCCTCTAGGCGTTATACGCGAGAGGCTTACGATTCCTTTTAGTGCAGGGAATGCGATCTGTAATAGATCGACTTGCGGCTCTAGGCGTAATACGCGAGAGGCTTAGGATTTCCTTTAGTGCAGGGAATGCGATCTGTAATAGATCGACTTGCGGCTCTAGGCGTAATACGAGAGACTTACAATTCTCTTTAGTGCAGGGAATGCGATCTGTAATAGATCGACTTGCGGCTCTAGGCGTAATACGCGAGAGGCTTAGGATTCCCTTTAGTATAGGGAATGCGATCTATAACAGATCGACTTGCTGCTCTAGGCGTAATACGCGAGAGGCTTACGATTCTCTTTAGTGCAGGGAATGCGATCTGTAATAGATCGACTTGCGGCTCTAGGCGTTACACGCTAGAGGCTTGGGATTCCCTTTAGTATAGTGAATGCTATCTGTAATAGATCGACTTGCGGCTCTAGGCGTAATACGCGAGAGGCTTAGGATTCCCTTTAGTATAGTGAATGCGATCTGTAATAGATCGACTTGCGGCTCTAGGCATTATGCGCGAGAGGATTACGATTCCCTTTACTGTAGGGAATGCAATCTGCAATAGATCGACTTGCGTCTCTAGGCGTTATACGCGAGAGGCTTACGATTCCCTTTAGTATAGGGAATGCGATCTGCAATAGATCGACTTGCGGCTCTAGGCGTTACACGCGAGAGGCTTAGGATTCCCTTTACTGTAGGGAATGCAATCTGTAATAGATCGACTTGCGGCTCTAGGCGTTACACGCGAGAGGCTTAGGATTTCCTTTAGTGCAGGGAATGCGATCTGTAATAGATCGACTTGCGGCTCTAGGCGTAATACGCGAGAGGCTTAGGATTTCCTCTTGTGCAGGGAATGCGATCTGTGATAGATCGACTTGCGGCTCTAGGCGTAATACGAGAGACTTACAATTCTCTTTAGTGCAGGGAATGCGATCTGTAATAGATCGACTTGCGGCTCTAGGCGTAATACGCGAGAGGCTTAGGATTCCCTTTAGTATAGGGAATGCGATCTGCAATAGATCGACTTGCGGCTCTAGGCGTTACACGCGAGAGGCTTAGGATTCCCTTTACTGTAGGGAATGCAATCTGTAATAGATCGACTTGCGGCTCTAGGCGTAATACGAGAGACTTACAATTCTCTTTAGTGCAGGGAATGCGATCTGTAATAGATCGACTTGCGGCTCTAGGCGTTACACGCGAGAGGCTTAGGATTTCCTTTAGTGCAGGGAATGCGATCTGTAATAGATCGACTTGCGGCTCTAGGCGTAATACGCGAGAGGCTTACGATTCTCTTTAGTGCAGGGAATGCGATCTGTAATAGATCGACTTGCGGCTCTAGGCGTTATGCGCGAGAGGATTACGATTCCCTTTAGTGCAGGGAATGCGATCTGTAATAGATCGACTTGCGGCTCTAGGCGTAATACGCGAGAGGCTTACGATTCTCTTTAGTGCAGGGAATGCGATCTGTAATAGATCGACTTGCGGCTCTAGGCGTTATGCGCGAGAGGATTACGATTCCCTTTACTGTAGGGAATGCAATCTGCAATAGATCGACTTGCGCCTCTAGGCGTTATACGCGAGAGGCTTACGATTCCCTTTAGTATAGGGAATGCGATCTGCAATAGACCGACTTGCGGCTCTAGGCGTTACACGCGAGAGGCTTAGGATTCCCTTTACTGTAGGGAATGCAATCTGTAATAGATCGACTTGCGGCTCTAGGCCTTACACGCGAGAGGCTTAGGATTCCCTTTACTGTAGGGAATGCAATCTGTAATAGATCGACTTGCGGCTCTAGGCGTTACACGCGAGAGGCTTAGGATTTTCTTTAGTATAGGGAATGCGATCTGTAATAGATCGACTTGCGGCTCTAGGCGTTACACGCGAGAGGCTTAGGATTCCCTTTGCTGTAGGGAATGCAATCTGTAATAGATCGACCTGCGGCTCTAGGCGTTACACGCGAGAGGCTTAGGATTCCCTTTACTGTAGGGAATGCAATCTGTAATAGATCGACTTGCGGCCCTAGGCGTTACACGCGAGAGGCTTAGGATTTCCTTTAGTATAGGGAATGCGATCTGCAATAGATCGACTTGCGGCTCTAGGCGTTACACGCGAGAGGCTTAGGATTCCCTTTACTGTAGGGAATGCAATCTGTAATAGATCGACTTGCGGCTCTAGGCGTAATACGAGAGACTTACAATTCTCTTTACTGTAGGGAATGCAATCTGTAATAGATCGACTTGCGGCTCTAGGCGTAATACGAGAGACTTACAATTCTCTTTAGTGCAGGGAATGCGATCTGTAATAGATCGACTTGCGGCTCTAGGCGTTACACGCGAGAGGCTTAGGATTTCCTTTAGTGCAGGGAATGCGATCTGTAATAGATCGACTTGCGGCTCTAGGCGTAATACGCGAGAGGCTTACGATTCTCTTTAGTGCAGGGAATGCGATCTGTAATAGATCGACTTGCGGCTCTAGGCGTTATGCGCGAGAGGATTACGATTCCCTTTACTGTAGGGAATGCAATCTGCAATAGATCGACTTGCGCCTCTAGGCGTTATACGCGAGAGGCTTACGATTCCCTTTAGTATAGGGAATGCGATCTGCAATAGACCGACTTGCGGCTCTAGGCGTTACACGCGAGAGGCTTAGGATTCCCTTTACTGTAGGGAATGCAATCTGTAATAGATCGACTTGCGGCTCTAGGCCTTACACGCGAGAGGCTTAGGATTCCCTTTACTGTAGGGAATGCAATCTGTAATAGATCGACTTGCGGCTCTAGGCGTTACACGCGAGAGGCTTAGGATTTTCTTTAGTATAGGGAATGCGATCTGTAATAGATCGACTTGCGGCTCTAGGCGTTACACGCGAGAGGCTTAGGATTCCCTTTGCTGTAGGGAATGCAATCTGTAATAGATCGACCTGCGGCTCTAGGCGTTACACGCGAGAGGCTTAGGATTCCCTTTACTGTAGGGAATGCAATCTGTAATAGATCGACTTGCGGCCCTAGGCGTTACACGCGAGAGGCTTAGGATTTCCTTTAGTATAGGGAATGCGATCTGCAATAGATCGACTTGCGGCTCTAGGCGTTACACGCGAGAGGCTTAGGATTTCCTTTAGTGCAGGGAATGCGATCTGTAATAGATCGACTTGCGGCTCTAGGCGTAATACGCGAGAGGCTTAGGATTTCCTCTAGTGCAGGGAATGCGATCTGTGATAGATCGACTTGCGGCTCTAGGCGTAATACGAGAGACTTACAATTCTCTTTAGTGCAGGGAATGCGATCTGTAATAGATCGACTTGCGGCTCTAGGCGTTATGCGCGAGAGGATTACGATTCCCTTTACTGTAGGGAATGCAATCTGCAATAGATCGACTTGCGCCTCTAGGCGTTATACGCGAAAGGCTTAGGATTTCCTTTAGTGCAGGGAATGCGATCTGTAATAGATCGACTTGCGGCTCTAGGCGTAATACGCGAGAGGCTTAGGATTTCCTCTAGTGCAGGGAATGCAATCTGTAATAGATCGACTTGCGGCTCTAGGCGTTACACGCGAGAGGCTTAGGATTTTCTTTAGTATAGGGAATGCGATCTGTAATAGATCGACTTGCGGCTCTAGGCGTAATACGCGAGAGGCTTAGGATTCCCTTTACTGTAGGGAATGCAATCTGTAATAGATCGACTTGCGGCTCTAGGCGTTACACGCGAGAGGCTTAGGATTTTCTTTAGTATAGGGAATGCGATCTGTAATAGATCGACTTGCGGCTCTAGGCGTTACACGCGAGACTTACAATTCTCTTTACTGTAGGGAATGCAATCTGTAATAGATCGACTTGCGGCTCTAGGCGTAATACGAGAGACTTACAATTCTCTTTAGTGCAGGGAATGCGATCTGTAATAGATCGACTTGCGGCTCTAGGCGTTACACGCGAGAGGCTTAGGATTTCCTTTAGTGCAGGGAATGCGATCTGTAATAGATCGACTTGCGGCTCTAGGCGTAATACGCGAGAGGCTTACGATTCTCTTTAGTGCAGGGAATGCGATCTGTAATAGATCGACTTGCGGCTCTAGGCGTTATGCGCGAGAGGATTACGATTCCCTTTACTGTAGGGAATGCAATCTGCAATAGATCGACTTGCGCCTCTAGGCGTTATACGCGAGAGGCTTACGATTCCCTTTAGTATAGGGAATGCGATCTGCAATAGACCGACTTGCGGCTCTAGGCGTTACACGCGAGAGGCTTAGGATTCCCTTTACTGTAGGGAATGCAATCTGTAATAGATCGACTTGCGGCTCTAGGCCTTACACGCGAGAGGCTTAGGATTCCCTTTACTGTAGGGAATGCAATCTGTAATAGATCGACTTGCGGCTCTAGGCGTTACACGCGAGAGGCTTAGGATTTTCTTTAGTATAGGGAATGCGATCTGTAATAGATCGACTTGCGGCTCTAGGCGTTACACGCGAGAGGCTTAGGATTCCCTTTGCTGTAGGGAATGCAATCTGTAATAGATCGACCTGCGGCTCTAGGCGTTACACGCGAGAGGCTTAGGATTCCCTTTACTGTAGGGAATGCAATCTGTAATAGATCGACTTGCGGCCCTAGGCGTTACACGCGAGAGGCTTAGGATTTCCTTTAGTATAGGGAATGCGATCTGCAATAGATCGACTTGCGGCTCTAGGCGTTACACGCGAGAGGCTTAGGATTTCCTTTAGTGCAGGGAATGCGATCTGAATAGATCGACTTGCGGCTCTAGGCGTAATACGCGAGAGGCTTAGGATTTCCTCTAGTGCAGGGAATGCGATCTGTGATAGATCGACTTGCGGCTCTAGGCGTAATACGAGAGACTTACAATTCTCTTTAGTGCAGGGAATGCGATCTGTAATAGATCGACTTGCGGCTCTAGGCGTTATGCGCGAGAGGATTACGATTCCCTTTACTGTAGGGAATGCAATCTGCAATAGATCGACTTGCGCCTCTAGGCGTTATACGCGAGAGGCTTAGGATTTCCTTTAGTGCAGGGAATGCAATCTGTAATAGATCGACTTGCGGCTCTAGGCGTTACACGCGAGAGGCTTAGGATTTTCTTTAGTATAGGGAATGCGATCTGTAATAGATCGACTTGCGGCTCTAGGCGTTACACGCGAGACTTACAATTCTCTTTACTGTAGGGAATGCAATCTGTAATAGATCGACTTGCGGCTCTAGGCGTAATACGAGAGACTTACAATTCTCTTTAGTGCAGGGAATGCGATCTGTAATAGATCGACTTGCGGCTCTAGGCGTTACACGCGAGAGGCTTAGGATTTCCTTTAGTGCAGGGAATGCGATCTGTAATAGATCGACTTGCGGCTCTAGGCGTAATACGCGAGAGGCTTACGATTCTCTTTAGTGCAGGGAATGCGATCTGTAATAGATCGACTTGCGGCTCTAGGCGTTATGCGCGAGAGGATTACGATTCCCTTTACTGTAGGGAATGCAATCTGCAATAGATCGACTTGCGCCTCTAGGCGTTATACGCGAGAGGCTTACGATTCCCTTTAGTATAGGGAATGCGATCTGCAATAGACCGACTTGCGGCTCTAGGCGTTACACGCGAGAGGCTTAGGATTCCCTTTACTGTAGGGAATGCAATCTGTAATAGATCGACTTGCGGCTCTAGGCCTTACACGCGAGAGGCTTAGGATTCCCTTTACTGTAGGGAATGCAATCTGTAATAGATCGACTTGCGGCTCTAGGCGTTACACGCGAGAGGCTTAGGATTTTCTTTACTGTAGGGAATGCAATCTGTAATAGATCGACTTGCGGCTCTAGGCCTTACACGCGAGAGGCTTAGGATTCCCTTTACTGTAGGGAATGCAATCTGTAATAGATCGACTTGCGGCTCTAGGCGTTACACGCGAGAGGCTTAGGATTTTCTTTAGTATAGGGAATGCGATCTGTAATAGATCGACTTGCGGCTCTAGGCGTTACACGCGAGAGGCTTAGGATTCCCTTTGCTGTAGGGAATGCAATCTGTAATAGATCGACCTGCGGCTCTAGGCGTTACACGCGAGAGGCTTAGGATTCCCTTTACTGTAGGGAATGCAATCTGTAATAGATCGACTTGCGGCCCTAGGCGTTACACGCGAGAGGCTTAGGATTTCCTTTAGTATAGGGAATGCGATCTGCAATAGATCGACTTGCGGCTCTAGGCGTTACACGCGAGAGGCTTAGGATTTCCTTTAGTGCAGGGAATGCGATCTGTAATAGATCGACTTGCGGCTCTAGGCGTAATACGCGAGAGGCTTAGGATTTCCTCTAGTGCAGGGAATGCGATCTGTGATAGATCGACTTGCGGCTCTAGGCGTAATACGAGAGACTTACAATTCTCTTTAGTGCAGGGAATGCGATCTGTAATAGATCGACTTGCGGCTCTAGGCGTTATGCGCGAGAGGATTACGATTCCCTTTACTGTAGGGAATGCAATCTGCAATAGATCGACTTGCGCCTCTAGGCGTTATACGCGAAAGGCTTAGGATTTCCTTTAGTGCAGGGAATGCGATCTGTAATAGATCGACTTGCGGCTCTAGGCGTAATACGCGAGAGGCTTAGGATTTCCTCTAGTGCAGGGAATGCAATCTGTAATAGATCGACTTGCGGCTCTAGGCGTTACACGCGAGAGGCTTAGGATTTTCTTTAGTATAGGGAATGCGATCTGTAATAGATCGACTTGCGGCTCTAGGCGTAATACGCGAGAGGCTTAGGATTCCCTTTACTGTAGGGAATGCAATCTGTAATAGATCGACTTGCGGCTCTAGGCGTTACACGCGAGAGGCTTAGGATTTTCTTTAGTATAGGGAATGCGATCTGTAATAGATCGACTTGCGGCTCTAGGCGTTACACGCGAGACTTACAATTCTCTTTACTGTAGGGAATGCAATCTGTAATAGATCGACTTGCGGCTCTAGGCGTAATACGAGAGACTTACAATTCTCTTTAGTGCAGGGAATGCGATCTGTAATAGATCGACTTGCGGCTCTAGGCGTTACACGCGAGAGGCTTAGGATTTCCTTTAGTGCAGGGAATGCGATCTGTAATAGATCGACTTGCGGCTCTAGGCGTAATACGCGAGAGGCTTACGATTCTCTTTAGTGCAGGGAATGCGATCTGTAATAGATCGACTTGCGGCTCTAGGCGTTATGCGCGAGAGGATTACGATTCCCTTTACTGTAGGGAATGCAATCTGCAATAGATCGACTTGCGCCTCTAGGCGTTATACGCGAGAGGCTTACGATTCCCTTTAGTATAGGGAATGCGATCTGCAATAGACCGACTTGCGGCTCTAGGCGTTACACGCGAGAGGCTTAGGATTCCCTTTACTGTAGGGAATGCAATCTGTAATAGATCGACTTGCGGCTCTAGGCCTTACACGCGAGAGGCTTAGGATTCCCTTTACTGTAGGGAATGCAATCTGTAATAGATCGACTTGCGGCTCTAGGCGTTACACGCGAGAGGCTTAGGATTTTCTTTAGTATAGGGAATGCGATCTGTAATAGATCGACTTGCGGCTCTAGGCGTTACACGCGAGAGGCTTAGGATTCCCTTTGCTGTAGGGAATGCAATCTGTAATAGATCGACCTGCGGCTCTAGGCGTTACACGCGAGAGGCTTAGGATTCCCTTTACTGTAGGGAATGCAATCTGTAATAGATCGACTTGCGGCCCTAGGCGTTACACGCGAGAGGCTTAGGATTTCCTTTAGTATAGGGAATGCGATCTGCAATAGATCGACTTGCGGCTCTAGGCGTTACACGCGAGAGGCTTAGGATTTCCTTTAGTGCAGGGAATGCGATCTGAATAGATCGACTTGCGGCTCTAGGCGTAATACGCGAGAGGCTTAGGATTTCCTCTAGTGCAGGGAATGCGATCTGTGATAGATCGACTTGCGGCTCTAGGCGTAATACGAGAGACTTACAATTCTCTTTAGTGCAGGGAATGCGATCTGTAATAGATCGACTTGCGGCTCTAGGCGTTATGCGCGAGAGGATTACGATTCCCTTTACTGTAGGGAATGCAATCTGCAATAGATCGACTTGCGCCTCTAGGCGTTATACGCGAGAGGCTTAGGATTTCCTTTAGTGCAGGGAATGCAATCTGTAATAGATCGACTTGCGGCTCTAGGCGTTACACGCGAGAGGCTTAGGATTTTCTTTAGTATAGGGAATGCGATCTGTAATAGATCGACTTGCGGCTCTAGGCGTTACACGCGAGACTTACAATTCTCTTTACTGTAGGGAATGCAATCTGTAATAGATCGACTTGCGGCTCTAGGCGTAATACGAGAGACTTACAATTCTCTTTAGTGCAGGGAATGCGATCTGTAATAGATCGACTTGCGGCTCTAGGCGTTACACGCGAGAGGCTTAGGATTTCCTTTAGTGCAGGGAATGCGATCTGTAATAGATCGACTTGCGGCTCTAGGCGTAATACGCGAGAGGCTTACGATTCTCTTTAGTGCAGGGAATGCGATCTGTAATAGATCGACTTGCGGCTCTAGGCGTTATGCGCGAGAGGATTACGATTCCCTTTACTGTAGGGAATGCAATCTGCAATAGATCGACTTGCGCCTCTAGGCGTTATACGCGAGAGGCTTACGATTCCCTTTAGTATAGGGAATGCGATCTGCAATAGACCGACTTGCGGCTCTAGGCGTTACACGCGAGAGGCTTAGGATTCCCTTTACTGTAGGGAATGCAATCTGTAATAGATCGACTTGCGGCTCTAGGCCTTACACGCGAGAGGCTTAGGATTCCCTTTACTGTAGGGAATGCAATCTGTAATAGATCGACTTGCGGCTCTAGGCGTTACACGCGAGAGGCTTAGGATTTTCTTTAGTATAGGGAATGCGATCTGTAATAGATCGACTTGCGGCTCTAGGCGTTACACGCGAGAGGCTTAGGATTCCCTTTGCTGTAGGGAATGCAATCTGTAATAGATCGACCTGCGGCTCTAGGCGTTACACGCGAGAGGCTTAGGATTCCCTTTACTGTAGGGAATGCAATCTGTAATAGATCGACTTGCGGCCCTAGGCGTTACACGCGAGAGGCTTAGGATTTCCTTTAGTATAGGGAATGCGATCTGCAATAGATCGACTTGCGGCTCTAGGCGTTACACGCGAGAGGCTTAGGATTTCCTTTAGTGCAGGGAATGCGATCTGTAATAGATCGACTTGCGGCTCTAGGCGTAATACGCGAGAGGCTTAGGATTTCCTCTAGTGCAGGGAATGCGATCTGTGATAGATCGACTTGCGGCTCTAGGCGTAATACGAGAGACTTACAATTCTCTTTAGTGCAGGGAATGCGATCTGTAATAGATCGACTTGCGGCTCTAGGCGTTATGCGCGAGAGGATTACGATTCCCTTTACTGTAGGGAATGCAATCTGCAATAGATCGACTTGCGCCTCTAGGCGTTATACGCGAGAGGCTTAGGATTTCCTTTAGTGCAGGGAATGCGATCTGTAATAGATCGACTTGCGGCTCTAGGCGTAATACGCGAGAGGCTTAGGATTTCCTCTAGTGCAGGGAATGCGATCTGTGATAGATCGACTTGCGGCTCTAGGCGTAATACGAGAGACTTACAATTCTCTTTAGTGCAGGGAATGCGATCTGTAATAGATCGACTTGCGGCTCTAGGCGTTACACGCGAGAGGCTTAGGATTTCCTTTAGTGCAGGGAATGCGATCTGTAATAGATCGACTTGCGGCTCTAGGCGTAATACGCGAGAGGCTTACGATTCTCTTTAGTGCAGGGAATGTGATCTGTAATAGATCGACTTGCGGCTCTAGGCGTTATGCGCGAGAGGATTACGATTCCCTTTACTGTAGGGAATGCAATCTGCAATAGATCGACTTGCGCCTCTAGGCGTTATACGCGAGAGGCTTACGATTCCTTTTAGTGCAGGGAATGCGATCTGTAATAGATCGACTTGCGGCTCTAGGCGTAATACGCGAGAGGCTTAGGATTTCCTTTAGTGCAGGGAATGCGATCTGTAATAGATCGACTTGCGGCTCTAGGCGTAATACGAGAGACTTACAATTCTCTTTAGTGCAGGGAATGCGATCTGTAATAGATCGACTTGCGGCTCTAGGCGTAATACGCGAGAGGCTTAGGATTCCCTTTAGTATAGGGAATGCGATCTATAACAGATCGACTTGCTGCTCTAGGCGTAATACGCGAGAGGCTTACGATTCTCTTTAGTGCAGGGAATGCGATCTGTAATAGATCGACTTGCGGCTCTAGGCGTTACACGCGAGAGGCTTAGGATTCCCTTTACTGTAGGGAATGCAATCTGTAATAGATCGACTTGCGGCTCTAGGCGTTACACGCGAGAGGCTTAGGATTTCCTTTAGTGCAGGGAATGCGATCTGTAATAGATCGACTTGCGGCTCTAGGCGTTACACGCGAGAGGCTTAGGATTTCCTCTTGTGCAGGGAATGCGATCTGTGATAGATCGACTTGCGGCTCTAGGCGTAATACGAGAGACTTACAATTCTCTTTAGTGCAGGGAATGCGATCTGTAATAGATCGACTTGCGGCTCTAGGCGTTATGCGCGAGAGGATTACGATTCCCTTTACTGTAGGGAATGCAATCTGCAATAGATCGACTTGCGCCTCTAGGCGTTATACGCGAGAGGCTTAGGATTTCCTTTAGTGCAGGGAATGCGATCTGTAATAGATCGACTTGCGGCTCTAGGCGTTACACGCTAGAGGCTTGGGATTCCCTTTAGTATAGTGAATGCTATCTGTAATAGATCGACTTGCGGCTCTAGGCGTAATACGCGAGAGGCTTAGGATTCCCTTTAGTATAGTGAATGCGATCTGTAATAGATCGACTTGCGGCTCTAGGCATTATGCGCGAGAGGATTACGATTCCCTTTACTGTAAGGAATGCAATCTGCAATAGATCGACTTGCGTCTCTAGGCGTTATACGCGAGAGGCTTACGATTCCCTTTAGTATAGGGAATGCGATCTGCAATAGATCGACTTGCGGCTCTAGGCGTTACACGCGAGAGGCTTAGGATTCCCTTTACTGTAGGGAATGCAATCTGTAATAGATCGACTTGCGGCTCTAGGCCTTACACGCGAGAGGCTTAGGATTCCCTTTACTGTAGGGAATGCAATCTGTAATAGATCGACTTGCGGCTCTAGGCGTTACACGCGAGAGGCTTAGGATTTTCTTTAGTATAGGGAATGCGATCTGTAATAGATCGACTTGCGGCTCTAGGCGTTACACGCGAGAGGCTTAGGATTCCCTTTGCTGTAGGGAATGCGATCTGTAATAGATCGACTTGCGGCTCTAGGCGTTATGCGCGAGAGGATTACGATTCCCTTTACTGTAGGGAATGCAATCTGCAATAGATCGACTTGCGGCTCTAGGCGTTATGCGCGAGAGGATTACGATTCCCTTTACTGTAGGGAATGCAATCTGCAATAGATCGACTTGCGCCTCTAGGCGTTATACGCGAGAGGCTTAGGATTCCCTTTACTGTAGGGAATGCAATCTGTAATAGATCGACTTGCGGCTCTAGGCGTTACACGCGAGAGGCTTAGGATTTCCTTTAGTGCAGGGAATGCGATCTCTAATAGATCGACTTGCGGCTCTAGGCGTAATACGAGAGACTTACAATTCTCTTTAGTGCAGGGAATGCGATCTGTAATAGATCGACTTGCGGCTCTAGGCGTTATGCGCGAGAGGATTACGATTCCCTTTACTGTAGGGAATGCAATCTGCAATAGATCGACTTGCGCCTCTAGGCGTTATACGCGAGAGGCTTAGGATTTCCTTTAGTGCAGGGAATGCGATCTGTAATAGATCGACTTGCGGCTCTAGGCGTAATACGCGAGAGGCTTAGGATTTCCTCTAGTGCAGGGAATGCGATCTGTGATAGATCGACTTGCGGCTCTAGGCGTAATACGAGAGACTTACAATTCTCTTTAGTGCAGGGAATGCGATCTGTAATAGATCGACTTGCGGCTCTAGGCGTTACACGCGAGAGGCTTAGGATTTCCTTTAGTGCAGGGAATGCGATCTGTAATAGATCGACTTGCGGCTCTAGGCGTAATACGCGAGAGGCTTACGATTCTCTTTAGTGCAGGGAATGTGATCTGTAATAGATCGACTTGCGGCTCTAGGCGTTATGCGCGAGAGGATTACGATTCCCTTTACTGTAGGGAATGCAATCTGCAATAGATCGACTTGCGCCTCTAGGCGTTATACGCGAGAGGCTTACGATTCCTTTTAGTGCAGGGAATGCGATCTGTAATAGATCGACTTGCGGCTCTAGGCGTAATACGCGAGAGGCTTAGGATTTCCTTTAGTGCAGGGAATGCGATCTGTAATAGATCGACTTGCGGCTCTAGGCGTAATACGAGAGACTTACAATTCTCTTTAGTGCAGGGAATGCGATCTGTAATAGATCGACTTGCGGCTCTAGGCGTAATACGCGAGAGGCTTAGGATTCCCTTTAGTATAGGGAATGCGATCTATAACAGATCGACTTGCTGCTCTAGGCGTAATACGCGAGAGGCTTACGATTCTCTTTAGTGCAGGGAATGCGATCTGTAATAGATCGACTTGCGGCTCTAGGCGTTACACGCGAGAGGCTTAGGATTCCCTTTACTGTAGGGAATGCAATCTGTAATAGATCGACTTGCGGCTCTAGGCGTTACACGCGAGAGGCTTAGGATTTCCTTTAGTGCAGGGAATGCGATCTGTAATAGATCGACTTGCGGCTCTAGGCGTTACACGCGAGAGGCTTAGGATTTCCTCTTGTGCAGGGAATGCGATCTGTGATAGATCGACTTGCGGCTCTAGGCGTAATACGAGAGACTTACAATTCTCTTTAGTGCAGGGAATGCGATCTGTAATAGATCGACTTGCGGCTCTAGGCGTTATGCGCGAGAGGATTACGATTCCCTTTACTGTAGGGAATGCAATCTGCAATAGATCGACTTGCGCCTCTAGGCGTTATACGCGAGAGGCTTAGGATTTCCTTTAGTGCAGGGAATGCGATCTGTAATAGATCGACTTGCGGCTCTAGGCGTTACACGCTAGAGGCTTGGGATTCCCTTTAGTATAGTGAATGCTATCTGTAATAGATCGACTTGCGGCTCTAGGCGTAATACGCGAGAGGCTTAGGATTCCCTTTAGTATAGTGAATGCGATCTGTAATAGATCGACTTGCGGCTCTAGGCATTATGCGCGAGAGGATTACGATTCCCTTTACTGTAAGGAATGCAATCTGCAATAGATCGACTTGCGTCTCTAGGCGTTATACGCGAGAGGCTTACGATTCCCTTTAGTATAGGGAATGCGATCTGCAATAGATCGACTTGCGGCTCTAGGCGTTACACGCGAGAGGCTTAGGATTCCCTTTACTGTAGGGAATGCAATCTGTAATAGATCGACTTGCGGCTCTAGGCCTTACACGCGAGAGGCTTAGGATTCCCTTTACTGTAGGGAATGCAATCTGTAATAGATCGACTTGCGGCTCTAGGCGTTACACGCGAGAGGCTTAGGATTTTCTTTAGTATAGGGAATGCGATCTGTAATAGATCGACTTGCGGCTCTAGGCGTTACACGCGAGAGGCTTAGGATTCCCTTTGCTGTAGGGAATGCGATCTGTAATAGATCGACTTGCGGCTCTAGGCGTTATGCGCGAGAGGATTACGATTCCCTTTACTGTAGGGAATGCAATCTGCAATAGATCGACTTGCGGCTCTAGGCGTTATGCGCGAGAGGATTACGATTCCTTTTACTGTAGGGAATGCAATCTGCAATAGATCGACTTGCGCCTCTAGGCGTTATACGCGAGAGGCTTAGGATTCCCTTTACTGTAGGGAATGCAATCTGTAATAGATCGACTTGCGGCTCTAGGCGTTACACGCGAGAGGCTTAGGATTTCCTTTAGTGCAGGGAATGCGATCTCTAATAGATCGACTTGCGGCTCTAGGCGTAATACGAGAGACTTACAATTCTCTTTAGTGCAGGGAATGCGATCTGTAATAGATCGACTTGCGGCTCTAGGCGTTATGCGCGAGAGGATTACGATTCCCTTTACTGTAGGGAATGCAATCTGCAATAGATCGACTTGCGCCTCTAGGCGTTATACGCGAGAGGCTTAGGATTTCCTTTAGTGCAGGGAATGCGATCTGTAATAGATCGACTTGCGGCTCTAGGCGTTACACGCGAGAGGCTTAGGATTTCCTTTAGTGCAGGGAATGCGATCTGTAATAGATCGACTTGCGGCTCTAGGCGTTACACGCGAGAGGCTTAGGATTTCCTTTAGTGCAGGGAATGCGATCTGTAATAGATCGACTTGCGGCTCTAGGCGTTACACGCGAGAGGCTTAGGATTCCCTTTGCTGTAGGGAATGCAATCTGTAATAGATCGACCTGCGGCTCTAGGCGTTACACGCGAGAGGCTTAGGATTTCCTTTACTGTAGGGAATGCAATCTGTAATAGATCGACTTGCGGCCCTAGGCGTTACACGCGAGAGGCTTAGGATTTCCTTTAGTATAGGGAATGCGATCTGCAATAGATCGACTTACGGCTCTAGGCGTTACACGCGAGAGGCTTAGGATTCCCTTTACTGTAGGGAATGCAATCTGTAATAGATCGACTTGCGGCTCTAGGCGTAATACGAGAGACTTACAATTCTCTTTAGTGCAGGGAATGCGATCTGTAATAGATCGACTTGCGGCTCTAGGCGTTACACGCGAGAGGCTTAGGATTTCCTTTAGTGCAGGGAATGCGATCTGTAATAGATCGACTTGCGGCTCTAGGCGTAATACGCGAGAGGCTTACGATTCTCTTTAGTGCAGGGAATGCGATCTGTAATAGATCGACTTGCGGCTCTAGGCGTTATGCGCGAGAGGATTACAATTCCCTTTACTGTAGGGAATGCAATCTGCAATAGATCGACTTGCGCCTCTAGGCGTTATACGCGAGAGGCTTACGATTCCCTTTAGTATAGGGAATGCGATCTGCAATAGACCGACTTGCGGCTCTAGGCGTTACACGCGAGAGGCTTAGGATTCCCTTTACTGTAGGGAATGCAATCTGTAATAGATCGACTTGCGGCTCTAGGCCTTACACGCGAGAGGCTTAGGATTCCCTTTACTGTAGGGAATGCAATCTGTAATAGATCGACTTGCGGCTCTAGGCGTTACACGCGAGAGGCTTAGGATTTTCTCTAGTATAGGGAATGCGATCTGTAATAGATCGACTTGCGGCCCTAGGCGTTACACGCGAGAGGCTTAGGATTTCCTTTAGTATAGGGAATGCGATCTGTAATAGATCGACTTGCGGCTCTAGGCGTTATGCGCGAGAGGCTTACGATTCCCTTTAGTATAGGGAATGCGATCTGCAATAGATCGACTTGCGGCTCTAGGCGTTACACGCGAGAGGCTTAGGATTCCCTTTACTGTAGGGAATGCGATCTGTAATAGATCGACTTGCGGCCCTAGGCGTTACACGCGAGAGGCTTAGGATTTCCTTTAGTATAGGGAATGCGATCTGTAATAGATCGACTTGCGGCTCTAGGCGTTATGCGCGAGAGGCTTACGATTCCCTTTGCTGTAGGGAATGCAATCTGTAATAGATCGACCTGCGGCTCTAGGCGTTACACGCGAGAGGCTTAGGATTCCCTTTACTGTAGGGAATGCAATCTGTAATAGATCGACTTGCGGCCCTAGGCGTTACACGCGAGAGGCTTAGGATTTCCTTTAGTATAGGGAATGCGATCTGCAATAGATCGACTTGCGGCTCTAGGCGTTACACGCGAGAGGCTTAGGATTCCCTTTACTGTAGGGAATGCAATCTGTAATAGATCGACTTGCGGCTCTAGGCGTAATACGAGAGACTTACAATTCTCTTTAGTGCAGGGAATGCGATCTGTAATAGATCGACTTGCGGCTCTAGGCGTTACACGCGAGAGGCTTAGGATTTCCTTTAGTGCAGGGAATGCGATCTGTAATAGATCGACTTGCGGCTCTAGGCGTTATGCGCGAGAGGATTACAATTCCCTTTACTGTAGGGAATGCAATCTGCAATAGATCGACTTGCGCCTCTAGGCGTTATACGCGAGAGGCTTACGATTCCCTTTAGTATAGGGAATGCGATCTGCAATAGACCGACTTGCGGCTCTAGGCGTTACACGCGAGAGGCTTAGGATTCCCTTTACTGTAGGGAATGCAATCTGTAATAGATCGACTTGCGGCTCTAGGCCTTACACGCGAGAGGCTTAGGATTCCCTTTACTGTAGGGAATGCAATCTGTAATAGATCGACTTGCGGCTCTAGGCGTTACACGCGAGAGGCTTAGGATTCCCTTTGCTGTAGGGAATGCAATCTGTAATAGATCGACCTGCGGCTCTAGGCGTTACACGCGAGAGGCTTAGGATTCCCTTTACTGTAGGGAATGCAATCTGTAATAGATCGACTTGCGGCCCTAGGCGTTACACGCGAGAGGCTTAGGATTTCCTTTAGTATAGGGAATGCGATCTGTAATAGATCGACTTGCGGCTCTAGGCGTTATGCGCGAGAGGCTTACGATTCCCTTTAGTATAGGGAATGCGATCTGCAATAGATCGACTTGCGGCTCTAGGCGTTACACGCGAGAGGCTTAGGATTCCCTTTACTGTAGGGAATGCAATCTGCAATAGATCGACTTGCGCCTCTAGGCGTTATACGCGAGAGGCTTACGATTCCCTTTAGTATAGGGAATGCAATCTGCAATAGATCGACTTGCGCCTCTAGGCGTTATACGCGAGAGGCTTACGATTCTCTTTAGTGCAGGGAATGCGATCTGTAATAGATCGACTTGCGGCTCTAGGCGTAATACGCGAGAGGCTTAGGATTCCCTTTAGTATAGGGAATGCGATCTATAACAGATCGACTTGCTGCTCTAGGCGTAATACGCGAGAGGCTTACGATTCTCTTTAGTGCAGAGAATGCGATCTGTAATAGATCGACTTGCGGCTCTAGGCGTTACACGCGAGAGGCTTAGGATTCCCTTTAGTATAGTGAATGCGATCTGTAATAGATCGACTTGCGGCTCTAGGCATTATGCGCGAGAGGATTACGATTCCCTTTACTGTAGGGAATGCAATCTGCAATAGATCGCCTTTCGCCTCTAGGCGTTATACGCGAGAGGCTTACGATTCCTTTTAGTGCAGGGAATGCGATCTGTAATAGATCGACTTGCGGCTCTAGGCGTTACACGCGAGAGGCTTAGGATTCCCTTTAGTATAGTGAATGCGACCTGTAATAGATCGACTTGCGGCTCTAGGCATTATGCGCGAGAGGATTACGATTCCCTTTACTGTAGGGAATGCAATCTGCAATAGATCGCCTTGCGCCTCTAGGCGTTATACGCGAGAGGCTTACGATTCCTTTTAGTGCAGGGAATGCGATCTGTAATAGACCGACTTGCGGCTCTAGGCGTAATACGCGAGAGGCTTAGGATTTCCTTTAGTGCAGGGAATGCGATCTGTAATAGATCGACTTGCGGCTCTAGGCGTAATACGAGAGACTTACAATTCTCTTTAGTGCAGGGAATGCGATCTGTAATAGATCGACTTGCGGCTCTAGGCGTAATACGCGAGAGGCTTAGGATTCCCTTTAGTATAGGGAATGCGATCTATAACAGATCGACTTGCTGCTCTAGGCGTAATACGCGAGAGGCTTACGATTCTCTTTAGTGCAGAGAATGCGATCTGTAATAGATCGACTTGCGGCTCTAGGCGTTACACGCGAGAGGCTTAGGATTCCCTTTAGTATAGTGAATGCGATCTGTAATAGATCGACTTGCGGCTCTAGGCATTATGCGCGAGAGGATTACGATTCCCTTTACTGTAGGGAATGCAATCTGCAATAGATCGCCTTGCGCCTCTAGGCGTTATACGCGAGAGGCTTACGATTCCTTTTAGTGCAGGGAATGCGATCTGTAATAGATCGACTTGCGGCTCTAGGCGTAATACGAGAGACTTACAATTCTCTTTAGTGCTGGGAATGCGATCTGTAATAGATCGACTTGCGGCTCTAGGCGTAATACGCGAGAGGCTTAGGATTCCCTTTAGTATAGGGAATGCGATCTCTAATAGATCGACTTGCGGCTCTAGGCGTTACACGCGAGAGGCTTACGATTCCTTTTAGTGCAGGGAATGCGATCTGTAATAGATCGACTTGCGGCTCTAGGCGTAATACGCGAGAGGATTACGATTCCCTTTACTGTAGGGAATGCAATCTGCAATAGATCGACTTGCGGCTCTAGGCGTTATACGCGAGAGGCTTAGGATTCCCTTTAGTATAGGGAATGCGATCTGCAATAGATCGACTTGCGGCTCTAGGCGTTACACGCGAGAGGCTTAGGATTCCCTTTACTGTAGGGAATGCAATCTGTAATAGATCGACTTGCGGCTCTAGGCGTTACACGCGAGAGGCTTAGGATTTCCTTTAGTGCAGGGAATGCGATCTGTAATAGATCGACTTGCGGCTCTAGGCGTAATACGCGAGAGGCTTAGGATTTCCTCTAGTGCAGGGAATGCGATCTGTGATAGATCGACTTGCGGCTCTAGGCGTAATACGAGAGACTTACAATTCTCTTTAGTGCAGGGAATGCGATCTGTAATAGATCGACTTGCGGCTCTAGGCGTTACACGCGAGAGGCTTAGGATTTCCTTTAGTGCAGGGAATGCGATCTGTAATAGATCGACTTGCGGCTCTAGGCGTAATACGCGAGAGGCTTACGATTCTCTTTAGTGCAGGGAATGCGATCTGTGATAGATCGACTTGCGGCTCTAGGCGTAATACGAGAGGCTTAGGATTCCCTTTACTGTATAAAATGCAATCTGTAATAGATCGACTTGCGGCTCTAGGCGTTACACGAGAGAGGCTTAGGATTCTCTTTAGTGCAGGGAATGCGATCTGTGATAGATCGACTTGCGTCTCTAGGCGTTATACGCGAGAGGCTTACGATTCCCTTTAGTATAGGGAATGCGATCTGCAATAGATCGACTTGCGGCTCTAGGCGTTACACGCGAGAGGCTTAGGATTCCCTTTACTGTAGGGAATGCAATCTGTAATAGATCGACTTGCGGCTCTAGGCGTAATACGCGAGAGGCTTACGATTCTCTTTAGTGCAGGGAATGCGATCTGTGATAGATCGACTTGCGTCTCTAGGCGTTATACGCGAGAGGCTTACGATTCCCTTTAGTATAGGGAATGCGATCTGCAATAGATCGACTTGCGGCTCTAGGCGTTACACGCGAGAGGCTTAGGATTCCCTTTACTGTATAAAATGCAATCTGTAATAGATCGACTTGCGTCTCTAGGCGTTATACGCGAGAGGCTTACGATTCCCTTTAGTATAGGGAATGCGATCTGCAATAGATCGACTTGCGGCTCTAGGCGTTACACGTGAGAGGCTTAGGATTCCCTTTACTGTAGGGAATGCAATCTGTAATAGATCGACTTGCGGCTCTAGGCGTAATACGCGAGAGGCTTACGATTCTCTTTAGTGCAGGGAATGCGATCTGTGATAGATCGACTTGCGTCTCTAGGCGTTATACGCGAGAGGCTTACGATTCCCTTTAGTATAGGGAATGCGATCTGCAATAGATCGACTTGCGGCTCTAGGCGTTACACGCGAGAGGCTTAGGATTCCCTTTACTGTATAAAATGCAATCTGTAATAGATCGACTTGCGGCTCTAGGCGTAATACGCGAGAGGCTTACGATTCTCTTTAGTGCAGGGAATGCGATCTGTGATAGATCGACTTGCGTCTCTAGGCGTTATACGCGAGAGGCTTACGATTCCCTTTAGTATAGGGAATGCGATCTGCAATAGATCGACTTGCGGCTCTAGGCGTTACACGCGAGAGGCTTAGGATTTCCTCTAGTGCAGGGAATGCGATCTGTGATAGATCGACTTGCGGCTCTAGGCGTAATACGAGAGACTTACAATTCTCTTTAGTGCAGGGAATGCGATCTGTAATAGATCGACTTGCGGCTCTAGGCGTAATACGCGAGAGGCTTAGGATTCCCTTTAGTATAGGGAATGCGATCTATAACAGATCGACTTGCTGCTCTAGGCGTAATACGTGAGAGGCTTACGATTCTCTTTAGTGCAGGGAATGCGATCTGTAATAGATCGACTTGCGGCTCTAGGCGTTACACGCTAGAGGCTTAGGATTCCCTTTAGTATAGTGAATGCGATCTGTAATAGATCGACTTGCGGCTCTAGGCGTAATACGAGAGGCTTAGGATTCCCTTTACTGTATAAAATGCAATCTGTAATAGATCGACTTGCGGCTCTAGGCGTTACACGCGAGAGGCTTAGGATTTCCTTTAGTGCAGGGAATGCGATCTGTAATAGATCGACTTGCGGCTCTAGGCGTTACACGCGAGAGGCTTAGGATTTCCTTTAGTGCAGGGAATGCGATCTGTAATAGATCGACTTGCGGCTCTAGGCGTAATACGCGAGAGGCTTAGGATTCCCTTTACTGTAGGGAATGCAATCTGTAATAGATCGACTTGCGGCTCTAGGCGTTACACGCGAGAGGCTTAGGATTTCCTTTAGTGCAGGGAATGCGATCTGTAATAGATCGACTTGCGGCTCTAGGCGTAATACGCGAGAGGCTTAGGATTTCCTCTAGTGCAGGGAATGCGATCTGTGATAGATCGACTTGCGGCTCTAGGCGTAATACGAGAGACTTACAATTCTCTTTAGTGCAGGGAATGCGATCTGTAATAGATCGACTTGCGGCTCTAGGCGTAATACGCGAGAGGCTTAGGATTCCCTTTAGTATAGGGAATGCGATCTATAACAGATCGACTTGCTGCTCTAGGCGTAATACGTGAGAGGCTTACGATTCTCTTTAGTGCAGGGAATGCGATCTGTAATAGATCGACTTGCGGCTCTAGGCGTTACACGCTAGAGGCTTAGGATTCCCTTTAGTATAGTGAATGCGATCTGTAATAGATCGACTTGCGGCTCTAGGCATTATGCGCGAGAGGATTACGATTCCCTTTACTGTAGGGAATGCAATCTGCAATAGATCGACTTGCGCCTCTAGGCGTTATACGCGAGAGGCTTACGATTCCCTTTAGTGCAGGGAATGCGATCTGTAATAGATCGACTTGCGGATCTAGGCGTAATACGCGAGAGGCTTAGGATTTCCTTTAGTGCAGGGAATGCGATCTGTAATAGATCGACTTGCGGCTCTAGGCGTAATACGAGAGACTTACAATTCTCTTTAGTGCAGGGAATGCGATCTGTAATAGATCGACTTGCGGCTCTAGGCGTAATACGCGGCATTATGCGCGAGAGGATTACGATTCCCTTTACTGTAGGGAATGCAATCTGCAATAGATCGACTTGCGCCTCTAGGCGTTATACGCGAGAGGCTTACGATTCCCTTTAGTGCAGGGAATGCGATCTGTAATAGATCGACTTGCGGATCTAGGCGTAATACGCGAGAGGCTTAGGATTTCCTTTAGTGCAGGGAATGCGATCTGTAATAGATCGACTTGCGGCTCTAGGCGTAATACGAGAGACTTACAATTCTCTTTAGTGCAGGGAATGCGATCTGTAATAGATCGACTTGCGGCTCTAGGCGTAATACGCGAGAGGCTTAGGATTCCCTTTAGTATAGGGAATGCGATCTCTAATAGATCGACTTGCGGCTCTAGGCGTTACACGCGAGAGGCTTAGGATTTCCTTTAGTATAGTGAATGCGATCTGTAATAGATCGACTTGCGGCTCTAGGCATTATGCGCGAGAGGATTACGATTCCCTTTACTGTAGGGAATGCAATCTGCAATAGATCGACTTGCGCCTCTAGGCGTTATACGCGAGAGGCTTACGATTCCCTTTAGTGCAGGGAATGCGATCTGCAATAGATCGACTTGCGGCTCTAGGCGTAATAGGAGAGACTTACAATTCTCTTTAGTGCAGGGAATGCGATCTGTAATAGATCGACTTGCGGCTCTAGGCGTTACACGCGAGAGGCTTAGGATTTCCTTTAGTGCAGGGAATGCGATCTGTAATAGATCGACTTGCGGCTCTAGGCGTAATACGCGAGAGGCTTAGGATTTCCTCTAGTGCAGGGAATGCGATCTGTGATAGATCGACTTGCGGCTCTAGGCGTTACACGCGAGAGGCTTAGGATTCCCTTTGCTGTAGGGAATGTAATCTGTAATAGATCGACCTGCGGCTCTAGGCGTTACACGCGAGAGGCTTAGGATTCCCTTTACTGTAGGGAATGCAATCTGTAATAGATCGAATTGCGGCTCTAGGCGTTACACGCGAGAGGCTTAGGATTTCCTTTAGTGCAGGGAATGCGATCTGTAATAGATCGACTTGCGGCTCTAGGCGTAATACGCGAGAGGCTTAGGATTTCCTCTAGTGCAGGGAATGCGATCTGTGATAGATCGACTTGCGGCTCTAGGCGTAATACGAGACACTTACAATTCTCTTTAGTGCAGGGAATGCGATCTGTAATAGATCGACTTGCGGCTCTAGGCATTATGCGCGAGAGGATTACGATTCCCTTTACTGTAGGGAATGCAATCTGCAATAGATCGACTTGCGCCTCTAGGCGTTATACGCGAGAGGCTTACGATTCCCTTTAGTGCAGGGAATGCGATCTGTAATAGATCGACTTGCGGCTCTAGGCGTAATACGCGAGAGGCTTAGGATTTCCTTTAGTGCAGGGAATGCGATCTGTAATAGATCGACTTGCGGCTCTAGGCGTAATACGAGAGACTTACAATTCTCTTTAGTGCAGGGAATGCGATCTGTAATAGATCGACTTGCGGCTCTAGGCGTAATACGCGAGAGGCTTAGGATTCCCTTTAGTATAGGGAATGCGATCTCTAATAGATCGACTTGCGGCTCTAGGCGTTACACGCGAGAGGCTTAGGATTTCCTTTAGTATAGTGAATGCGATCTGTAATAGATCGACTTGCGGCTCTAGGCATTATGCGCGAGAGGATTACGATTCCCTTTACTGTAGGGAATGCAATCTGCAATAGATCGACTTGCGTCTCTAGGCGTTATACGCGAGAGGCTTACGATTCCCTTTAGTATAGGGAATGCGATCTGCAATAGATCGACTTGCGGCTCTAGGCGTTACACGCGAGAGGCTTACGATTCCCTTTAGTATAGGGAATGCGATCTGCAATAGATTGACTTGCGGCTCTAGGCGTTACACGCGAGAGGCTTAGGATTCCCTTTACTGTAGGGAATGCAATCTGCAATAGATCGACTTGCGCCTCTAGGCGTTATACGCGAGAGGCTTACGATTCCCTTTAGTATAGGGAATGCAATCTGCAATAGATCGACTTGCGCCTCTAGGCGTTATACGCGAGAGGCTTACGATTCTCTTTAGTGCAGGGAATGCGATCTGTAATAGATCGACTTGCGGCTCTAGGCGTAATACGCGAGAGGCTTAGGATTCCCTTTAGTATAGTGAATGCGATCTGTAATAGATCGACTTGCGGCTCTAGGCATTATGCGCGAGAGGATTACGATTCCCTTTACTGTAGGGAATGCAATCTGCAATAGATCGACTTGCGTCTCTAGGCGTTATACGCGAGAGGCTTACGATTCCCTTTAGTATAGGGAATGCGATCTGCAATAGATCGACTTGCGGCTCTAGGCGTTACACGCGAGAGGCTTAGGATTCCCTTTACTGTAGGGAATGCAATCTGTAATAGATCGACTTGCGGCTCTAGGCCTTACACGCGAGAGGCTTAGGATTCCCTTTACTGTAGGGAATGCAATCTGTAATAGATCGACTTGCGGCTCTAGGCGTTACACGCGAGAGGCTTAGGATTTTCTTTAGTATAGGGAATGCGATCTGTAATAGATCGACTTGCGGCTCTAGGCGTTACACGCGAGAGGCTTAGGATTCCCTTTGCTGTAGGGAATGCGATCTGTAATAGATCGACTTGCGGCTCTAGGCGTTATGCGCGAGAGGATTACGATTCCCTTTACTGTAGGGAATGCAATCTGCAATAGATCGACTTGCGGCTCTAGGCGTTATGCGCGAGAGGATTACGATTCCCTTTACTGTAGGGAATGCAATCTGCAATAGATCGACTTGCGCCTCTAGGCGTTATACGCGAGAGGCTTAGGATTCCCTTTACTGTAGGGAATGCAATCTGTAATAGATCGACTTGCGGCTCTAGGCGTTACACGCGAGAGGCTTAGGATTTCCTTTAGTGCAGGGAATGCGATCTCTAATAGATCGACTTGCGGCTCTAGGCGTAATACGAGAGACTTACAATTCTCTTTAGTGCAGGGAATGCGATCTGTAATAGATCGACTTGCGGCTCTAGGCGTTATGCGCGAGAGGATTACGATTCCCTTTACTGTAGGGAATGCAATCTGCAATAGATCGACTTGCGCCTCTAGGCGTTATACGCGAGAGGCTTAGGATTTCCTTTAGTGCAGGGAATGCGATCTGTAATAGATCGACTTGCGGCTCTAGGCGTTACACGCGAGAGGCTTAGGATTTCCTTTAGTGCAGGGAATGCGATCTGTAATAGATCGACTTGCGGCTCTAGGCGTTACACGCGAGAGGCTTAGGATTTCCTTTAGTGCAGGGAATGCGATCTGTAATAGATCGACTTGCGGCTCTAGGCGTTACACGCGAGAGGCTTAGGATTCCCTTTGCTGTAGGGAATGCAATCTGTAATAGATCGACCTGCGGCTCTAGGCGTTACACGCGAGAGGCTTAGGATTTCCTTTACTGTAGGGAATGCAATCTGTAATAGATCGACTTGCGGCCCTAGGCGTTACACGCGAGAGGCTTAGGATTTCCTTTAGTATAGGGAATGCGATCTGCAATAGATCGACTTACGGCTCTAGGCGTTACACGCGAGAGGCTTAGGATTCCCTTTACTGTAGGGAATGCAATCTGTAATAGATCGACTTGCGGCTCTAGGCGTAATACGAGAGACTTACAATTCTCTTTAGTGCAGGGAATGCGATCTGTAATAGATCGACTTGCGGCTCTAGGCGTTACACGCGAGAGGCTTAGGATTTCCTTTAGTGCAGGGAATGCGATCTGTAATAGATCGACTTGCGGCTCTAGGCATTATGCGCGAGAGGATTACGATTCCCTTTACTGTAGGGAATGCAATCTGCAATAGATCGACTTGCGGCTCTAGGCGTTACACGCGAGAGGCTTACGATTCCCTTTAGTATAGGGAATGCGATCTGCAATAGATTGACTTGCGGCTCTAGGCGTTACACGCGAGAGGCTTAGGATTCCCTTTACTGTAGGGAATGCAATCTGCAATAGATCGACTTGCGCCTCTAGGCGTTATACGCGAGAGGCTTACGATTCCCTTTAGTATAGGGAATGCAATCTGCAATAGATCGACTTGCGCCTCTAGGCGTTATACGCGAGAGGCTTACGATTCTCTTTAGTGCAGGGAATGCGATCTGTAATAGATCGACTTGCGGCTCTAGGCGTAATACGCGAGAGGCTTAGGATTCCCTTTAGTATAGTGAATGCGATCTGTAATAGATCGACTTGCGGCTCTAGGCATTATGCGCGAGAGGATTACGATTCCCTTTACTGTAGGGAATGCAATCTGCAATAGATCGACTTGCGTCTCTAGGCGTTATACGCGAGAGGCTTACGATTCCCTTTAGTATAGGGAATGCGATCTGCAATAGATCGACTTGCGGCTCTAGGCGTTACACGCGAGAGGCTTAGGATTCCCTTTACTGTAGGGAATGCAATCTGTAATAGATCGACTTGCGGCTCTAGGCCTTACACGCGAGAGGCTTAGGATTCCCTTTACTGTAGGGAATGCAATCTGTAATAGATCGACTTGCGGCTCTAGGCGTTACACGCGAGAGGCTTAGGATTTTCTTTAGTATAGGGAATGCGATCTGTAATAGATCGACTTGCGGCTCTAGGCGTTACACGCGAGAGGCTTAGGATTCCCTTTGCTGTAGGGAATGCGATCTGTAATAGATCGACTTGCGGCTCTAGGCGTTATGCGCGAGAGGATTACGATTCCCTTTACTGTAGGGAATGCAATCTGCAATAGATCGACTTGCGGCTCTAGGCGTTATGCGCGAGAGGATTACGATTCCCTTTACTGTAGGGAATGCAATCTGCAATAGATCGACTTGCGCCTCTAGGCGTTATACGCGAGAGGCTTAGGATTCCCTTTACTGTAGGGAATGCAATCTGTAATAGATCGACTTGCGGCTCTAGGCGTAATACGAGAGACTTACAATTCTCTTTAGTGCAGGGAATGCGATCTGTAATAGATCGACTTGCGGCTCTAGGCGTTACACGCGAGAGGCTTAGGATTTCCTTTAGTGCAGGGAATGCGATCTGTAATAGATCGACTTGCGGCTCTAGGCGTAATACGCGAGAGGCTTACGATTCTCTTTAGTGCAGGGAATGCGATCTGTAATAGATCGACTTGCGGCTCTAGGCGTTATGCGCGAGAGGATTACAATTCCCTTTACTGTAGGGAATGCAATCTGCAATAGATCGACTTGCGCCTCTAGGCGTTATACGCGAGAGGCTTACGATTCCCTTTAGTATAGGGAATGCGATCTGCAATAGACCGACTTGCGGCTCTAGGCGTTACACGCGAGAGGCTTAGGATTCCCTTTACTGTAGGGAATGCAATCTGTAATAGATCGACTTGCGGCTCTAGGCCTTACACGCGAGAGGCTTAGGATTCCCTTTACTGTAGGGAATGCAATCTGTAATAGATCGACTTGCGGCTCTAGGCGTTACACGCGAGAGGCTTAGGATTTTCTTTAGTATAGGGAATGCGATCTGTAATAGATCGACTTGCGGCCCTAGGCGTTACACGCGAGAGGCTTAGGATTTCCTTTAGTATAGGGAATGCGATCTGTAATAGATCGACTTGCGGCTCTAGGCGTTATGCGCGAGAGGCTTACGATTCCCTTTAGTATAGGGAATGCGATCTGCAATAGATCGACTTGCGGCTCTAGGCGTTACACGCGAGAGGCTTAGGATTCCCTTTACTGTAGGGAATGCGATCTGTAATAGATCGACTTGCGGCCCTAGGCGTTACACGCGAGAGGCTTAGGATTTCCTTTAGTATAGGGAATGCGATCTGTAATAGATCGACTTGCGGCTCTAGGCGTTATGCGCGAGAGGCTTACGATTCCCTTTGCTGTAGGGAATGCAATCTGTAATAGATCGACCTGCGGCTCTAGGCGTTACACGCGAGAGGCTTAGGATTCCCTTTACTGTAGGGAATGCAATCTGTAATAGATCGACTTGCGGCCCTAGGCGTTACACGCGAGAGGCTTAGGATTTCCTTTAGTATAGGGAATGCGATCTGCAATAGATCGACTTGCGGCTCTAGGCGTTACACGCGAGAGGCTTAGGATTCCCTTTACTGTAGGGAATGCAATCTGTAATAGATCGACTTGCGGCTCTAGGCGTAATACGAGAGACTTACAATTCTCTTTAGTGCAGGGAATGCGATCTGTAATAGATCGACTTGCGGCTCTAGGCGTTACACGCGAGAGGCTTAGGATTTCCTTTAGTGCAGGGAATGCGATCTGTAATAGATCGACTTGCGGCTCTAGGCGTTATGCGCGAGAGGATTACAATTCCCTTTACTGTAGGGAATGCAATCTGCAATAGATCGACTTGCGCCTCTAGGCGTTATACGCGAGAGGCTTACGATTCCCTTTAGTATAGGGAATGCGATCTGCAATAGACCGACTTGCGGCTCTAGGCGTTACACGCGAGAGGCTTAGGATTCCCTTTACTGTAGGGAATGCAATCTGTAATAGATCGACTTGCGGCTCTAGGCCTTACACGCGAGAGGCTTAGGATTCCCTTTACTGTAGGGAATGCAATCTGTAATAGATCGACTTGAGCCTCTAGGCGTTACACGCGAGAGGCTTAGGATTTTCTTTAGTATAGGGAATGCGATCTGTAATAGATCGACTTGCGGCCCTAGGCGTTACACGCGAGAGGCTTAGGATTTCCTTTAGTATAGGGAATGCGATCTGTAATAGATCGACTTGCGGCTCTAGGCGTTATGCGCGAGAGGCTTACGATTCCCTTTAGTATAGGGAATGCGATCTGCAATAGATCGACTTGCGGCTCTAGGCGTTACACGCGAGAGGCTTAGGATTCCCTTTACTGTAGGGAATGCGATCTGTAATAGATCGACTTGCGGCCCTAGGCGTTACACGCGAGAGGCTTAGGATTTCCTTTAGTATAGGGAATGCGATCTGTAATAGATCGACTTGCGGCTCTAGGCGTTATGCGCGAGAGGCTTACGATTCCCTTTGCTGTAGGGAATGCAATCTGTAATAGATCGACCTGCGGCTCTAGGCGTTACACGCGAGAGGCTTAGGATTCCCTTTACTGTAGGGAATGCAATCTGTAATAGATCGACTTGCGGCCCTAGGCGTTACACGCGAGAGGCTTAGGATTTCCTTTAGTATAGGGAATGCGATCTGCAATAGATCGACTTGCGGCTCTAGGCGTTACACGCGAGAGGCTTAGGATTCCCTTTACTGTAGGGAATGCAATCCGTAATAGATCGACTTGCGGCTCTAGGCGTAATACGAGAGACTTACAATTCTCTTTAGTGCAGGGAATGCGATCTGTAATAGATCGACTTGCGGCTCTAGGCGTTACACGCGAGAGGCTTAGGATTTCCTTTAGTGCAGGGAATGCGATCTGTAATAGATCGACTTGCGGCTCTAGGCGTTATGCGCGAGAGGATTACAATTCCCTTTACTGTAGGGAATGCAATCTGCAATAGATCGACTTGCGCCTCTAGGCGTTATACGCGAGAGGCTTACGATTCCCTTTAGTATAGGGAATGCGATCTGCAATAGACCGACTTGCGGCTCTAGGCGTTACACGCGAGAGGCTTAGGATTCCCTTTACTGTAGGGAATGCAATCTGTAATAGATCGACTTGCGGCTCTAGGCCTTACACGCGAGAGGCTTAGGATTCCCTTTACTGTAGGGAATGCAATCTGTAATAGATCGACTTGCGGCTCTAGGCGTTACACGCGAGAGGCTTAGGATTCCCTTTGCTGTAGGGAATGCAATCTGTAATAGATCGACCTGCGGCTCTAGGCGTTACACGCGAGAGGCTTAGGATTCCCTTTACTGTAGGGAATGCAATCTGTAATAGATCGACTTGCGGCCCTAGGCGTTACACGCGAGAGGCTTAGGATTTCCTTTAGTATAGGGAATGCGATCTGTAATAGATCGACTTGCGGCTCTAGGCGTTATGCGCGAGAGGCTTACGATTCCCTTTAGTATAGGGAATGCGATCTGCAATAGATCGACTTGCGGCTCTAGGCGTTACACGCGAGAGGCTTAGGATTCCCTTTACTGTAGGGAATACAATCTGCAATAGATCGACTTGCGCCTCTAGGCGTTATACGCGAGAGGCTTACGATTCCCTTTAGTATAGGGAATGCAATCTGCAATAGATCGACTTGCGCCTCTAGGCGTTATACGCGAGAGGCTTACGATTCTCTTTAGTGCAGGGAATGCGATCTGTAATAGATCGACTTGCGGCTCTAGGCGTAATACGCGAGAGGCTTAGGATTCCCTTTAGTATAGGGAATGCGATCTATAACAGATCGACTTGCTGCTCTAGGCGTAATACGCGAGAGGCTTACGATTCTCTTTAGTGCAGAGAATGCGATCTGTAATAGATCGACTTGCGGCTCTAGGCGTTACACGCGAGAGGCTTAGGATTCCCTTTAGTATAGTGAATGCGATCTGCAATAGATCGCCTTGCGCCTCTAGGCGTTATACGCGAGAGGCTTACGATTCCTTTTAGTGCAGGGAATGCGATCTGTAATAGACCGACTTGCGGCTCTAGGCGTAATACGCGAGAGGCTTAGGATTTCCTTTAGTGCAGGGAATGCGATCTGTAATAGATCGACTTGCGGCTCTAGGCGTAATACGAGAGACTTACAATTCTCTTTAGTGCAGGGAATGCGATCTGTAATAGATCGACTTGCGGCTCTAGGCGTAATACGCGAGAGGCTTAGGATTCCCTTTAGTATAGGGAATGCGATCTATAACAGATCGACTTGCTGCTCTAGGCGTAATACGCGAGAGGCTTACGATTCTCTTTAGTGCAGAGAATGCGATCTGTAATAGATCGACTTGCGGCTCTAGGCGTTACACGCGAGAGGCTTAGGATTCCCTTTAGTATAGTGAATGCGATCTGTAATAGATCGACTTGCGGCTCTAGGCATTATGCGCGAGAGGATTACGATTCCCTTTACTGTAGGGAATGCAATCTGCAATAGATCGCCTTGCGCCTCTAGGCGTTATACGCGAGAGGCTTACGATTCCTTTTAGTGCAGGGAATGCGATCTGTAATAGATCGACTTGCGGCTCTAGGCGTAATACGAGAGACTTACAATTCTCTTTAGTGCTGGGAATGCGATCTGTAATAGATCGACTTGCGGCTCTAGGCGTAATACGCGAGAGGCTTAGGATTCCCTTTAGTATAGGGAATGCGATCTCTAATAGATCGACTTGCGGCTCTAGGCGTTACACGCGAGAGGCTTACGATTCCTTTTAGTGCAGGGAATGCGATCTGTAATAGATCGACTTGCGGCTCTAGGCGTAATACGCGAGAGGATTACGATTCCCTTTACTGTAGGGAATGCAATCTGCAATAGATCGACTTGCGGCTCTAGGCGTTATACGCGAGAGGCTTACGATTCCCTTTAGTATAGGGAATGCGATCTGCAATAGATCGACTTGCGGCTCTAGGCGTTACACGCGAGAGGCTTAGGATTCCCTTTACTGTAGGGAATGCAATCTGTAATAGATCGACTTGCGGCTCTAGGCGTTACACGCGAGAGGCTTAGGATTTCCTTTAGTGCAGGGAATGCGATCTGTAATAGATCGACTTGCGGCTCTAGGCGTAATACGCGAGAGGCTTAGGATTTCCTCTAGTGCAGGGAATGCGATCTGTGATAGATCGACTTGCGGCTCTAGGCGTAATACGAGAGACTTACAATTCTCTTTAGTGCAGGGAATGCGATCTGTAATAGATCGACTTGCGGCTCTAGGCGTTACACGCGAGAGGCTTAGGATTTCCTTTAGTGCAGGGAATGCGATCTGTAATAGATCGACTTGCGGCTCTAGGCGTAATACGCGAGAGGCTTACGATTCTCTTTAGTGCAGGGAATGCGATCTGTGATAGATCGACTTGCGGCTCTAGGCGTAATACGAGAGGCTTAGGATTCCCTTTACTGTATAAAATGCAATCTGTAATAGATCGACTTGCGGCTCTAGGCGTTACACGAGAGAGGCTTAGGATTCTCTTTAGTGCAGGGAATGCGATCTGTGATAGATCGACTTGCGTCTCTAGGCGTTATACGCGAGAGGCTTACGATTCCCTTTAGTATAGGGAATGCGATCTGCAATAGATCGACTTGCGGCTCTAGGCGTTACACGCGAGAGGCTTAGGATTCCCTTTACTGTAGGGAATGCAATCTGTAATAGATCGACTTGCGGCTCTAGGCGTAATACGCGAGAGGCTTACGATTCTCTTTAGTGCAGGGAATGCGATCTGTGATAGATCGACTTGCGTCTCTAGGCGTTATACGCGAGAGGCTTACGATTCCCTTTAGTATAGGGAATGCGATCTGCAATAGATCGACTTGCGGCTCTAGGCGTTACACGCGAGAGGCTTAGGATTCCCTTTACTGTATAAAATGCAATCTGTAATAGATCGACTTGCGTCTCTAGGCGTTATACGCGAGAGGCTTACGATTCCCTTTAGTATAGGGAATGCGATCTGCAATAGATCGACTTGCGGCTCTAGGCGTTACACGCGAGAGGCTTAGGATTTCCTTTAGTATAGGGAATGCGATCTGCAATAGATCGACTTGCGGCTCTAGGCGTTACACGCGAGAGGCTTAGGATTTCCTTTAGTGCAGGGAATGCGATCTGTAATAGATCGACTTGCGGCTCTAGGCGTAATACGCGAGAGGCTTAGGATTTCCTCTAGTGCAGGGAATGCGATCTGTGATAGATCGACTTGCGGCTCTAGGCGTAATACGAGAGACTTACAATTCTCTTTAGTGCAGGGAATGCGATCTGTAATAGATCGACTTGCGGCTCTAGGCGTTATGCGCGAGAGGATTACGATTCCCTTTACTGTAGGGAATGCAATCTGCAATAAATCGACTTGCGCCTCTAGGCGTTATACGCGAGAGGCTTAGGATTTCCTTTAGTGCAGGGAATGCGATCTGTAATAGATCGACTTGCGGCTCTAGGCGTAATACGCGAGAGGCTTAGGATTTCCTCTAGTGCAGGGAATGCGATCTGTGATAGATCGACTTGCGGCTCTAGGCGTAATACGAGAGACTTACAATTCTCTTTAGTGCAGGGAATGCGATCTGTAATAGATCGACTTGCGGCTCTAGGCGTTACACGCGAGAGGCTTAGGATTTCCTTTAGTGCAGGGAATGCGATCTGTAATAGATCGACTTGCGGCTCTAGGCGTAATACGCGAGAGGCTTACGATTCTCTTTAGTGCAGGGAATGTGATCTGTAATAGATCGACTTGCGGCTCTAGGCGTTATGCGCGAGAGGATTACGATTCCCTTTACTGTAGGGAATGCAATCTGCAATAGATCGACTTGCGCCTCTAGGCGTTATACGCGAGAGGCTTACGATTCCTTTTAGTGCAGGGAATGCGATCTGTAATAGATCGACTTGCGGCTCTAGGCGTAATACGCGAGAGGCTTAGGATTTCCTTTAGTGCAGGGAATGCGATCTGTAATAGATCGACTTGCGGCTCTAGGCGTAATACGAGAGACTTACAATTCTCTTTAGTGCAGGGAATGCGATCTGTAATAGATCGACTTGCGGCTCTAGGCGTAATACGCGAGAGGCTTAGGATTCCCTTTAGTATAGGGAATGCGATCTATAACAGATCGACTTGCTGCTCTAGGCGTAATACGCGAGAGGCTTACGATTCTCTTTAGTGCAGGGAATGCGATCTGTAATAGATCGACTTGCGGCTCTAGGCGTTACACGCTAGAGGCTTGGGATTCCCTTTAGTATAGTGAATGCTATCTGTAATAGATCGACTTGCGGCTCTAGGCGTAATACGCGAGAGGCTTAGGATTCCCTTTAGTATAGTGAATGCGATCTGTAATAGATCGACTTGCGGCTCTAGGCATTATGCGCGAGAGGATTACGATTCCCTTTACTGTAGGGAATGCAATCTGCAATAGATCGACTTGCGTCTCTAGGCGTTATACGCGAGAGGCTTACGATTCCCTTTAGTATAGGGAATGCGATCTGCAATAGATCGACTTGCGGCTCTAGGCGTTACACGCGAGAGGCTTAGGATTCCCTTTACTGTAGGGAATGCAATCTGTAATAGATCGACTTGCGGCTCTAGGCGTTACACGCGAGAGGCTTAATATTTCCTTTAGTGCAGGGAATGCGATCTGTAATAGATCGACTTGCGGCTCTAGGCGTAATACGCGAGAGGCTTAGGATTTCCTCTTGTGCAGGGAATGCGATCTGTGATAGATCGACTTGCGGCTCTAGGCGTAATACGAGAGACTTACAATTCTCTTTAGTGCAGGGAATGCGATCTGTAATAGATCGACTTGCGGCTCTAGGCGTAATACGCGAGAGGCTTAGGATTCCCTTTAGTATAGGGAATGCGATCTGCAATAGATCGACTTGCGGCTCTAGGCGTTACACGCGAGAGGCTTAGGATTCCCTTTACTGTAGGGAATGCAATCTGTAATAGATCGACTTGCGGCTCTAGGCGTAATACGAGAGACTTACAATTCTCTTTAGTGCAGGGAATGCGATCTGTAATAGATCGACTTGCGGCTCTAGGCGTTACACGCGAGAGGCTTAGGATTTCCTTTAGTGCAGGGAATGCGATCTGTAATAGATCGACTTGCGGCTCTAGGCGTAATACGCGAGAGGCTTACGATTCTCTTTAGTGCAGGGAATGCGATCTGTAATAGATCGACTTGCGGCTCTAGGCGTTATGCGCGAGAGGATTACGATTCCCTTTACTGTAGGGAATGCAATCTGCAATAGATCGACTTGCGCCTCTAGGCGTTATACGCGAGAGGCTTACGATTCCCTTTAGTATAGGGAATGCGATCTGCAATAGACCGACTTGCGGCTCTAGGCGTTACACGCGAGAGGCTTAGGATTCCCTTTACTGTAGGGAATGCAATCTGTAATAGATCGACTTGCGGCTCTAGGCCTTACACGCGAGAGGCTTAGGATTCCCTTTAGTATAGGGAATGCGATCTCTAATAGATCGACTTGCGGCTCTAGGCGTTACACGCGAGAGGCTTAGGATTTTCTTTAGTATAGGGAATGCGATCTGTAATAGATCGACTTGCGGCTCTAGGCGTTACACGCGAGAGGCTTAGGATTCCCTTTGCTGTAGGGAATGCAATCTGCAATAGATCGACTTGCGGCTCTAGGCGTTACACGCGAGAGGCTTACGATTCCCTTTAGTATAGGGAATGCGATCTGCAATAGATCGACTTGCGGCTCTAGGCGTTACACGCGAGAGGCTTAGGATTCCCTTTACTGTAGGGAATGCAATCTGTAATAGATCGACTTGCGGCTCTAGGCGTTACACGCGAGAGGCTTAGGATTTCCTTTAGTGCAGGGAATGCGATCTGTAATAGATCGACTTGCGGCTCTAGGCGTAATACGAGAGACTTACAATTCTCTTTAGTGCAGGGAATGCGATCTGTAATAGATCGACTTGCGGCTCTAGGCGTAATACGCGAGAGGCTTAGGATTCCCTTTAGTATAGGGAATGCGATCTGCAATAGATCGACTTGCGGCTCTAGGCGTTACACGCGAGAGGCTTAGGATTCCCTTTACTGTAGGGAATGCAATCTGTAATAGATCGACTTGCGGCTCTAGGCGTAATACGAGAGACTTACAATTCTCTTTAGTGCAGGGAATGCGATCTGTAATAGATCGACTTGCGGCTCTAGGCGTTACACGCGAGAGGCTTAGGATTTCCTTTAGTGCAGGGAATGCGATCTGTAATAGATCGACTTGCGGCTCTAGGCGTAATACGCGAGAGGCTTACGATTCTCTTTAGTGCAGGGAATGCGATCTGTAATAGATCGACTTGCGGCTCTAGGCGTAATACGAGAGACTTACAATTCTCTTTAGTGCAGGGAATGCGATCTGTAATAGATCGACTTGCGGCTCTAGGCGTTATGCGCGAGAGGATTACGATTCCCTTTACTGTAGGGAATGCAATCTGCAATAAATCGACTTGCGCCTCTAGGCGTTATACGCGAGAGGCTTAGGATTTCCTTTAGTGCAGGGAATGCGATCTGTAATAGATCGACTTGCGGCTCTAGGCGTAATACGCGAGAGGCTTAGGATTTCCTCTAGTGCAGGGAATGCGATCTGTGATAGATCGACTTGCGGCTCTAGGCGTAATACGAGAGACTTACAATTCTCTTTAGTGCAGGGAATGCGATCTGTAATAGATCGACTTGCGGCTCTAGGCGTTACACGCGAGAGGCTTAGGATTTCCTTTAGTGCAGGGAATGCGATCTGTAATAGATCGACTTGCGGCTCTAGGCGTAATACGCGAGAGGCTTACGATTCTCTTTAGTGCAGGGAATGTGATCTGTAATAGATCGACTTGCGGCTCTAGGCGTTATGCGCGAGAGGATTACGATTCCCTTTACTGTAGGGAATGCAATCTGCAATAGATCGACTTGCGCCTCTAGGCGTTATACGCGAGAGGCTTACGATTCCTTTTAGTGCAGGGAATGCGATCTGTAATAGATCGACTTGCGGCTCTAGGCGTAATACGCGAGAGGCTTAGGATTTCCTTTAGTGCAGGGAATGCGATCTGTAATAGATCGACTTGCGGCTCTAGGCGTAATACGAGAGACTTACAATTCTCTTTAGTGCAGGGAATGCGATCTGTAATAGATCGACTTGCGGCTCTAGGCGTAATACGCGAGAGGCTTAGGATTCCCTTTAGTATAGGGAATGCGATCTATAACAGATCGACTTGCTGCTCTAGGCGTAATACGCGAGAGGCTTACGATTCTCTTTAGTGCAGGGAATGCGATCTGTAATAGATCGACTTGCGGCTCTAGGCGTTACACGCTAGAGGCTTGGGATTCCCTTTAGTATAGTGAATGCTATCTGTAATAGATCGACTTGCGGCTCTAGGCGTAATACGCGAGAGGCTTAGGATTCCCTTTAGTATAGTGAATGCGATCTGTAATAGATCGACTTGCGGCTCTAGGCATTATGCGCGAGAGGATTACGATTCCCTTTACTGTAGGGAATGCAATCTGCAATAGATCGACTTGCGTCTCTAGGCGTTATACGCGAGAGGCTTACGATTCCCTTTAGTATAGGGAATGCGATCTGCAATAGATCGACTTGCGGCTCTAGGCGTTACACGCGAGAGGCTTAGGATTCCCTTTACTGTAGGGAATGCAATCTGTAATAGATCGACTTGCGGCTCTAGGCGTTACACGCGAGAGGCTTAGGATTTCCTTTAGTGCAGGGAATGCGATCTGTAATAGATCGACTTGCGGCTCTAGGCGTAATACGCGAGAGGCTTAGGATTTCCTCTTGTGCAGGGAATGCGATCTGTGATAGATCGACTTGCGGCTCTAGGCGTAATACGAGAGACTTACAATTCTCTTTAGTGCAGGGAATGCGATCTGTAATAGATCGACTTGCGGCTCTAGGCGTAATACGCGAGAGGCTTAGGATTCCCTTTAGTATAGGGAATGCGATCTGCAATAGATCGACTTGCGGCTCTAGGCGTTACACGCGAGAGGCTTAGGATTCCCTTTACTGTAGGGAATGCAATCTGTAATAGATCGACTTGCGGCTCTAGGCGTAATACGAGAGACTTACAATTCTCTTTAGTGCAGGGAATGCGATCTGTAATAGATCGACTTGCGGCTCTAGGCGTTACACGCGAGAGGCTTAGGATTTCCTTTAGTGCAGGGAATGCGATCTGTAATAGATCGACTTGCGGCTCTAGGCGTAATACGCGAGAGGCTTACGATTCTCTTTAGTGCAGGGAATGCGATCTGTAATAGATCGACTTGCGGCTCTAGGCGTTATGCGCGAGAGGATTACGATTCCCTTTACTGTAGGGAATGCAATCTGCAATAGATCGACTTGCGCCTCTAGGCGTTATACGCGAGAGGCTTACGATTCCCTTTAGTATAGGGAATGCGATCTGCAATAGACCGACTTGCGGCTCTAGGCGTTACACGCGAGAGGCTTAGGATTCCCTTTACTGTAGGGAATGCAATCTGTAATAGATCGACTTGCGGCTCTAGGCCTTACACGCGAGAGGCTTAGGATTCCCTTTAGTATAGGGAATGCGATCTCTAATAGATCGACTTGCGGCTCTAGGCATTACACGCGAGAGGCTTAGGATTTTCTTTAGTATAGGGAATGCGATCTGTAATAGATCGACTTGCGGCTCTAGGCGTTACACGCGAGAGGCTTAGGATTCCCTTTGCTGTAGGGAATGCAATCTGCAATAGATCGACTTGCGGCTCTAGGCGTTACACGCGAGAGGCTTACGATTCCCTTTAGTATAGGGAATGCGATCTGCAATAGATCGACTTGCGGCTCTAGGCGTTACACGCGAGAGGCTTAGGATTTCCTTTAGTGCAGGGAATGCGATCTGTAATAGATCGACTTGCGGCTCTAGGCGTAATACGCGAGAGGCTTAGGATTTCCTCTTGTGCAGGGAATGCGATCTGTGATAGATCGACTTGCGGCTCTAGGCGTAATACGAGAGACTTACAATTCTCTTTAGTACAAGGAATGCGATCTGTAATAGATCGACTTGCGGCTCTAGGCGTAATACGCGAGAGGCTTAGGATTCCCTTTAGTATAGGGAATGCGATCTGCAATAGATCGACTTGCGGCTCTAGGCGTTACACGCGAGAGGCTTAGGATTCCCTTTACTGTAGGGAATGCAATCTGTAATAGATCGACTTGCGGCTCTAGGCGTAATACGAGAGACTTACAATTCTCTTTAGTGCAGGGAATGCGATCTGTAATAGATCGACTTGCGGCTCTAGGCGTTACACGCGAGAGGCTTAGGATTTCCTTTAGTGCAGGGAATGCGATCTGTAATAGATCGACTTGCGGCTCTAGGCGTAATACGCGAGAGGCTTACGATTCTCTTTAGTGCAGGGAATGCGATCTGTAATAGATCGACTTGCGGCTCTAGGCGTAATACGCGAGAGGCTTAGGATTCCCTTTAGTATAGGGAATGCGATCTGCAATAGATCGACTTGCGGCTCTAGGCGTTACACGCGAGAGGCTTAGGATTCCCTTTACTGTAGGGAATGCAATCTGTAATAGATCGACTTGCGGCTCTAGGCGTAATACGAGAGACTTACAATTCTCTTTAGTGCAGGGAATGCGATCTGTAATAGATCGACTTGCGGCTCTAGGCGTTACACGCGAGAGGCTTAGGATTCCCTTTGCTGTAGGGAATGCAATCTGTAATAGATCGACCTGCGGCTCTAGGCGTTACACGCGAGAGGCTTAGGATTCCCTTTACTGTAGGGAATGCAATCTGTAATAGATCGACTTGCGGCCCTAGGCGTTACACGCGAGAGGCTTAGGATTTCCTTTAGTATAGGGAATGCGATCTGCAATAGATCGACTTGCGGCTCTAGGCGTTACACGCGAGAGGCTTAGGATTCCCTTTACTGTAGGGAATGCAATCTGTAATAGATCGACTTGCGGCTCTAGGCGTAATACGAGAGACTTACAATTCTCTTTACTGTAGGGAATGCAATCTGTAATAGATCGACTTGCGGCTCTAGGCGTAATACGAGAGACTTACAATTCTCTTTAGTGCAGGGAATGCGATCTGTAATAGATCGACTTGCGGCTCTAGGCGTTACACGCGAGAGGCTTAGGATTTCCTTTAGTGCAGGGAATGCGATCTGTAATAGATCGACTTGCGGCTCTAGGCGTAATACGCGAGAGGCTTACGATTCTCTTTAGTGCAGGGAATGCGATCTGTAATAGATCGACTTGCGGCTCTAGGCGTTATGCGCGAGAGGATTACGATTCTCTTTACTGTAGGGAATGCAATCTGCAATAGATCGACTTGCGCCTCTAGGCGTTATACGCGAGAGGCTTACGATTCCCTTTAGTATAGGGAATGCGATCTGCAATAGACCGACTTGCGGCTCTAGGCGTTACACGCGAGAGGCTTAGGATTCCCTTTACTGTAGGGAATGCAATCTGTAATAGATCGACTTGCGGCTCTAGGCCTTACACGCGAGAGGCTTAGGATTCCCTTTACTGTAGGGAATGCAATCTGTAATAGATCGACTTGCGGCTCTAGGCGTTACACGCGAGAGGCTTAGGATTTTCTTTAGTATAGGGAATGCGATCTGTAATAGATCGACTTGCGGCTCTAGGCGTTACACGCGAGAGGCTTAGGATTTCCTCTTGTGCAGGGAATGCTATCTGTAATAGATCGACTTGCGGCTCTAGGCGTTATGCGCGAGAGGATTACGATTCCCTTTACTGTAGGGAATGCAATCTGCAATAGATCGACTTGCGCCTCTAGGCGTTATACGCGAGAGGCTTACGATTCCCTTTAGTATAGGGAATGCGATCTGCAATAGACCGACTTGCGGCTCTAGGCGTAATACGCGAGAGGCTTAGGATTTCCTCTAGTGCAGGGAATGCGATCTGTGATAGATCGACTTGCGGCTCTAGGCGTAATACGAGAGACTTACAATTCTCTTTAGTGCAGGGAATGCGATCTGTAATAGATCGACTTGCGGCTCTAGGCGTTACACGCGAGAGGCTTAGGATTTCCTTTAGTGCAGGGAATGCGATCTGTAATAGATCGACTTGCGGCTCTAGGCGTAATACGCGAGAGGCTTACGATTCTCTTTAGTGCAGGGAATGTGATCTGTAATAGATCGACTTGCGGCTCTAGGCGTTATGCGCGAGAGGATTACGATTCCCTTTACTGTAGGGAATGCAATCTGCAATAGATCGACTTGCGCCTCTAGGCGTTATACGCGAGAGGCTTACGATTCCTTTTAGTGCAGGGAATGCGATCTGTAATAGATCGACTTGCGGCTCTAGGCGTAATACGCGAGAGGCTTAGGATTTCCTTTAGTGCAGGGAATGCGATCTGTAATAGATCGACTTGCGGCTCTAGGCGTAATACGAGAGACTTACAATTCTCTTTAGTGCAGGGAATGCGATCTGTAATAGATCGACTTGCGGCTCTAGGCGTAATACGCGAGAGGCTTAGGATTCCCTTTAGTATAGGGAATGCGATCTATAACAGATCGACTTGCTGCTCTAGGCGTAATACGCGAGAGGCTTACGATTCTCTTTAGTGCAGGGAATGCGATCTGTAATAGATCGACTTGCGGCTCTAGGCGTTACACGCTAGAGGCTTGGGATTCCCTTTAGTATAGTGAATGCTATCTGTAATAGATCGACTTGCGGCTCTAGGCGTAATACGCGAGAGGCTTAGGATTCCCTTTAGTATAGTGAATGCGATCTGTAATAGATCGACTTGCGGCTCTAGGCATTATGCGCGAGAGGATTACGATTCCCTTTACTGTAGGGAATGCAATCTGCAATAGATCGACTTGCGTCTCTAGGCGTTATACGCGAGAGGCTTACGATTCCCTTTAGTATAGGGAATGCGATCTGCAATAGATCGACTTGCGGCTCTAGGCGTTACACGCGAGAGGCTTAGGATTCCCTTTACTGTAGGGAATGCAATCTGTAATAGATCGACTTGCGGCTCTAGGCGTTACACGCGAGAGGCTTAGGATTTCCTTTAGTGCAGGGAATGCGATCTGTAATAGATCGACTTGCGGCTCTAGGCGTAATACGCGAGAGGCTTAGGATTTCCTCTTGTGCAGGGAATGCGATCTGTGATAGATCGACTTGCGGCTCTAGGCGTAATACGAGAGACTTACAATTCTCTTTAGTGCAGGGAATGCGATCTGTAATAGATCGACTTGCGGCTCTAGGCGTAATACGCGAGAGGCTTAGGATTCCCTTTAGTATAGGGAATGCGATCTGCAATAGATCGACTTGCGGCTCTAGGCGTTACACGCGAGAGGCTTAGGATTCCCTTTACTGTAGGGAATGCAATCTGTAATAGATCGACTTGCGGCTCTAGGCGTAATACGAGAGACTTACAATTCTCTTTAGTGCAGGGAATGCGATCTGTAATAGATCGACTTGCGGCTCTAGGCGTTACACGCGAGAGGCTTAGGATTTCCTTTAGTGCAGGGAATGCGATCTGTAATAGATCGACTTGCGGCTCTAGGCGTAATACGCGAGAGGCTTACGATTCTCTTTAGTGCAGGGAATGCGATCTGTAATAGATCGACTTGCGGCTCTAGGCGTTATGCGCGAGAGGATTACGATTCCCTTTACTGTAGGGAATGCAATCTGCAATAGATCGACTTGCGCCTCTAGGCGTTATACGCGAGAGGCTTACGATTCCCTTTAGTATAGGGAATGCGATCTGCAATAGACCGACTTGCGGCTCTAGGCGTTACACGCGAGAGGCTTAGGATTCCCTTTACTGTAGGGAATGCAATCTGTAATAGATCGACTTGCGGCTCTAGGCCTTACACGCGAGAGGCTTAGGATTCCCTTTAGTATAGGGAATGCGATCTCTAATAGATCGACTTGCGGCTCTAGGCGTTACACGCGAGAGGCTTAGGATTTTCTTTAGTATAGGGAATGCGATCTGTAATAGATCGACTTGCGGCTCTAGGCGTTACACGCGAGAGGCTTAGGATTCCCTTTGCTGTAGGGAATGCAATCTGCAATAGATCGACTTGCGGCTCTAGGCGTTACACGCGAGAGGCTTACGATTCCCTTTAGTATAGGGAATGCGATCTGCAATAGATCGACTTGCGGCTCTAGGCGTTACACGCGAGAGGCTTAGGATTTCCTTTAGTGCAGGGAATGCGATCTGTAATAGATCGACTTGCGGCTCTAGGCGTAATACGCGAGAGGCTTAGGATTTCCTCTTGTGCAGGGAATGCGATCTGTGATAGATCGACTTGCGGCTCTAGGCGTAATACGAGAGACTTACAATTCTCTTTAGTACAAGGAATGCGATCTGTAATAGATCGACTTGCGGCTCTAGGCGTAATACGCGAGAGGCTTAGGATTCCCTTTAGTATAGGGAATGCGATCTGCAATAGATCGACTTGCGGCTCTAGGCGTTACACGCGAGAGGCTTAGGATTCCCTTTACTGTAGGGAATGCAATCTGTAATAGATCGACTTGCGGCTCTAGGCGTAATACGAGAGACTTACAATTCTCTTTAGTGCAGGGAATGCGATCTGTAATAGATCGACTTGCGGCTCTAGGCGTTACACGCGAGAGGCTTAGGATTTCCTTTAGTGCAGGGAATGCGATCTGTAATAGATCGACTTGCGGCTCTAGGCGTAATACGCGAGAGGCTTACGATTCTCTTTAGTGCAGGGAATGCGATCTGTAATAGATCGACTTGCGGCTCTAGGCGTAATACGCGAGAGGCTTAGGATTCCCTTTAGTATAGGGAATGCGATCTGCAATAGATCGACTTGCGGCTCTAGGCGTTACACGCGAGAGGCTTAGGATTCCCTTTACTGTAGGGAATGCAATCTGTAATAGATCGACTTGCGGCTCTAGGCGTAATACGAGAGACTTACAATTCTCTTTAGTGCAGGGAATGCGATCTGTAATAGATCGACTTGCGGCTCTAGGCGTTACACGCGAGAGGCTTAGGATTCCCTTTGCTGTAGGGAATGCAATCTGTAATAGATCGACCTGCGGCTCTAGGCGTTACACGCGAGAGGCTTAGGATTCCCTTTACTGTAGGGAATGCAATCTGTAATAGATCGACTTGCGGCCCTAGGCGTTACACGCGAGAGGCTTAGGATTTCCTTTAGTATAGGGAATGCGATCTGCAATAGATCGACTTGCGGCTCTAGGCGTTACACGCGAGAGGCTTAGGATTCCCTTTACTGTAGGGAATGCAATCTGTAATAGATCGACTTGCGGCTCTAGGCGTAATACGAGAGACTTACAATTCTCTTTAGTGCAGGGAATGCGATCTGTAATAGATCGACTTGCGGCTCTAGGCGTAATACGCGAGAGGCTTAGGATTCCCTTTAGTATAGGGAATGCGATCTATAACAGATCGACTTGCTGCTCTAGGCGTAATACGCGAGAGGCTTACGATTCTCTTTAGTGCAGGGAATGCGATCTGTAATAGATCGACTTGCGGCTCTAGGCGTTACACGCTAGAGGCTTGGGATTCCCTTTAGTATAGTGAATGCTATCTGTAATAGATCGACTTGCGGCTCTAGGCGTAATACGCGAGAGGCTTAGGATTCCCTTTGCTGTAGGGAATGCAATCTGCAATAGATCGACTTGCGGCTCTAGGCGTTACACGCGAGAGGCTTACGATTCCCTTTAGTATAGGGAATGCGATCTGCAATAGATCGACTTGCGGCTCTAGGCGTTACACGCGAGAGGCTTAGGATTTCCTTTAGTGCAGGGAATGCGATCTGTAATAGATCGACTTGCGGCTCTAGGCGTAATACGCGAGAGGCTTAGGATTTCCTCTTGTGCAGGGAATGCGATCTGTGATAGATCGACTTGCGGCTCTAGGCGTAATACGAGAGACTTACAATTCTCTTTAGTACAAGGAATGCGATCTGTAATAGATCGACTTGCGGCTCTAGGCGTAATACGCGAGAGGCTTAGGATTCCCTTTAGTATAGGGAATGCGATCTGCAATAGATCGACTTGCGGCTCTAGGCGTTACACGCGAGAGGCTTAGGATTCCCTTTACTGTAGGGAATGCAATCTGTAATAGATCGACTTGCGGCTCTAGGCGTAATACGAGAGACTTACAATTCTCTTTAGTGCAGGGAATGCGATCTGTAATAGATCGACTTGCGGCTCTAGGCGTTACACGCGAGAGGCTTAGGATTTCCTTTAGTGCAGGGAATGCGATCTGTAATAGATCGACTTGCGGCTCTAGGCGTAATACGCGAGAGGCTTACGATTCTCTTTAGTGCAGGGAATGCGATCTGTAATAGATCGACTTGCGGCTCTAGGCGTAATACGCGAGAGGCTTAGGATTCCCTTTAGTATAGGGAATGCGATCTGCAATAGATCGACTTGCGGCTCTAGGCGTTACACGCGAGAGGCTTAGGATTCCCTTTACTGTAGGGAATGCAATCTGTAATAGATCGACTTGCGGCTCTAGGCGTAATACGAGAGACTTACAATTCTCTTTAGTGCAGGGAATGCGATCTGTAATAGATCGACTTGCGGCTCTAGGCGTTACACGCGAGAGGCTTAGGATTCCCTTTGCTGTAGGGAATGCAATCTGTAATAGATCGACCTGCGGCTCTAGGCGTTACACGCGAGAGGCTTAGGATTCCCTTTACTGTAGGGAATGCAATCTGTAATAGATCGACTTGCGGCCCTAGGCGTTACACGCGAGAGGCTTAGGATTTCCTTTAGTATAGGGAATGCGATCTGCAATAGATCGACTTGCGGCTCTAGGCGTTACACGCGAGAGGCTTAGGATTCCCTTTACTGTAGGGAATGCAATCTGTAATAGATCGACTTGCGGCTCTAGGCGTAATACGAGAGACTTACAATTCTCTTTAGTGCAGGGAATGCGATCTGTAATAGATCGACTTGCGGCTCTAGGCGTAATACGCGAGAGGCTTAGGATTCCCTTTAGTATAGGGAATGCGATCTATAACAGATCGACTTGCTGCTCTAGGCGTAATACGCGAGAGGCTTACGATTCTCTTTAGTGCAGGGAATGCGATCTGTAATAGATCGACTTGCGGCTCTAGGCGTTACACGCTAGAGGCTTGGGATTCCCTTTAGTATAGTGAATGCTATCTGCAATAGACCGACTTGCGGCTCTAGGCGTTACACGCGAGAGGCTTAGGATTCCCTTTACTGTAGGGAATGCAATCTGTAATAGATCGACTTGCGGCTCTAGGCCTTACACGCGAGAGGCTTAGGATTCCCTTTAGTATAGGGAATGCGATCTCTAATAGATCGACTTGCGGCTCTAGGCGTTACACGCGAGAGGCTTAGGATTTTCTTTAGTATAGGGAATGCGATCTGTAATAGATCGACTTGCGGCTCTAGGCGTTACACGCGAGAGGCTTAGGATTCCCTTTGCTGTAGGGAATGCAATCTGCAATAGATCGACTTGCGGCTCTAGGCGTTACACGCGAGAGGCTTACGATTCCCTTTAGTATAGGGAATGCGATCTGCAATAGATCGACTTGCGGCTCTAGGCGTTACACGCGAGAGGCTTAGGATTTCCTTTAGTGCAGGGAATGCGATCTGTAATAGATCGACTTGCGGCTCTAGGCGTAATACGCGAGAGGCTTAGGATTTCCTCTTGTGCAGGGAATGCGATCTGTGATAGATCGACTTGCGGCTCTAGGCGTAATACGAGAGACTTACAATTCTCTTTAGTACAAGGAATGCGATCTGTAATAGATCGACTTGCGGCTCTAGGCGTAATACGCGAGAGGCTTAGGATTCCCTTTAGTATAGGGAATGCGATCTGCAATAGATCGACTTGCGGCTCTAGGCGTTACACGCGAGAGGCTTAGGATTCCCTTTACTGTAGGGAATGCAATCTGTAATAGATCGACTTGCGGCTCTAGGCGTAATACGAGAGACTTACAATTCTCTTTAGTGCAGGGAATGCGATCTGTAATAGATCGACTTGCGGCTCTAGGCGTTACACGCGAGAGGCTTAGGATTTCCTTTAGTGCAGGGAATGCGATCTGTAATAGATCGACTTGCGGCTCTAGGCGTAATACGCGAGAGGCTTACGATTCTCTTTAGTGCAGGGAATGCGATCTGTAATAGATCGACTTGCGGCTCTAGGCGTAATACGCGAGAGGCTTAGGATTCCCTTTAGTATAGGGAATGCGATCTGCAATAGATCGACTTGCGGCTCTAGGCGTTACACGCGAGAGGCTTAGGATTCCCTTTACTGTAGGGAATGCAATCTGTAATAGATCGACTTGCGGCTCTAGGCGTAATACGAGAGACTTACAATTCTCTTTAGTGCAGGGAATGCGATCTGTAATAGATCGACTTGCGGCTCTAGGCGTTACACGCGAGAGGCTTAGGATTCCCTTTGCTGTAGGGAATGCAATCTGTAATAGATCGACCTGCGGCTCTAGGCGTTACACGCGAGAGGCTTAGGATTCCCTTTACTGTAGGGAATGCAATCTGTAATAGATCGACTTGCGGCCCTAGGCGTTACACGCGAGAGGCTTAGGATTTCCTTTAGTATAGGGAATGCGATCTGCAATAGATCGACTTGCGGCTCTAGGCGTTACACGCGAGAGGCTTAGGATTCCCTTTACTGTAGGGAATGCAATCTGTAATAGATCGACTTGCGGCTCTAGGCGTAATACGAGAGACTTACAATTCTCTTTAGTGCAGGGAATGCGATCTGTAATAGATCGACTTGCGGCTCTAGGCGTAATACGCGAGAGGCTTAGGATTCCCTTTAGTATAGGGAATGCGATCTATAACAGATCGACTTGCTGCTCTAGGCGTAATACGCGAGAGGCTTACGATTCTCTTTAGTGCAGGGAATGCGATCTGTAATAGATCGACTTGCGGCTCTAGGCGTTACACGCTAGAGGCTTGGGATTCCCTTTAGTATAGTGAATGCTATCTGTAATAGATCGACTTGCGGCTCTAGGCGTAATACGCGAGAGGCTTAGGATTCCCTTTAGTATAGTGAATGCGATCTGTAATAGATCGACTTGCGGCTCTAGGCATTATGCGCGAGAGGATTACGATTCCCTTTACTGTAGGGAATGCAATCTGCAATAGATCGACTTGCGTCTCTAGGGGTTATACGCGAGAGGCTTACGATTCCCTTTAGTATAGGGAATGCGATCTGCAATAGATCGACTTGCGGCTCTAGGCGTTACACGCGAGAGGCTTAGGATTCCCTTTACTGTAGGGAATGCAATCTGTAATAGATCGACTTGCGGCTCTAGGCGTTACACGCGAGAGGCTTAGGATTTCCTTTAGTGCAGGGAATGCGATCTGTAATAGATCGACTTGCGGCTCTAGGCGTAATACGCGAGAGGCTTAGGATTTCCTCTTGTGCAGGGAATGCGATCTGTGATAGATCGACTTGCGGCTCTAGGCGTAATACGAGAGACTTACAATTCTCTTTAGTGCAGGGAATGCGATCTGTAATAGATCGACTTGCGGCTCTAGGCGTAATACGCGAGAGGCTTAGGATTCCCTTTAGTATAGGGAATGCGATCTGCAATAGATCGACTTGCGGCTCTAGGCGTTACACGCGAGAGGCTTAGGATTCCCTTTACTGTAGGGAATGCAATCTGTAATAGATCGACTTGCGGCTCTAGGCGTAATACGAGAGACTTACAATTCTCTTTAGTGCAGGGAATGCGATCTGTAATAGATCGACTTGCGGCTCTAGGCGTTACACGCGAGAGGCTTAGGATTTCCTTTAGTGCAGGGAATGCGATCTGTAATAGATCGACTTGCGGCTCTAGGCGTAATACGCGAGAGGCTTACGATTCTCTTTAGTGCAGGGAATGCGATCTGTAATAGATCGACTTGCGGCTCTAGGCGTTATGCGCGAGAGGATTACGATTCCCTTTACTGTAGGGAATGCAATCTGCAATAGATCGACTTGCGCCTCTAGGCGTTATACGCGAGAGGCTTACGATTCCCTTTGGTATAGGGAATGCGATCTGCAATAGACCGACTTGCGGCTCTAGGCGTTACACGCGAGAGGCTTAGGATTCCCTTTACTGTAGGGAATGCAATCTGTAATAGATCGACTTGCGGCTCTAGGCCTTACACGCGAGAGGCTTAGGATTCCCTTTAGTATAGGGAATGCGATCTCTAATAGATCGACTTGCGGCTCTAGGCGTTACACGCGAGAGGCTTAGGATTTTCTTTAGTATAGGGAATGCGATCTGTAATAGATCGACTTGCGGCTCTAGGCGTTACACGCGAGAGGCTTAGGATTCCCTTTGCTGTAGGGAATGCAATCTGCAATAGATCGACTTGCGGCTCTAGGCGTTACACGCGAGAGGCTTACGATTCCCTTTAGTATAGGGAATGCGATCTGCAATAGATCGACTTGCGGCTCTAGGCGTTACACGCGAGAGGCTTAGGATTTCCTTTAGTGCAGGGAATGCGATCTGTAATAGATCGACTTGCGGCTCTAGGCGTAATACGCGAGAGGCTTAGGATTTCCTCTTGTGCAGGGAATGCGATCTGTGATAGATCGACTTGCGGCTCTAGGCGTAATACGAGAGACTTACAATTCTCTTTAGTACAAGGAATGCGATCTGTAATAGATCGACTTGCGGCTCTAGGCGTAATACGCGAGAGGCTTAGGATTCCCTTTAGTATAGGGAATGCGATCTGCAATAGATCGACTTGCGGCTCTAGGCGTTACACGCGAGAGGCTTAGGATTCCCTTTACTGTAGGGAATGCAATCTGTAATAGATCGACTTGCGGCTCTAGGCGTAATACGAGAGACTTACAATTCTCTTTAGTGCAGGGAATGCGATCTGTAATAGATCGACTTGCGGCTCTAGGCGTTACACGCGAGAGGCTTAGGATTTCCTTTAGTGCAGGGAATGCGATCTGTAATAGATCGACTTGCGGCTCTAGGCGTAATACGCGAGAGGCTTACGATTCTCTTTAGTGCAGGGAATGCGATCTGTAATAGATCGACTTGCGGCTCTAGGCGTAATACGCGAGAGGCTTAGGATTCCCTTTAGTATAGGGAATGCGATCTGCAATAGATCGACTTGCGGCTCTAGGCGTTACACGCGAGAGGCTTAGGATTCCCTTTACTGTAGGGAATGCAATCTGTAATAGATCGACTTGCGGCTCTAGGCGTAATACGAGAGACTTACAATTCTCTTTAGTGCAGGGAATGCGATCTGTAATAGATCGACTTGCGGCTCTAGGCGTTACACGCGAGAGGCTTAGGATTCCCTTTGCTGTAGGGAATGCAATCTGTAATAGATCGACCTGCGGCTCTAGGCGTTACACGCGAGAGGCTTAGGATTCCCTTTACTGTAGGGAATGCAATCTGTAATAGATCGACTTGCGGCCCTAGGCGTTACACGCGAGAGGCTTAGGATTTCCTTTAGTATAGGGAATGCGATCTGCAATAGATCGACTTGCGGCTCTAGGCGTTACACGCGAGAGGCTTAGGATTCCCTTTACTGTAGGGAATGCAATCTGTAATAGATCGACTTGCGGCTCTAGGCGTAATACGAGAGACTTACAATTCTCTTTACTGTAGGGAATGCAATCTGTAATAGATCGACTTGCGGCTCTAGGCGTAATACGAGAGACTTACAATTCTCTTTAGTGCAGGGAATGCGATCTGTAATAGATCGACTTGCGGCTCTAGGCGTTACACGCGAGAGGCTTAGGATTTCCTTTAGTGCAGGGAATGCGATCTGTAATAGATCGACTTGCGGCTCTAGGCGTAATACGCGAGAGGCTTACGATTCTCTTTAGTGCAGGGAATGCGATCTGTAATAGATCGACTTGCGGCTCTAGGCGTTATGCGCGAGAGGATTACGATTCTCTTTACTGTAGGGAATGCAATCTGCAATAGATCGACTTGCGCCTCTAGGCGTTATACGCGAGAGGCTTACGATTCCCTTTAGTATAGGGAATGCGATCTGCAATAGACCGACTTGCGGCTCTAGGCGTTACACGCGAGAGGCTTAGGATTCCCTTTACTGTAGGGAATGCAATCTGTAATAGATCGACTTGCGGCTCTAGGCCTTACACGCGAGAGGCTTAGGATTCCCTTTACTGTAGGGAATGCAATCTGTAATAGATCGACTTGCGGCTCTAGGCGTTACACGCGAGAGGCTTAGGATTTTCTTTAGTATAGGGAATGCGATCTGTAATAGATCGACTTGCGGCTCTAGGCGTTACACGCGAGAGGCTTAGGATTTCCTCTTGTGCAGGGAATGCTATCTGTAATAGATCGACTTGCGGCTCTAGGCGTTATGCGCGAGAGGATTACGATTCCCTTTACTGTAGGGAATGCAATCTGCAATAGATCGACTTGCGCCTCTAGGCGTTATACGCGAGAGGCTTACGATTCCCTTTAGTATAGGGAATGCGATCTGCAATAGACCGACTTGCGGCTCTAGGCGTTACACGCGAGAGGCTTAGGATTCCCTTTACTGTAGGGAATGCAATCTGTAATAGATCGACTTGCGGCTCTAGGCCTTACACGCGAGAGGCTTAGGATTCCCTTTACTGTAGGGAATGCAATCTGTAATAGATCGACTTGCGGCTCTAGGCGTTACACGCGAGAGGCTTAGGATTTTCTTTAGTATAGAGAATGCGATCTGTAATAGATCGACTTGCGGCTCTAGGCGTTACACGCGAGAGGCTTAGGATTCCCTTTGCTGTAGGGAATGCAATCTGTAATAGATCGACCTGCGGCTCTAGGCGTTACACGCGAGAGGCTTAGGATTCCCTTTACTGTAGGGAATGCAATCTGTAATAGATCGACTTGCGGCCCTAGGCGTTACACGCGAGAGGCTTAGGATTTCCTTTAGTATAGGGAATGCGATCTGCAATAGATCGACTTGCGGCTCTAGGCGTTACACGCGAGAGGCTTAGGATTTCCTTTAGTGCAGGGAATGCGATCTGTAATAGATCGACTTGCGGCTCTAGGCGTAATACGCGAGAGGCTTAGGATTTCCTCTAGTGCAGGGAATGCGATCTGTGATAGATCGACTTGCGGCTCTAGGCGTAATACGAGAGACTTACAATTCTCTTTAGTGCAGGGAATGCGATCTGTAATAGATCGACTTGCGGCTCTAGGCGTTATGCGCGAGAGGATTACGATTCCCTTTACTGTAGGGAATGCAATCTGCAATAAATCGACTTGCGCCTCTAGGCGTTATACGCGAGAGGCTTAGGATTTCCTTTAGTGCAGGGAATGCGATCTGTAATAGATCGACTTGCGGCTCCAGGCGTAATACGCGAGAGGCTTAGGATTTCCTCTAGTGCAGGGAATGCGATCTGTGATAGATCGACTTGCGGCTCTAGGCGTAATACGAGAGACTTACAATTCTCTTTAGTGCAGGGAATGCGATCTGTAATAGATCGACTTGCGGCTCTAGGCGTTACACGCGAGAGGCTTAGGATTTCCTTTAGTGCAGGGAATGCGATCTGTAATAGATCGACTTGCGGCTCTAGGCGTAATACGCGAGAGGCTTACGATTCTCTTTAGTGCAGGGAATGTGATCTGTAATAGATCGACTTGCGGCTCTAGGCGTTATGCGCGAGAGGATTACGATTCCCTTTACTGTAGGGAATGCAATCTGCAATAGATCGACTTGCGCCTCTAGGCGTTATACGCGAGAGGCTTACGATTCCTTTTAGTGCAGGGAATGCGATCTGTAATAGATCGACTTGCGGCTCTAGGCGTAATACGCGAGAGGCTTAGGATTTCCTTTAGTGCAGGGAATGCGATCTGTAATAGATCGACTTGCGGCTCTAGGCGTAATACGAGAGACTTACAATTCTCTTTAGTGCAGGGAATGCGATCTGTAATAGATCGACTTGCGCCTCTAGGCGTTATACGCGAGAGGCTTACGATTCCCTTTAGTATAGGGAATGCGATCTGCAATAGACCGACTTGCGGCTCTAGGCGTTACACGCGAGAGGCTTAGGATTCCCTTTACTGTAGGGAATGCAATCTGTAATAGATCGACTTGCGGCTCTAGGCCTTACACGCGAGAGGCTTAGGATTCCCTTTACTGTAGGGAATGCAATCTGTAATAGATCGACTTGCGGCTCTAGGCGTTACACGCGAGAGGCTTAGGATTTTCTTTAGTATAGGGAATGCGATCTGTAATAGATCGACTTGCGGCTCTAGGCGTTACACGCGAGAGGCTTAGGATTTCCTCTTGTGCAGGGAATGCTATCTGTAATAGATCGACTTGCGGCTCTAGGCGTTATGCGCGAGAGGATTACGATTCCCTTTACTGTAGGGAATGCAATCTGCAATAGATCGACTTGCGCCTCTAGGCGTTATACGCGAGAGGCTTACGATTCCCTTTAGTATAGGGAATGCGATCTGCAATAGACCGACTTGCGGCTCTAGGCGTTACACGCGAGAGGCTTAGGATTCCCTTTACTGTAGGGAATGCAATCTGTAATAGATCGACTTGCGGCTCTAGGCCTTACACGCGAGAGGCTTAGGATTCCCTTTACTGTAGGGAATGCAATCTGTAATAGATCGACTTGCGGCTCTAGGCGTTACACGCGAGAGGCTTAGGATTTTCTTTAGTATAGAGAATGCGATCTGTAATAGATCGACTTGCGGCTCTAGGCGTTACACGCGAGAGGCTTAGGATTCCCTTTGCTGTAGGGAATGCAATCTGTAATAGATCGACCTGCGGCTCTAGGCGTTACACGCGAGAGGCTTAGGATTCCCTTTACTGTAGGGAATGCAATCTGTAATAGATCGACTTGCGGCCCTAGGCGTTACACGCGAGAGGCTTAGGATTTCCTTTAGTATAGGGAATGCGATCTGCAATAGATCGACTTGCGGCTCTAGGCGTTACACGCGAGAGGCTTAGGATTTCCTTTAGTGCAGGGAATGCGATCTGTAATAGATCGACTTGCGGCTCTAGGCGTAATACGCGAGAGGCTTAGGATTTCCTCTAGTGCAGGGAATGCGATCTGTGATAGATCGACTTGCGGCTCTAGGCGTAATACGAGAGACTTACAATTCTCTTTAGTGCAGGGAATGCGATCTGTAATAGATCGACTTGCGGCTCTAGGCGTTATGCGCGAGAGGATTACGATTCCCTTTACTGTAGGGAATGCAATCTGCAATAAATCGACTTGCGCCTCTAGGCGTTATACGCGAGAGGCTTAGGATTTCCTTTAGTGCAGGGAATGCGATCTGTAATAGATCGACTTGCGGCTCCAGGCGTAATACGCGAGAGGCTTAGGATTTCCTCTAGTGCAGGGAATGCGATCTGTGATAGATCGACTTGCGGCTCTAGGCGTAATACGAGAGACTTACAATTCTCTTTAGTGCAGGGAATGCGATCTGTAATAGATCGACTTGCGGCTCTAGGCGTTACACGCGAGAGGCTTAGGATTTCCTTTAGTGCAGGGAATGCGATCTGTAATAGATCGACTTGCGGCTCTAGGCGTAATACGCGAGAGGCTTACGATTCTCTTTAGTGCAGGGAATGTGATCTGTAATAGATCGACTTGCGGCTCTAGGCGTTATGCGCGAGAGGATTACGATTCCCTTTACTGTAGGGAATGCAATCTGCAATAGATCGACTTGCGCCTCTAGGCGTTATACGCGAGAGGCTTACGATTCCTTTTAGTGCAGGGAATGCGATCTGTAATAGATCGACTTGCGGCTCTAGGCGTAATACGCGAGAGGCTTAGGATTTCCTTTAGTGCAGGGAATGCGATCTGTAATAGATCGACTTGCGGCTCTAGGCGTAATACGAGAGACTTACAATTCTCTTTAGTGCAGGGAATGCGATCTGTAATAGATCGACTTGCGGCTCTAGGCGTAATACGCGAGAGGCTTAGGATTCCCTTTAGTATAGGGAATGCGATCTATAACAGATCGACTTGCTGCTCTAGGCGTAATACGCGAGAGGCTTACGATTCTCTTTAGTGCAGGGAATGCGATCTGTAATAGATCGACTTGCGGCTCTAGGCGTTACACGCTAGAGGCTTGGGATTCCCTTTAGTATAGTGAATGCTATCTGTAATAGATCGACTTGCGGCTCTAGGCGTAATACGCGAGAGGCTTAGGATTCCCTTTAGTATAGTGAATGCGATCTGTAATAGATCGACTTGCGGCTCTAGGCATTATGCGCGAGAGGATTACGATTCCCTTTACTGTAGGGAATGCAATCTGCAATAGATCGACTTGCGTCTCTAGGCGTTATACGCGAGAGGCTTACGATTCCCTTTAGTATAGGGAATGCGATCTGCAATAGATCGACTTGCGGCTCTAGGCGTTACACGCGAGAGGCTTAGGATTCCCTTTACTGTAGGGAATGCAATCTGTAATAGATCGACTTGCGGCTCTAGGCGTTACACGCGAGAGGCTTAGGATTTCCTTTAGTGCAGGGAATGCGATCTGTAATAGATCGACTTGCGGCTCTAGGCGTTACACGCGAGAGGCTTAGGATTTCCTTTAGTGCAGGGAATGCGATCTGTAATAGATCGACTTGCGGCTCTAGGCGTAATACGCGAGAGGCTTACGATTCTCTTTAGTGCAGGGAATGTGATCTGTAATAGATCGACTTGCGGCTCTAGGCGTTATGCGCGAGAGGATTACGATTCCCTTTACTGTAGGGAATGCAATCTGCAATAGATCGACTTGCGCCTCTAGGCGTTATACGCGAGAGGCTTACGATTCCTTTTAGTGCAGGGAATGCGATCTGTAATAGATCGACTTGCGGCTCTAGGCGTAATACGCGAGAGGCTTAGGATTTCCTTTAGTGCAGGGAATGCGATCTGTAATAGATCGACTTGCGGCTCTAGGCGTAATACGAGAGACTTACAATTCTCTTTAGTGCAGGGAATGCGATCTGTAATAGATCGACTTGCGGCTCTAGGCGTAATACGCGAGAGGCTTAGGATTCCCTTTAGTATAGGGAATGCGATCTATAACAGATCGACTTGCTGCTCTAGGCGTAATACGCGAGAGGCTTACGATTCTCTTTAGTGCAGGGAATGCGATCTGTAATAGATCGACTTGCGGCTCTAGGCGTTACACGCTAGAGGCTTGGGATTCCCTTTAGTATAGTGAATGCTATCTGTAATAGATCGACTTGCGGCTCTAGGCGTAATACGCGAGAGGCTTAGGATTCCCTTTAGTATAGTGAATGCGATCTGTAATAGATCGACTTGCGGCTCTAGGCATTATGCGCGAGAGGATTACGATTCCCTTTACTGTAGGGAATGCAATCTGCAATAGATCGACTTGCGTCTCTAGGCGTTATACGCGAGAGGCTTACGATTCCCTTTAGTATAGGCAATGCGATCTGCAATAGATCGACTTGCGGCTCTAGGCGTTACACGCGAGAGGCTTAGGATTCCCTTTACTGTAGGGAATGCAATCTGTAATAGATCGACTTGCGGCTCTAGGCGTTACACGCGAGAGGCTTAGGATTTCCTTTAGTGCAGGGAATGCGATCTGTAATAGATCGACTTGCGGCTCTAGGCGTAATACGCGAGAGGCTTAGGATTTCCTCTTGTGCAGGGAATGCGATCTGTGATAGATCGACTTGCGGCTCTAGGCGTAATACGAGAGACTTACAATTCTCTTTAGTGCAGGGAATGCGATCTGTAATAGATCGACTTGCGGCTCTAGGCGTAATACGCGAGAGGCTTAGGATTCCCTTTAGTATAGGGAATGCGATCTGCAATAGATCGACTTGCGGCTCTAGGCGTAATACGCGAGAGGCTTAGGATTCCCTTTAGTATAGTGAATGCGATCTGTAATAGATCGACTTGCGGCTCTAGGCATTATGCGCGAGAGGATTACGATTCCCTTTACTGTAGGGAATGCAATCTGCAATAGATCGACTTGCGTCTCTAGGCGTTATACGCGAGAGGCTTACGATTCCCTTTAGTATAGGGAATGCGATCTGTAATAGATCGACTTGCGGCTCTAGGCGTTATGCGCGAGAGGATTACGATTCCCTTTACTGTAGGGAATGCAATCTGCAATAGATCGACTTGCGCCTCTAGGCGTTATACGCGAGAGGCTTACGATTCCCTTTAGTATAGGGAATGCGATCTGCAATAGACCGACTTGCGGCTCTAGGCGTTACACGCGAGAGGCTTAGGATTCCCTTTACTGTAGGGAATGCAATCTGTAATAGATCGACTTGCGGCTCTAGGCCTTACACGCGAGAGGCCTAGGATTCCCTTTAGTATAGGGAATGCGATCTCTAATAGATCGACTTGCGGCTCTAGGCGTTACACGCGAGAGGCTTAGGATTTTCTTTAGTATAGGGAATGCGATCTGTAATAGATCGACTTGCGGCTCTAGGCGTTACACGCGAGAGGCTTACGATTCCCTTTAGTATAGGGAATGCGATCTGCAATAGACCGACTTGCGGCTCTAGGCCTTACACGCGAGAGGCTTAGGATTCCCTTTACTGTAGGGAATGCAATCTGTAATAGATCGACTTGCGGCTCTAGGCCTTACACGCGAGAGGCTTAGGATTCCCTTTAGTATAGGGAATGCGATCTCTAATAGATCGACTTGCGGCTCTAGGCGTTACACGCGAGAGGCTTAGGATTTTCTTTAGTATAGGGAATGCGATCTGTAATAGATCGACTTGCGGCTCTAGGCGTTACACGCGAGAGGCTTAGGATTCCCTTTGCTGTAGGGAATGCAATCTGCAATAGATCGACTTGCGGCTCTAGGCGTTACACGCGAGAGGCTTACGATTCCCTTTAGTATAGGGAATGCGATCTGCAATAGATCGACTTGCGGCTCTAGGCGTTACACGCGAGAGGCTTAGGATTCCCTTTACTGTAGGGAATGCAATCTGTAATAGATCGACTTGCGGCTCTAGGCGTTACACGCGAGAGGCTTAGGATTTCCTTTAGTGCAGGGAATGCGATCTGTAATAGATCGACTTGCGGCTCTAGGCGTAATACGAGAGACTTACAATTCTCTTTAGTGCAGGGAATGCGATCTGTAATAGATCGACTTGCGGCTCTAGGCGTAATACGCGAGAGGCTTAGGATTCCCTTTAGTATAGGGAATGCGATCTGCAATAGATCGACTTGCGGCTCTAGGCGTTACACGCGAGAGGCTTAGGATTCCCTTTACTGTAGGGAATGCAATCTGTAATAGATCGACTTGCGGCTCTAGGCGTAATACGAGAGACTTACAATTCTCTTTAGTGCAGGGAATGCGATCTGTAATAGATCGACTTGCGGCTCTAGGCGTTACACGCGAGAGGCTTAGGATTTCCTTTAGTGCAGGGAATGCGATCTGTAATAGATCGACTTGCGGTTCTAGGCGTAATACGCGAGAGGCTTACGATTCTCTTTAGTGCAGGGAATGCGATCTGTAATAGATCGACTTGCGGCTCTAGGCGTTATGCGCGAGAGGATTACGATTCCCTTTACTGTAGGGAATGCAATCTGCAATAGATCGACTTGCGCCTCTAGGCGTTATACGCGAGAGGCTTACGATTCCCTTTAGTATAGGGAATGCGATCTGCAATAGACCGACTTGCGGCTCTAGGCGTTACACGCGAGAGGCTTAGGATTCCCTTTACTGTAGGGAATGCAATCTGTAATAGATCGACTTGCGGCTCTAGGCCTTACACGCGAGAGGCTTAGGATTCCCTTTACTGTAGGGAATGCAATCTGTAATAGATCGACTTGCGGCTCTAGGCGTTACACGCGAGAGGCTTAGGATTTTCTTTAGTATAGGGAATGCGATCTGTAATAGATCGACTTGCGGCTCTAGGCGTTACACGCGAGAGGCTTAGGATTCCCTTTGCTGTAGGGAATGCAATCTGTAATAGATCGACCTGCGGCTCTAGGCGTTACACGCGAGAGGCTTAGGATTCCCTTTACTGTAGGGAATGCAATCTGTAATAGATCGACTTGCGGCCCTAGGCGTTACACGCGAGAGGCTTAGGATTTCCTTTAGTATAGGGAATGCGATCTGCAATAGATCGACTTGCGGCTCTAGGCGTTACACGCGAGAGGCTTAGGATTCCCTTTACTGTAGGGAATGCAATCTGTAATAGATCGACTTGCGGCTCTAGGCGTAATACGAGAGACTTACAATTCTCTTTACTGTAGGGAATGCAATCTGTAATAGATCGACTTGCGGCTCTAGGCGTAATACGAGAGACTTACAATTCTCTTTAGTGCAGGGAATGCGATCTGTAATAGATCGACTTGCGGCTCTAGGCGTTATGCGCGAGAGGATTACGATTCTCTTTACTGTAGGGAATGCAATCTGCAATAGATCGACTTGCGCCTCTAGGCGTTATACGCGAGAGGCTTACGATTCCCTTTAGTATAGGGAATGCGATCTGCAATAGACCGACTTGCGCCTCTAGGCGTTATACGCGAGAGGCTTACGATTCCCTTTAGTATAGGGAATGCGATCTGCAATAGACCGACTTGCGGCTCTAGGCGTTACACGCGAGAGGCTTAGGATTCCCTTTACTGTAGGGAATGCAATCTGTAATAGATCGACTTGCGGCTCTAGGCGTAATACGAGAGACTTACAATTCTCTTTACTGTAGGGAATGCAATCTGTAATAGATCGACTTGCGGCTCTAGGCGTTACACGCGAGAGGCTTAGGATTTCCTTTAGTGCAGGGAATGCGATCTGTAATAGATCGACTTGCGGCTCTAGGCGTAATACGCGAGAGGCTTAGGATTTCCTCTTGTGCAGGGAATGCGATCTGTGATAGATCGACTTGCGGCTCTAGGCGTAATACGAGAGACTTACAATTCTCTTTAGTGCAGGGAATGCGATCTGTAATAGATCGACTTGCGGCTCTAGGCGTAATACGCGAGAGGCTTAGGATTCCCTTTAGTATAGGGAATGCAATCTGCAATAGATCGACTTGCGCCTCTAGGCGTTATACGCGAGAGGCTTACGATTCCCTTTAGTATAGGGAATGCGATCTGCAATAGACCGACTTGCGGCTCTAGGCGTAATACGCGAGAGGCTTAGGATTCCCTTTAGTATAGGGAATGCGATCTGCAATAGATCGACTTGCGGCTCTAGGCGTAATACGAGAGACTTACAATTCTCTTTAGTGCAGGGAATGCGATCTGTAATAGATCGACTTGCGGCTCTAGGCGTTACACGCGAGAGGCTTAGGATTCCCTTTACTGTAGGGAATGCAATCTGTAATAGATCGACTTGCGGCTCTAGGCGTAATACGAGAGACTTACAATTCTCTTTAGTGCAGGGAATGCGATCTGTAATAGATCGACTTGCGGCTCTAGGCGTTACACGCGAGAGGCTTAGGATTTCCTTTAGTGCAGGGAATGCGATCTGTAATAGATCGACTTGCGGCTCTAGGCGTAATACGCGAGAGGCTTACGATTCTCTTTAGTGCAGGGAATGCGATCTGTAATAGATCGACTTGCGGCTCTAGGCGTTATGCGCGAGAGGATTACGATTCCCTTTACTGTAGGGAATGCAATCTGCAATAGATCGACTTGCGCCTCTAGGCGTTATACGCGAGAGGCTTACGATTCCCTTTAGTATAGGGAATGCGATCTGCAATAGACCGACTTGCGGCTCTAGGCGTTACACGCGAGAGGCTTAGGATTCCCTTTACTGTAGGGAATGCAATCTGTAATAGATCGACTTGCGGCTCTAGGCCTTACACGCGAGAGGCTTAGGATTCCCTTTACTGTAGGGAATGCAATCTGTAATAGATCGACTTGCGGCTCTAGGCGTTACACGCGAGAGGCTTAGGATTTTCTTTAGTATAGGGAATGCGATCTGTAATAGATCGACTTGCGGCTCTAGGCGTTACACGCGAGAGGCTTAGGATTCCCTTTGCTGTAGGGAATGCAATCTGTAATAGATCGACCTGCGGCTCTAGGCGTTACACGCGAGAGGCTTAGGATTCCCTTTACTGTAGGGAATGCAATCTGTAATAGATCGACTTGCGGCCCTAGGCGTTACACGCGAGAGGCTTAGGATTTCCTTTAGTATAGGGAATGCGATCTGCAATAGATCGACTTGCGGCTCTAGGCGTTACACGCGAGAGGCTTAGGATTCCCTTTACTGTAGGGAATGCAATCTGTAATAGATCGACTTGCGGCTCTAGGCGTAATACGAGAGACTTACAATTCTCTTTACTGTAGGGAATGCAATCTGTAATAGATCGACTTGCGGCTCTAGGCGTAATACGAGAGACTTACAATTCTCTTTAGTGCAGGGAATGCGATCTGTAATAGATCGACTTGCGGCTCTAGGCGTTATGCGCGAGAGGATTACGATTCTCTTTACTGTAGGGAATGCAATCTGCAATAGATCGACTTGCGCCTCTAGGCGTTATACGCGAGAGGCTTACGATTCCCTTTAGTATAGGGAATGCGATCTGCAATAGACCGACTTGCGGCTCTAGGCGTTACACGCGAGAGGCTTAGGATTCCCTTTACTGTAGGGAATGCAATCTGTAATAGATCGACTTGCGGCTCTAGGCCTTACACGCGAGAGGCTTAGGATTCCCTTTACTGTAGGGAATGCAATCTGCAATAGATCGACTTGCGCCTCTAGGCGTTATACGCGAGAGGCTTACGATTCCCTTTAGTATAGGGAATGCGATCTGCAATAGACCGACTTGCGGCTCTAGGCGTTACACGCGAGAGGCTTAGGATTCCCTTTACTGTAGGGAATGCAATCTGTAATAGATCGACTTGCGGCTCTAGGCCTTACACGCGAGAGGCTTAGGATTCCCTTTACTGTAGGGAATGCAATCTGTAATAGATCGACTTGCGGCTCTAGGCGTTACACGCGAGAGGCTTAGGATTTTCTTTAGTATAGGGAATGCGATCTGTAATAGATCGACTTGCGGCTCTAGGCGTTACACGCGAGAGGCTTAGGATTCCCTTTGCTGTAGGGAATGCAATCTGTAATAGATCGACCTGCGGCTCTAGGCGTTACACGCGAGAGGCTTAGGATTCCCTTTACTGTAGGGAATGCAATCTGTAATAGATCGACTTGCGGCCCTAGGCGTTACACGCGAGAGGCTTAGGATTTCCTTTAGTATAGGGAATGCGATCTGCAATAGATCGACTTGCGGCTCTAGGCGTTACACGCGAGAGGCTTAGGATTTCCTTTAGTGCAGGGAATGCGATCTGTAATAGATCGACTTGCGGCTCTAGGCGTAATACGCGAGAGGCTTAGGATTTCCTCTAGTGCAGGGAATGCGATCTGTGATAGATCGACTTGCGGCTCTAGGCGTAATACGAGAGACTTACAATTCTCTTTAGTGCAGGGAATGCGATCTGTAATAGATCGACTTGCGGCTCTAGGCGTTATGCGCGAGAGGATTACGATTCCCTTTACTGTAGGGAATGCAATCTGCAATAGATCGACTTGCGCCTCTAGGCGTTATACGCGAGAGGCTTAGGATTTCCTTTAGTGCAGGGAATGCGATCTGTAATAGATCGACTTGCGGCTCTAGGCGTAATACGCGAGAGGCTTAGGATTTCCTCTAGTGCAGGGAATGCGATCTGTGATAGATCGACTTGCGGCTCTAGGCGTAATACGAGAGACTTACAATTCTCTTTAGTGCAGGGAATGCGATCTGTAATAGATCGACTTGCGGCTCTAGGCGTTACACGCGAGAGGCTTAGGATTTCCTTTAGTGCAGGGAATGCGATCTGTAATAGATCGACTTGCGGCTCTAGGCGTAATACGCGAGAGGCTTACGATTCTCTTTAGTGCAGGGAATGTGATCTGTAATAGATCGACTTGCGGCTCTAGGCGTTATGCGCGAGAGGATTACGATTCCCTTTACTGTAGGGAATGCAATCTGCAATAGATCGACTTGCGCCTCTAGGCGTTATACGCGAGAGGCTTACGATTCCTTTTAGTGCAGGGAATGCGATCTGTAATAGATCGACTTGCGGCTCTAGGCGTAATACGCGAGAGGCTTACGATTCTCTTTAGTGCAGGGAATGCGATCTGTAATAGATCGACTTGCGGCTCTAGGCGTAATACGCGAGAGGCTTACGATTCTCTTTAGTGCAGGGAATGTGATCTGTAATAGATCGACTTGCGGCTCTAGGCGTTACACGCGAGAGGCTTAGGATTTCCTTTAGTGCAGGGAATGCGATCTGTAATAGATCGACTTGCGGCTCTAGGCGTAATACGCGAGAGGCTTACGATTCTCTTTAGTGCAGGGAATGCGATCTGTAATAGATCGACTTGCGGCTCTAGGCGTAATACGAGAGACTTACAATTCTCTTTAGTGCAGGGAATGCGATCTGTAATAGATCGACTTGCGGCTCTAGGCGTAATACGCGAGAGGCTTAGGATTCCCTTTAGTATAGGGAATGCGATCTATAACAGATCGACTTGCTGCTCTAGGCGTAATACGCGAGAGGCTTACGATTCTCTTTAGTGCAGGGAATGCGATCTGTAATAGATCGACTTGCGGCTCTAGGCGTTACACGCTAGAGGCTTGGGATTCCCTTTAGTATAGTGAATGCTATCTGTAATAGATCGACTTGCGGCTCTAGGCGTAATACGCGAGAGGCTTAGGATTCCCTTTAGTATAGTGAATGCGATCTGTAATAGATCGACTTGCGGCTCTAGGCATTATGCGCGAGAGGATTACGATTCCCTTTACTGTAGGGAATGCAATCTGCAATAGATCGACTTGCGTCTCTAGGCGTTATACGCGAGAGGCTTACGATTCCCTTTAGTATAGGGAATGCGATCTGCAATAGATCGACTTGCGGCTCTAGGCGTTACACGCGAGAGGCTTAGGATTCCCTTTACTGTAGGGAATGCAATCTGTAATAGATCGACTTGCGGCTCTAGGCGTTACACGCGAGAGGCTTAGGATTTCCTTTAGTGCAGGGAATGCGATCTGTAATAGATCGACTTGCGGCTCTAGGCGTTATACGCGAGAGGCTTACGATTCCCTTTAGTATAGGGAATGCGATCTGCAATAGATCGACTTGCGGCTCTAGGCGTAATACGAGAGACTTACAATTCTCTTTAGTGCAGGGAATGCGATCTGTAATAGATCGACTTGCGGCTCTAGGCGTTACACGCGAGAGGCTTAGGATTTCCTTTAGTGCAGGGAATGCGATCTGTAATAGATCGACTTGCGGCTCTAGGCGTAATACGCGAGAGGCTTACGATTCTCTTTAGTGCAGGGAATGCGATCTGTAATAGATCGACTTGCGGCTCTAGGCGTTATGCGCGAGAGGATTACGATTCCCTTTACTGTAGGGAATGCAATCTGCAATAGATCGACTTGCGCCTCTAGGCGTTATACGCGAGAGGCTTACGATTCCCTTTAGTATAGGGAATGCGATCTGCAATAGACCGACTTGCGGCTCTAGGCGTTACACGCGAGAGGCTTAGGATTCCCTTTACTGTAGGGAATGCAATCTGTAATAGATCGACTTGCGGCTCTAGGCCTTACACGCGAGAGGCTTAGGATTCCCTTTACTGTAGGGAATGCAATCTGTAATAGATCGACTTGCGGCTCTAGGCGTTACACGCGAGAGGCTTAGGATTTTCTTTAGTATAGGGAATGCGATCTGTAATAGATCGACTTGCGGCTCTAGGCGTTACACGCGAGAGGCTTAGGATTCCCTTTGCTGTAGGGAATGCAATCTGTAATAGATCGACCTGCGGCTCTAGGCGTTACACGCGAGAGGCTTAGGATTCCCTTTACTGTAGGGAATGCAATCTGTAATAGATCGACTTGCGGCCCTAGGCGTTACACGCGAGAGGCTTAGGATTTCCTTTAGTATAGGGAATGCGATCTGCAATAGATCGACTTGCGGCTCTAGGCGTTACACGCGAGAGGCTTAGGATTCCCTTTACTGTAGGGAATGCAATCTGTAATAGATCGACTTGCGGCTCTAGGCGTAATACGCGAGAGGCTTAGGATTTCCTTTAGTGCAGGGAATGCGATCTGTAATAGATCGACTTGCGGCTCTAGGCGTAATACGAGAGACTTACAATTCTCTTTAGTGCAGGGAATGCGATCTGTAATAGATCGACTTGCGGCTCTAGGCGTAATACGCGAGAGGCTTAGGATTCCCTTTAGTATAGGGAATGCGATCTATAACAGATCGACTTGCTGCTCTAGGCGTAATACGCGAGAGGCTTACGATTCTCTTTAGTGCAGGGAATGCGATCTGTAATAGATCGACTTGCGGCTCTAGGCGTTACACGCTAGAGGCTTGGGATTCCCTTTAGTATAGTGAATGCTATCTGTAATAGATCGACTTGCGGCTCTAGGCGTAATACGCGAGAGGCTTAGGATTCCCTTTAGTATAGTGAATGCGATCTGTAATAGATCGACTTGCGGCTCTAGGCATTATGCGCGAGAGGATTACGATTCCCTTTACTGTAGGGAATGCAATCTGCAATAGATCGACTTGCGTCTCTAGGCGTTATACGCGAGAGGCTTACGATTCCCTTTAGTATAGGGAATGCGATCTGCAATAGATCGACTTGCGGCTCTAGGCGTTACACGCGAGAGGCTTAGGATTCCCTTTACTGTAGGGAATGCAATCTGTAATAGATCGACTTGCGGCTCTAGGCGTTACACGCGAGAGGCTTAGGATTTCCTTTAGTGCAGGGAATGCGATCTGTAATAGATCGACTTGCGGCTCTAGGCGTTATACGCGAGAGGCTTACGATTCCCTTTAGTATAGGGAATGCGATCTGCAATAGATCGACTTGCGGCTCTAGGCGTAATACGAGAGACTTACAATTCTCTTTAGTGCAGGGAATGCGATCTGTAATAGATCGACTTGCGGCTCTAGGCGTTACACGCGAGAGGCTTAGGATTTCCTTTAGTGCAGGGAATGCGATCTGTAATAGATCGACTTGCGGCTCTAGGCGTAATACGCGAGAGGCTTACGATTCTCTTTAGTGCAGGGAATGCGATCTGTAATAGATCGACTTGCGGCTCTAGGCGTTATGCGCGAGAGGATTACGATTCCCTTTACTGTAGGGAATGCAATCTGCAATAGATCGACTTGCGCCTCTAGGCGTTATACGCGAGAGGCTTACGATTCCCTTTAGTATAGGGAATGCGATCTGCAATAGACCGACTTGCGGCTCTAGGCGTTACACGCGAGAGGCTTAGGATTCCCTTTACTGTAGGGAATGCAATCTGTAATAGATCGACTTGCGGCTCTAGGCGTAATACGCGAGAGGCTTAGGATTTCCTTTAGTGCAGGGAATGCGATCTGTAATAGATCGACTTGCGGCTCTAGGCGTAATACGAGAGACTTACAATTCTCTTTAGTGCAGGGAATGCGATCTGTAATAGATCGACTTGCGGCTCTAGGCGTAATACGCGAGAGGCTTAGGATTCCCTTTAGTATAGGGAATGCGATCTATAACAGATCGACTTGCTGCTCTAGGCGTAATACGCGAGAGGCTTACGATTCTCTTTAGTGCAGGGAATGCGATCTGTAATAGATCGACTTGCGGCTCTAGGCGTTACACGCTAGAGGCTTGGGATTCCCTTTAGTATAGTGAATGCTATCTGTAATAGATCGACTTGCGGCTCTAGGCGTAATACGCGAGAGGCTTAGGATTCCCTTTAGTATAGTGAATGCGATCTGTAATAGATCGACTTGCGGCTCTAGGCATTATGCGCGAGAGGATTACGATTCCCTTTACTGTAGGGAATGCAATCTGCAATAGATCGACTTGCGTCTCTAGGCGTTATACGCGAGAGGCTTACGATTCCCTTTAGTATAGGGAATGCGATCTGCAATAGATCGACTTGCGGCTCTAGGCGTTACACGCGAGAGGCTTAGGATTCCCTTTACTGTAGGGAATGCAATCTGTAATAGATCGACTTGCGGCTCTAGGCGTTACACGCGAGAGGCTTAGGATTTCCTTTAGTGCAGGGAATGCGATCTGTAATAGATCGACTTGCGGCTCTAGGCGTTATACGCGAGAGGCTTACGATTCCCTTTAGTATAGGGAATGCGATCTGCAATAGATCGACTTGCGGCTCTAGGCGTAATACGAGAGACTTACAATTCTCTTTAGTGCAGGGAATGCGATCTGTAATAGATCGACTTGCGGCTCTAGGCGTTACACGCGAGAGGCTTAGGATTTCCTTTAGTGCAGGGAATGCGATCTGTAATAGATCGACTTGCGGCTCTAGGCGTAATACGCGAGAGGCTTACGATTCTCTTTAGTGCAGGGAATGCGATCTGTAATAGATCGACTTGCGGCTCTAGGCGTTATGCGCGAGAGGATTACGATTCCCTTTACTGTAGGGAATGCAATCTGCAATAGATCGACTTGCGCCTCTAGGCGTTATACGCGAGAGGCTTACGATTCCCTTTAGTATAGGGAATGCGATCTGCAATAGACCGACTTGCGGCTCTAGGCGTTACACGCGAGAGGCTTAGGATTCCCTTTACTGTAGGGAATGCAATCTGTAATAGATCGACTTGCGGCTCTAGGCCTTACACGCGAGAGGCTTAGGATTCCCTTTACTGTAGGGAATGCAATCTGTAATAGATCGACTTGCGGCTCTAGGCGTTACACGCGAGAGGCTTAGGATTTTCTTTAGTATAGGGAATGCGATCTGTAATAGATCGACTTGCGGCTCTAGGCGTTACACGCGAGAGGCTTAGGATTCCCTTTGCTGTAGGGAATGCAATCTGTAATAGATCGACCTGCGGCTCTAGGCGTTACACGCGAGAGGCTTAGGATTCCCTTTACTGTAGGGAATGCAATCTGTAATAGATCGACTTGCGGCCCTAGGCGTTACACGCGAGAGGCTTAGGATTTCCTTTAGTATAGGGAATGCGATCTGCAATAGATCGACTTGCGGCTCTAGGCGTTACACGCGAGAGGCTTAGGATTCCCTTTACTGTAGGGAATGCAATCTGTAATAGATCGACTTGCGGCTCTAGGCGTAATACGAGAGACTTACAATTCTCTTTACTGTAGGGAATGCAATCTGTAATAGATCGACTTGCGGCTCTAGGCGTAATACGAGAGACTTACAATTCTCTTTAGTGCAGGGAATGCGATCTGTAATAGATCGACTTGCGGCTCTAGGCGTTACACGCGAGAGGCTTAGGATTTCCTTTAGTGCAGGGAATGCGATCTGTAATAGATCGACTTGCGGCTCTAGGCGTAATACGCGAGAGGCTTACGATTCTCTTTAGTGCAGGGAATGCGATCTGTAATAGATCGACTTGCGGCTCTAGGCGTTATGCGCGAGAGGATTACGATTCCCTTTACTGTAGGGAATGCAATCTGCAATAGATCGACTTGCGCCTCTAGGCGTTATACGCGAGAGGCTTACGATTCCCTTTAGTATAGGGAATGCGATCTGCAATAGACCGACTTGCGGCTCTAGGCGTTACACGCGAGAGGCTTAGGATTCCCTTTACTGTAGGGAATGCAATCTGTAATAGATCGACTTGCGGCTCTAGGCCTTACACGCGAGAGGCTTAGGATTCCCTTTACTGTAGGGAATGCAATCTGTAATAGATCGACTTGCGGCTCTAGGCGTTACACGCGAGAGGCTTAGGATTTCCTTTAGTGCAGGGAATGCGATCTGTAATAGATCGACTTGCGGCTCTAGGCGTTATACGCGAGAGGCTTACGATTCCCTTTAGTATAGGGAATGCGATCTGCAATAGATCGACTTGCGGCTCTAGGCGTAATACGAGAGACTTACAATTCTCTTTAGTGCAGGGAATGCGATCTGTAATAGATCGACTTGCGGCTCTAGGCGTTACACGCGAGAGGCTTAGGATTTCCTTTAGTGCAGGGAATGCGATCTGTAATAGATCGACTTGCGGCTCTAGGCGTAATACGCGAGAGGCTTACGATTCTCTTTAGTGCAGGGAATGCGATCTGCAATAGACCGACTTGCGGCTCTAGGCGTTACACGCGAGAGGCTTAGGATTCCCTTTACTGTAGGGAATGCAATCTGTAATAGATCGACTTGCGGCTCTAGGCCTTACACGCGAGAGGCTTAGGATTCCCTTTACTGTAGGGAATGCAATCTGTAATAGATCGACTTGCGGCTCTAGGCGTTACACGCGAGAGGCTTAGGATTTCCTTTAGTGCAGGGAATGCGATCTGTAATAGATCGACTTGCGGCTCTAGGCGTTATACGCGAGAGGCTTACGATTCCCTTTAGTATAGGGAATGCGATCTGCAATAGATCGACTTGCGGCTCTAGGCGTAATACGAGAGACTTACAATTCTCTTTAGTGCAGGGAATGCGATCTGTAATAGATCGACTTGCGGCTCTAGGCGTTACACGCGAGAGGCTTAGGATTTCCTTTAGTGCAGGGAATGCGATCTGTAATAGATCGACTTGCGGCTCTAGGCGTAATACGCGAGAGGCTTACGATTCTCTTTAGTGCAGGGAATGCGATCTGTAATAGATCGACTTGCGGCTCTAGGCGTTATGCGCGAGAGGATTAGGATTCCCTTTACTGTAGGGAATGCAATCTGCAATAGATCGACTTGCGCCTCTAGGCGTTATACGCGAGAGGCTTACGATTCCCTTTAGTATAGGGAATGCGATCTGCAATAGACCGACTTGCGGCTCTAGGCGTTACACGCGAGAGGCTTAGGATTCCCTTTACTGTAGGGAATGCAATCTGTAATAGATCGACTTGCGGCTCTAGGCCTTACACGCGAGAGGCTTAGGATTCCCTTTACTGTAGGGAATGCAATCTGTAATAGATCGACTTGCGGCTCTAGGCGTTACACGCGAGAGGCTTAGGATTTTCTTTAGTATAGGGAATGCGATCTGTAATAGATCGACTTGCGGCTCTAGGCGTTACACGCGAGAGGCTTAGGATTCCCTTTGCTGTAGGGAATGCAATCTGTAATAGATCGACCTGCGGCTCTAGGCGTTACACGCGAGAGGCTTAGGATTCCCTTTACTGTAGGGAATGCAATCTGTAATAGATCGACTTGCGGCCCTAGGCGTTACACGCGAGAGGCTTAGGATTTCCTTTAGTATAGGGAATGCGATCTGCAATAGATCGACTTGCGGCTCTAGGCGTTACACGCGAGAGGCTTAGGATTCCCTTTACTGTAGGGAATGCAATCTGTAATAGATCGACTTGCGGCTCTAGGCGTAATACGAGAGACTTACAATTCTCTTTACTGTAGGGAATGCAATCTGTAATAGATCGACTTGCGGCTCTAGGCGTAATACGAGAGACTTACAATTCTCTTTAGTGCAGGGAATGCGATCTGTAATAGATCGACTTGCGGCTCTAGGCGTTACACGCGAGAGGCTTAGGATTTCCTTTAGTGCAGGGAATGCGATCTGTAATAGATCGACTTGCGGCTCTAGGCGTAATACGCGAGAGGCTTACGATTCTCTTTAGTGCAGGGAATGCGATCTGTAATAGATCGACTTGCGGCTCTAGGCGTTATGCGCGAGAGGATTACGATTCCCTTTACTGTAGGGAATGCAATCTGCAATAGATCGACTTGCGCCTCTAGGCGTTATACGCGAGAGGCTTACGATTCCCTTTAGTATAGGGAATGCGATCTGCAATAGACCGACTTGCGGCTCTAGGCGTTACACGCGAGAGGCTTAGGATTCCCTTTACTGTAGGGAATGCAATCTGTAATAGATCGACTTGCGGCTCTAGGCCTTACACGCGAGAGGCTTAGGATTCCCTTTACTGTAGGGAATGCAATCTGTAATAGATCGACTTGCGGCTCTAGGCGTTACACGCGAGAGGCTTAGGATTTTCTTTAGTATAGGGAATGCGATCTGTAATAGATCGACTTGCGGCTCTAGGCGTTACACGCGAGAGGCTTAGGATTCCCTTTGCTGTAGGGAATGCAATCTGTAATAGATCGACCTGCGGCTCTAGGCGTTACACGCGAGAGGCTTAGGATTCCCTTTACTGTAGGGAATGCAATCTGTAATAGATCGACTTGCGGCCCTAGGCGTTACACGCGAGAGGCTTAGGATTTCCTTTAGTATAGGGAATGCGATCTGCAATAGATCGACTTGCGGCTCTAGGCGTTACACGCGAGAGGCTTAGGATTTCCTTTAGTGCAGGGAATGCGATCTGTAATAGATCGACTTGCGGCTCTAGGCGTAATACGCGAGAGGCTTAGGATTTCCTCTAGTGCAGGGAATGCGATCTGTGATAGATCGACTTGCGGCTCTAGGCGTAATACGAGAGACTTACAATTCTCTTTAGTGCAGGGAATGCGATCTGTAATAGATCGACTTGCGGCTCTAGGCGTTATGCGCGAGAGGATTACGATTCCCTTTACTGTAGGGAATGCAATCTGCAATAGATCGACTTGCGCCTCTAGGCGTTATACGCGAGAGGCTTAGGATTTCCTTTAGTGCAGGGAATGCGATCTGTAATAGATCGACTTGCGGCTCTAGGCGTAATACGCGAGAGGCTTAGGATTTCCTCTAGTGCAGGGAATGCAATCTGTAATAGATCGACTTGCGGCTCTAGGCGTTACACGCGAGAGGCTTAGGATTTTCTTTAGTATAGGGAATGCGATCTGTAATAGATCGACTTGCGGCTCTAGGCGTAATACGCGAGAGGCTTAGGATTCCCTTTACTGTAGGGAATGCAATCTGTAATAGATCGACTTGCGGCTCTAGGCGTTACACGCGAGAGGCTTAGGATTTTCTTTAGTATAGGGAATGCGATCTGTAATAGATCGACTTGCGGCTCTAGGCGTTACACGCGAGACTTACAATTCTCTTTACTGTAGGGAATGCAATCTGTAATAGATCGACTTGCGGCTCTAGGCGTAATACGAGAGACTTACAATTCTCTTTAGTGCAGGGAATGCGATCTGTAATAGATCGACTTGCGGCTCTAGGCGTTACACGCGAGAGGCTTAGGATTTCCTTTAGTGCAGGGAATGCGATCTGTAATAGATCGACTTGCGGCTCTAGGCGTAATACGCGAGAGGCTTACGATTCTCTTTAGTGCAGGGAATGCGATCTGTAATAGATCGACTTGCGGCTCTAGGCGTTATGCGCGAGAGGATTACGATTCCCTTTACTGTAGGGAATGCAATCTGCAATAGATCGACTTGCGCCTCTAGGCGTTATACGCGAGAGGCTTACGATTCCCTTTAGTATAGGGAATGCGATCTGCAATAGACCGACTTGCGGCTCTAGGCGTTACACGCGAGAGGCTTAGGATTCCCTTTACTGTAGGGAATGCAATCTGTAATAGATCGACTTGCGGCTCTAGGCCTTACACGCGAGAGGCTTAGGATTCCCTTTACTGTAGGGAATGCAATCTGTAATAGATCGACTTGCGGCTCTAGGCGTTACACGCGAGAGGCTTAGGATTTTCTTTAGTATAGGGAATGCGATCTGTAATAGATCGACTTGCGGCTCTAGGCGTTACACGCGAGAGGCTTAGGATTCCCTTTGCTGTAGGGAATGCAATCTGTAATAGATCGACCTGCGGCTCTAGGCGTTACACGCGAGAGGCTTAGGATTCCCTTTACTGTAGGGAATGCAATCTGTAATAGATCGACTTGCGGCCCTAGGCGTTACACGCGAGAGGCTTAGGATTTCCTTTAGTATAGGGAATGCGATCTGCAATAGATCGACTTGCGGCTCTAGGCGTTACACGCGAGAGGCTTAGGATTTCCTTTAGTGCAGGGAATGCGATCTGTAATAGATCGACTTGCGGCTCTAGGCGTAATACGCGAGAGGCTTAGGATTTCCTCTAGTGCAGGGAATGCGATCTGTGATAGATCGACTTGCGGCTCTAGGCGTAATACGAGAGACTTACAATTCTCTTTAGTGCAGGGAATGCGATCTGTAATAGATCGACTTGCGGCTCTAGGCGTTATGCGCGAGAGGATTACGATTCCCTTTACTGTAGGGAATGCAATCTGCAATAGATCGACTTGCGCCTCTAGGCGTTATACGCGAGAGGCTTAGGATTTCCTTTAGTGCAGGGAATGCGATCTGTAATAGATCGACTTGCGGCTCTAGGCGTAATACGCGAGAGGCTTAGGATTTCCTCTAGTGCAGGGAATGCGATCTGTGATAGATCGACTTGCGGCTCTAGGCGTAATACGAGAGACTTACAATTCTCTTTAGTGCAGGGAATGCGATCTGTAATAGATCGACTTGCGGCTCTAGGCGTTACACGCGAGAGGCTTAGGATTTCCTTTAGTGCAGGGAATGCGATCTGTAATAGATCGACTTGCGGCTCTAGGCGTAATACGCGAGAGGCTTACGATTCTCTTTAGTGCAGGGAATGTGATCTGTAATAGATCGACTTGCGGCTCTAGGCGTTATGCGCGAGAGGATTACGATTCCCTTTACTGTAGGGAATGCAATCTGCAATAGATCGACTTGCGCCTCTAGGCGTTATACGCGAGAGGCTTACGATTCCTTTTAGTGCAGGGAATGCGATCTGTAATAGATCGACTTGCGGCTCTAGGCGTAATACGCGAGAGGCTTAGGATTTCCTTTAGTGCAGGGAATGCGATCTGTAATAGATCGACTTGCGGCTCTAGGCGTAATACGAGAGACTTACAATTCTCTTTAGTGCAGGGAATGCGATCTGTAATAGATCGACTTGCGACTCTAGGCGTAATACGCGAGAGGCTTAGGATTCCTTTAGTGCAGGGAATGCGATCTGTAATAGATCGACTTGCGGCTCTAGGCGTAATACGAGAGACTTACAATTCTCTTTAGTGCAGGGAATGCGATCTGTAATAGATCGACTTGCGGCTCTAGGCGTAATACGCGAGAGGCTTAGGATTCCCTTTAGTATAGGGAATGCGATCTATAACAGATCGACTTGCTGCTCTAGGCGTAATACGCGAGAGGCTTACGATTCTCTTTAGTGCAGGGAATGCGATCTGTAATAGATCGACTTGCGGCTCTAGGCGTTACACGCTAGAGGCTTGGGATTCCCTTTAGTATAGTGAATGCTATCTGTAATAGATCGACTTGCGGCTCTAGGCGTAATACGCGAGAGGCTTAGGATTCCCTTTAGTATAGTGAATGCGATCTGTAATAGATCGACTTGCGGCTCTAGGCATTATGCGCGAGAGGATTACGATTCCCTTTACTGTAGGGAATGCAATCTGCAATAGATCGACTTGCGCCTCTAGGCGTTATACGCGAGAGGCTTACGATTCCCTTTAGTATAGGGAATGCGATCTGCAATAGATCGACTTGCGGCTCTAGGCGTTACACGCGAGAGGCTTAGGATTCCCTTTACTGTAGGGAATGCAATCTGTAATAGATCGACTTGCGGCTCTAGGCGTTACACGCAAGAGGCTTAGGATTTCCTTTAGTGCAGGGAATGCGATCTGTAATAGATCGACTTGCGGCTCTAGGCGTAATACGCGAGAGGCTTAGGATTTCCTCTTGTGCAGGGAATGCGATCTGTGATAGATCGACTTGCGGCTCTAGGCGTAATACGAGAGACTTACAATTCTCTTTAGTGCAGGGAATGCGATCTGTAATAGATCGACTTGCGGCTCTAGGCGTTATGCGCGAGAGGATTACGATTCCCTTTACTGTAGGGAATGCAATCTGCAATAGATCGACTTGCGCCTCTAGGCGTTATACGCGAGAGGCTTAGGATTTCCTTTAGTGCAGGGAATGCGATCTGTAATAGATCGACTTGCGGCTCTAGGCGTTACACGCTAGAGGCTTGGGATTCCCTTTAGTATAGTGAATGCTATCTGTAATAGATCGACTTGCGGCTCTAGGCGTAATACGCGAGAGGCTTAGGATTCCCTTTAGTATAGTGAATGCGATCTGTAATAGATCGACTTGCGGCTCTAGGCATTATGCGCGAGAGGATTACGATTCCCTTTACTGTAGGGAATGCAATCTGCAATAGATCGACTTGCGTCTCTAGGCGTTATACGCGAGAGGCTTACGATTCCCTTTAGTATAGGGAATGCGATCTGCAATAGATCGACTTGCGGCTCTAGGCGTTACACGCGAGAGGCTTAGGATTTTCTTTAGTATAGGGAATGCGATCTGTAATAGATCGACTTGCGGCTCTAGGCGTTACACGCGAGAGGCTTAGGATTCCCTTTGCTGTAGGGAATGCGATCTGTAATAGATCGACTTGCGGCTCTAGGCGTTATGCGCGAGAGGATTACGATTCCCTTTACTGTAGGGAATGCAATCTGCAATAGATCGACTTGCGGCTCTAGGCGTTATGCGCGAGAGGATTACGATTCCCTTTACTGTAGGGAATGCAATCTGCAATAGATCGACTTGCGCCTCTAGGCGTTATACGCGAGAGGCTTAGGATTCCCTTTACTGTAGGGAATGCAATCTGTAATAGATCGACTTGCGGCTCTAGGCGTTACACGCGAGAGGCTTAGGATTTCCTTTAGTGCAGGGAATGCGATCTCTAATAGATCGACTTGCGGCTCTAGGCGTAATACGAGAGACTTACAATTCTCTTTAGTGCAGGGAATGCGATCTGTAATAGATCGACTTGCGGCTCTAGGCGTTATGCGCGAGAGGATTACGATTCCCTTTACTGTAGGGAATGCAATCTGCAATAGATCGACTTGCGCCTCTAGGCGTTATACGCGAGAGGCTTAGGATTTCCTTTAGTGCAGGGAATGCGATCTGTAATAGATCGACTTGCGGCTCTAGGCGTTACACGCGAGAGGCTTAGGATTTCCTTTAGTGCAGGGAATGCGATCTGTAATAGATCGACTTGCGGCTCTAGGCGTTACACGCGAGAGGCTTAGGATTTCCTTTAGTGCAGGGAATGCGATCTGTAATAGATCGACTTGCGGCTCTAGGCGTTACACGCGAGAGGCTTAGGATTCCCTTTGCTGTAGGGAATGCAATCTGTAATAGATCGACCTGCGGCTCTAGGCGTTACACGCGAGAGGCTTAGGATTTCCTTTACTGTAGGGAATGCAATCTGTAATAGATCGACTTGCGGCCCTAGGCGTTACACGCGAGAGGCTTAGGATTTCCTTTAGTATAGGGAATGCGATCTGCAATAGATCGACTTACGGCTCTAGGCGTTACACGCGAGAGGCTTAGGATTCCCTTTACTGTAGGGAATGCAATCTGTAATAGATCGACTTGCGGCTCTAGGCGTAATACGAGAGACTTACAATTCTCTTTAGTGCAGGGAATGCGATCTGTAATAGATCGACTTGCGGCTCTAGGCGTTACACGCGAGAGGCTTAGGATTTCCTTTAGTGCAGGGAATGCGATCTGTAATAGATCGACTTGCGGCTCTAGGCGTAATACGCGAGAGGCTTACGATTCTCTTTAGTGCAGGGAATGCGATCTGTAATAGATCGACTTGCGGCTCTAGGCGTTATGCGCGAGAGGATTACAATTCCCTTTACTGTAGGGAATGCAATCTGCAATAGATCGACTTGCGCCTCTAGGCGTTATACGCGAGAGGCTTACGATTCCCTTTAGTATAGGGAATGCGATCTGCAATAGACCGACTTGCGGCTCTAGGCGTTACACGCGAGAGGCTTAGGATTCCCTTTACTGTAGGGAATGCAATCTGTAATAGATCGACTTGCGGCTCTAGGCCTTACACGCGAGAGGCTTAGGATTCCCTTTACTGTAGGGAATGCAATCTGTAATAGATCGACTTGCGGCTCTAGGCGTTACACGCGAGAGGCTTAGGATTTTCTTTAGTATAGGGAATGCGATCTGTAATAGATCGACTTGCGGCCCTAGGCGTTACACGCGAGAGGCTTAGGATTTCCTTTAGTATAGGGAATGCGATCTGTAATAGATCGACTTGCGGCTCTAGGCGTTATGCGCGAGAGGCTTACGATTCCCTTTAGTATAGGGAATGCGATCTGCAATAGATCGACTTGCGGCTCTAGGCGTTACACGCGAGAGGCTTAGGATTCCCTTTACTGTAGGGAATGCGATCTGTAATAGATCGACTTGCGGCCCTAGGCGTTACACGCGAGAGGCTTAGGATTTCCTTTAGTATAGGGAATGCGATCTGTAATAGATCGACTTGCGGCTCTAGGCGTTATGCGCGAGAGGCTTACGATTCCCTTTGCTGTAGGGAATGCAATCTGTAATAGATCGACCTGCGGCTCTAGGCGTTACACGCGAGAGGCTTAGGATTCCCTTTACTGTAGGGAATGCAATCTGTAATAGATCGACTTGCGGCCCTAGGCGTTACACGCGAGAGGCTTAGGATTTCCTTTAGTATAGGGAATGCGATCTGCAATAGATCGACTTGCGGCTCTAGGCGTTACACGCGAGAGGCTTAGGATTCCCTTTACTGTAGGGAATGCAATCTGTAATAGATCGACTTGCGGCTCTAGGCGTAATACGAGAGACTTACAATTCTCTTTAGTGCAGGGAATGCGATCTGTAATAGATCGACTTGCGGCTCTAGGCGTTACACGCGAGAGGCTTAGGATTTCCTTTAGTGCAGGGAATGCGATCTGTAATAGATCGACTTGCGGCTCTAGGCGTTATGCGCGAGAGGATTACAATTCCCTTTACTGTAGGGAATGCAATCTGCAACAGATCGACTTGCGCCTCTAGGCGTTATACGCGAGAGGCTTACGATTCCCTTTAGTATAGGGAATGCGATCTGCAATAGACCGACTTGCGGCTCTAGGCGTTACACGCGAGAGGCTTAGGATTCCCTTTACTGTAGGGAATGCAATCTGTAATAGATCGACTTGCGGCTCTAGGCCTTACACGCGAGAGGCTTAGGATTCCCTTTACTGTAGGGAATGCAATCTGTAATAGATCGACTTGCGGCTCTAGGCGTTACACGCGAGAGGCTTAGGATTCCCTTTGCTGTAGGGAATGCAATCTGTAATAGATCGACCTGCGGCTCTAGGCGTTACACGCGAGAGGCTTAGGATTCCCTTTACTGTAGGGAATGCAATCTGTAATAGATCGACTTGCGGCCCTAGGCGTTACACGCGAGAGGCTTAGGATTTCCTTTAGTATAGGGAATGCGATCTGTAATAGATCGACTTGCGGCTCTAGGCGTTATGCGCGAGAGGCTTACGATTCCCTTTAGTATAGGGAATGCGATCTGCAATAGATCGACTTGCGGCTCTAGGCGTTACACGCGAGAGGCTTAGGATTCCCTTTACTGTAGGGAATGCAATCTGCAATAGATCGACTTGCGCCTCTAGGCGTTATACGCGAGAGGCTTACGATTCCCTTTAGTATAGGGAATGCAATCTGCAATAGATCGACTTGCGCCTCTAGGCGTTATACGCGAGAGGCTTACGATTCTCTTTAGTGCAGGGAATGCGATCTGTAATAGATCGACTTGCGGCTCTAGGCGTAATACGCGAGAGGCTTAGGATTCCCTTTAGTATAGGGAATGCGATCTATAACAGATCGACTTGCTGCTCTAGGCGTAATACGCGAGAGGCTTACGATTCTCTTTAGTGCAGAGAATGCGATCTGTAATAGATCGACTTGCGGCTCTAGGCGTTACACGCGAGAGGCTTAGGATTCCCTTTAGTATAGTGAATGCGATCTGTAATAGATCGACTTGCGGCTCTAGGCATTATGCGCGAGAGGATTACGATTCCCTTTACTGTAGGGAATGCAATCTGCAATAGATCGCCTTGCGCCTCTAGGCGTTATACGCGAGAGGCTTACGATTCCTTTTAGTGCAGGGAATGCGATCTGTAATAGATCGACTTGCGGCTCTAGGCGTTACACGCGAGAGGCTTAGGATTCCCTTTAGTATAGTGAATGCGACCTGTAATAGATCGACTTGCGGCTCTAGGCATTATGCGCGAGAGGATTACGATTCCCTTTACTGTAGGGAATGCAATCTGCAATAGATCGCCTTGCGCCTCTAGGCGTTATACGCGAGAGGCTTACGATTCCTTTTAGTGCAGGGAATGCGATCTGTAATAGACCGACTTGCGGCTCTAGGCGTAATACGCGAGAGGCTTAGGATTTCCTTTAGTGCAGGGAATGCGATCTGTAATAGATCGACTTGCGGCTCTAGGCGTAATACGAGAGACTTACAATTCTCTTTAGTGCAGGGAATGCGATCTGTAATAGATCGACTTGCGGCTCTAGGCGTAATACGCGAGAGGCTTAGGATTCCCTTTAGTATAGGGAATGCGATCTATAACAGATCGACTTGCTGCTCTAGGCGTAATACGCGAGAGGCTTACGATTCTCTTTAGTGCAGAGAATGCGATCTGTAATAGATCGACTTGCGGCTCTAGGCGTTACACGCGAGAGGCTTAGGATTCCCTTTAGTATAGTGAATGCGATCTGTAATAGATCGACTTGCGGCTCTAGGCATTATGCGCGAGAGGATTACGATTCCCTTTACTGTAGGGAATGCAATCTGCAATAGATCGCCTTGCGCCTCTAGGCGTTATACGCGAGAGGCTTACGATTCCTTTTAGTGCAGGGAATGCGATCTGTAATAGATCGACTTGCGGCTCTAGGCGTAATACGAGAGACTTACAATTCTCTTTAGTGCTGGGAATGCGATCTGTAATAGATCGACTTGCGGCTCTAGGCGTAATACGCGAGAGGCTTAGGATTCCCTTTAGTATAGGGAATGCGATCTCTAATAGATCGACTTGCGGCTCTAGGCGTTACACGCGAGAGGCTTACGATTCCTTTTAGTGCAGGGAATGCGATCTGTAATAGATCGACTTGCGGCTCTAGGCGTAATACGCGAGAGGATTACGATTCCCTTTACTGTAGGGAATGCAATCTGCAATAGATCGACTTGCGGCTCTAGGCGTTATACGCGAGAGGCTTAGGATTCCCTTTAGTATAGGGAATGCGATCTGCAATAGATCGACTTGCGGCTCTAGGCGTTATACGCGAGAGGCTTACGATTCTCTTTAGTGCAGGGAATGCGATCTGTAATAGATCGACTTGCGGCTCTAGGCGTAATACGCGAGAGGCTTAGGATTCCCTTTAGTATAGGGAATGCGATCTATAACAGATCGACTTGCTGCTCTAGGCGTAATACGCGAGAGGCTTACGATTCTCTTTAGTGCAGAGAATGCGATCTGTAATAGATCGACTTGCGGCTCTAGGCGTTACACGCGAGAGGCTTAGGATTCCCTTTAGTATAGTGAATGCGATCTGTAATAGATCGACTTGCGGCTCTAGGCATTATGCGCGAGAGGATTACGATTCCCTTTACTGTAGGGAATGCAATCTGCAATAGATCGCCTTGCGCCTCTAGGCGTTATACGCGAGAGGCTTACGATTCCTTTTAGTGCAGGGAATGCGATCTGTAATAGATCGACTTGCGGCTCTAGGCGTTACACGCGAGAGGCTTAGGATTCCCTTTAGTATAGTGAATGCGACCTGTAATAGATCGACTTGCGGCTCTAGGCATTATGCGCGAGAGGATTACGATTCCCTTTACTGTAGGGAATGCAATCTGCAATAGATCGCCTTGCGCCTCTAGGCGTTATACGCGAGAGGCTTACGATTCCTTTTAGTGCAGGGAATGCGATCTGTAATAGACCGACTTGCGGCTCTAGGCGTAATACGCGAGAGGCTTAGGATTTCCTTTAGTGCAGGGAATGCGATCTGTAATAGATCGACTTGCGGCTCTAGGCGTAATACGAGAGACTTACAATTCTCTTTAGTGCAGGGAATGCGATCTGTAATAGATCGACTTGCGGCTCTAGGCGTAATACGCGAGAGGCTTAGGATTCCCTTTAGTATAGGGAATGCGATCTATAACAGATCGACTTGCTGCTCTAGGCGTAATACGCGAGAGGCTTACGATTCTCTTTAGTGCAGAGAATGCGATCTGTAATAGATCGACTTGCGGCTCTAGGCGTTACACGCGAGAGGCTTAGGATTCCCTTTAGTATAGTGAATGCGATCTGTAATAGATCGACTTGCGGCTCTAGGCATTATGCGCGAGAGGATTACGATTCCCTTTACTGTAGGGAATGCAATCTGCAATAGATCGCCTTGCGCCTCTAGGCGTTATACGCGAGAGGCTTACGATTCCTTTTAGTGCAGGGAATGCGATCTGTAATAGATCGACTTGCGGCTCTAGGCGTAATACGAGAGACTTACAATTCTCTTTAGTGCTGGGAATGCGATCTGTAATAGATCGACTTGCGGCTCTAGGCGTAATACGCGAGAGGCTTAGGATTCCCTTTAGTATAGGGAATGCGATCTCTAATAGATCGACTTGCGGCTCTAGGCGTTACACGCGAGAGGCTTACGATTCCTTTTAGTGCAGGGAATGCGATCTGTAATAGATCGACTTGCGGCTCTAGGCGTAATACGCGAGAGGATTACGATTCCCTTTACTGTAGGGAATGCAATCTGCAATAGATCGACTTGCGGCTCTAGGCGTTATACGCGAGAGGCTTAGGATTCCCTTTAGTATAGGGAATGCGATCTGCAATAGATCGACTTGCGGCTCTAGGCGTTACACGCGAGAGGCTTAGGATTCCCTTTACTGTAGGGAATGCAATCTGTAATAGATCGACTTGCGGCTCTAGGCGTTACACGCGAGAGGCTTAGGATTTCCTTTAGTGCAGGGAATGCGATCTGTAATAGATCGACTTGCGGCTCTAGGCGTAATACGCGAGAGGCTTAGGATTTCCTCTAGTGCAGGGAATGCGATCTGTGATAGATCGACTTGCGGCTCTAGGCGTAATACGAGAGACTTACAATTCTCTTTAGTGCAGGGAATGCGATCTGTAATAGATCGACTTGCGGCTCTAGGCGTTACACGCGAGAGGCTTAGGATTTCCTTTAGTGCAGGGAATGCGATCTGTAATAGATCGACTTGCGGCTCTAGGCGTAATACGCGAGAGGCTTACGATTCTCTTTAGTGCAGGGAATGCGATCTGTGATAGATCGACTTGCGGCTCTAGGCGTAATACGAGAGGCTTAGGATTCCCTTTACTGTATAAAATGCAATCTGTAATAGATCGACTTGCGGCTCTAGGCGTTACACGAGAGAGGCTTAGGATTCTCTTTAGTGCAGGGAATGCGATCTGTGATAGATCGACTTGCGTCTCTAGGCGTTATACGCGAGAGGCTTACGATTCCCTTTAGTATAGGGAATGCGATCTGCAATAGATCGACTTGCGGCTCTAGGCGTTACACGCGAGAGGCTTACGATTCCTTTTAGTGCAGGGAATGCGATCTGTAATAGATCGACTTGCGGCTCTAGGCGTAATACGCGAGAGGATTACGATTCCCTTTACTGTAGGGAATGCAATCTGCAATAGATCGACTTGCGGCTCTAGGCGTTATACGCGAGAGGCTTAGGATTCCCTTTAGTATAGGGAATGCGATCTGTAACAGATCGACTTGCGGCTCTAGGCGTAATACGCGAGAGGCTTACGATTCTCTTTAGTGCAGGGAATGCGATCTGTGATAGATCGACTTGCGTCTCTAGGCGTTATACGCGAGAGGCTTACGATTCCCTTTAGTATAGGGAATGCGATCTGCAATAGATCGACTTGCGGCTCTAGGCGTTACACGCGAGAGGCTTAGGATTCCCTTTACTGTATAAAATGCAATCTGTAATAGATCGACTTGCGTCTCTAGGCGTTATACGCGAGAGGCTTACGATTCCCTTTAGTATAGGGAATGCGATCTGCAATAGATCGACTTGCGGCTCTAGGCGTTACACGTGAGAGGCTTAGGATTCCCTTTACTGTAGGGAATGCAATCTGTAATAGATCGACTTGCGGCTCTAGGCGTAATACGCGAGAGGCTTACGATTCTCTTTAGTGCAGGGAATGCGATCTGTGATAGATCGACTTGCGTCTCTAGGCGTTATACGCGAGAGGCTTACGATTCCCTTTAGTATAGGGAATGCGATCTGCAATAGATCGACTTGCGGCTCTAGGCGTTACACGCGAGAGGCTTAGGATTCCCTTTACTGTATAAAATGCAATCTGTAATAGATCGACTTGCGGCTCTAGGCGTAATACGCGAGAGGCTTACGATTCTCTTTAGTGCAGGGAATGCGATCTGTGATAGATCGACTTGCGTCTCTAGGCGTTATACGCGAGAGGCTTACGATTCCCTTTAGTATAGGGAATGCGATCTGCAATAGATCGACTTGCGGCTCTAGGCGTTACACGCGAGAGGCTTAGGATTTCCTCTAGTGCAGGGAATGCGATCTGTGATAGATCGACTTGCGGCTCTAGGCGTAATACGAGAGACTTACAATTCTCTTTAGTGCAGGGAATGCGATCTGTAATAGATCGACTTGCGGCTCTAGGCGTAATACGCGAGAGGCTTAGGATTCCCTTTAGTATAGGGAATGCGATCTATAACAGATCGACTTGCTGCTCTAGGCGTAATACGTGAGAGGCTTACGATTCTCTTTAGTGCAGGGAATGCGATCTGTAATAGATCGACTTGCGGCTCTAGGCGTTACACGCTAGAGGCTTAGGATTCCCTTTAGTATAGTGAATGCGATCTGTAATAGATCGACTTGCGGCTCTAGGCGTAATACGAGAGGCTTAGGATTCCCTTTACTGTATAAAATGCAATCTGTAATAGATCGACTTGCGGCTCTAGGCGTTACACGCGAGAGGCTTAGGATTTCCTTTAGTGCAGGGAATGCGATCTGTAATAGATCGACTTGCGGCTCTAGGCGTTACACGCGAGAGGCTTAGGATTTCCTTTAGTGCAGGGAATGCGATCTGTAATAGATCGACTTGCGGCTCTAGGCGTAATACGCGAGAGGCTTAGGATTCCCTTTACTGTAGGGAATGCAATCTGTAATAGATCGACTTGCGGCTCTAGGCGTTACACGCGAGAGGCTTAGGATTTCCTTTAGTGCAGGGAATGCGATCTGTAATAGATCGACTTGCGGCTCTAGGCGTAATACGCGAGAGGCTTAGGATTTCCTCTAGTGCAGGGAATGCGATCTGTGATAGATCGACTTGCGGCTCTAGGCGTAATACGAGAGACTTACAATTCTCTTTAGTGCAGGGAATGCGATCTGTAATAGATCGACTTGCGGCTCTAGGCGTAATACGCGAGAGGCTTAGGATTCCCTTTAGTATAGGGAATGCGATCTATAACAGATCGACTTGCTGCTCTAGGCGTAATACGTGAGAGGCTTACGATTCTCTTTAGTGCAGGGAATGCGATCTGTAATAGATCGACTTGCGGCTCTAGGCGTTACACGCTAGAGGCTTAGGATTCCCTTTAGTATAGTGAATGCGATCTGTAATAGATCGACTTGCGGCTCTAGGCATTATGCGCGGCGAGAGGATTACGATTCCCTTTACTGTAGGGAATGCAATCTGCAATAGATCGACTTGCGCCTCTAGGCGTTATACGCGAGAGGCTTACGCTTCCCTTTAGTGCAGGGAATGCGATCTGTAATAGATCGACTTGCGGATCTAGGCGTAATACGCGAGAGGCTTAGGATTTCCTTTAGTGCAGGGAATGCGATCTGTAATAGATCGACTTGCGGCTCTAGGCGTAATACGAGAGACTTACAATTCTCTTTAGTGCAGGGAATGCGATCTGTAATAGATCGACTTGCGGCTCTAGGCGTAATACGCGGCATTATGCGCGAGAGGATTACGATTCCCTTTACTGTAGGGAATGCAATCTGCAATAGATCGACTTGCGCCTCTAGGCGTTATACGCGAGAGGCTTACGATTCCCTTTAGTGCAGGGAATGCGATCTGTAATAGATCGACTTGCGGATCTAGGCGTAATACGCGAGAGGCTTAGGATTTCCTTTAGTGCAGGGAATGCGATCTGTAATAGATCGACTTGCGGCTCTAGGCGTAATACGAGAGACTTACAATTCTCTTTAGTGCAGGGAATGCGATCTGTAATAGATCGACTTGCGGCTCTAGGCGTAATACGCGAGAGGCTTAGGATTCCCTTTAGTATAGGGAATGCGATCTCTAATAGATCGACTTGCGGCTCTAGGCGTTACACGCGAGAGGCTTAGGATTTCCTTTAGTATAGTGAATGCGATCTGTAATAGATCGACTTGCGGCTCTAGGCATTATGCGCGAGAGGATTACGATTCCCTTTACTGTAGGGAATGCAATCTGCAATAGATCGACTTGCGCCTCTAGGCGTTATACGCGAGAGGCTTACGATTCCCTTTAGTGCAGGGAATGCGATCTGCAATAGATCGACTTGCGGCTCTAGGCGTAATAGGAGAGACTTACAATTCTCTTTAGTGCAGGGAATGCGATCTGTAATAGATCGACTTGCGGCTCTAGGCGTTACACGCGAGAGGCTTAGGATTTCCTTTAGTGCAGGGAATGCGATCTGTAATAGATCGACTTGCGGCTCTAGGCGTAATACGCGAGAGGCTTAGGATTTCCTCTAGTGCAGGGAATGCGATCTGTGATAGATCGACTTGCGGCTCTAGGCGTTACACGCGAGAGGCTTAGGATTCCCTTTGCTGTAGGGAATGTAATCTGTAATAGATCGACCTGCGGCTCTAGGCGTTACACGCGAGAGGCTTAGGATTCCCTTTACTGTAGGGAATGCAATCTGTAATAGATCGAATTGCGGCTCTAGGCGTTACACGCGAGAGGCTTAGGATTTCCTTTAGTGCAGGGAATGCGATCTGTAATAGATCGACTTGCGGCTCTAGGCGTAATACGCGAGAGGCTTAGGATTTCCTCTAGTGCAGGGAATGCGATCTGTGATAGATCGACTTGCGGCTCTAGGCGTAATACGAACACTTACAATTCTCTTTAGTGCAGGGAATGCGATCTGTAATAGATCGACTTGCGGCTCTAGGCATTATGCGCGAGAGGATTACGATTCCCTTTACTGTAGGGAATGCAATCTGCAATAGATCGACTTGCGCCTCTAGGCGTTATACGCGAGAGGCTTACGATTCCCTTTAGTGCAGGGAATGCGATCTGTAATAGATCGACTTGCGGCTCTAGGCGTAATACGCGAGAGGCTTAGGATTTCCTTTAGTGCAGGGAATGCGATCTGTAATAGATCGACTTGCGGCTCTAGGCGTAATACGAGAGACTTACAATTCTCTTTAGTGCAGGGAATGCGATCTGTAATAGATCGACTTGCGGCTCTAGGCGTAATACGCGAGAGGCTTAGGATTCCCTTTAGTATAGGGAATGCGATCTCTAATAGATCGACTTGCGGCTCTAGGCGTTACACGCGAGAGGCTTAGGATTTCCTTTAGTATAGTGAATGCGATCTGTAATAGATCGACTTGCGGCTCTAGGCATTATGCGCGAGAGGATTACGATTCCCTTTACTGTAGGGAATGCAATCTGCAATAGATCGACTTGCGTCTCTAGGCGTTATACGCGAGAGGCTTACGATTCCCTTTAGTATAGGGAATGCGATCTGCAATAGATCGACTTGCGGCTCTAGGCGTTACACGCGAGAGGCTTACGATTCCCTTTAGTATAGGGAATGCGATCTGCAATAGATTGACTTGCGGCTCTAGGCGTTACACGCGAGAGGCTTAGGATTCCCTTTACTGTAGGGAATGCAATCTGCAATAGATCGACTTGCGCCTCTAGGCGTTATACGCGAGAGGCTTACGATTCCCTTTAGTATAGGGAATGCAATCTGCAATAGATCGACTTGCGCCTCTAGGCGTTATACGCGAGAGGCTTACGATTCTCTTTAGTGCAGGGAATGCGATCTGTAATAGATCGACTTGCGGCTCTAGGCGTAATACGCGAGAGGCTTAGGATTCCCTTTAGTATAGTGAATGCGATCTGTAATAGATCGACTTGCGGCTCTAGGCATTATGCGCGAGAGGATTACGATTCCCTTTACTGTAGGGAATGCAATCTGCAATAGATCGACTTGCGTCTCTAGGCGTTATACGCGAGAGGCTTACGATTCCCTTTAGTATAGGGAATGCGATCTGCAATAGATCGACTTGCGGCTCTAGGCGTTACACGCGAGAGGCTTAGGATTCCCTTTACTGTAGGGAATGCAATCTGTAATAGATCGACTTGCGGCTCTAGGCCTTACACGCGAGAGGCTTAGGATTCCCTTTACTGTAGGGAATGCAATCTGTAATAGATCGACTTGCGGCTCTAGGCGTTACACGCGAGAGGCTTAGGATTTTCTTTAGTATAGGGAATGCGATCTGTAATAGATCGACTTGCGGCTCTAGGCGTTACACGCGAGAGGCTTAGGATTCCCTTTGCTGTAGGGAATGCGATCTGTAATAGATCGACTTGCGGCTCTAGGCGTTATGCGCGAGAGGATTACGATTCCCTTTACTGTAGGGAATGCAATCTGCAATAGATCGACTTGCGGCTCTAGGCGTTATGCGCGAGAGGATTACGATTCCCTTTACTGTAGGGAATGCAATCTGCAATAGATCGACTTGCGCCTCTAGGCGTTATACGCGAGAGGCTTAGGATTCCCTTTACTGTAGGGAATGCAATCTGTAATAGATCGACTTGCGGCTCTAGGCGTTACACGCGAGAGGCTTAGGATTTCCTTTAGTGCAGGGAATGCGATCTCTAATAGATCGACTTGCGGCTCTAGGCGTAATACGAGAGACTTACAATTCTCTTTAGTGCAGGGAATGCGATCTGTAATAGATCGACTTGCGGCTCTAGGCGTTATGCGCGAGAGGATTACGATTCCCTTTACTGTAGGGAATGCAATCTGCAATAGATCGACTTGCGCCTCTAGGCGTTATACGCGAGAGGCTTAGGATTTCCTTTAGTGCAGGGAATGCGATCTGTAATAGATCGACTTGCGGCTCTAGGCGTTACACGCGAGAGGCTTAGGATTTCCTTTAGTGCAGGGAATGCGATCTGTAATAGATCGACTTGCGGCTCTAGGCGTTACACGCGAGAGGCTTAGGATTTCCTTTAGTGCAGGGAATGCGATCTGTAATAGATCGACTTGCGGCTCTAGGCGTTACACGCGAGAGGCTTAGGATTCCCTTTGCTGTAGGGAATGCAATCTGTAATAGATCGACCTGCGGCTCTAGGCGTTACACGCGAGAGGCTTAGGATTTCCTTTACTGTAGGGAATGCAATCTGTAATAGATCGACTTGCGGCCCTAGGCGTTACACGCGAGAGGCTTAGGATTTCCTTTAGTATAGGGAATGCGATCTGCAATAGATCGACTTACGGCTCTAGGCGTTACACGCGAGAGGCTTAGGATTCCCTTTACTGTAGGGAATGCAATCTGTAATAGATCGACTTGCGGCTCTAGGCGTAATACGCGAGAGGCTTAGGATTTCCTCTAGTGCAGGGAATGCGATCTGTGATAGATCGACTTGCGGCTCTAGGCGTAATACGAGAGACTTACAATTCTCTTTAGTGCAGGGAATGCGATCTGTAATAGATCGACTTGCGGCTCTAGGCGTTATGCGCGAGAGGATTACGATTCCCTTTACTGTAGGGAATGCAATCTGCAATAGATCGACTTGCGCCTCTAGGCGTTATACGCGAGAGGCTTAGGATTTCCTTTAGTGCAGGGAATGCGATCTGTAATAGATCGACTTGCGGCTCTAGGCGTAATACGCGAGAGGCTTAGGATTTCCTCTAGTGCAGGGAATGCGATCTGTGATAGATCGACTTGCGGCTCTAGGCGTAATACGAGAGACTTACAATTCTCTTTAGTGCAGGGAATGCGATCTGTAATAGATCGACTTGCGGCTCTAGGCGTTACACGCGAGAGGCTTAGGATTTCCTTTAGTGCAGGGAATGCGATCTGTAATAGATCGACTTGCGGCTCTAGGCGTAATACGCGAGAGGCTTACGATTCTCTTTAGTGCAGGGAATGTGATCTGTAATAGATCGACTTGCGGCTCTAGGCGTTATGCGCGAGAGGATTACGATTCCCTTTACTGTAGGGAATGCAATCTGCAATAGATCGACTTGCGCCTCTAGGCGTTATACGCGAGAGGCTTACGATTCCTTTTAGTGCAGGGAATGCGATCTGTAATAGATCGACTTGCGGCTCTAGGCGTAATACGCGAGAGGCTTAGGATTTCCTTTAGTGCAGGGAATGCGATCTGTAATAGATCGACTTGCGGCTCTAGGCGTAATACGAGAGACTTACAATTCTCTTTAGTGCAGGGAATGCGATCTGTAATAGATCGACTTGCGACTCTAGGCGTAATACGCGAGAGGCTTAGGATTCCTTTAGTGCAGGGAATGCGATCTGTAATAGATCGACTTGCGGCTCTAGGCGTAATACGAGAGACTTACAATTCTCTTTAGTGCAGGGAATGCGATCTGTAATAGATCGACTTGCGGCTCTAGGCGTAATACGCGAGAGGCTTAGGATTCCCTTTAGTATAGGGAATGCGATCTATAACAGATCGACTTGCTGCTCTAGGCGTAATACGCGAGAGGCTTACGATTCTCTTTAGTGCAGGGAATGCGATCTGTAATAGATCGACTTGCGGCTCTAGGCGTTACACGCTAGAGGCTTGGGATTCCCTTTAGTATAGTGAATGCTATCTGTAATAGATCGACTTGCGGCTCTAGGCGTAATACGCGAGAGGCTTAGGATTCCCTTTAGTATAGTGAATGCGATCTGTAATAGATCGACTTGCGGCTCTAGGCATTATGCGCGAGAGGATTACGATTCCCTTTACTGTAGGGAATGCAATCTGCAATAGATCGACTTGCGCCTCTAGGCGTTATACGCGAGAGGCTTACGATTCCCTTTAGTATAGGGAATGCGATCTGCAATAGATCGACTTGCGGCTCTAGGCGTTACACGCGAGAGGCTTAGGATTCCCTTTACTGTAGGGAATGCAATCTGTAATAGATCGACTTGCGGCTCTAGGCGTTACACGCAAGAGGCTTAGGATTTCCTTTAGTGCAGGGAATGCGATCTGTAATAGATCGACTTGCGGCTCTAGGCGTAATACGCGAGAGGCTTAGGATTTCCTCTTGTGCAGGGAATGCGATCTGTGATAGATCGACTTGCGGCTCTAGGCGTAATACGAGAGACTTACAATTCTCTTTAGTGCAGGGAATGCGATCTGTAATAGATCGACTTGCGGCTCTAGGCGTTATGCGCGAGAGGATTACGATTCCCTTTACTGTAGGGAATGCAATCTGCAATAGATCGACTTGCGCCTCTAGGCGTTATACGCGAGAGGCTTAGGATTTCCTTTAGTGCAGGGAATGCGATCTGTAATAGATCGACTTGCGGCTCTAGGCGTTACACGCTAGAGGCTTGGGATTCCCTTTAGTATAGTGAATGCTATCTGTAATAGATCGACTTGCGGCTCTAGGCGTAATACGCGAGAGGCTTAGGATTCCCTTTAGTATAGTGAATGCGATCTGTAATAGATCGACTTGCGGCTCTAGGCATTATGCGCGAGAGGATTACGATTCCCTTTACTGTAGGGAATGCAATCTGCAATAGATCGACTTGCGTCTCTAGGCGTTATACGCGAGAGGCTTACGATTCCCTTTAGTATAGGGAATGCGATCTGCAATAGATCGACTTGCGGCTCTAGGCGTTACACGCGAGAGGCTTAGGATTTTCTTTAGTATAGGGAATGCGATCTGTAATAGATCGACTTGCGGCTCTAGGCGTTACACGCGAGAGGCTTAGGATTCCCTTTGCTGTAGGGAATGCGATCTGTAATAGATCGACTTGCGGCTCTAGGCGTTATGCGCGAGAGGATTACGATTCCCTTTACTGTAGGGAATGCAATCTGCAATAGATCGACTTGCGGCTCTAGGCGTTATGCGCGAGAGGATTACGATTCCCTTTACTGTAGGGAATGCAATCTGCAATAGATCGACTTGCGCCTCTAGGCGTTATACGCGAGAGGCTTAGGATTCCCTTTACTGTAGGGAATGCAATCTGTAATAGATCGACTTGCGGCTCTAGGCGTTACACGCGAGAGGCTTAGGATTTCCTTTAGTGCAGGGAATGCGATCTCTAATAGATCGACTTGCGGCTCTAGGCGTAATACGAGAGACTTACAATTCTCTTTAGTGCAGGGAATGCGATCTGTAATAGATCGACTTGCGGCTCTAGGCGTTATGCGCGAGAGGATTACGATTCCCTTTACTGTAGGGAATGCAATCTGCAATAGATCGACTTGCGCCTCTAGGCGTTATACGCGAGAGGCTTAGGATTTCCTTTAGTGCAGGGAATGCGATCTGTAATAGATCGACTTGCGGCTCTAGGCGTTACACGCGAGAGGCTTAGGATTTCCTTTAGTGCAGGGAATGCGATCTGTAATAGATCGACTTGCGGCTCTAGGCGTTACACGCGAGAGGCTTAGGATTTCCTTTAGTGCAGGGAATGCGATCTGTAATAGATCGACTTGCGGCTCTAGGCGTTACACGCGAGAGGCTTAGGATTCCCTTTGCTGTAGGGAATGCAATCTGTAATAGATCGACCTGCGGCTCTAGGCGTTACACGCGAGAGGCTTAGGATTTCCTTTACTGTAGGGAATGCAATCTGTAATAGATCGACTTGCGGCCCTAGGCGTTACACGCGAGAGGCTTAGGATTTCCTTTAGTATAGGGAATGCGATCTGCAATAGATCGACTTACGGCTCTAGGCGTTACACGCGAGAGGCTTAGGATTCCCTTTACTGTAGGGAATGCAATCTGTAATAGATCGACTTGCGGCTCTAGGCGTAATACGAGAGACTTACAATTCTCTTTAGTGCAGGGAATGCGATCTGTAATAGATCGACTTGCGGCTCTAGGCGTTACACGCGAGAGGCTTAGGATTTCCTTTAGTGCAGGGAATGCGATCTGTAATAGATCGACTTGCGGCTCTAGGCGTAATACGCGAGAGGCTTACGATTCTCTTTAGTGCAGGGAATGCGATCTGTAATAGATCGACTTGCGGCTCTAGGCGTTATGCGCGAGAGGATTACAATTCCCTTTACTGTAGGGAATGCAATCTGCAATAGATCGACTTGCGCCTCTAGGCGTTATACGCGAGAGGCTTACGATTCCCTTTAGTATAGGGAATGCGATCTGCAATAGACCGACTTGCGGCTCTAGGCGTTACACGCGAGAGGCTTAGGATTCCCTTTACTGTAGGGAATGCAATCTGTAATAGATCGACTTGCGGCTCTAGGCCTTACACGCGAGAGGCTTAGGATTCCCTTTACTGTAGGGAATGCAATCTGTAATAGATCGACTTGCGGCTCTAGGCGTTACACGCGAGAGGCTTAGGATTTTCTTTAGTATAGGGAATGCGATCTGTAATAGATCGACTTGCGGCCCTAGGCGTTACACGCGAGAGGCTTAGGATTTCCTTTAGTATAGGGAATGCGATCTGTAATAGATCGACTTGCGGCTCTAGGCGTTATGCGCGAGAGGCTTACGATTCCCTTTAGTATAGGGAATGCGATCTGCAATAGATCGACTTGCGGCTCTAGGCGTTACACGCGAGAGGCTTAGGATTCCCTTTACTGTAGGGAATGCGATCTGTAATAGATCGACTTGCGGCCCTAGGCGTTACACGCGAGAGGCTTAGGATTTCCTTTAGTATAGGGAATGCGATCTGTAATAGATCGACTTGCGGCTCTAGGCGTTATGCGCGAGAGGCTTACGATTCCCTTTGCTGTAGGGAATGCAATCTGTAATAGATCGACCTGCGGCTCTAGGCGTTACACGCGAGAGGCTTAGGATTCCCTTTACTGTAGGGAATGCAATCTGTAATAGATCGACTTGCGGCCCTAGGCGTTACACGCGAGAGGCTTAGGATTTCCTTTAGTATAGGGAATGCGATCTGCAATAGATCGACTTGCGGCTCTAGGCGTTACACGCGAGAGGCTTAGGATTCCCTTTACTGTAGGGAATGCAATCTGTAATAGATCGACTTGCGGCTCTAGGCGTAATACGAGAGACTTACAATTCTCTTTAGTGCAGGGAATGCGATCTGTAATAGATCGACTTGCGGCTCTAGGCGTTACACGCGAGAGGCTTAGGATTTCCTTTAGTGCAGGGAATGCGATCTGTAATAGATCGACTTGCGGCTCTAGGCGTTATGCGCGAGAGGATTACAATTCCCTTTACTGTAGGGAATGCAATCTGCAACAGATCGACTTGCGCCTCTAGGCGTTATACGCGAGAGGCTTACGATTCCCTTTAGTATAGGGAATGCGATCTGCAATAGACCGACTTGCGGCTCTAGGCGTTACACGCGAGAGGCTTAGGATTCCCTTTACTGTAGGGAATGCAATCTGTAATAGATCGACTTGCGGCTCTAGGCCTTACACGCGAGAGGCTTAGGATTCCCTTTACTGTAGGGAATGCAATCTGTAATAGATCGACTTGCGGCTCTAGGCGTTACACGCGAGAGGCTTAGGATTCCCTTTGCTGTAGGGAATGCAATCTGTAATAGATCGACCTGCGGCTCTAGGCGTTACACGCGAGAGGCTTAGGATTCCCTTTACTGTAGGGAATGCAATCTGTAATAGATCGACTTGCGGCCCTAGGCGTTACACGCGAGAGGCTTAGGATTTCCTTTAGTATAGGGAATGCGATCTGTAATAGATCGACTTGCGGCTCTAGGCGTTATGCGCGAGAGGCTTACGATTCCCTTTAGTATAGGGAATGCGATCTGCAATAGATCGACTTGCGGCTCTAGGCGTTACACGCGAGAGGCTTAGGATTCCCTTTACTGTAGGGAATGCAATCTGCAATAGATCGACTTGCGCCTCTAGGCGTTATACGCGAGAGGCTTACGATTCCCTTTAGTATAGGGAATGCAATCTGCAATAGATCGACTTGCGCCTCTAGGCGTTATACGCGAGAGGCTTACGATTCTCTTTAGTGCAGGGAATGCGATCTGTAATAGATCGACTTGCGGCTCTAGGCGTAATACGCGAGAGGCTTAGGATTCCCTTTAGTATAGGGAATGCGATCTATAACAGATCGACTTGCTGCTCTAGGCGTAATACGCGAGAGGCTTACGATTCTCTTTAGTGCAGAGAATGCGATCTGTAATAGATCGACTTGCGGCTCTAGGCGTTACACGCGAGAGGCTTAGGATTCCCTTTAGTATAGTGAATGCGATCTGTAATAGATCGACTTGCGGCTCTAGGCATTATGCGCGAGAGGATTACGATTCCCTTTACTGTAGGGAATGCAATCTGCAATAGATCGCCTTGCGCCTCTAGGCGTTATACGCGAGAGGCTTACGATTCCTTTTAGTGCAGGGAATGCGATCTGTAATAGATCGACTTGCGGCTCTAGGCGTTACACGCGAGAGGCTTAGGATTCCCTTTAGTATAGTGAATGCGACCTGTAATAGATCGACTTGCGGCTCTAGGCATTATGCGCGAGAGGATTACGATTCCCTTTACTGTAGGGAATGCAATCTGCAATAGATCGCCTTGCGCCTCTAGGCGTTATACGCGAGAGGCTTACGATTCCTTTTAGTGCAGGGAATGCGATCTGTAATAGACCGACTTGCGGCTCTAGGCGTAATACGCGAGAGGCTTAGGATTTCCTTTAGTGCAGGGAATGCGATCTGTAATAGATCGACTTGCGGCTCTAGGCGTAATACGAGAGACTTACAATTCTCTTTAGTGCAGGGAATGCGATCTGTAATAGATCGACTTGCGGCTCTAGGCGTAATACGCGAGAGGCTTAGGATTCCCTTTAGTATAGGGAATGCGATCTATAACAGATCGACTTGCTGCTCTAGGCGTAATACGCGAGAGGCTTACGATTCTCTTTAGTGCAGAGAATGCGATCTGTAATAGATCGACTTGCGGCTCTAGGCGTTACACGCGAGAGGCTTAGGATTCCCTTTAGTATAGTGAATGCGATCTGTAATAGATCGACTTGCGGCTCTAGGCATTATGCGCGAGAGGATTACGATTCCCTTTACTGTAGGGAATGCAATCTGCAATAGATCGCCTTGCGCCTCTAGGCGTTATACGCGAGAGGCTTACGATTCCTTTTAGTGCAGGGAATGCGATCTGTAATAGATCGACTTGCGGCTCTAGGCGTAATACGAGAGACTTACAATTCTCTTTAGTGCTGGGAATGCGATCTGTAATAGATCGACTTGCGGCTCTAGGCGTAATACGCGAGAGGCTTAGGATTCCCTTTAGTATAGGGAATGCGATCTCTAATAGATCGACTTGCGGCTCTAGGCGTTACACGCGAGAGGCTTACGATTCCTTTTAGTGCAGGGAATGCGATCTGTAATAGATCGACTTGCGGCTCTAGGCGTAATACGCGAGAGGATTACGATTCCCTTTACTGTAGGGAATGCAATCTGCAATAGATCGACTTGCGGCTCTAGGCGTTATACGCGAGAGGCTTAGGATTCCCTTTAGTATAGGGAATGCGATCTGCAATAGATCGACTTGCGGCTCTAGGCGTTATACGCGAGAGGCTTACGATTCTCTTTAGTGCAGGGAATGCGATCTGTAATAGATCGACTTGCGGCTCTAGGCGTAATACGCGAGAGGCTTAGGATTCCCTTTAGTATAGGGAATGCGATCTATAACAGATCGACTTGCTGCTCTAGGCGTAATACGCGAGAGGCTTACGATTCTCTTTAGTGCAGAGAATGCGATCTGTAATAGATCGACTTGCGGCTCTAGGCGTTACACGCGAGAGGCTTAGGATTCCCTTTAGTATAGTGAATGCGATCTGTAATAGATCGACTTGCGGCTCTAGGCATTATGCGCGAGAGGATTACGATTCCCTTTACTGTAGGGAATGCAATCTGCAATAGATCGCCTTGCGCCTCTAGGCGTTATACGCGAGAGGCTTACGATTCCTTTTAGTGCAGGGAATGCGATCTGTAATAGATCGACTTGCGGCTCTAGGCGTTACACGCGAGAGGCTTAGGATTCCCTTTAGTATAGTGAATGCGACCTGTAATAGATCGACTTGCGGCTCTAGGCATTATGCGCGAGAGGATTACGATTCCCTTTACTGTAGGGAATGCAATCTGCAATAGATCGCCTTGCGCCTCTAGGCGTTATACGCGAGAGGCTTACGATTCCTTTTAGTGCAGGGAATGCGATCTGTAATAGACCGACTTGCGGCTCTAGGCGTAATACGCGAGAGGCTTAGGATTTCCTTTAGTGCAGGGAATGCGATCTGTAATAGATCGACTTGCGGCTCTAGGCGTAATACGAGAGACTTACAATTCTCTTTAGTGCAGGGAATGCGATCTGTAATAGATCGACTTGCGGCTCTAGGCGTAATACGCGAGAGGCTTAGGATTCCCTTTAGTATAGGGAATGCGATCTATAACAGATCGACTTGCTGCTCTAGGCGTAATACGCGAGAGGCTTACGATTCTCTTTAGTGCAGAGAATGCGATCTGTAATAGATCGACTTGCGGCTCTAGGCGTTACACGCGAGAGGCTTAGGATTCCCTTTAGTATAGTGAATGCGATCTGTAATAGATCGACTTGCGGCTCTAGGCATTATGCGCGAGAGGATTACGATTCCCTTTACTGTAGGGAATGCAATCTGCAATAGATCGCCTTGCGCCTCTAGGCGTTATACGCGAGAGGCTTACGATTCCTTTTAGTGCAGGGAATGCGATCTGTAATAGATCGACTTGCGGCTCTAGGCGTAATACGAGAGACTTACAATTCTCTTTAGTGCTGGGAATGCGATCTGTAATAGATCGACTTGCGGCTCTAGGCGTAATACGCGAGAGGCTTAGGATTCCCTTTAGTATAGGGAATGCGATCTCTAATAGATCGACTTGCGGCTCTAGGCGTTACACGCGAGAGGCTTACGATTCCTTTTAGTGCAGGGAATGCGATCTGTAATAGATCGACTTGCGGCTCTAGGCGTAATACGCGAGAGGATTACGATTCCCTTTACTGTAGGGAATGCAATCTGCAATAGATCGACTTGCGGCTCTAGGCGTTATACGCGAGAGGCTTAGGATTCCCTTTAGTATAGGGAATGCGATCTGCAATAGATCGACTTGCGGCTCTAGGCGTTACACGCGAGAGGCTTAGGATTCCCTTTACTGTAGGGAATGCAATCTGTAATAGATCGACTTGCGGCTCTAGGCGTTACACGCGAGAGGCTTAGGATTTCCTTTAGTGCAGGGAATGCGATCTGTAATAGATCGACTTGCGGCTCTAGGCGTAATACGCGAGAGGCTTAGGATTTCCTCTAGTGCAGGGAATGCGATCTGTGATAGATCGACTTGCGGCTCTAGGCGTAATACGAGAGACTTACAATTCTCTTTAGTGCAGGGAATGCGATCTGTAATAGATCGACTTGCGGCTCTAGGCGTTACACGCGAGAGGCTTAGGATTTCCTTTAGTGCAGGGAATGCGATCTGTAATAGATCGACTTGCGGCTCTAGGCGTAATACGCGAGAGGCTTACGATTCTCTTTAGTGCAGGGAATGCGATCTGTGATAGATCGACTTGCGGCTCTAGGCGTAATACGAGAGGCTTAGGATTCCCTTTACTGTATAAAATGCAATCTGTAATAGATCGACTTGCGGCTCTAGGCGTTACACGAGAGAGGCTTAGGATTCTCTTTAGTGCAGGGAATGCGATCTGTGATAGATCGACTTGCGTCTCTAGGCGTTATACGCGAGAGGCTTACGATTCCCTTTAGTATAGGGAATGCGATCTGCAATAGATCGACTTGCGGCTCTAGGCGTTACACGCGAGAGGCTTACGATTCCTTTTAGTGCAGGGAATGCGATCTGTAATAGATCGACTTGCGGCTCTAGGCGTAATACGCGAGAGGATTACGATTCCCTTTACTGTAGGGAATGCAATCTGCAATAGATCGACTTGCGGCTCTAGGCGTTATACGCGAGAGGCTTAGGATTCCCTTTAGTATAGGGAATGCGATCTGTAACAGATCGACTTGCGGCTCTAGGCGTAATACGCGAGAGGCTTACGATTCTCTTTAGTGCAGGGAATGCGATCTGTGATAGATCGACTTGCGTCTCTAGGCGTTATACGCGAGAGGCTTACGATTCCCTTTAGTATAGGGAATGCGATCTGCAATAGATCGACTTGCGGCTCTAGGCGTTACACGCGAGAGGCTTAGGATTCCCTTTACTGTATAAAATGCAATCTGTAATAGATCGACTTGCGTCTCTAGGCGTTATACGCGAGAGGCTTACGATTCCCTTTAGTATAGGGAATGCGATCTGCAATAGATCGACTTGCGGCTCTAGGCGTTACACGTGAGAGGCTTAGGATTCCCTTTACTGTAGGGAATGCAATCTGTAATAGATCGACTTGCGGCTCTAGGCGTAATACGCGAGAGGCTTACGATTCTCTTTAGTGCAGGGAATGCGATCTGTGATAGATCGACTTGCGTCTCTAGGCGTTATACGCGAGAGGCTTACGATTCCCTTTAGTATAGGGAATGCGATCTGCAATAGATCGACTTGCGGCTCTAGGCGTTACACGCGAGAGGCTTAGGATTCCCTTTACTGTATAAAATGCAATCTGTAATAGATCGACTTGCGGCTCTAGGCGTAATACGCGAGAGGCTTACGATTCTCTTTAGTGCAGGGAATGCGATCTGTGATAGATCGACTTGCGTCTCTAGGCGTTATACGCGAGAGGCTTACGATTCCCTTTAGTATAGGGAATGCGATCTGCAATAGATCGACTTGCGGCTCTAGGCGTTACACGCGAGAGGCTTAGGATTTCCTCTAGTGCAGGGAATGCGATCTGTGATAGATCGACTTGCGGCTCTAGGCGTAATACGAGAGACTTACAATTCTCTTTAGTGCAGGGAATGCGATCTGTAATAGATCGACTTGCGGCTCTAGGCGTAATACGCGAGAGGCTTAGGATTCCCTTTAGTATAGGGAATGCGATCTATAACAGATCGACTTGCTGCTCTAGGCGTAATACGTGAGAGGCTTACGATTCTCTTTAGTGCAGGGAATGCGATCTGTAATAGATCGACTTGCGGCTCTAGGCGTTACACGCTAGAGGCTTAGGATTCCCTTTAGTATAGTGAATGCGATCTGTAATAGATCGACTTGCGGCTCTAGGCGTAATACGAGAGGCTTAGGATTCCCTTTACTGTATAAAATGCAATCTGTAATAGATCGACTTGCGGCTCTAGGCGTTACACGCGAGAGGCTTAGGATTTCCTTTAGTGCAGGGAATGCGATCTGTAATAGATCGACTTGCGGCTCTAGGCGTTACACGCGAGAGGCTTAGGATTTCCTTTAGTGCAGGGAATGCGATCTGTAATAGATCGACTTGCGGCTCTAGGCGTAATACGCGAGAGGCTTAGGATTCCCTTTACTGTAGGGAATGCAATCTGTAATAGATCGACTTGCGGCTCTAGGCGTTACACGCGAGAGGCTTAGGATTTCCTTTAGTGCAGGGAATGCGATCTGTAATAGATCGACTTGCGGCTCTAGGCGTAATACGCGAGAGGCTTAGGATTTCCTCTAGTGCAGGGAATGCGATCTGTGATAGATCGACTTGCGGCTCTAGGCGTAATACGAGAGACTTACAATTCTCTTTAGTGCAGGGAATGCGATCTGTAATAGATCGACTTGCGGCTCTAGGCGTAATACGCGAGAGGCTTAGGATTCCCTTTAGTATAGGGAATGCGATCTATAACAGATCGACTTGCTGCTCTAGGCGTAATACGTGAGAGGCTTACGATTCTCTTTAGTGCAGGGAATGCGATCTGTAATAGATCGACTTGCGGCTCTAGGCGTTACACGCTAGAGGCTTAGGATTCCCTTTAGTATAGTGAATGCGATCTGTAATAGATCGACTTGCGGCTCTAGGCATTATGCGCGGCGAGAGGATTACGATTCCCTTTACTGTAGGGAATGCAATCTGCAATAGATCGACTTGCGCCTCTAGGCGTTATACGCGAGAGGCTTACGCTTCCCTTTAGTGCAGGGAATGCGATCTGTAATAGATCGACTTGCGGATCTAGGCGTAATACGCGAGAGGCTTAGGATTTCCTTTAGTGCAGGGAATGCGATCTGTAATAGATCGACTTGCGGCTCTAGGCGTAATACGAGAGACTTACAATTCTCTTTAGTGCAGGGAATGCGATCTGTAATAGATCGACTTGCGGCTCTAGGCGTAATACGCGGCATTATGCGCGAGAGGATTACGATTCCCTTTACTGTAGGGAATGCAATCTGCAATAGATCGACTTGCGCCTCTAGGCGTTATACGCGAGAGGCTTACGATTCCCTTTAGTGCAGGGAATGCGATCTGTAATAGATCGACTTGCGGATCTAGGCGTAATACGCGAGAGGCTTAGGATTTCCTTTAGTGCAGGGAATGCGATCTGTAATAGATCGACTTGCGGCTCTAGGCGTAATACGAGAGACTTACAATTCTCTTTAGTGCAGGGAATGCGATCTGTAATAGATCGACTTGCGGCTCTAGGCGTAATACGCGAGAGGCTTAGGATTCCCTTTAGTATAGGGAATGCGATCTCTAATAGATCGACTTGCGGCTCTAGGCGTTACACGCGAGAGGCTTAGGATTTCCTTTAGTATAGTGAATGCGATCTGTAATAGATCGACTTGCGGCTCTAGGCATTATGCGCGAGAGGATTACGATTCCCTTTACTGTAGGGAATGCAATCTGCAATAGATCGACTTGCGCCTCTAGGCGTTATACGCGAGAGGCTTACGATTCCCTTTAGTGCAGGGAATGCGATCTGCAATAGATCGACTTGCGGCTCTAGGCGTAATAGGAGAGACTTACAATTCTCTTTAGTGCAGGGAATGCGATCTGTAATAGATCGACTTGCGGCTCTAGGCGTTACACGCGAGAGGCTTAGGATTTCCTTTAGTGCAGGGAATGCGATCTGTAATAGATCGACTTGCGGCTCTAGGCGTAATACGCGAGAGGCTTAGGATTTCCTCTAGTGCAGGGAATGCGATCTGTGATAGATCGACTTGCGGCTCTAGGCGTTACACGCGAGAGGCTTAGGATTCCCTTTGCTGTAGGGAATGTAATCTGTAATAGATCGACCTGCGGCTCTAGGCGTTACACGCGAGAGGCTTAGGATTCCCTTTACTGTAGGGAATGCAATCTGTAATAGATCGAATTGCGGCTCTAGGCGTTACACGCGAGAGGCTTAGGATTTCCTTTAGTGCAGGGAATGCGATCTGTAATAGATCGACTTGCGGCTCTAGGCGTAATACGCGAGAGGCTTAGGATTTCCTCTAGTGCAGGGAATGCGATCTGTGATAGATCGACTTGCGGCTCTAGGCGTAATACGAACACTTACAATTCTCTTTAGTGCAGGGAATGCGATCTGTAATAGATCGACTTGCGGCTCTAGGCATTATGCGCGAGAGGATTACGATTCCCTTTACTGTAGGGAATGCAATCTGCAATAGATCGACTTGCGCCTCTAGGCGTTATACGCGAGAGGCTTACGATTCCCTTTAGTGCAGGGAATGCGATCTGTAATAGATCGACTTGCGGCTCTAGGCGTAATACGCGAGAGGCTTAGGATTTCCTTTAGTGCAGGGAATGCGATCTGTAATAGATCGACTTGCGGCTCTAGGCGTAATACGAGAGACTTACAATTCTCTTTAGTGCAGGGAATGCGATCTGTAATAGATCGACTTGCGGCTCTAGGCGTAATACGCGAGAGGCTTAGGATTCCCTTTAGTATAGGGAATGCGATCTCTAATAGATCGACTTGCGGCTCTAGGCGTTACACGCGAGAGGCTTAGGATTTCCTTTAGTATAGTGAATGCGATCTGTAATAGATCGACTTGCGGCTCTAGGCATTATGCGCGAGAGGATTACGATTCCCTTTACTGTAGGGAATGCAATCTGCAATAGATCGACTTGCGTCTCTAGGCGTTATACGCGAGAGGCTTACGATTCCCTTTAGTATAGGGAATGCGATCTGCAATAGATCGACTTGCGGCTCTAGGCGTTACACGCGAGAGGCTTACGATTCCCTTTAGTATAGGGAATGCGATCTGCAATAGATTGACTTGCGGCTCTAGGCGTTACACGCGAGAGGCTTAGGATTCCCTTTACTGTAGGGAATGCAATCTGCAATAGATCGACTTGCGCCTCTAGGCGTTATACGCGAGAGGCTTACGATTCCCTTTAGTATAGGGAATGCAATCTGCAATAGATCGACTTGCGCCTCTAGGCGTTATACGCGAGAGGCTTACGATTCTCTTTAGTGCAGGGAATGCGATCTGTAATAGATCGACTTGCGGCTCTAGGCGTAATACGCGAGAGGCTTAGGATTCCCTTTAGTATAGTGAATGCGATCTGTAATAGATCGACTTGCGGCTCTAGGCATTATGCGCGAGAGGATTACGATTCCCTTTACTGTAGGGAATGCAATCTGCAATAGATCGACTTGCGTCTCTAGGCGTTATACGCGAGAGGCTTACGATTCCCTTTAGTATAGGGAATGCGATCTGCAATAGATCGACTTGCGGCTCTAGGCGTTACACGCGAGAGGCTTAGGATTCCCTTTACTGTAGGGAATGCAATCTGTAATAGATCGACTTGCGGCTCTAGGCCTTACACGCGAGAGGCTTAGGATTCCCTTTACTGTAGGGAATGCAATCTGTAATAGATCGACTTGCGGCTCTAGGCGTTACACGCGAGAGGCTTAGGATTTTCTTTAGTATAGGGAATGCGATCTGTAATAGATCGACTTGCGGCTCTAGGCGTTACACGCGAGAGGCTTAGGATTCCCTTTGCTGTAGGGAATGCGATCTGTAATAGATCGACTTGCGGCTCTAGGCGTTATGCGCGAGAGGATTACGATTCCCTTTACTGTAGGGAATGCAATCTGCAATAGATCGACTTGCGGCTCTAGGCGTTATGCGCGAGAGGATTACGATTCCCTTTACTGTAGGGAATGCAATCTGCAATAGATCGACTTGCGCCTCTAGGCGTTATACGCGAGAGGCTTAGGATTCCCTTTACTGTAGGGAATGCAATCTGTAATAGATCGACTTGCGGCTCTAGGCGTTACACGCGAGAGGCTTAGGATTTCCTTTAGTGCAGGGAATGCGATCTCTAATAGATCGACTTGCGGCTCTAGGCGTAATACGAGAGACTTACAATTCTCTTTAGTGCAGGGAATGCGATCTGTAATAGATCGACTTGCGGCTCTAGGCGTTATGCGCGAGAGGATTACGATTCCCTTTACTGTAGGGAATGCAATCTGCAATAGATCGACTTGCGCCTCTAGGCGTTATACGCGAGAGGCTTAGGATTTCCTTTAGTGCAGGGAATGCGATCTGTAATAGATCGACTTGCGGCTCTAGGCGTTACACGCGAGAGGCTTAGGATTTCCTTTAGTGCAGGGAATGCGATCTGTAATAGATCGACTTGCGGCTCTAGGCGTTACACGCGAGAGGCTTAGGATTTCCTTTAGTGCAGGGAATGCGATCTGTAATAGATCGACTTGCGGCTCTAGGCGTTACACGCGAGAGGCTTAGGATTCCCTTTGCTGTAGGGAATGCAATCTGTAATAGATCGACCTGCGGCTCTAGGCGTTACACGCGAGAGGCTTAGGATTTCCTTTAGTATAGGGAATGCGATCTGTAATAGATCGACTTGCGGCTCTAGGCGTTATGCGCGAGAGGCTTACGATTCCCTTTGCTGTAGGGAATGCAATCTGTAATAGATCGACCTGCGGCTCTAGGCGTTACACGCGAGAGGCTTAGGATTCCCTTTACTGTAGGGAATGCAATCTGTAATAGATCGACTTGCGGCCCTAGGCGTTACACGCGAGAGGCTTAGGATTTCCTTTAGTATAGGGAATGCGATCTGCAATAGATCGACTTGCGGCTCTAGGCGTTACACGCGAGAGGCTTAGGATTCCCTTTACTGTAGGGAATGCAATCTGTAATAGATCGACTTGCGGCTCTAGGCGTAATACGAGAGACTTACAATTCTCTTTAGTGCAGGGAATGCGATCTGTAATAGATCGACTTGCGGCTCTAGGCGTTACACGCGAGAGGCTTAGGATTTCCTTTAGTGCAGGGAATGCGATCTGTAATAGATCGACTTGCGGCTCTAGGCGTAATACGCGAGAGGCTTAGGATTTCCTTTAGTATAGGGAATGCGATCTGCAATAGATCGACTTACGGCTCTAGGCGTTACACGCGAGAGGCTTAGGATTCCCTTTACTGTAGGGAATGCAATCTGTAATAGATCGACTTGCGGCTCTAGGCCTTACACGCGAGAGGCTTAGGATTCCCTTTACTGTAGGGAATGCAATCTGTAATAGATCGACTTGCGGCTCTAGGCGTTACACGCGAGAGGCTTAGGATTTTCTTTAGTATAGGGAATGCGATCTGTAATAGATCGACTTGCGGCCCTAGGCGTTACACGCGAGAGGCTTAGGATTTCCTTTAGTGCAGGGAATGCGATCTGTAATAGATCGACTTGCGGCTCTAGGCGTTACACGCGAGAGGCTTAGGATTTCCTTTAGTATAGGGAATGCGATCTGCAATAGATCGACTTACGGCTCTAGGCGTTACACGCGAGAGGCTTAGGATTCCCTTTACTGTAGGGAATGCAATCTGTAATAGATCGACTTGCGGCTCTAGGCCTTACACGCGAGAGGCTTAGGATTCCCTTTACTGTAGGGAATGCAATCTGTAATAGATCGACTTGCGCCTCTAGGCGTTATACGCGAGAGGCTTAGGATTTCCTTTAGTGCAGGGAATGCGATCTGTAATAGATCGACTTGCGGCTCTAGGCGTTACACGCGAGAGGCTTAGGATTTCCTTTAGTGCAGGGAATGCGATCTGTAATAGATCGACTTGCGGCTCTAGGCGTTACACGCGAGAGGCTTAGGATTTCCTTTAGTGCAGGGAATGCGATCTGTAATAGATCGACTTGCGGCTCTAGGCGTTACACGCGAGAGGCTTAGGATTCCCTTTGCTGTAGGGAATGCAATCTGTAATAGATCGACCTGCGGCTCTAGGCGTTACACGCGAGAGGCTTAGGATTTCCTTTACTGTAGGGAATGCAATCTGTAATAGATCGACTTGCGGCCCTAGGCGTTACACGCGAGAGGCTTAGGATTTCCTTTAGTATAGGGAATGCGATCTGCAATAGATCGACTTACGGCTCTAGGCGTTACACGCGAGAGGCTTAGGATTCCCTTTACTGTAGGGAATGCAATCTGTAATAGATCGACTTGCGGCTCTAGGCGTAATACGAGAGACTTACAATTCTCTTTAGTGCAGGGAATGCGATCTGTAATAGATCGACTTGCGGCTCTAGGCGTTACACGCGAGAGGCTTAGGATTTCCTTTAGTGCAGGGAATGCGATCTGTAATAGATCGACTTGCGGCTCTAGGCGTAATACGCGAGAGGCTTACGATTCTCTTTAGTGCAGGGAATGCGATCTGTAATAGATCGACTTGCGGCTCTAGGCGTTATGCGCGAGAGGATTACAATTCCCTTTACTGTAGGGAATGCAATCTGCAATAGATCGACTTGCGCCTCTAGGCGTTATACGCGAGAGGCTTACGATTCCCTTTAGTATAGGGAATGCGATCTGCAATAGACCGACTTGCGGCTCTAGGCGTTACACGCGAGAGGCTTAGGATTTCCTTTAGTATAGGGAATGCGATCTGCAATAGATCGACTTACGGCTCTAGGCGTTACACGCGAGAGGCTTAGGATTCCCTTTACTGTAGGGAATGCAATCTGTAATAGATCGACTTGCGGCTCTAGGCCTTACACGCGAGAGGCTTAGGATTCCCTTTACTGTAGGGAATGCAATCTGTAATAGATCGACTTGCGGCTCTAGGCGTTACACGCGAGAGGCTTAGGATTTTCTTTAGTATAGGGAATGCGATCTGTAATAGATCGACTTGCGGCCCTAGGCGTTACACGCGAGAGGCTTAGGATTTCCTTTAGTATAGGGAATGCGATCTGTAATAGATCGACTTGCGGCTCTAGGCGTTATGCGCGAGAGGCTTACGATTCCCTTTAGTATAGGGAATGCGATCTGCAATAGATCGACTTGCGGCTCTAGGCGTTACACGCGAGAGGCTTAGGATTCCCTTTACTGTAGGGAATGCGATCTGTAATAGATCGACTTGCGGCCCTAGGCGTTACACGCGAGAGGCTTAGGATTTCCTTTAGTATAGGGAATGCGATCTGTAATAGATCGACTTGCGGCTCTAGGCGTTATGCGCGAGAGGCTTACGATTCCCTTTGCTGTAGGGAATGCAATCTGTAATAGATCGACCTGCGGCTCTAGGCGTTACACGCGAGAGGCTTAGGATTCCCTTTACTGTAGGGAATGCAATCTGTAATAGATCGACTTGCGGCCCTAGGCGTTACACGCGAGAGGCTTAGGATTTCCTTTAGTATAGGGAATGCGATCTGCAATAGATCGACTTGCGGCTCTAGGCGTTACACGCGAGAGGCTTAGGATTCCCTTTACTGTAGGGAATGCAATCTGTAATAGATCGACTTGCGGCTCTAGGCGTAATACGAGAGACTTACAATTCTCTTTAGTGCAGGGAATGCGATCTGTAATAGATCGACTTGCGGCTCTAGGCGTTACACGCGAGAGGCTTAGGATTTCCTTTAGTGCAGGGAATGCGATCTGTAATAGATCGACTTGCGGCTCTAGGCGTTATGCGCGAGAGGATTACAATTCCCTTTACTGTAGGGAATGCAATCTGCAATAGATCGACTTGCGCCTCTAGGCGTTATACGCGAGAGGCTTACGATTCCCTTTAGTATAGGGAATGCGATCTGCAATAGACCGACTTGCGGCTCTAGGCGTTACACGCGAGAGGCTTAGGATTCCCTTTACTGTAGGGAATGCAATCTGCAATAGATCGACTTGCGCCTCTAGGCGTTATACGCGAGAGGCTTACGATTCCCTTTAGTATAGGGAATGCAATCTGCAATAGATCGACTTGCGCCTCTAGGCGTTATACGCGAGAGGCTTACGATTCTCTTTAGTGCAGGGAATGCGATCTGTAATAGATCGACTTGCGGCTCTAGGCGTAATACGCGAGAGGCTTAGGATTCCCTTTAGTATAGGGAATGCGATCTATAACAGATCGACTTGCTGCTCTAGGCGTAATACGCGAGAGGCTTACGATTCTCTTTAGTGCAGAGAATGCGATCTGTAATAGATCGACTTGCGGCTCTAGGCGTTACACGCGAGAGGCTTAGGATTCCCTTTAGTATAGTGAATGCGATCTGTAATAGATCGACTTGCGGCTCTAGGCATTATGCGCGAGAGGATTACGATTCCCTTTACTGTAGGGAATGCAATCTGCAATAGATCGCCTTGCGCCTCTAGGCGTTATACGCGAGAGGCTTACGATTCCTTTTAGTGCAGGGAATGCGATCTGTAATAGATCGACTTGCGGCTCTAGGCGTTACACGCGAGAGGCTTAGGATTCCCTTTAGTATAGTGAATGCGACCTGTAATAGATCGACTTGCGGCTCTAGGCATTATGCGCGAGAGGATTACGATTCCCTTTACTGTAGGGAATGCAATCTGCAATAGATCGCCTTGCGCCTCTAGGCGTTATACGCGAGAGGCTTACGATTCCTTTTAGTGCAGGGAATGCGATCTGTAATAGACCGACTTGCGGCTCTAGGCGTAATACGCGAGAGGCTTAGGATTTCCTTTAGTGCAGGGAATGCGATCTGTAATAGATCGACTTGCGGCTCTAGGCGTAATACGAGAGACTTACAATTCTCTTTAGTGCAGGGAATGCGATCTGTAATAGATCGACTTGCGGCTCTAGGCGTAATACGCGAGAGGCTTAGGATTTCCTTTAGTATAGGGAATGCGATCTGCAATAGATCGACTTACGGCTCTAGGCGTTACACGCGAGAGGCTTAGGATTCCCTTTACTGTAGGGAATGCAATCTGTAATAGATCGACTTGCGGCTCTAGGCCTTACACGCGAGAGGCTTAGGATTCCCTTTACTGTAGGGAATGCAATCTGTAATAGATCGACTTGCGGCTCTAGGCGTTACACGCGAGAGGCTTAGGATTTTCTTTAGTATAGGGAATGCGATCTGTAATAGATCGACTTGCGGCCCTAGGCGTTACACGCGAGAGGCTTAGGATTTCCTTTAGTGCAGGGAATGCGATCTGTAATAGATCGACTTGCGGCTCTAGGCGTTACACGCGAGAGGCTTAGGATTTCCTTTAGTATAGGGAATGCGATCTGCAATAGATCGACTTACGGCTCTAGGCGTTACACGCGAGAGGCTTAGGATTCCCTTTACTGTAGGGAATGCAATCTGTAATAGATCGACTTGCGGCTCTAGGCCTTACACGCGAGAGGCTTAGGATTCCCTTTACTGTAGGGAATGCAATCTGTAATAGATCGACTTGCGCCTCTAGGCGTTATACGCGAGAGGCTTAGGATTTCCTTTAGTGCAGGGAATGCGATCTGTAATAGATCGACTTGCGGCTCTAGGCGTTACACGCGAGAGGCTTAGGATTTCCTTTAGTGCAGGGAATGCGATCTGTAATAGATCGACTTGCGGCTCTAGGCGTTACACGCGAGAGGCTTAGGATTTCCTTTAGTGCAGGGAATGCGATCTGTAATAGATCGACTTGCGGCTCTAGGCGTTACACGCGAGAGGCTTAGGATTCCCTTTGCTGTAGGGAATGCAATCTGTAATAGATCGACCTGCGGCTCTAGGCGTTACACGCGAGAGGCTTAGGATTTCCTTTACTGTAGGGAATGCAATCTGTAATAGATCGACTTGCGGCCCTAGGCGTTACACGCGAGAGGCTTAGGATTTCCTTTAGTATAGGGAATGCGATCTGCAATAGATCGACTTACGGCTCTAGGCGTTACACGCGAGAGGCTTAGGATTCCCTTTACTGTAGGGAATGCAATCTGTAATAGATCGACTTGCGGCTCTAGGCGTAATACGAGAGACTTACAATTCTCTTTAGTGCAGGGAATGCGATCTGTAATAGATCGACTTGCGGCTCTAGGCGTTACACGCGAGAGGCTTAGGATTTCCTTTAGTGCAGGGAATGCGATCTGTAATAGATCGACTTGCGGCTCTAGGCGTAATACGCGAGAGGCTTACGATTCTCTTTAGTGCAGGGAATGCGATCTGTAATAGATCGACTTGCGGCTCTAGGCGTTATGCGCGAGAGGATTACAATTCCCTTTACTGTAGGGAATGCAATCTGCAATAGATCGACTTGCGCCTCTAGGCGTTATACGCGAGAGGCTTACGATTCCCTTTAGTATAGGGAATGCGATCTGCAATAGACCGACTTGCGGCTCTAGGCGTTACACGCGAGAGGCTTAGGATTTCCTTTAGTATAGGGAATGCGATCTGCAATAGATCGACTTACGGCTCTAGGCGTTACACGCGAGAGGCTTAGGATTCCCTTTACTGTAGGGAATGCAATCTGTAATAGATCGACTTGCGGCTCTAGGCCTTACACGCGAGAGGCTTAGGATTCCCTTTACTGTAGGGAATGCAATCTGTAATAGATCGACTTGCGGCTCTAGGCGTTACACGCGAGAGGCTTAGGATTTTCTTTAGTATAGGGAATGCGATCTGTAATAGATCGACTTGCGGCCCTAGGCGTTACACGCGAGAGGCTTAGGATTTCCTTTAGTATAGGGAATGCGATCTGTAATAGATCGACTTGCGGCTCTAGGCGTTATGCGCGAGAGGCTTACGATTCCCTTTAGTATAGGGAATGCGATCTGCAATAGATCGACTTGCGGCTCTAGGCGTTACACGCGAGAGGCTTAGGATTCCCTTTACTGTAGGGAATGCGATCTGTAATAGATCGACTTGCGGCCCTAGGCGTTACACGCGAGAGGCTTAGGATTTCCTTTAGTATAGGGAATGCGATCTGTAATAGATCGACTTGCGGCTCTAGGCGTTATGCGCGAGAGGCTTACGATTCCCTTTGCTGTAGGGAATGCAATCTGTAATAGATCGACCTGCGGCTCTAGGCGTTACACGCGAGAGGCTTAGGATTCCCTTTACTGTAGGGAATGCAATCTGTAATAGATCGACTTGCGGCCCTAGGCGTTACACGCGAGAGGCTTAGGATTTCCTTTAGTATAGGGAATGCGATCTGCAATAGATCGACTTGCGGCTCTAGGCGTTACACGCGAGAGGCTTAGGATTCCCTTTACTGTAGGGAATGCAATCTGTAATAGATCGACTTGCGGCTCTAGGCGTAATACGAGAGACTTACAATTCTCTTTAGTGCAGGGAATGCGATCTGTAATAGATCGACTTGCGGCTCTAGGCGTTACACGCGAGAGGCTTAGGATTTCCTTTAGTGCAGGGAATGCGATCTGTAATAGATCGACTTGCGGCTCTAGGCGTTATGCGCGAGAGGATTACAATTCCCTTTACTGTAGGGAATGCAATCTGCAATAGATCGACTTGCGCCTCTAGGCGTTATACGCGAGAGGCTTACGATTCCCTTTAGTATAGGGAATGCGATCTGCAATAGACCGACTTGCGGCTCTAGGCGTTACACGCGAGAGGCTTAGGATTCCCTTTACTGTAGGGAATGCAATCTGTAATAGATCGACTTGCGGCTCTAGGCCTTACACGCGAGAGGCTTAGGATTCCCTTTACTGTAGGGAATGCAATCTGTAATAGATCGACTTGCGGCTCTAGGCGTTACACGCGAGAGGCTTAGGATTCCCTTTGCTGTAGGGAATGCAATCTGTAATAGATCGACCTGCGGCTCTAGGCGTTACACGCGAGAGGCTTAGGATTCCCTTTACTGTAGGGAATGCAATCTGTAATAGATCGACTTGCGGCCCTAGGCGTTACACGCGAGAGGCTTAGGATTTCCTTTAGTATAGGGAATGCGATCTGTAATAGATCGACTTGCGGCTCTAGGCGTTATGCGCGAGAGGCTTACGATTCCCTTTAGTATAGGGAATGCGATCTGCAATAGATCGACTTGCGGCTCTAGGCGTTACACGCGAGAGGCTTAGGATTCCCTTTACTGTAGGGAATGCAATCTGCAATAGATCGACTTGCGCCTCTAGGCGTTATACGCGAGAGGCTTACGATTCCCTTTAGTATAGGGAATGCAATCTGCAATAGATCGACTTGCGCCTCTAGGCGTTATACGCGAGAGGCTTACGATTCTCTTTAGTGCAGGGAATGCGATCTGTAATAGATCGACTTGCGGCTCTAGGCGTAATACGCGAGAGGCTTAGGATTCCCTTTAGTATAGGGAATGCGATCTATAACAGATCGACTTGCTGCTCTAGGCGTAATACGCGAGAGGCTTACGATTCTCTTTAGTGCAGAGAATGCGATCTGTAATAGATCGACTTGCGGCTCTAGGCGTTACACGCGAGAGGCTTAGGATTCCCTTTAGTATAGTGAATGCGATCTGTAATAGATCGACTTGCGGCTCTAGGCATTATGCGCGAGAGGATTACGATTCCCTTTACTGTAGGGAATGCAATCTGCAATAGATCGCCTTGCGCCTCTAGGCGTTATACGCGAGAGGCTTACGATTCCTTTTAGTGCAGGGAATGCGATCTGTAATAGATCGACTTGCGGCTCTAGGCGTTACACGCGAGAGGCTTAGGATTCCCTTTAGTATAGTGAATGCGACCTGTAATAGATCGACTTGCGGCTCTAGGCATTATGCGCGAGAGGATTACGATTCCCTTTACTGTAGGGAATGCAATCTGCAATAGATCGCCTTGCGCCTCTAGGCGTTATACGCGAGAGGCTTACGATTCCTTTTAGTGCAGGGAATGCGATCTGTAATAGACCGACTTGCGGCTCTAGGCGTAATACGCGAGAGGCTTAGGATTTCCTTTAGTGCAGGGAATGCGATCTGTAATAGATCGACTTGCGGCTCTAGGCGTAATACGAGAGACTTACAATTCTCTTTAGTGCAGGGAATGCGATCTGTAATAGATCGACTTGCGGCTCTAGGCGTAATACGCGAGAGGATTACGATTCCCTTTACTGTAGGGAATGCAATCTGTAATAGATCGACTTGCGGCTCTAGGCATTATGCGCGAGAGGATTACGATTCCCTTTACTGTAGGGAATGCAATCTGCAATAGATCGCCTTGCGCCTCTAGGCGTTATACGCGAGAGGCTTACGATTCCTTTTAGTGCAGGGAATGCGATCTGTAATAGATCGACTTGCGGCTCTAGGCGTAATACGAGAGACTTACAATTCTCTTTAGTGCTGGGAATGCGATCTGTAATAGATCGACTTGCGGCTCTAGGCGTAATACGCGAGAGGCTTAGGATTCCCTTTAGTATAGGGAATGCGATCTCTAATAGATCGACTTGCGGCTCTAGGCGTTACACGCGAGAGGCTTACGATTCCTTTTAGTGCAGGGAATGCGATCTGTAATAGATCGACTTGCGGCTCTAGGCGTAATACGCGAGAGGATTACGATTCCCTTTACTGTAGGGAATGCAATCTGCAATAGATCGACTTGCGGCTCTAGGCGTTATACGCGAGAGGCTTACGATTCCCTTTAGTATAGGGAATGCGATCTGCAATAGATCGACTTGCGGCTCTAGGCGTTACACGCGAGAGGCTTAGGATTCCCTTTACTGTAGGGAATGCAATCTGTAATAGATCGACTTGCGGCTCTAGGCGTTACACGCGAGAGGCTTAGGATTTCCTTTAGTGCAGGGAATGCGATCTGTAATAGATCGACTTGCGGCTCTAGGCGTAATACGCGAGAGGCTTAGGATTTCCTCTAGTGCAGGGAATGCGATCTGTGATAGATCGACTTGCGGCTCTAGGCGTAATACGAGAGACTTACAATTCTCTTTAGTGCAGGGAATGCGATCTGTAATAGATCGACTTGCGGCTCTAGGCGTTACACGCGAGAGGCTTAGGATTTCCTTTAGTGCAGGGAATGCGATCTGTAATAGATCGACTTGCGGCTCTAGGCGTAATACGCGAGAGGCTTACGATTCTCTTTAGTGCAGGGAATGCGATCTGTGATAGATCGACTTGCGGCTCTAGGCGTAATACGAGAGGCTTAGGATTCCCTTTACTGTATAAAATGCAATCTGTAATAGATCGACTTGCGGCTCTAGGCGTTACACGAGAGAGGCTTAGGATTCTCTTTAGTGCAGGGAATGCGATCTGTGATAGATCGACTTGCGTCTCTAGGCGTTATACGCGAGAGGCTTACGATTCCCTTTAGTATAGGGAATGCGATCTGCAATAGATCGACTTGCGGCTCTAGGCGTTACACGCGAGAGGCTTAGGATTCCCTTTACTGTAGGGAATGCAATCTGTAATAGATCGACTTGCGGCTCTAGGCGTAATACGCGAGAGGCTTACGATTCTCTTTAGTGCAGGGAATGCGATCTGTGATAGATCGACTTGCGTCTCTAGGCGTTATACGCGAGAGGCTTACGATTCCCTTTAGTATAGGGAATGCGATCTGCAATAGATCGACTTGCGGCTCTAGGCGTTACACGCGAGAGGCTTAGGATTCCCTTTACTGTATAAAATGCAATCTGTAATAGATCGACTTGCGTCTCTAGGCGTTATACGCGAGAGGCTTACGATTCCCTTTAGTATAGGGAATGCGATCTGCAATAGATCGACTTGCGGCTCTAGGCGTTACACGTGAGAGGCTTAGGATTCCCTTTACTGTAGGGAATGCAATCTGTAATAGATCGACTTGCGGCTCTAGGCGTAATACGCGAGAGGCTTACGATTCTCTTTAGTGCAGGGAATGCGATCTGTGATAGATCGACTTGCGTCTCTAGGCGTTATACGCGAGAGGCTTACGATTCCCTTTAGTATAGGGAATGCGATCTGCAATAGATCGACTTGCGGCTCTAGGCGTTACACGCGAGAGGCTTAGGATTCCCTTTACTGTATAAAATGCAATCTGTAATAGATCGACTTGCGGCTCTAGGCGTAATACGCGAGAGGCTTACGATTCTCTTTAGTGCAGGGAATGCGATCTGTGATAGATCGACTTGCGTCTCTAGGCGTTATACGCGAGAGGCTTACGATTCCCTTTAGTATAGGGAATGCGATCTGCAATAGATCGACTTGCGGCTCTAGGCGTTACACGCGAGAGGCTTAGGATTTCCTCTAGTGCAGGGAATGCGATCTGTGATAGATCGACTTGCGGCTCTAGGCGTAATACGAGAGACTTACAATTCTCTTTAGTGCAGGGAATGCGATCTGTAATAGATCGACTTGCGGCTCTAGGCGTAATACGCGAGAGGCTTAGGATTCCCTTTAGTATAGGGAATGCGATCTATAACAGATCGACTTGCTGCTCTAGGCGTAATACGTGAGAGGCTTACGATTCTCTTTAGTGCAGGGAATGCGATCTGTAATAGATCGACTTGCGGCTCTAGGCGTTACACGCTAGAGGCTTAGGATTCCCTTTAGTATAGTGAATGCGATCTGTAATAGATCGACTTGCGGCTCTAGGCGTAATACGAGAGGCTTAGGATTCCCTTTACTGTATAAAATGCAATCTGTAATAGATCGACTTGCGGCTCTAGGCGTTACACGCGAGAGGCTTAGGATTTCCTTTAGTGCAGGGAATGCGATCTGTAATAGATCGACTTGCGGCTCTAGGCGTTACACGCGAGAGGCTTAGGATTTCCTTTAGTGCAGGGAATGCGATCTGTAATAGATCGACTTGCGGCTCTAGGCGTAATACGCGAGAGGCTTAGGATTCCCTTTACTGTAGGGAATGCAATCTGTAATAGATCGACTTGCGGCTCTAGGCGTTACACGCGAGAGGCTTAGGATTTCCTTTAGTGCAGGGAATGCGATCTGTAATAGATCGACTTGCGGCTCTAGGCGTAATACGCGAGAGGCTTAGGATTTCCTCTAGTGCAGGGAATGCGATCTGTGATAGATCGACTTGCGGCTCTAGGCGTAATACGAGAGACTTACAATTCTCTTTAGTGCAGGGAATGCGATCTGTAATAGATCGACTTGCGGCTCTAGGCGTAATACGCGAGAGGCTTAGGATTCCCTTTAGTATAGGGAATGCGATCTATAACAGATCGACTTGCTGCTCTAGGCGTAATACGCGAGAGGCTTACGATTCTCTTTAGTGCAGAGAATGCGATCTGTAATAGATCGACTTGCGGCTCTAGGCGTTACACGCGAGAGGCTTAGGATTCCCTTTAGTATAGTGAATGCGATCTGTAATAGATCGACTTGCGGCTCTAGGCATTATGCGCGAGAGGATTACGATTCCCTTTACTGTAGGGAATGCAATCTGCAATAGATCGCCTTGCGCCTCTAGGCGTTATACGCGAGAGGCTTACGATTCCTTTTAGTGCAGGGAATGCGATCTGTAATAGATCGACTTGCGGCTCTAGGCGTTACACGCGAGAGGCTTAGGATTCCCTTTAGTATAGTGAATGCGACCTGTAATAGATCGACTTGCGGCTCTAGGCATTATGCGCGAGAGGATTACGATTCCCTTTACTGTAGGGAATGCAATCTGCAATAGATCGCCTTGCGCCTCTAGGCGTTATACGCGAGAGGCTTACGATTCCTTTTAGTGCAGGGAATGCGATCTGTAATAGACCGACTTGCGGCTCTAGGCGTAATACGCGAGAGGCTTAGGATTTCCTTTAGTGCAGGGAATGCGATCTGTAATAGATCGACTTGCGGCTCTAGGCGTAATACGAGAGACTTACAATTCTCTTTAGTGCAGGGAATGCGATCTGTAATAGATCGACTTGCGGCTCTAGGCGTAATACGCGAGAGGATTACGATTCCCTTTACTGTAGGGAATGCAATCTGTAATAGATCGACTTGCGGCTCTAGGCATTATGCGCGAGAGGATTACGATTCCCTTTACTGTAGGGAATGCAATCTGCAATAGATCGCCTTGCGCCTCTAGGCGTTATACGCGAGAGGCTTACGATTCCTTTTAGTGCAGGGAATGCGATCTGTAATAGATCGACTTGCGGCTCTAGGCGTAATACGAGAGACTTACAATTCTCTTTAGTGCTGGGAATGCGATCTGTAATAGATCGACTTGCGGCTCTAGGCGTAATACGCGAGAGGCTTAGGATTCCCTTTAGTATAGGGAATGCGATCTCTAATAGATCGACTTGCGGCTCTAGGCGTTACACGCGAGAGGCTTACGATTCCTTTTAGTGCAGGGAATGCGATCTGTAATAGATCGACTTGCGGCTCTAGGCGTAATACGCGAGAGGATTACGATTCCCTTTACTGTAGGGAATGCAATCTGCAATAGATCGACTTGCGGCTCTAGGCGTTATACGCGAGAGGCTTACGATTCCCTTTAGTATAGGGAATGCGATCTGCAATAGATCGACTTGCGGCTCTAGGCGTTACACGCGAGAGGCTTAGGATTCCCTTTACTGTAGGGAATGCAATCTGTAATAGATCGACTTGCGGCTCTAGGCGTTACACGCGAGAGGCTTAGGATTTCCTTTAGTGCAGGGAATGCGATCTGTAATAGATCGACTTGCGGCTCTAGGCGTAATACGCGAGAGGCTTAGGATTTCCTCTAGTGCAGGGAATGCGATCTGTGATAGATCGACTTGCGGCTCTAGGCGTAATACGAGAGACTTACAATTCTCTTTAGTGCAGGGAATGCGATCTGTAATAGATCGACTTGCGGCTCTAGGCGTTACACGCGAGAGGCTTAGGATTTCCTTTAGTGCAGGGAATGCGATCTGTAATAGATCGACTTGCGGCTCTAGGCGTAATACGCGAGAGGCTTACGATTCTCTTTAGTGCAGGGAATGCGATCTGTGATAGATCGACTTGCGGCTCTAGGCGTAATACGAGAGGCTTAGGATTCCCTTTACTGTATAAAATGCAATCTGTAATAGATCGACTTGCGGCTCTAGGCGTTACACGAGAGAGGCTTAGGATTCTCTTTAGTGCAGGGAATGCGATCTGTGATAGATCGACTTGCGTCTCTAGGCGTTATACGCGAGAGGCTTACGATTCCCTTTAGTATAGGGAATGCGATCTGCAATAGATCGACTTGCGGCTCTAGGCGTTACACGCGAGAGGCTTAGGATTCCCTTTACTGTAGGGAATGCAATCTGTAATAGATCGACTTGCGGCTCTAGGCGTAATACGCGAGAGGCTTACGATTCTCTTTAGTGCAGGGAATGCGATCTGTGATAGATCGACTTGCGTCTCTAGGCGTTATACGCGAGAGGCTTACGATTCCCTTTAGTATAGGGAATGCGATCTGCAATAGATCGACTTGCGGCTCTAGGCGTTACACGCGAGAGGCTTAGGATTCCCTTTACTGTATAAAATGCAATCTGTAATAGATCGACTTGCGTCTCTAGGCGTTATACGCGAGAGGCTTACGATTCCCTTTAGTATAGGGAATGCGATCTGCAATAGATCGACTTGCGGCTCTAGGCGTTACACGTGAGAGGCTTAGGATTCCCTTTACTGTAGGGAATGCAATCTGTAATAGATCGACTTGCGGCTCTAGGCGTAATACGCGAGAGGCTTACGATTCTCTTTAGTGCAGGGAATGCGATCTGTGATAGATCGACTTGCGTCTCTAGGCGTTATACGCGAGAGGCTTACGATTCCCTTTAGTATAGGGAATGCGATCTGCAATAGATCGACTTGCGGCTCTAGGCGTTACACGCGAGAGGCTTAGGATTCCCTTTACTGTATAAAATGCAATCTGTAATAGATCGACTTGCGGCTCTAGGCGTAATACGCGAGAGGCTTACGATTCTCTTTAGTGCAGGGAATGCGATCTGTGATAGATCGACTTGCGTCTCTAGGCGTTATACGCGAGAGGCTTACGATTCCCTTTAGTATAGGGAATGCGATCTGCAATAGATCGACTTGCGGCTCTAGGCGTTACACGCGAGAGGCTTAGGATTTCCTCTAGTGCAGGGAATGCGATCTGTGATAGATCGACTTGCGGCTCTAGGCGTAATACGAGAGACTTACAATTCTCTTTAGTGCAGGGAATGCGATCTGTAATAGATCGACTTGCGGCTCTAGGCGTAATACGCGAGAGGCTTAGGATTCCCTTTAGTATAGGGAATGCGATCTATAACAGATCGACTTGCTGCTCTAGGCGTAATACGTGAGAGGCTTACGATTCTCTTTAGTGCAGGGAATGCGATCTGTAATAGATCGACTTGCGGCTCTAGGCGTTACACGCTAGAGGCTTAGGATTCCCTTTAGTATAGTGAATGCGATCTGTAATAGATCGACTTGCGGCTCTAGGCGTAATACGAGAGGCTTAGGATTCCCTTTACTGTATAAAATGCAATCTGTAATAGATCGACTTGCGGCTCTAGGCGTTACACGCGAGAGGCTTAGGATTTCCTTTAGTGCAGGGAATGCGATCTGTAATAGATCGACTTGCGGCTCTAGGCGTTACACGCGAGAGGCTTAGGATTTCCTTTAGTGCAGGGAATGCGATCTGTAATAGATCGACTTGCGGCTCTAGGCGTAATACGCGAGAGGCTTAGGATTCCCTTTACTGTAGGGAATGCAATCTGTAATAGATCGACTTGCGGCTCTAGGCGTTACACGCGAGAGGCTTAGGATTTCCTTTAGTGCAGGGAATGCGATCTGTAATAGATCGACTTGCGGCTCTAGGCGTAATACGCGAGAGGCTTAGGATTTCCTCTAGTGCAGGGAATGCGATCTGTGATAGATCGACTTGCGGCTCTAGGCGTAATACGAGAGACTTACAATTCTCTTTAGTGCAGGGAATGCGATCTGTAATAGATCGACTTGCGGCTCTAGGCGTAATACGCGAGAGGCTTAGGATTCCCTTTAGTATAGGGAATGCGATCTATAACAGATCGACTTGCTGCTCTAGGCGTAATACGTGAGAGGCTTACGATTCTCTTTAGTGCAGGGAATGCGATCTGTAATAGATCGACTTGCGGCTCTAGGCGTTACACGCTAGAGGCTTAGGATTCCCTTTAGTATAGTGAATGCGATCTGTAATAGATCGACTTGCGGCTCTAGGCATTATGCGCGAGAGGATTACGATTCCCTTTACTGTAGGGAATGCAATCTGCAATAGATCGACTTGCGCCTCTAGGCGTTATACGCGAGAGGCTTACGATTCCCTTTAGTGCAGGGAATGCGATCTGTAATAGATCGACTTGCGGATCTAGGCGTAATACGCGAGAGGCTTAGGATTTCCTTTAGTGCAGGGAATGCGATCTGTAATAGATCGACTTGCGGCTCTAGGCGTAATACGAGAGACTTACAATTCTCTTTAGTGCAGGGAATGCGATCTGTAATAGATCGACTTGCGGCTCTAGGCGTAATACGCGGCATTATGCGCGAGAGGATTACGATTCCCTTTACTGTAGGGAATGCAATCTGCAATAGATCGACTTGCGCCTCTAGGCGTTATACGCGAGAGGCTTACGATTCCCTTTAGTGCAGGGAATGCGATCTGTAATAGATCGACTTGCGGATCTAGGCGTAATACGCGAGAGGCTTAGGATTTCCTTTAGTGCAGGGAATGCGATCTGTAATAGATCGACTTGCGGCTCTAGGCGTAATACGAGAGACTTACAATTCTCTTTAGTGCAGGGAATGCGATCTGTAATAGATCGACTTGCGGCTCTAGGCGTAATACGCGAGAGGCTTAGGATTCCCTTTAGTATAGGGAATGCGATCTCTAATAGATCGACTTGCGGCTCTAGGCGTTACACGCGAGAGGCTTAGGATTTCCTTTAGTATAGTGAATGCGATCTGTAATAGATCGACTTGCGGCTCTAGGCATTATGCGCGAGAGGATTACGATTCCCTTTACTGTAGGGAATGCAATCTGCAATAGATCGACTTGCGCCTCTAGGCGTTATACGCGAGAGGCTTACGATTCCCTTTAGTGCAGGGAATGCGATCTGCAATAGATCGACTTGCGGCTCTAGGCGTAATAGGAGAGACTTACAATTCTCTTTAGTGCAGGGAATGCGATCTGTAATAGATCGACTTGCGGCTCTAGGCGTTACACGCGAGAGGCTTAGGATTTCCTTTAGTGCAGGGAATGCGATCTGTAATAGATCGACTTGCGGCTCTAGGCGTAATACGCGAGAGGCTTAGGATTTCCTCTAGTGCAGGGAATGCGATCTGTGATAGATCGACTTGCGGCTCTAGGCGTTACACGCGAGAGGCTTAGGATTCCCTTTGCTGTAGGGAATGTAATCTGTAATAGATCGACCTGCGGCTCTAGGCGTTACACGCGAGAGGCTTAGGATTCCCTTTACTGTAGGGAATGCAATCTGTAATAGATCGAATTGCGGCTCTAGGCGTTACACGCGAGAGGCTTAGGATTTCCTTTAGTGCAGGGAATGCGATCTGTAATAGATCGACTTGCGGCTCTAGGCGTAATACGCGAGAGGCTTAGGATTTCCTCTAGTGCAGGGAATGCGATCTGTGATAGATCGACTTGCGGCTCTAGGCGTAATACGAGACACTTACAATTCTCTTTAGTGCAGGGAATGCGATCTGTAATAGATCGACTTGCGGCTCTAGGCATTATGCGCGAGAGGATTACGATTCCCTTTACTGTAGGGAATGCAATCTGCAATAGATCGACTTGCGCCTCTAGGCGTTATACGCGAGAGGCTTACGATTCCCTTTAGTGCAGGGAATGCGATCTGTAATAGATCGACTTGCGGCTCTAGGCGTAATACGCGAGAGGCTTAGGATTTCCTTTAGTGCAGGGAATGCGATCTGTAATAGATCGACTTGCGGCTCTAGGCGTAATACGAGAGACTTACAATTCTCTTTAGTGCAGGGAATGCGATCTGTAATAGATCGACTTGCGGCTCTAGGCGTAATACGCGAGAGGCTTAGGATTCCCTTTAGTATAGGGAATGCGATCTCTAATAGATCGACTTGCGGCTCTAGGCGTTACACGCGAGAGGCTTAGGATTTCCTTTAGTATAGTGAATGCGATCTGTAATAGATCGACTTGCGGCTCTAGGCATTATGCGCGAGAGGATTACGATTCCCTTTACTGTAGGGAATGCAATCTGCAATAGATCGACTTGCGTCTCTAGGCGTTATACGCGAGAGGCTTACGATTCCCTTTAGTATAGGGAATGCGATCTGCAATAGATCGACTTGCGGCTCTAGGCGTTACACGCGAGAGGCTTACGATTCCCTTTAGTATAGGGAATGCGATCTGCAATAGATTGACTTGCGGCTCTAGGCGTTACACGCGAGAGGCTTAGGATTCCCTTTACTGTAGGGAATGCAATCTGCAATAGATCGACTTGCGCCTCTAGGCGTTATACGCGAGAGGCTTACGATTCCCTTTAGTATAGGGAATGCAATCTGCAATAGATCGACTTGCGCCTCTAGGCGTTATACGCGAGAGGCTTACGATTCTCTTTAGTGCAGGGAATGCGATCTGTAATAGATCGACTTGCGGCTCTAGGCGTAATACGCGAGAGGCTTAGGATTCCCTTTAGTATAGGGAATGCGATCTATAACAGATCGACTTGCTGCTCTAGGCGTAATACGCGAGAGGCTTACGATTCTCTTTAGTGCAGAGAATGCGATCTGTAATAGATCGACTTGCGGCTCTAGGCGTTACACGCGAGAGGCTTAGGATTCCCTTTAGTATAGTGAATGCGATCTGTAATAGATCGACTTGCGGCTCTAGGCGTTACACGCGAGAGGCTTAGGATTTCCTTTAGTATAGTGAATGCGATCTGTAATAGATCGACTTGCGGCTCTAGGCATTATGCGCGAGAGGATTACGATTCCCTTTACTGTAGGGAATGCAATCTGCAATAGATCGACTTGCGTCTCTAGGCGTTATACGCGAGAGGCTTACGATTCCCTTTAGTATAGGGAATGCGATCTGCAATAGATCGACTTGCGGCTCTAGGCGTTACACGCGAGAGGCTTACGATTCCCTTTAGTATAGGGAATGCGATCTGCAATAGATTGACTTGCGGCTCTAGGCGTTACACGCGAGAGGCTTAGGATTCCCTTTAGTATAGTGAATGCGATCTATAACAGATCGACTTGCTGCTCTAGGCGTAATACGTGAGAGGCTTACGATTCTCTTTAGTGCAGGGAATGCGATCTGTAATAGATCGACTTGCGGCTCTAGGCGTTACACGCTAGAGGCTTAGGATTCCCTTTACTGTATAAAATGCAATCTGTAATAGATCGACTTGCGGCTCTAGGCGTAATACGCGAGAGGCTTACGATTCTCTTTAGTGCAGGGAATGCGATCTGTGATAGATCGACTTGCGTCTCTAGGCGTTATACGCGAGAGGCTTACGATTCCCTTTAGTATAGGGAATGCGATCTGCAATAGATCGACTTGCGGCTCTAGGCGTTACACGCGAGAGGCTTAGGATTTCCTCTAGTGCAGGGAATGCGATCTGTAATAGATCGACTTGCGGCTCTAGGCGTTATACGCGAGAGGCTTACGATTCTCTTTAGTGCAGAGAATGCGATCTGTAATAGATCGACTTGCGGCTCTAGGCGTTACACGCGAGAGGCTTAGGATTCCCTTTACTGTATAAAATGCAATCTGTAATAGATCGACTTGCGGCTCTAGGCGTAATACGCGAGAGGCTTACGATTCTCTTTAGTGCAGGGAATGCGATCTGTGATAGATCGACTTGCGTCTCTAGGCGTTATACGCGAGAGGCTTACGATTCCCTTTAGTATAGGGAATGCGATCTGCAATAGATCGACTTGCGGCTCTAGGCGTTACACGCGAGAGGCTTAGGATTCCCTTTAGTATAGTGAATGCGATCTGTGATAGATCGACTTGCTGCTCTAGGCGTAATACGTGAGAGGCTTACGATTCTCTTTAGTGCAGGGAATGCGATCTGTAATAGATCGACTTGCGGCTCTAGGCGTTACACGCTAGAGGCTTAGGATTCCCTTTAGTATAGTGAATGCGATCTGTAATAGATCGACTTGCGGCTCTAGGCGTAATACGCGAGAGGCTTACGATTCCCTTTAGTATAGGGAATGCGATCTGCAATAGATCGACTTGCGGCTCTAGGCGTTACACGCGAGAGGCTTACGATTCCCTTTAGTATAGGGAATGCGATCTGCAATAGATTGACTTGCGGCTCTAGGCGTTACACGCGAGAGGCTTAGGATTCCCTTTAGTATAGTGAATGCGATCTATAACAGATCGACTTGCTGCTCTAGGCGTAATACGCGAGAGGCTTACGATTCTCTTTAGTGCAGAGAATGCGATCTGTAATAGATCGACTTGCGGCTCTAGGCGTTACACGCGAGAGGCTTAGGATTCCCTTTACTGTATAAAATGCAATCTGTAATAGATCGACTTGCGGCTCTAGGCGTAATACGCGAGAGGCTTACGATTCTCTTTAGTGCAGGGAATGCGATCTGTGATAGATCGACTTGCGTCTCTAGGCGTTATACGCGAGAGGCTTACGATTCCCTTTAGTATAGGGAATGCGATCTGCAATAGATCGACTTGCGGCTCTAGGCGTTACACGCGAGAGGCTTAGGATTTCCTCTAGTGCAGGGAATGCGATCTGTGATAGATCGACTTGCGGCTCTAGGCGTAATACGAGAGACTTACAATTCTCTTTAGTGCAGGGAATGCGATCTGTAATAGATCGACTTGCGGCTCTAGGCGTAATACGCGAGAGGCTTAGGATTCCCTTTAGTATAGGGAATGCGATCTATAACAGATCGACTTGCTGCTCTAGGCGTAATACGTGAGAGGCTTACGATTCTCTTTAGTGCAGGGAATGCGATCTGTAATAGATCGACTTGCGGCTCTAGGCGTTACACGCTAGAGGCTTAGGATTCCCTTTAGTATAGTGAATGCGATCTGTAATAGATCGACTTGCGGCTCTAGGCGTAATACGAGAGGCTTAGGATTCCCTTTACTGTATAAAATGCAATCTGTAATAGATCGACTTGCGGCTCTAGGCGTTACACGCGAGAGGCTTAGGATTTCCTTTAGTGCAGGGAATGCGATCTGTAATAGATCGACTTGCGGCTCTAGGCGTTACACGCGAGAGGCTTAGGATTTCCTTTAGTGCAGGGAATGCGATCTGTAATAGATCGACTTGCGGCTCTAGGCGTAATACGCGAGAGGCTTAGGATTCCCTTTACTGTAGGGAATGCAATCTGTAATAGATCGACTTGCGGCTCTAGGCGTTACACGCGAGAGGCTTAGGATTTCCTTTAGTGCAGGGAATGCGATCTGTAATAGATCGACTTGCGGCTCTAGGCGTAATACGCGAGAGGCTTAGGATTTCCTCTAGTGCAGGGAATGCGATCTGTGATAGATCGACTTGCGGCTCTAGGCGTAATACGAGAGACTTACAATTCTCTTTAGTGCAGGGAATGCGATCTGTAATAGATCGACTTGCGGCTCTAGGCGTAATACGCGAGAGGCTTAGGATTCCCTTTAGTATAGGGAATGCGATCTATAACAGATCGACTTGCTGCTCTAGGCGTAATACGTGAGAGGCTTACGATTCTCTTTAGTGCAGGGAATGCGATCTGTAATAGATCGACTTGCGGCTCTAGGCGTTACACGCTAGAGGCTTAGGATTCCCTTTAGTATAGTGAATGCGATCTGTAATAGATCGACTTGCGGCTCTAGGCATTATGCGCGAGAGGATTACGATTCCCTTTACTGTAGGGAATGCAATCTGCAATAGATCGACTTGCGCCTCTAGGCGTTATACGCGAGAGGCTTACGATTCCCTTTAGTGCAGGGAATGCGATCTGTAATAGATCGACTTGCGGATCTAGGCGTAATACGCGAGAGGCTTAGGATTTCCTTTAGTGCAGGGAATGCGATCTGTAATAGATCGACTTGCGGCTCTAGGCGTAATACGAGACACTTACAATTCTCTTTAGTGCAGGGAATGCGATCTGTAATAGATCGACTTGCGGCTCTAGGCGTAATACGCGGCATTATGCGCGAGAGGATTACGATTCCCTTTACTGTAGGGAATGCAATCTGCAATAGATCGACTTGCGCCTCTAGGCGTTATACGCGAGAGGCTTACGATTCCCTTTAGTGCAGGGAATGCGATCTGTAATAGATCGACTTGCGGATCTAGGCGTAATACGCGAGAGGCTTAGGATTTCCTTTAGTGCAGGGAATGCGATCTGTAATAGATCGACTTGCGGCTCTAGGCGTAATACGAGAGACTTACAATTCTCTTTAGTGCAGGGAATGCGATCTGTAATAGATCGACTTGCGGCTCTAGGCGTAATACGCGAGAGGCTTAGGATTCCCTTTAGTATAGGGAATGCGATCTCTAATAGATCGACTTGCGGCTCTAGGCGTTACACGCGAGAGGCTTAGGATTTCCTTTAGTATAGTGAATGCGATCTGTAATAGATCGACTTGCGGCTCTAGGCATTATGCGCGAGAGGATTACGATTCCCTTTACTGTAGGGAATGCAATCTGCAATAGATCGACTTGCGCCTCTAGGCGTTATACGCGAGAGGCTTACGATTCCCTTTAGTGCAGGGAATGCGATCTGCAATAGATCGACTTGCGGCTCTAGGCGTAATAGGAGAGACTTACAATTCTCTTTAGTGCAGGGAATGCGATCTGTAATAGATCGACTTGCGGCTCTAGGCGTTACACGCGAGAGGCTTAGGATTTCCTTTAGTGCAGGGAATGCGATCTGTAATAGATCGACTTGCGGCTCTAGGCGTAATACGCGAGAGGCTTAGGATTTCCTCTAGTGCAGGGAATGCGATCTGTGATAGATCGACTTGCGGCTCTAGGCGTTACACGCGAGAGGCTTAGGATTCCCTTTGCTGTAGGGAATGTAATCTGTAATAGATCGACCTGCGGCTCTAGGCGTTACACGCGAGAGGCTTAGGATTCCCTTTACTGTAGGGAATGCAATCTGTAATAGATCGAATTGCGGCTCTAGGCGTTACACGCGAGAGGCTTAGGATTTCCTTTAGTGCAGGGAATGCGATCTGTAATAGATCGACTTGCGGCTCTAGGCGTAATACGCGAGAGGCTTAGGATTTCCTCTAGTGCAGGGAATGCGATCTGTGATAGATCGACTTGCGGCTCTAGGCGTAATACGAGACACTTACAATTCTCTTTAGTGCAGGGAATGCGATCTGTAATAGATCGACTTGCGGCTCTAGGCATTATGCGCGAGAGGATTACGATTCCCTTTACTGTAGGGAATGCAATCTGCAATAGATCGACTTGCGCCTCTAGGCGTTATACGCGAGAGGCTTACGATTCCCTTTAGTGCAGGGAATGCGATCTGTAATAGATCGACTTGCGGCTCTAGGCGTAATACGCGAGAGGCTTAGGATTTCCTTTAGTGCAGGGAATGCGATCTGTAATAGATCGACTTGCGGCTCTAGGCGTAATACGAGAGACTTACAATTCTCTTTAGTGCAGGGAATGCGATCTGTAATAGATCGACTTGCGGCTCTAGGCGTAATACGCGAGAGGCTTAGGATTCCCTTTAGTATAGGGAATGCGATCTCTAATAAATCGACTTGCGGCTCTAGGCGTTACACGCGAGAGGCTTAGGATTTCCTTTAGTATAGTGAATGCGATCTGTAATAGATCGACTTGCGGCTCTAGGCATTATGCGCGAGAGGATTACGATTCCCTTTACTGTAGGGAATGCAATCTGCAATAGATCGACTTGCGTCTCTAGGCGTTATACGCGAGAGGCTTACGATTCCCTTTAGTATAGGGAATGCGATCTGCAATAGATCGACTTGCGGCTCTAGGCGTTACACGCGAGAGGCTTACGATTCCCTTTACTGTAGGGAATGCAATCTGCAATAGATCGACTTGCGCCTCTAGGCGTTATACGCGAGAGGCTTACGATTCCCTTTAGTATAGGGAATGCAATCTGCAATAGATCGACTTGCGCCTCTAGGCGTTATACGCGAGAGGCTTACGATTCTCTTTAGTGCAGGGAATGCGATCTGTAATAGATCGACTTGCGGCTCTAGGCGTAATACGCGAGAGGCTTAGGATTCCCTTTAGTATAGGGAATGCGATCTATAACAGATCGACTTGCTGCTCTAGGCGTAATACGCGAGAGGCTTACGATTCTCTTTAGTGCAGAGAATGCGATCTGTAATAGATCGACTTGCGGCTCTAGGCGTTACACGCGAGAGGCTTAGGATTCCCTTTAGTATAGTGAATGCGATCTGTAATAGATCGACTTGCGGCTCTAGGCGTTACACGCGAGAGGCTTAGGATTTCCTTTAGTATAGTGAATGCGATCTGTAATAGATCGACTTGCGGCTCTAGGCATTATGCGCGAGAGGATTACGATTCCCTTTACTGTAGGGAATGCAATCTGCAATAGATCGACTTGCGTCTCTAGGCGTTATACGCGAGAGGCTTACGATTCCCTTTAGTATAGGGAATGCGATCTGCAATAGATCGACTTGCGGCTCTAGGCGTTACACGCGAGAGGCTTACGATTCCCTTTAGTATAGGGAATGCGATCTGCAATAGATTGACTTGCGGCTCTAGGCGTTACACGCGAGAGGCTTAGGATTCCCTTTAGTATAGTGAATGCGATCTGTAATAGATCGACTTGCGGCTCTAGGCATTATGCGCGAGAGGATTACGATTCCCTTTACTGTAGGGAATGCAATCTGCAATAGATCGACTTGCGCCTCTAGGCGTTATACGCGAGAGGCTTACGATTCCCTTTAGTGCAGGGAATGCGATCTGTAATAGATCGACTTGCGGATCTAGGCGTAATACGCGAGAGGCTTAGGATTTCCTTTAGTGCAGGGAATGCGATCTGTAATAGATCGACTTGCGGCTCTAGGCGTAATACGAGAGACTTACAATTCTCTTTAGTGCAGGGAATGCGATCTGCAATAGATCGACTTGCGGCTCTAGGCGTAATACGAGAGACTTACAATTCTCTTTAGTGCAAGGAATGCGATCTGTAATAGATCGACTTGCGGCTCTAGGCGTTACACGCGAGAGGCTTAGGATTTCCTTTAGTGCAGGGAATGCGATCTGTAATAGATCGACTTGCGGCTCTAGGCATTATGCGCGAGAGGATTACGATTCCCTTTACTGTAGGGAATGCAATCTGCAATAGATCGACTTGCGTCTCTAGGCGTTATACGCGAGAGGCTTACGATTCCCTTTAGTATAGGGAATGCGATCTGTAATAGATCGACTTGCGGCTCTAGGCGTTACACGCGAGAGGCTTAGGATTTCCTTTAGTGCAGGGAATGCGATCTGTAATAGATCGACTTGCGGCTCTAGGCGTTATACGCGAGAGGCTTACGATTCTCTTTAGTGCAGGGAATGCGATCTGTAATAGATCGACTTGCGGCTCTAGGCATTATGCGCGAGAGGATTACGATTCCCTTTACTATAGGGAATGCAATCTGCAATAGATCGACTTGCGCCTCTAGGCGTTATACGCGAGAGGCTTACGATTCCCTTTAGTATAGGGAATGCAATCTGCAATAGATCGACTTGCGCCTCTAGGCGTTATACGCGAGAGGCTTACGATTCTCTTTAGTGCAGGGAATGCGATCTGTAATAGATCGACTTGCGGCTCTAGGCGTAATACGCGAGAGGCTTAGGATTCCCTTTAGTATAGGGAATGCGATCTATAACAGATCGACTTGCGGCTCTAGGCGTAATACGAGAGACTTACAATTCTCTTTAGTGCAGGGAATGCGATCTGTAATAGATCGACTTGCGGCTCTAGGCGTAATACGCGAGAGGCTTAGGATTCCCTTTAGTATAGGGAATGCGATCTCTAATAGATCGACTTGCGGCTCTAGGCGTTACACGCGAGAGGCTTAGGATTTCCTTTAGTATAGTGAATGCGATCTGTAATAGATCGACTTGCGGCTCTAGGCATTATGCGCGAGAGGATTACGATTCCCTTTACTGTAGGGAATGCAATCTGCAATAGATCGACTTGCGTCTCTAGGCGTTATACGCGAGAGGCTTACGATTCCCTTTAGTATAGGGAATGCGATCTGCAATAGATCGACTTGCGGCTCTAGGCGTTACACGCGAGAGGCTTACGATTCCCTTTAGTATAGGGAATGCGATCTGCAATAGATTGACTTGCGGCTCTAGGCGTTACACGCGAGAGGCTTACGATTCCCTTTAGTATAGGGAATGCGATCTGCAATAGATCGACTTGCGCCTCTAGGCGTTATACGCGAGAGGCTTACGATTCTCTTTTGTGCAGGGAATGCGATCTGTAATAGATCGACTTGCGGCTCTAGGCGTAATACGCGAGAGGCTTAGGATTCCCTTTAGTATAGGGAATGCGATCTATAACAGATCGACTTGCTGCTCTAGGCGTAATACGCGAGAGGCTTACGATTCTCTTTAGTGCAGAGAATGCGATCTGTAATAGATCGACTTGCGGCTCTAGGCGTTACACGCGAGAGGCTTAGGATTCCCTTTAGTATAGTGAATGCGATCTGTAATAGATCGACTTGCGGCTCTAGGCGTTACACGCGAGAGGCTTAGGATTTCCTTTAGTATAGTGAATGCGATCTGTAATAGATCGACTTGCGGCTCTAGGCATTATGCGCGAGAGGATTACGATTCCCTTTACTGTAGGGAATGCAATCTGCAATAGATCGACTTGCGTCTCTAGGCGTTATACGCGAGAGGCTTACGATTCCCTTTAGTATAGGGAATGCGATCTGCAATAGATCGACTTGCGGCTCTAGGCGTTACACGCGAGAGGCTTACGATTCCCTTTAGTATAGGGAATGCGATCTGCAATAGATTGACTTGCGGCTCTAGGCGTTACACGCGAGAGGCTTAGGATTCCCTTTAGTATAGTGAATGCGATCTGTAATAGATCGACTTGCGGCTCTAGGCATTATGCGCGAGAGGATTACGATTCCCTTTACTGTAGGGAATGCAATCTGCAATAGATCGACTTGCGCCTCTAGGCGTTGTACGCGAGAGGCTTACGATTCCCTTTAGTGCAGGGAATGCGATCTGTAATAGATCGACTTGCGGATCTAGGCGTAATACGCGAGAGGCTTAGGATTTCCTTTAGTGCAGGGAATGCGATCTGTAATAGATCGACTTGCGGCTCTAGGCGTAATACGAGAGACTTACAATTCTCTTTAGTGCAGGGAATGCGATCTGCAATAGATCGACTTGCGGCTCTAGGCGTTACACGCGAGAGGCTTAGGATTTCCTTTAGTATAGTGAATGCGATCTGTAATAGATCGACTTGCGGCTCTAGGCATTATGCGCGAGAGGATTACGATTCCCTTTACTGTAGGGAATGCAATCTGCAATAGATCGACTTGCGCCTCTAGGCGTTATACGCGAGAGGCTTACGATTCCCTTTAGTATAGGAATGCGATCTGCAATAGATCGACTTGGGGCTCTAGGCGTTACACGCGAGAGGCTTACGATTCCCTTTAGTATAGGGAATGCGATCTGCAATAGATTGACTTGCGGCTCTAGGCGTAATACGAGAGACTTACAATTCTCTTTAGTGCAGGGAATGCAATCTGCAATAGATCGACTTGCGCCTCTAGGCGTTATACGCGAGAGGCTTACGATTCCCTTTAGTATAGGGAATGCAATCTGCAATAGATCGACTTGCGCCTCTAGGCGTTATACGCGAGAGGCTTACGATTCTCTTTAGTGCAGGGAATGCGATCTGTAATAGATCGACTTGCGGCTCTAGGCGTAATACGCGAGAGGCTTAGGATTCCCTTTAGTATAGGGAATGCGATCTATAACAGATCGACTTGCTGCTCTAGGCGTAATACGCGAGAGGCTTACGATTCTCTTTAGTGCAGAGAATGCGATCTGTAATAGATCGACTTGCGGCTCTAGGCGTTACACGCGAGAGGCTTAGGATTCCCTTTAGTATAGTGAATGCGATCTGTAATAGATCGACTTGCGGCTCTAGGCGTTACACGCGAGAGGCTTAGGATTTCCTTTAGTATAGTGAATGCGATCTGTAATAGATCGACTTGCGGCTCTAGGCATTATGCGCGAGAGGATTACGATTCCCTTTACTGTAGGGAATGCAATCTGCAATAGATCGACTTGCGTCTCTAGGCGTTATACGCGAGAGGCTTACGATTCCCTTTAGTATAGGGAATGCGATCTGCAATAGATCGACTTGCGGCTCTAGGCGTTACACGCGAGAGGCTTACGATTCCCTTTAGTATAGGGAATGCGATCAGCAATAGATTGACTTGCGGCTCTAGGCGTTACACGCGAGAGGCTTAGGATTCCCTTTAGTATAGTGAATGCGATCTGTAATAGATCGACTTGCGGCTCTAGGCATTATGCGCGAGAGGATTACGATTCCCTTTACTGTAGGGAATGCAATCTGCAATAGATCGACTTGCGCCTCTAGGCGTTATACGCGAGAGGCTTACGATTCCCTTTAGTGCAGGGAATGCGATCTGTAATAGATCGACTTGCGGATCTAGGCGTAATACGCGAGAGGCTTAGGATTTCCTTTAGTGCAGGGAATGCGATCTGTAATAGATCGACTTGCGGCTCTAGGCGTAATACGAGAGACTTACAATTCTCTTTAGTGCAGGGAATGCGATCTGCAATAGATCGACTTGCGGCTCTAGGCGTTACACGCGAGAGGCTTAGGATTTCCTTTAGTATAGTGAATGCGATCTGTAATAGATCGACTTGCGGCTCTAGGCATTATGCGCGAGAGGATTACGATTCCCTTTACTGTAGGGAATGCAATCTGCAATAGATCGACTTGCGCCTCTAGGCGTTATACGCGAGAGGCTTACGATTCCCTTTAGTATAGGAATGCGATCTGCAATAGATCGACTTGGGGCTCTAGGCGTTACACGCGAGAGGCTTACGATTCCCTTTAGTATAGGGAATGCGATCTGCAATAGATTGACTTGCGGCTCTAGGCGTAATACGAGAGACTTACAATTCTCTTTAGTGCAGGGAATGCAATCTGCAATAGATCGACTTGCGCCTCTAGGCGTTATACGCGAGAGGCTTACGATTCCCTTTAGTATAGGGAATGCAATCTGCAATAGATCGACTTGCGCCTCTAGGCGTTATACGCGAGAGGCTTACGATTCTCTTTAGTGCAGGGAATGCGATCTGTAATAGATCGACTTGCGGCTCTAGGCGTAATACGCGAGAGGCTTAGGATTCCCTTTAGTATAGGGAATGCGATCTATAACAGATCGACTTGCTGCTCTAGGCGTAATACGCGAGAGGCTTACGATTCTCTTTAGTGCAGAGAATGCGATCTGTAATAGATCGACTTGCGGCTCTAGGCGTTACACGCGAGAGGCTTAGGATTCCCTTTAGTATAGTGAATGCGATCTGTAATAGATCGACTTGCGGCTCTAGGCGTTACACGCGAGAGGCTTAGGATTTCCTTTAGTATAGTGAATGCGATCTGTAATAGATCGACTTGCGGCTCTAGGCATTATGCGCGAGAGGATTACGATTCCCTTTACTGTAGGGAATGCAATCTGCAATAGATCGACTTGCGTCTCTAGGCGTTATACGCGAGAGGCTTACGATTCCCTTTAGTATAGGGAATGCGATCTGCAATAGATCGACTTGCGGCTCTAGGCGTTACACGCGAGAGGCTTACGATTCCCTTTAGTATAGGGAATGCGATCAGCAATAGATTGACTTGCGGCTCTAGGCGTTACACGCGAGAGGCTTAGGATTCCCTTTAGTATAGTGAATGCGATCTGTAATAGATCGACTTGCGGCTCTAGGCATTATGCGCGAGAGGATTACGATTCCCTTTACTGTAGGGAATGCAATCTGCAATAGATCGACTTGCGCCTCTAGGCGTTATACGCGAGAGGCTTACGATTCCCTTTAGTGCAGGGAATGCGATCTGTAATAGATCGACTTGCGGATCTAGGCGTAATACGCGAGAGGCTTAGGATTTCCTTTAGTGCAGGGAATGCGATCTGTAATAGATCGACTTGCGGCTCTAGGCGTAATACGAGAGACTTACAATTCTCTTTAGTGCAGGGAATGCGATCTGCAATAGATCGACTTGCGGCTCTAGGCGTAATACGAGAGACTTACAATTCTCTTTAGTGCAAGGAATGCGATCTGTAATAGATCGACTTGCGGCTCTAGGCGTTACACGCGAGAGGCTTAGGATTTCCTTTAGTGCAGGGAATGCGATCTGTAATAGATCGACTTGCGGCTCTAGGCATTATGCGCGAGAGGATTACGATTCCCTTTACTGTAGGGAATGCAATCTGCAATAGATCGACTTGCGTCTCTAGGCGTTATACGCGAGAGGCTTACGATTCCGTTTAGTATAGGGAATGCGATCTGCAATAGATCGACTTGCGGCTCTAGGCGTTATACGCGAGAGGCTTACGATTCTCTTTAGTGCAGGGAATGCGATCTGTAATAGATCGACTTGCGGCTCTAGGCATTATGCGCGAGAGGATTACGATTCCCTTTACTATAGGGAATGCAATCTGCAATAGATCGACTTGCGCCTCTAGGCGTTATACGCGAGAGGCTTAGGATTCCCTTTAGTATAGGGAATGCGATCTCTAATAGATCGACTTGCGGCTCTAGGCGTTACACGCGAGAGGCTTAGGATTTCCTTTAGTATAGTGAATGCGATCTGTAATAGATCGACTTGCGGCTCTAGGCATTATGCGCGAGAGGATTACGATTCCCTTTAGTGCAGGGAATGCGATCTGCAATAGATCGACTTGCGGCTCTAGGCGTAATACGAGAGACTTACGATTCCCTTTACTGTAGGGAATGCAATCTGTAATAGATCGACTTGCGTCTCTAGGCGTTATACGCGAGAGGCTTACGATTCCCTTTAGTATAGGGAATGCGATCTGCAATAGATCGACTTGGGGCTCTAGGCGTTACACGCGAGAGGCTTACGATTCCCTTTAGTATAGGGAATGCGATCTGCAATAGATTGACTTGCGGCTCTAGGCGTTACACGCGAGAGGCTTAGGATTCCCTTTACTGTAGGGAATGCAATCTGCAATAGATCGACTTGCGCCTCTAGGCGTTATACGCGAGAGGCTTACGATTCCCTTTAGTATAGGGAATGCAATCTGCAATAGATCGACTTGCGCCTCTAGGCGTTATACGCGAGAGGCTTACGATTCTCTTTAGTGCAGGGAATGCGATCTGTAATAGATCGACTTGCGGCTCTAGGCGTAATACGCGAGAGGCTTAGGATTCCCTTTAGTATAGGGAATGCGATCTATAACAGATCGACTTGCTGCTCTAGGCGTAATACGCGAGAGGCTTACGATTCTCTTTAGTGCAGAGAATGCGATCTGTAATAGATCGACTTGCGTCTCTAGGCGTTATACGCGAGAGGCTTACGATTCTCTTTAGTGCAGGGAATGCGATCTGTAATAGATCGACTTGCGTCTCTAGGCGTTATACGCGAGAGGCTTGCGATTCCCTTTAGTATAGGGAATGCGATCTGCAATAGATCGACTTGCGGCTCTAGGCGTTACACGCGAGAGGCTTACGATTCCCTTTAGTATAGGGAATGCGATCAGCAATAGATTGACTTGCGGCTCTAGGCGTTACACGCGAGAGGCTTAGGATTCCCTTTAGTATAGTGAATGCGATCTGTAATAGATCGACTTGCGGCTCTAGGCATTATGCGCGAGAGGATTACGATTCCCTTTACTGTAGGGAATGCAATCTGCAATAGATCGACTTGCGCCTCTAGGCGTTATACGCGAGAGGCTTACGATTCCCTTTAGTGCAGGGAATGCGATCTGTAATAGATCGACTTGCGGATCTAGGCGTAATACGCGAGAGGCTTAGGATTTCCTTTAGTGCAGGGAATGCGATCTGTAATAGATCGACTTGCGGCTCTAGGCGTAATACGAGAGACTTACAATTCTCTTTAGTGCAGGGAATGCGATCTGCAATAGATCGACTTGCGGCTCTAGGCGTAATACGAGAGACTTACAATTCTCTTTAGTGCAAGGAATGCGATCTGTAATAGATCGACTTGCGGCTCTAGGCGTTACACGCGAGAGGCTTAGGATTTCCTTTAGTGCAGGGAATGCGATCTGTAATAGATCGACTTGCGGCTCTAGGCATTATGCGCGAGAGGATTACGATTCCCTTTACTGTAGGGAATGCAATCTGCAATAGATCGACTTGCGTCTCTAGGCGTTATACGCGAGAGGCTTACGATTCCCTTTAGTATAGGGAATGCGATCTGCAATAGATCGACTTGCGGCTCTAGGCGTTATACGCGAGAGGCTTACGATTCTCTTTAGTGCAGGGAATGCGATCTGTAATAGATCGACTTGCGGCTCTAGGCATTATGCGCGAGAGGATTACGATTCCCTTTACTATAGGGAATGCAATCTGCAATAGATCGACTTGCGCCTCTAGGCGTTATACGCGAGAGGCTTAGGATTCCCTTTAGTATAGGGAATGCGATCTCTAATAGATCGACTTGCGGCTCTAGGCGTTACACGCGAGAGGCTTAGGATTTCCTTTAGTATAGTGAATGCGATCTGTAATAGATCGACTTGCGGCTCTAGGCATTATGCGCGAGAGGATTACGATTCCCTTTAGTGCAGGGAATGCGATCTGCAATAGATCGACTTGCGGCTCTAGGCGTAATACGAGAGACTTACAATTCTCTTTAGTGCAGGGAATGCGATCTGTAATAGATCGACTTGCGGCTCTAGGCGTTACACGCGAGAGGCTTAGGATTTCCTTTAGTGCAGGGAATGCGATCTGTAATAGATCGACTTGCGGCTCTAGGCGTAATACGCGAGAGGCTTAGGATTTCCTCTAGTGCAGGGAATGCGATCTGTGATAGATCGACTTGCGGCTCTAGGCGTTACACGCGAGAGGCTTAGGATTCCTTTTGCTGTAGGGAATGCAATCTGTAATAGATCGACCTGCGGCTCTAGGCGTTACACGCGAGAGGCTTAGGATTCCCTTTACTGTAGGGAATGCAATCTGTAATAGATCGACTTGCGGCTCTAGGCGTTACACGCTAGAGGCTTAGGATTTCCTTTAGTGCAGGGAATGCGATCTGTAATAGATCGACTTGCGGCTCTAGGCGTAATACGCGAGAGGCTTAGGATTTCCTCTAGTGCAGGGAATGCGATCTGTGATAGATCGACTTGCGGCTCTAGGCGTAATACGAGAGACTTACAATTCTCTTTAGTGCAGGGAATGCGATCTGTAATAGATCGACTTGCGGCTCTAGGCATTATGCGCGAGAGGATTACGATTCCCTTTACTGTAGGGAATGCAATCTGCAATAGATCGACTTGCGCCTCTAGGCCTTATACGCGAGAGGCTTACGATTCCCTTTAGTGCAGGGAATGCGATCTGTAATAGATCGATTTGCGGCTCTAGGCGTAATACGCGAGAGGCTTAGGATTTCCTTTAGTGCAGGGAATGCGATCTGTAATAGATCGACTTGCGGCTCTAGGCGTAATACGAGAGACTTACAATTCTCTTTAGTGCAGGGAATGCGATCTGTAATAGATCGACTTGCGGCTCTAGGCGTAATACGCGAGAGGCTTAGGATTCCCTTTAGTATAGGGAATGCGATCTCTAATAGATCGACTTGCGGCTCTAGGCGTTACACGCGAGAGGCTTAGGATTCCCTTTAGTATAGTGAATGCGATCTGTAATAGATCGACTTGCGGCTCTAGGCATTATGCGCGAGAGGATTACGATTCCCTTTACTGTAGGGAATGCAATCTGCAATAGATCGACTTGCGCCTCTAGGCGTTATACGCGAGAGGCTTACGATTCCCTTTAGTGCAGGGAATGCGATCTGCAATAGATCGACTTGCGGCTCTAGGCGTTATACGCGAGAGGCTTACGATTCTCTTTAGTGCAGGGAATGCGATCTGTAATAGATCGACTTGCGGCTCTAGGCGTTACACGCGAGAGGCTTAGGATTTCCTTTAGTATAGTGAATACGATCTGTAATAGATCGACTTGCGGCTCTAGGCATTATGCGCGAGAGGATTACGATTCCCTTTACTGTAGGGAATGCAATCTGCAATAGATCGACTTGCGCCTCTAGGCGTTATACGCGAGAGGCTTACGATTCCCTTTAGTGCAGGGAATGCGATCTGTAATAGATCGACTTGCGGCTCTAGGCGTTACACGCGAGAGGCTTAGGATTCCTTTTAGTATAGTGAATGCGATCTGTAATAGATCGACTTGCTGCTCTAGGCGTTACACGCTAGAGGCTTAGGATTCCCTTTAGTATAGTGAATGCGATCTGTAATAGATCGACTTGCGGCTCTAGGCATTATGCGCGAGAGGATTACGATTCCCTTTACTGTAGGGAATGCAATCTGCAATAGATCGACTTGCGCCTCTAGGCGTTATACGCGAGAGGCTTACGATTCCCTTTAGTGCAGGGAATGCGATCTGTAATAGATCGACTTGCGGCTCTAGGCGTAATACGCGAGAGGCTTAGGATTTCCTTTAGTGCAGGGAATGCGATCTGTAATAGATCGACTTGCGGCTCTAGGCGTTACACGCGAGAGGCTTAGGATTCCCTTTAGTATAGGGAATGCGATCTCTAATAGATCGACTTGCGGCTCTAGGCGTTACACGCGAGAGGCTTAGGATTCCCTTTAGTATAGGGAATGCGATCTGTAATAGATCGACTTGCGGCTCTAGGCGTAATACGAGAGACTTACAATTCTCTTCAGTGCAGGGAATGCGATCTGTAATAGATCGACTTGCGGCTCTAGGCGTAATACGAGAGACTTACAATTCTCTTTAGTGCAGGGAATGCGATCTGTAATAGATCGACTTGCGGCTCTAGGCGTAATACGCGAGAGGCTTAGGATTTCCTCTAGTGCAGGGAATGCGATCTGTGATAGATCGACTTGCGGCTCTAGGCGTAATACGAGAGACTTACAATTCTCTTTAGTGCAGGGAATGCGATCTGTAATAGATCGACTTGCGGCTCTAGGCATTATGCGCGAGAGGATTACGATTCCCTTTACTGTAGGGAATGCAATCTGCAATAGATCGACTTGCGCCTCTAGGCGTTATGCGCGAGAGGATTACGATTCCCTTTACTATAGGGAATGCAATCTGCAATAGATCGACTTGCGCCTCTAGGCGTTATACGCGAGAGGCTTAGGATTCCCTTTAGTATAGGGAATGCGATCTCTAATAGATCGACTTGCGGCTCTAGGCGTTACACGCGAGAGGCTTAGGATTTCCTTTAGTATAGTGAATGCGATCTGTAATAGATCGACTTGCGGCTCTAGGCATTATGCGCGAGAGGATTACGATTCCCTTTAGTGCAGGGAATGCGATCTGCAATAGATCGACTTGCGGCTCTAGGCGTAATACGAGAGACTTACAATTCTCTTTAGTGCAGGGAATGCGATCTGTAATAGATCGACTTGCGGCTCTAGGCGTTACACGCGAGAGGCTTAGGATTTCCTTTAGTGCAGGGAATGCGATCTGTAATAGATCGACTTGCGGCTCTAGGCGTAATACGCGAGAGGCTTAGGATTTCCTCTAGTGCAGGGAATGCGATCTGTGATAGATCGACTTGCGGCTCTAGGCGTTACACGCGAGAGGCTTAGGATTCCTTTTGCTGTAGGGAATGCAATCTGTAATAGATCGACCTGCGGCTCTAGGCGTTACACGCGAGAGGCTTAGGATTCCCTTTACTGTAGGGAATGCAATCTGTAATAGATCGACTTGCGGCTCTAGGCGTTACACGCTAGAGGCTTAGGATTTCCTTTAGTGCAGGGAATGCGATCTGTAATAGATCGACTTGCGGCTCTAGGCGTAATACGCGAGAGGCTTAGGATTTCCTCTAGTGCAGGGAATGCGATCTGTGATAGATCGACTTGCGGCTCTAGGCGTAATACGAGAGACTTACAATTCTCTTTAGTGCAGGGAATGCGATCTGTAATAGATCGACTTGCGGCTCTAGGCATTATGCGCGAGAGGATTACGATTCCCTTTACTGTAGGGAATGCAATCTGCAATAGATCGACTTGCGCCTCTAGGCGTTATACGCGAGAGGCTTACGATTCCCTTTAGTGCAGGGAATGCGATCTGTAATAGATCGACTTGCGGCTCTAGGCGTAATACGCGAGAGGCTTAGGATTTCCTTTAGTGCAGGGAATGCGATCTGTAATAGATCGACTTGCGGCTCTAGGCGTAATACGAGAGACTTACAATTCTCTTTAGTGCAGGGAATGCGATCTGTAATAGATCGACTTGCGGCTCTAGGCGTAATACGCGAGAGGCTTAGGATTCCCTTTAGTATAGGGAATGCGATCTCTAATAGATCGACTTGCGGCTCTAGGCGTTACACGCGAGAGGCTTAGGATTCCCTTTAGTATAGTGAATGCGATCTGTAATAGATCGACTTGCGGCTCTAGGCATTATGCGCGAGAGGATTACGATTCCCTTTACTGTAGGGAATGCAATCTGCAATAGATCGACTTGCGCCTCTAGGCGTTATACGCGAGAGGCTTACGATTCCCTTTAGTGCAGGGAATGCGATCTGCAATAGATCGACTTGCGGCTCTAGGCGTTATACGCGAGAGGCTTACGATTCTCTTTAGTGCAGGGAATGCGATCTGTAATAGATCGACTTGCGGCTCTAGGCGTTACACGCGAGAGGCTTAGGATTTCCTTTAGTATAGTGAATACGATCTGTAATAGATCGACTTGCGGCTCTAGGCATTATGCGCGAGAGGATTACGATTCCCTTTACTGTAGGGAATGCAATCTGCAATAGATCGACTTGCGCCTCTAGGCGTTATACGCGAGAGGCTTACGATTCCCTTTAGTGCAGGGAATGCGATCTGTAATAGATCGACTTGCGGCTCTAGGCGTTACACGCGAGAGGCTTAGGATTCCTTTTAGTATAGTGAACGCGATCTGTAATAGATCGACTTGCTGCTCTAGGCGTTACACGCTAGAGGCTTAGGATTCCCTTTAGTATAGTGAATGCGATCTGTAATAGATCGACTTGCGGCTCTAGGCATTATGCGCGAGAGGATTACGATTCCCTTTACTGTAGGGAATGCAATCTGCAATAGATCGACTTGCGCCTCTAGGCGTTATACGCGAGAGGCTTACGATTCCCTTTAGTGCAGGGAATGCGATCTGTAATAGATCGACTTGCGGCTCTAGGCGTAATACGCGAGAGGCTTAGGATTTCCTTTAGTGCAGGGAATGCGATCTGTAATAGATCGACTTGCGGCTCTAGGCGTAATACGAGAGACTTACAATTCTCTTTAGTGCAGGGAATGCGATCTGTAATAGATCGACTTGCGGCTCTAGGCGTAATACGCGAGAGGCTTAGGATTCCCTTTAGTATAGGGAATGCGATCTGTAATAGATCGACTTGCGGCTCTAGGCGTAATACGAGAGACTTACAATTCTCTTCAGTGCAGGGAATGCGATCTGTAATAGATCGACTTGCGGCTCTAGGCGTAATACGAGAGACTTACAATTCTCTTTAGTGCAGGGAATGCGATCTGTAATAGATCGACTTGCGGCTCTAGGCGTTACACGCGAGAGGCTTAGGATTTCCTTTAGTGCAGGGAATGCGATCTGTAATAGATCGACTTGCGGCTCTAGGCCTAATACGCGAGAGGCTTAGGATTTCCTCTAGTGCAGGGAATGCGATCTGTGATAGATCGACTTGCGGCTCTAGGCGTTACACGCTAGAGGCTTAGGATTCCCTTTAGTATAGTGAATGCGATCTGTAATAGATCGACTTGCGGCTCTAGGCATTATGCGCGAGAGGATTACGATTCCCTTTACTGTAGGGAATGCAATCTGCAATAGATCGACTTGCGCCTCTAGGCGTTATACGCGAGAGGCTTACGATTCCCTTTAGTGCAGGGAATGCGATCTGTAATAGACCGACTTGCGGCTCTAGGCGTAATACTCGAGAGGCTTAGGATTTCCTTTAGTGCAGGGAATGCGATCTGTAATAGATCGACTTGCGGCTCTAGGCGTAATACGAGAGACTTACAATTCTCTTTAGTGCAGGGAATGCGATCTGTAATAGATCGACTTGCGGCTCTAGGCGTAATACGCGAGAGGCTTAGGATTCCCTTTAGTATAGGGAATGCGATCTCTAATAGATCGACTTGCGGCTCTAGGCGTTACACGCGAGAGGCTTAGGATTTCCTTTAGTATAGTGAATGCGATCTGCAATAGATCGACTTGCGGCTCTAGGCATTATGCGCGAGAGGATTACGATTCCCTTTACTGTAGGGAATGCAATCTGCAATAGATCGACTTGCGGCTCTAGGCGTTACACGCTAGAGGCTTAGGATTCCCTTTAGTATAGTGAATGCGATCTGTAATAGATCGACTTGCGGCTCTAGGCATTATGCGCGAGAGGCTTAGGATTTCCTTTAGTGCAGGGAATGCGATCTGTAATAGATCGACTTGCGGCTCTAGGCGTTACACGCGAGAGGCTTAGGATTTCCTTTAGTGCAGGGAATGCGATCTGTAATAGATCGACTTGCGGCTCTAGGCCTAATACGCGAGAGGCTTAGGATTTCCTCTAGTGCAGGGAATGCGATCTGTGATAGATCGACTTGCGGCTCTAGGCGTTACACGCTAGAGGCTTAGGATTCCCTTTAGTATAGTGAATGCGATCTGTAATAGATCGACTTGCGGCTCTAGGCATTATGCGCGAGAGGATTACGATTCCCTTTACTGTAGGGAATGCAATCTGCAATAGATCGACTTGCGCCTCTAGGCGTTATACGCGAGAGGCTTACGATTCCCTTTAGTGCAGGGAATGCGATCTGTAATAGACCGACTTGCGGCTCTAGGCGTAATACTCGAGAGGCTTAGGATTTCCTTTAGTGCAGGGAATGCGATCTGTAATAGATCGACTTGCGGCTCTAGGCGTAATACGAGAGACTTACAATTCTCTTTAGTGCAGGGAATGCGATCTGTAATAGATCGACTTGCGGCTCTAGGCGTAATACGCGAGAGGCTTAGGATTCCCTTTAGTATAGGGAATGCGATCTCTAATAGATCGACTTGCGGCTCTAGGCGTTACACGCGAGAGGCTTAGGATTTCCTTTAGTATAGTGAATGCGATCTGCAATAGATCGACTTGCGGCTCTAGGCATTATGCGCGAGAGGATTACGATTCCCTTTACTGTAGGGAATGCAATCTGCAATAGATCGACTTGCGTCTCTAGGCGTTATACGCGAGAGGCTTACGATTCCCTTTAGTATAGGGAATGCGATCTGCAATAGATCGACTTGCGTCTCTAGGCGTTACACGCGAGAGGCTTAGGATTCCCTTTACTGTAGGGAATGCAATCTGTAATAGATCGACTTGCGGCTCTAGGCGTTACACGCGAGAGGCTTAGGATTCCCTTTAGTATAGGGAATGCGATCTATAACAGATCGACTTGCTGCTCTAGGCGTAATACGCGAGAGGCTTACGATTCTCTTTAGTGCAGGGAATGCGATCTGTAATAGATCGACTTGCGGCTCTAGGCGTTACACGCTAGAGGCTTAGGATTCCCTTTAGTATAGTGAATGCGATCTGTAATAGATCGACTTGCGGCTCTAGGCATTATGCGCGAGAGGATTACGATTCCCTTTACTGTAGGGAATGCAATCTGCAATAGATCGACTTGCGCCTCTAGGCGTTATACGCGAGAGGCTTACGATTCCCTTTAGTGCAGGGAATGCGATCTGTAATAGATCGACTTGCGGCTCTAGGCGTAATACGAGAGACTTACAATTCTCTTTAGTGCTGGGAATGCGATCTGTAATAGATCGACTTGCGGCTCTAGGCGTAATACGCGAGAGGCTTAGGATTCCCTTTAGTATAGGGAATGCGATCTCTAATAGATCGACTTGCGGCTCTAGGCGTTACACGCGAGAGGCTTAGGATTTCCTTTAGTATAGTGAATGCGATCTGTAATAGATCGACTTGCGGCTCTAGGCATTATGCGCGAGAGGATTACGATTCCCTTTACTGTAGGGAATGCAATCTGCAATAGATCGACTTGCGTCTCTAGGCGTTATACGCGAGAGGCTTACGATTCCCTTTAGTATAGGGAATGCGATCTGCAATAGATCGACTTGCGGCTCTAGGCGTTACACGCGAGAGGCTTACGATTCCCTTTAGTATAGGGAATGCGATCTGCAATAGATTGACTTGCGGCTCTAGGCGTTACACGCGAGAGGCTTAGGATTCCCTTTACTGTAGGGAATGCAATCTGCAATAGATCGACTTGCGCCTCTAGGCGTTATACGCGAGAGGCTTACGATTCCCTTTAGTATAGGCAATGCAATCTGCAATAGATCGACTTGCGCCTCTAGGCGTTATACGCGAGAGGCTTACGATTCTCTTTAGTGCAGGGAATGCGATCTGTAATAGATCGACTTGCGGCTCTAGGCGTAATACGCGAGAGGCTTAGGATTCCCTTTAGTATAGGGAATGCGATCTATAACAGATCGACTTGCTGCTCTAGGCGTAATACGCGAGAGGCTTACGATTCTCTTTAGTGCAGAGAATGCGATCTGTAATAGATCGACTTGCGGCTCTAGGCGTTACACGCGAGAGGCTTACGATTCCCTTTAGTATAGGGAATGCGATCTGCAATAGATTGACTTGCGGCTCTAGGCGTTACACGCGAGAGGCTTAGGATTCCCTTTAGTATAGTGAATGCGATCTGTAATAGATCGACTTGCGGCTCTAGGCATTATGCGCGAGAGGATTACGATTCCCTTTACTGTAGGGAATGCAATCTGCAATAGATCGACTTGCGCCTCTAGGCGTTATACGCGAGAGGCTTACGATTCCCTTTAGTGCAGGGAATGCGATCTGTAATAGATCGACTTGCGGCTCTAGGCGTAATACGAGAGACTTACAATTCTCTTTAGTGCAGGGAATGCGATCTGCAATAGATCGACTTGCGGCTCTAGGCGTAATACGAGAGACTTACAATTCTCTTTAGTGCAAGGAATGCGATCTGTAATAGATCGACTTGCGGCTCTAGGCGTTACACGCGAGAGGCTTAGGATTTCCTTTAGTGCAGGGAATGCGATCTGTAATAGATCGACTTGCGGCTCTAGGCATTATGCGCGAGAGGATTACGATTCCCTTTACTGTAGGGAATGCAATCTGCAATAGATCGACTTGCGTCTCTAGGCGTTATACGCGAGAGGCTTACGATTCCCTTTAGTATAGGGAATGCGATCTGCAATAGATCGACTTGCGGCTCTAGGCGTTATACGCGAGAGGCTTACGATTCTCTTTAGTGCAGGGAATGCGATCTGTAATAGATCGACTTGCGGCTCTAGGCATTATGCGCGAGAGGATTACGATTCCCTTTACTGTAGGGAATGCAATCTGCAATAGATCGACTTGCGCCTCTAGGCGTAATACGCGAGAGGCTTAGGATTTCCTTTAGTGCAGGGAATGCGATCTGTAATAGATCGACTTGCGGCTCTAGGCGTAATACGAGAGACTTACAATTCTCTTTAGTGCAGGGAATGCGATCTGCAATAGATCGACTTGCGGCTCTAGGCGTAATACGAGAGACTTACAATTCTCTTTAGTGCAAGGAATGCGATCTGTAATAGATCGACTTGCGGCTCTAGGCGTTACACGCGAGAGGCTTAGGATTTCCTTTAGTGCAGGGAATGCGATCTGTAATAGATCGACTTGCGGCTCTAGGCATTATGCGCGAGAGGATTACGATTCCCTTTACTGTAGGGAATGCAATCTGCAATAGATCGACTTGCGTCTCTAGGCGTTATACGCGAGAGGCTTACGATTCCCTTTAGTATAGGGAATGCGATCTGCAATAGATCGACTTGCGGCTCTAGGCGTTATACGCGAGAGGCTTACGATTCTCTTTAGTGCAGGGAATGCGATCTGTAATAGATCGACTTGCGGCTCTAGGCATTATGCGCGAGAGGATTACGATTCCCTTTACTATAGGGAATGCAATCTGCAATAGATCGACTTGCGCCTCTAGGCGTTATACGCGAGAGGCTTAGGATTCCCTTTAGTATAGGGAATGCGATCTGTAATAGATCGACTTGCGGCTCTAGGCGTTAGGCACCGTTTATACTTCATCGCGGCGCGACGCGATGGCCATGCAGTGAGGCCAAATTGATCGATCGCGTCGCACAATCAATATGGCCACTATACGTGGCGTCGGGTCGCGCCGCGACGAAGTATAAACGAGGCCTTACACGCGAGAGGCTTAGGATTTCCTTTAGTGCAGGGAATGCGATCTGTAATAGATCGACTTGCGGCTCTAGGCGTTATACGCGAGAGGCTTACGATTCCCTTTAGTATAGGGAATGCGATCTGCAATAGATCGACTTGCGGCTCTAGGCGTTACACGCGAGAGGCTTAGGATTTCCTTTAGTATAGTGAATGCGATCTGTAATAGATCGACTTGCGGCTCTAGGCATTATGCGCGAGAGGATTACGATTCCCTTTAGTGCAGGGAATGCGATCTGCAATAGATCGACTTGCGGCTCTAGGCGTAATACGAGAGACTTACAATTCTCTTTAGTGCAGGGAATGCGATCTGTAATAGATCGACTTGCGGCTCTAGGCGTTACACGCGAGAGGCTTAGGATTTCCTTTAGTGCAGGGAATGCGATCTGTAATAGATCGACTTGCGGCTCTAGGCGTAATACGCGAGAGGCTTAGGATTTCCTCTAGTGCAGGGAATGCGATCTGTGATAGATCGACTTGCGGCTCTAGGCGTTACACGCGAGAGGCTTAGGATTCCCTTTGCTGTAGGGAATGCAATCTGTAATAGATCGACCTGCGGCTCTAGGCGTTACACGCGAGAGGCTTAGGATTCCCTTTACTGTAGGGAATGCAATCTGTAATAGATCGACTTGCGGCTCTAGGCGTTACACGCTAGAGGCTTAGGATTTCCTTTAGTGCAGGGAATGCGATCTGTAATAGATCGACTTGCGGCTCTAGGCGTAATACGCGAGAGGCTTAGGATTTCCTCTAGTGCAGGGAATGCGATCTGTGATAGATCGACTTGCGGCTCTAGGCGTAATACGAGAGACTTACAATTCTCTTTAGTGCAGGGAATGCGATCTGTAATAGATCGACTTGCGGCTCTAGGCATTATGCGCGAGAGGATTACGATTCCCTTTACTGTAGGGAATGCAATCTGCAATAGATCGACTTGCGCCTCTAGGCGTTATACGCGAGAGGCTTACGATTCCCTTTAGTGCAGGGAATGCGATCTGTAATAGATCGACTTGCGGCTCTAGGCGTAATACGCGAGAGGCTTAGGATTTCCTTTAGTGCAGGGAATGCGATCTGTAATAGATCGACTTGCGGCTCTAGGCGTAATACGAGAGACTTACAATTCTCTTTAGTGCAGGGAATGCGATCTGTAATAGATCGACTTGCGGCTCTAGGCGTAATACGCGAGAGGCTTAGGATTCCCTTTAGTATAGGGAATGCGATCTCTAATAGATCGACTTGCGGCTCTAGGCGTTACACGCGAGAGGCTTAGGATTCCCTTTAGTATAGTGAATGCGATCTGTAATAGATCGACTTGCGGCTCTAGGCATTATGCGCGAGAGGATTACGATTCCCTTTACTGTAGGGAATGCAATCTGCAATAGATCGACTTGCGCCTCTAGGCGTTATACGCGAGAGGCTTACGATTCCCTTTAGTGCAGGGAATGCGATCTGCAATAGATCGACTTGCGGCTCTAGGCGTTATACGCGAGAGGCTTACGATTCTCTTTAGTGCAGGGAATGCGATCTGTAATAGATCGACTTGCGGCTCTAGGCGTTACACGCGAGAGGCTTAGGATTTCCTTTAGTATAGTGAATACGATCTGTAATAGATCGACTTGCGGCTCTAGGCATTATGCGCGAGAGGATTACGATTCCCTTTACTGTAGGGAATGCAATCTGCAATAGATCGACTTGCGCCTCTAGGCGTTATACGCGAGAGGCTTACGATTCCCTTTAGTGCAGGGAATGCGATCTGCAATAGATCGACTTGCGGCTCTAGGCGTAATACGAGAGACTTACAATTCTCTTTAGTGCAGGGAATGCGATCTGTAATAGATCGACTTGCGGCTCTAGGCGTTACACGCGAGAGGCTTAGGATTTCCTTTAGTGCAGGGAATGCGATCTGTAATAGATCGACTTGCGGCTCTAGGCGTTACACGCGAGAGGCTTAGGATTCCTTTTAGTATAGTGAATGCGATCTGTAATAGATCGACTTGCTGCTCTAGGCGTTACACGCTAGAGGCTTAGGATTCCCTTTAGTATAGTGAATGCGATCTGTAATAGATCGACTTGCGGCTCTAGGCATTATGCGCGAGAGGATTACGATTCCCTTTACTGTAGGGAATGCAATCTGCAATAGATCGACTTGCGCCTCTAGGCGTTATACGCGAGAGGCTTACGATTCCCTTTAGTGCAGGGAATGCGATCTGTAATAGATCGACTTGCGGCTCTAGGCGTAATACGCGAGAGGCTTAGGATTTCCTTTAGTGCAGGGAATGCGATCTGTAATAGATCGACTTGCGGCTCTAGGCGTAATACGAGAGACTTACAATTCTCTTTAGTGCAGGGAATGCGATCTGTAATAGATCGACTTGCGGCTCTAGGCGTAATACGCGAGAGGCTTAGGATTCCCTTTAGTATAGGGAATGCGATCTGTAATAGATCGACTTGCGGCTCTAGGCGTAATACGAGAGACTTACAATTCTCTTCAGTGCAGGGAATGCGATCTGTAATAGATCGACTTGCGGCTCTAGGCGTAATACGAGAGACTTACAATTCTCTTTAGTGCAGGGAATGCGATCTGTAATAGATCGACTTGCGGCTCTAGGCGTTACACGCGAGAGGCTTAGGATTTCCTTTAGTGCAGGGAATGCGATCTGTAATAGATCGACTTGCGGCTCTAGGCCTAATACGCGAGAGGCTTAGGATTTCCTCTAGTGCAGGGAATGCGATCTGTGATAGATCGACTTGCGGCTCTAGGCGTTACACGCTAGAGGCTTAGGATTCCCTTTAGTATAGTGAATGCGATCTGTAATAGATCGACTTGCGGCTCTAGGCATTATGCGCGAGAGGATTACGATTCCCTTTACTGTAGGGAATGCAATCTGCAATAGATCGACTTGCGCCTCTAGGCGTTATACGCGAGAGGCTTACGATTCCCTTTAGTGCAGGGAATGCGATCTGTAATAGACCGACTTGCGGCTCTAGGCGTAATACTCGAGAGGCTTAGGATTTCCTTTAGTGCAGGGAATGCGATCTGTAATAGATCGACTTGCGGCTCTAGGCGTAATACGAGAGACTTACAATTCTCTTTAGTGCAGGGAATGCGATCTGTAATAGATCGACTTGCGGCTCTAGGCGTAATACGCGAGAGGCTTAGGATTCCCTTTAGTATAGGGAATGCGATCTGTAATAGATCGACTTGCGGCTCTAGGCGTAATACGAGAGACTTACAATTCTCTTCAGTGCAGGGAATGCGATCTGTAATAGATCGACTTGCGGCTCTAGGCGTAATACGAGAGACTTACAATTCTCTTTAGTGCAGGGAATGCGATCTGTAATAGATCGACTTGCGGCTCTAGGCGTTACACGCGAGAGGCTTAGGATTTCCTTTAGTGCAGGGAATGCGATCTGTAATAGATCGACTTGCGGCTCTAGGCCTAATACGCGAGAGGCTTAGGATTTCCTCTAGTGCAGGGAATGCGATCTGTGATAGATCGACTTGCGGCTCTAGGCGTTACACGCTAGAGGCTTAGGATTCCCTTTAGTATAGTGAATGCGATCTGTAATAGATCGACTTGCGGCTCTAGGCATTATGCGCGAGAGGATTACGATTCCCTTTACTGTAGGGAATGCAATCTGCAATAGATCGACTTGCGCCTCTAGGCGTTATACGCGAGAGGCTTACGATTCCCTTTAGTGCAGGGAATGCGATCTGTAATAGACCGACTTGCGGCTCTAGGCGTAATACTCGAGAGGCTTAGGATTTCCTTTAGTGCAGGGAATGCGATCTGTAATAGATCGACTTGCGGCTCTAGGCGTAATACGAGAGACTCACAATTCTCTTTAGTGCAGGGAATGCGATCTGTAATAGATCGACTTGCGGCTCTAGGCGTAATACGCGAGAGGCTTAGGATTCCCTTTAGTATAGGGAATGCGATCTCTAATAGATCGACTTGCGGCTCTAGGCGTTACACGCGAGAGGCTTAGGATTTCCTTTAGTATAGTGAATGCGATCTGTAATAGATCGACTTGCGGCTCTAGGCATTATGCGCGAGAGGATTACGATTCCCTTTACTGTAGGGAATGCAATCTGCAATAGATCGACTTGCGTCTCTAGGCGTTATACGCGAGAGGCTTACGATTCCCTTTAGTATAGGGAATGCGATCTGCAATAGATCGACTTGCGTCTCTAGGCGTTACACGCGAGAGGCTTAGGATTCCCTTTACTGTAGGGAATGCAATCTGTAATAGATCGACTTGCGGCTCTAGGCATTACACGCGAGAGGCTTAGGATTCCCTTTAGTATAGGGAATGCGATCTATAACAGATCGACTTGCTGCTCTAGGCGTAATACGCGAGAGGCTTACGATTCTCTTTAGTGCAGGGAATGCGATCTGTAATAGATCGACTTGCGGCTCTAGGCGTTACACGCTAGAGGCTTAGGATTCCCTTTAGTATAGTGAATGCGATCTGTAATAGATCGACTTGCGGCTCTAGGCATTATGCGCGAGAGGATTACGATTCCCTTTACTGTAGGGAATGCAATCTGCAATAGATCGACTTGCGCCTCTAGGCGTTATACGCGAGAGGCTTACGATTCCCTTTAGTGCAGGGAATGCGATCTGTAATAGATCGACTTGCGGCTCTAGGCGTAATACGAGAGACTTACAATTCTCTTTAGTGCTGGGAATGCGATCTGTAATAGATCGACTTGCGGCTCTAGGCGTAATACGCGAGAGGCTTAGGATTCCCTTTAGTATAGGGAATGCGATCTCTAATAGATCGACTTGCGGCTCTAGGCGTTACACGCGAGAGGCTTAGGATTTCCTTTAGTATAGTGAATGCGATCTGTAATAGATCGACTTGCGGCTCTAGGCATTATGCGCGAGAGGATTACGATTCCCTTTACTGTAGGGAATGCAATCTGCAATAGATCGACTTGCGTCTCTAGGCGTTATACGCGAGAGGCTTACGATTCCCTTTAGTATAGGGAATGCGATCTGCAATAGATCGACTTGCGGCTCTAGGCGTTACACGCGAGAGGCTTACGATTCCCTTTAGTATAGGGAATGCGATCTGTAATAGATCGACTTGCGGCTCTAGGCGTAATACGAGAGACTTACAATTCTCTTTAGTGCAGGGAATGCGATCTGTAATAGATCGACTTGCGGCTCTAGGCGTTACACGCGAGAGGCTTAGGATTTCCTTTAGTGCAGGGAATGCGATCTGTAATAGATCGACTTGCGGCTCTAGGCCTAATACGCGAGAGGCTTAGGATTTCCTCTAGTGCAGGGAATGCGATCTGTGATAGATCGACTTGCGGCTCTAGGCGTTACACGCTAGAGGCTTAGGATTCCCTTTAGTATAGTGAATGCGATCTGTAATAGATCGACTTGCGGCTCTAGGCATTATGCGCGAGAGGATTACGATTCCCTTTACTGTAGGGAATGCAATCTGCAATAGATCGACTTGCGCCTCTAGGCGTTATACGCGAGAGGCTTACGATTCCCTTTAGTGCAGGGAATGCGATCTGTAATAGACCGACTTGCGGCTCTAGGCGTAATACTCGAGAGGCTTAGGATTTCCTTTAGTGCAGGGAATGCGATCTGTAATAGATCGACTTGCGGCTCTAGGCGTAATACGAGAGACTTACAATTCTCTTTAGTGCAGGGAATGCGATCTGTAATAGATCGACTTGCGGCTCTAGGCGTAATACGCGAGAGGCTTAGGATTCCCTTTAGTATAGGGAATGCGATCTCTAATAGATCGACTTGCGGCTCTAGGCGTTACACGCGAGAGGCTTAGGATTTCCTTTAGTATAGTGAATGCGATCTGTAATAGATCGACTTGCGGCTCTAGGCATTATGCGCGAGAGGATTACGATTCCCTTTACTGTAGGGAATGCAATCTGCAATAGATCGACTTGCGTCTCTAGGCGTTATACGCGAGAGGCTTACGATTCCCTTTAGTATAGGGAATGCGATCTGCAATAGATCGACTTGCGTCTCTAGGCGTTACACGCGAGAGGCTTAGGATTCCCTTTACTGTAGGGAATGCAATCTGTAATAGATCGACTTGCGGCTCTAGGCGTTACACGCGAGAGGCTTAGGATTCCCTTTAGTATAGGGAATGCGATCTATAACAGATCGACTTGCTGCTCTAGGCGTAATACGCGAGAGGCTTACGATTCTCTTTAGTGCAGGGAATGCGATCTGTAATAGATCGACTTGCGGCTCTAGGCGTTACACGCTAGAGGCTTAGGATTCCCTTTAGTATAGTGAATGCGATCTGTAATAGATCGACTTGCGGCTCTAGGCATTATGCGCGAGAGGATTACGATTCCCTTTACTGTAGGGAATGCAATCTGCAATAGATCGACTTGCGCCTCTAGGCGTTATACGCGAGAGGCTTACGATTCCCTTTAGTGCAGGGAATGCGATCTGTAATAGATCGACTTGCGGCTCTAGGCGTAATACGAGAGACTTACAATTCTCTTTAGTGCTGGGAATGCGATCTGTAATAGATCGACTTGCGGCTCTAGGCGTAGTACGCGAGAGGCTTAGGATTCCCTTTAGTATAGGGAATGCGATCTCTAATAGATCGACTTGCGGCTCTAGGCGTTACACGCGAGAGGCTTAGGATTTCCTTTAGTATAGTGAATGCGATCTGTAATAGATCGACTTGCGGCTCTAGGCATTATGCGCGAGAGGATTACGATTCCCTTTACTGTAGGGAATGCAATCTGCAATAGATCGACTTGCGTCTCTAGGCGTTATACGCGAGAGGCTTACGATTCCCTTTAGTATAGGGAATGCGATCTGCAATAGATCGACTTGCGGCTCTAGGCGTTACACGCGAGAGGCTTACGATTCCCTTTAGTATAGGGAATGCCATCTGCAATAGATTGACTTGCGGCTCTAGGCGTTACACGCGAGAGGCTTAGGATTCCCTTTACTGTAGGGAATGCAATCTGCAATAGATCGACTTGCGCCTCTAGGCGTTATACGCGAGAGGCTTACGATTCCCTTTAGTATAGGGAATGCAATCTGCAATAGATCGACTTGCGCCTCTAGGCGTTATACGCGAGAGGCTTACGATTCTCTTTAGTGCAGGGAATGCGATCTGTAATAGATCGACTTGCGGCTCTAGGCGTAATACGCGAGAGGCTTAGGATTCCCTTTAGTATAGGGAATGCGATCTATAACAGATCGACTTGCTGCTCTAGGCGTAATACGCGAGAGGCTTACGATTCTCTTTAGTGCAGAGAATGCGATCTGTAATAGATCGACTTGCGGCTCTAGGCGTTACACGCGAGAGGCTTACGATTCCCTTTAGTATAGGGAATGCGATCTGCAATAGATTGACTTGCGGCTCTAGGCGTTACACGCGAGAGGCTTAGGATTCCCTTTAGTATAGTGAATGCGATCTGTAATAGATCGACTTGCGGCTCTAGGCATTATGCGCGAGAGGATTACGATTCCCTTTACTGTAGGGAATGCAATCTGCAATAGATCGACTTGCGCCTCTAGGCGTTATACGCGAGAGGCTTACGATTCCCTTTAGTGCAGGGAATGCGATCTGTAATAGATCGACTTGCGGATCTAGGCGTAATACGCGAGAGGCTTAGGATTTCCTTTAGTGCAGGGAATGCGATCTGTAATAGATCGACTTGCGGCTCTAGGCGTAATACGAGAGACTTACAATTCTCTTTAGTGCAGGGAATGCGATCTGCAATAGATCGACTTGCGGCTCTAGGCGTAATACGAGAGACTTACAATTCTCTTTAGTGCAAGGAATGCGATCTGTAATAGATCGACTTGCGGCTCTAGGCGTTACACGCGAGAGGCTTAGGATTTCCTTTAGTGCAGGGAATGCGATCTGTAATAGATCGACTTGCGGCTCTAGGCATTATGCGCGAGAGGATTACGATTCCCTTTACTGTAGGGAATGCAATCTGCAATAGATCGACTTGCGTCTCTAGGCGTTATACGCGAGAGGCTTACGATTCCCTTTAGTATAGGGAATGCGATCTGCAATAGATCGACTTGCGGCTCTAGGCGTTATACGCGAGAGGCTTACGATTCTCTTTAGTGCAGGGAATGCGATCTGTAATAGATCGACTTGCGGCTCTAGGCATTATGCGCGAGAGGATTACGATTCCCTTTACTATAGGGAATGCAATCTGCAATAGATCGACTTGCGCCTCTAGGCGTTATACGCGAGAGGCTTAGGATTCCCTTTAGTATAGGGAATGCGATCTCTAATAGATCGACTTGCGGCTCTAGGCGTTACACGCGAGAGGCTTAGGATTTCCTTTAGTATAGTGAATGCGATCTGTAATAGATCGACTTGCGGCTCTAGGCATTATGCGCGAGAGGATTACGATTCCCTTTAGTGCAGGGAATGCGATCTGTAATAGATCGACTTGCGGCTCTAGGCATTATGCGCGAGAGGATTACGATTCCCTTTACTGTAGGGAATGCAATCTGCAATAGATCGACTTGCGTCTCGAGGCGTTATACGCGAGAGGCTTACGATTCCCTTTAGTGCAGGGAATGCGATCTGTAATAGATCGACTTGCGGCTCTAGGCGTAATACGCGAGAGGCTTAGGATTTCCTTTAGTGCAGGGAATGCGATCTGTAATAGATCGACTTGCGGCTCTAGGCGTAATACGAGAGACTTACAATTCTCTTTAGTGCAGGGAATGCGATCTGTAATAGATCGACTTGCGGCTCTAGGCGTAATACGCGAGAGGCTTAGGATTCCCTTTAGTATAGGGAATGCGATCTCTAATAGATCGACTTGCGGCTCTAGGCGTTACACGCGAGAGGCTTAGGATTCCCTTTAGTATAGTGAATGCGATCTGTAATAGATCGACTTGCGGCTCTAGGCATTATGCGCGAGAGGATTACGATTCCCTTTACTGTAGGGAATGCAATCTGCAATAGAACGACTTGCGCCTCTAGGCGTTATACGCGAGAGGCTTACGATTCCCTTTAGTGCAGGGAATGCGATCTGCAATAGATCGACTTGCGGCTCTAGGCGTTATACGCGAGAGGCTTACGATTCTCTTTAGTGCAGGGAATGCGATCTGTAATAGATCGACTTGCGGCTCTAGGCGTTACACGCGAGAGGCTTAGGATTTCCTTTAGTATAGTGAATACGATCTGTAATAGATCGACTTGCGGCTCTAGGCATTATGCGCGAGAGGATTACGATTCCCTTTACTGTAGGGAATGCAATCTGCAATAGATCGACTTGCGCCTCTAGGCGTTATACGCGAGAGGTTTACGATTCCCTTTAGTGCAGGGAATGCGATCTGCAATAGATCGACTTGCGGCTCTAGGCGTAATACGAGAGACTTACAATTCTCTTTAGTGCAGGGAATGCGATCTGTAATAGATCGACTTGCGGCTCTAGGCGTTACACGCGAGAGGCTTAGGATTTCCTTTAGTGCAGGGAATGCGATCTGTAATAGATCGACTTGCGGCTCTAGGCGTTACACGCGAGAGGCTTAGGATTCCTTTTAGTATAGTGAATGCGATCTGTAATAGATCGACTTGCTGCTCTAGGCGTTACACGCTAGAGGCTTAGGATTCCCTTTAGTATAGTGAATGCGATCTGTAATAGATCGACTTGCGGCTCTAGGCATTATGCGCGAGAGGATTACGATTCCCTTTACTGTAGGGAATGCAATCTGCAATAGATCGACTTGCGCCTCTAGGCGTTATACGCGAGAGGCTTACGATTCCCTTTAGTGCAGGGAATGCGATCTGTAATAGATCGACTTGCGGCTCTAGGCGTAATACGCGAGAGGCTCAGGATTTCCTTTAGTGCAGGGAATGCGATCTGTAATAGATCGACTTGCGGCTCTAGGCGTAATACGAGAGACTTACAATTCTCTTTAGTGCAGGGAATGCGATCTGTAATAGATCGACTTGCGGCTCTAGGCGTAATACGCGAGAGGCTTAGGATTCCCTTTAGTATAGGGAATGCGATCTGTAATAGATCGACTTGCGGCTCTAGGCGTAATACGAGAGACTTACAATTCTCTTCAGTGCAGGGAATGCGATCTGTAATAGATCGACTTGCGGCTCTAGGCGTAATACGAGAGACTTACAATTCTCTTTAGTGCAGGGAATGCGATCTGTAATAGATCGACTTGCGGCTCTAGGCGTTACACGCGAGAGGCTTAGGATTTCCTTTAGTGCAGGGAATGCGATCTGTAATAGATCGACTTGCGGCTCTAGGCCTAATACGCGAGAGGCTTAGGATTTCCTCTAGTGCAGGGAATGCGATCTGTGATAGATCGACTTGCGGCTCTAGGCGTTACACGCTAGAGGCTTAGGATTCCCTTTAGTATAGTGAATGCGATCTGTAATAGATCGACTTGCGGCTCTAGGCATTATGCGCGAGAGGATTACGATTCCCTTTACTGTAGGGAATGCAATCTGCAATAGATCGACTTGCGCCTCTAGGCGTTATACGCGAGAGGCTTACGATTCCCTTTAGTGCAGGGAATGCGATCTGTAATAGACCGACTTGCGGCTCTAGGCGTAATACTCGAGAGGCTTAGGATTTCCTTTAGTGCAGGGAATGCGATCTGTAATAGATCGACTTGCGGCTCTAGGCGTAATACGAGAGACTTACAATTCTCTTTAGTGCAGGGAATGCGATCTGTAATAGATCGACTTGCGGCTCTAGGCGTAATACGCGAGAGGCTTAGGATTCCCTTTAGTATAGGGAATGCGATCTCTAATAGATCGACTTGCGGCTCTAGGCGTTACACGCGAGAGGCTTAGGATTTCCTTTAGTATAGTGAATGCGATCTGTAATAGACCGACTTGCTGCTCTAGGCATTATGCGCGAGAGGATTACGATTCCCTTTACTGTAGGGAATGCAATCTGCAATAGATCGACTTGCGTCTCTAGGCGTTATACGCGAGAGGCTTACGATTCCCTTTAGTATAGGGAATGCGATCTGCAATAGATCGACTTGCGTCTCTAGGCGTTACACGCGAGAGGCTTAGGATTCCCTTTACTGTAGGGAATGCAATCTGTAATAGATCGACTTGCGGCTCTAGGCGTTACACGCGAGAGGCTTAGGATTCCCTTTAGTATAGGGAATGCGATCTATAACAGATCGACTTGCTGCTCTAGGCGTAATACGCGAGAGGCTTACGATTCTCTTTAGTGCAGGGAATGCGATCTGTAATAGATCGACTTGCGGCTCTAGGCGTTACACGCTAGAGGCTTAGGATTCCCTTTAGTATAGTGAATGCGATCTGTAATAGATCGACTTGCGGCTCTAGGCATTATGCGCGAGAGGATTACGATTCCCTTTACTGTAGGGAATGCAATCTGCAATAGATCGACTTGCGCCTCTAGGCGTTATACGCGAGAGGCTTACGATTCCCTTTAGTGCAGGGAATGCGATCTGTAATAGATCGACTTGCGGCTCTAGGCGTAATACGAGAGACTTACAATTCTCTTTAGTGCTGGGAATGCGATCTGTAATAGATCGACTTGCGGCTCTAGGCGTAATACGCGAGAGGCTTAGGATTCCCTTTAGTATAGGGAATGCGATCTCTAATAGATCGACTTGCGGCTCTAGGCGTTACACGCAAGAGGCTTAGGATTTCCTTTAGTATAGTGAATGCGATCTGTAATAGATCGACTTGCGGCTCTAGGCATTATGCGCGAGAGGATTACGATTCCCTTTACTGTAGGGAATGCAATCTGCAATAGATCGACTTGCGCCTCTAGGCGTTATACGCGAGAGGCTTACGATTCCCTTTAGTGCAGGGAATGCGATCTGTAATAGATCGACTTGCGGCTCTAGGCGTAATACGAGAGACTTACAATTCTCTTTAGTGCTGGGAATGCGATCTGTAATAGATCGACTTGCGGCTCTAGGCGTAATACGCGAGAGGCTTAGGATTCCCTTTGCTGTAGGGAATGCGATCTCTAATAGATCGACTTGCGGCTCTAGGCGTTACACGCGAGAGGCTTAGGATTTCCTTTAGTATAGTGAATGCGATCTGTAATAGATCGACTTGCGGCTCTAGGCGTAATACGCGAGAGGCTTAGGATTTCCTCTAGTGCAGGGAATGCGATCTGTGATAGATCGACTTGCGGCTCTAGGCGTAATACGAGAGACTTACAATTCTCTTTAGTGCAGGGAATGCGATCTGTAATAGATCGACTTGCGGCTCTAGGCGTTACACGCGAGAGGCTTAGGATTTCCTTTAGTGCAGGGAATGCGATCTGTAATAGATCGACTTGCGGCTCTAGGCGTAATACGCGAGAGGCTTACGATTCTCTTTAGTGCAGGGAATGCGATCTGTGATAGATCGACTTGCGGCTCTAGGCGTAATACGCGAGAGGCTTAGGATTTCCTCTAGTGCAGGGAATGCGATCTGTGATAGATCGACTTGCGGCTTTAGGCGTAATACGAGAGGCTTAGGATTCCCTTTACTGTATAAAATGCAATCTGTAATAGATCGACTTGCGGCTCTAGGCGTTACACGCGAGAGGCTTAGGATTTCCTTTAGTGCAGGGAATGCGATCTGTAATAGATCGACTTGCGGCTCTAGGCGTTACACGCGAGAGGCTTACGATTCTCTTTAGTGCAGGGAATGCGATCTGTGATAGATCGACTTGCGGCTCTAGGCGTAATACGCGAGAGGCTTAGGATTTCCTTTAGTGCAGGGAATGCGATCTGTAATAGATCGACTTGCGGCTCTAGGCGTAATACGCGAGAGGCTTAGGATTCCCTTTACTGTAGGGAATGCAATCTGTAATAGATCGACTTGCGACTCTAGGCGTTACACGCGAGAGGCTTAGGATTTCCTTTAGTGCAGGGAATGCGATCTGTAATAGATCGACTTGCGGCTCTAGGCGTAATACGCGAGAGGCTTACGATTCCCTTTAGTATAGGGAATGCGATCTGCAATAGATCGACTTGCGGCTCTAGGCGTTACACGCGAGAGGCTTACGATTCCCTTTAGTATAGGGAATGCGATCTGCAATAGATCGACTTGCGGCTCTAGGCGTTACACGCGAGAGGCTTACGATTCCCTTTAGTATAGGGAATGCGATCTGTAATAGATCGACTTGCTGCTCTAGGCGTTACACGCTAGAGGCTTAGGATTCCCTTTAGTATAGTGAATGCGATCTGTAATAGATCGACTTGCGGCTCTAGGCATTATGCGCGAGAGGATTACGATTCCCTTTACTGTAGGGAATGCAATCTGCAATAGATCGACTTGCGCCTCTAGGCGTTATACGCGAGAGGCTTACGATTCCCTTTAGTGCAGGGAATGCGATCTGTAATAGATCGACTTGCGGCTCTAGGCGTAATACGCGAGAGGCTTAGGATTTCCTTTAGTGCAGGGAATGCGATCTGTAATAGATCGACTTGCGGCTCTAGGCGTAATACGAGAGACTTACAATTCTCTTTAGTGCGGGGAATGCGATCTGTAATAGATCGACTTGCGGCTCTAGGCGTAATACGCGAGAGGCTTAGGATTCCCTTTAGTATAGGGAATGCGATCTGTAATAGATCGACTTGCGGCTCTAGGCGTAATACGAGAGACTTACAATTCTCTTCAGTGCAGGGAATGCGATCTGTAATAGATCGACTTGCGGCTCTAGGCGTAATACGAGAGACTTACAATTCTCTTTAGTGCAGGGAATGCGATCTGTAATAGATCGACTTGCGGCTCTAGGCGTTACACGCGAGAGGCTTAGGATTTCCTTTAGTGCAGGGAATGCGATCTGTAATAGATCGACTTGCGGCTCTAGGCCTAATACGCGAGAGGCTTAGGATTTCCTCTAGTGCAGGGAATGCGATCTGTGATAGATCGACTTGCGGCTCTAGGCGTTACACGCTAGAGGCTTAGGATTCCCTTTAGTATAGTGAATGCGATCTGTAATAGATCGACTTGCGGCTCTAGGCATTATGCGCGAGAGGATTACGATTCCCTTTACTGTAGGGAATGCAATCTGCAATAGATCGACTTGCGCCTCTAGGCGTTATACGCGAGAGGCTTACGATTCCCTTTAGTGCAGGGAATGCGATCTGTAATAGACCGACTTGCGGCTCTAGGCGTAATACTCGAGAGGCTTAGGATTTCCTTTAGTGCAGGGAATGCGATCTGTAATAGATCGACTTGCGGCTCTAGGCGTAATACGAGAGACTTACAATTCTCTTTAGTGCAGGGAATGCGATCTGTAATAGATCGACTTGCGGCTCTAGGCGTAATACGCGAGAGGCTTAGGATTCCCTTTAGTATAGGGAATGCGATCTCTAATAGATCGACTTGCGGCTCTAGGCGTTACACGCGAGAGGCTTAGGATTTCCTTTAGTATAGTGAATGCGATCTGTAATAGATCGACTTGCGGCTCTAGGCATTATGCGCGAGAGGATTACGATTCCCTTTACTGTAGGGAATGCAATCTGCAATAGATCGACTTGCGTCTCTAGGCGTTATACGCGAGAGGCTTACGATTCCCTTTAGTATAGGGAATGCGATCTGCAATAGATCGACTTGCGTCTCTAGGCGTTACACGCGAGAGGCTTAGGATTCCCTTTACTGTAGGGAATGCAATCTGTAATAGATCGACTTGCGGCTCTAGGCGTTACACGCGAGAGGCTTAGGATTCCCTTTAGTATAGGGAATGCGATCTATAACAGATCGACTTGCTGCTCTAGGCGTAATACGCGAGAGGCTTACGATTCTCTTTAGTGCAGGGAATGCGATCTGTAATAGATCGACTTGCGGCTCTAGGCGTTACACGCTAGAGGCTTAGGATTCCCTTTAGTATAGTGAATGCGATCTGTAATAGATCGACTTGCGGCTCTAGGCATTATGCGCGAGAGGATTACGATTCCCTTTACTGTAGGGAATGCAATCTGCAATAGATCGACTTGCGCCTCTAGGCGTTATACGCGAGAATCTTACGATTCCCTTTAGTGCAGGGAATGCGATCTGTAATAGATCGACTTGCGGCTCTAGGCATTATGCGCGAGAGGATTACGATTCCCTTTACTGTAGGGAATGCAATCTGCAATAGATCGACTTGCGTCTCTAGGCGTTATACGCGAGAGGCTTACGATTCCCTTTAGTATAGGGAATGCGATCTGCAATAGATCGACTTGCGGCTCTAGGCGTTATACGCGAGAGGCTTACGATTCTCTTTAGTGCAGGGAATGCGATCTGTAATAGATCGACTTGCGGCTCTAGGCATTATGCGCGAGAGGATTACGATTCCCTTTACTGTAGGGAATGCAATCTGCAATAGATCGACTTGCGCCTCTAGGCGTTATACGCGAGAATCTTACGATTCCCTTTAGTGCAGGGAATGCGATCTGTAATAGATCGACTTGCGGCTCTAGGCATTATGCGCGAGAGGATTACGATTCCCTTTACTGTAGGGAATGCAATCTGCAATAGATCGACTTGCGTCTCTAGGCGTTATACGCGAGAGGCTTACGATTCCCTTTAGTATAGGGAATGCGATCTGCAATAGATCGACTTGCGGCTCTAGGCGTTATACGCGAGAGGCTTACGATTCTCTTTAGTGCAGGGAATGCGATCTGTAATAGATCGACTTGCGGCTCTAGGCATTATGCGCGAGAGGATTACGATTCCCTTTACTATAGGGAATGCAATCTGCAATAGATCGACTTGCGCCTCTAGGCGTTATACGCGAGAGGCTTAGGATTCCCTTTAGTATAGGGAATGCGATCTCTAATAGATCGACTTGCGGCTCTAGGCGTTACACGCGAGAGGCTTAGGATTTCCTTTAGTATAGTGAATGCGATCTGTAATAGATCGACTTGCGGCTCTAGGCATTATGCGCGAGAGGATTACGATTCCCTTTAGTGCAGGGAATGCGATCTGCAATAGATCGACTTGCGGCTCTAGGCGTAATACGAGAGACTTACAATTCTCTTTAGTGCAGGGAATGCGATCTGTAATAGATCGACTTGCGGCTCTAGGCGTTACACGCGAGAGGCTTAGGATTTCCTCTAGTGCAGGGAATGCGATCTGTGATAGATCGACTTGCGGCTCTAGGCGTAATACGAGAGACTTACAATTCTCTTTAGTGCAGGGAATGCGATCTGTAATAGATCGACTTGCGGCTCTAGGCATTATGCGCGAGAGGATTACGATTCCCTTTACTGTAGGGAATGCAATCTGCAATAGATCGACTTGCGCCTCTAGGCGTTATACGCGAGAGGCTTACGATTCCCTTTAGTGCAGGGAATGCGATCTGTAATAGATCGACTTGCGGCTCTAGGCGTAATACGAGAGACTTACAATTCTCTTTAGTGCAGGGAATGCGATCTGTAATAGATCGACTTGCGGCTCTAGGCATTATGCGCGAGAGGATTACGATTCCCTTTACTGTAGGGAATGCAATCTGCAATAGATCGACTTGCGCCTCTAGGCGTTATACGCGAGAGGCTTACGATTCCCTTTAGTGCAGGGAATGCGATCTGTAATAGATCGACTTGCGGCTCTAGGCGTAATACGCGAGAGGCTTAGGATTCCCTTTAGTATAGTGAATGCGATCTGTAATAGATCGACTTGCGGCTCTAGGCATTATGCGCGAGAGGATTACGATTCCCTTTACTGTAGGGAATGCAATCTGCAATAGATCGACTTGCGCCTCTAGGCGTTATACGCGAGAATCTTACGATTCCCTTTAGTGCAGGGAATGCGATCTGTAATAGATCGACTTGCGGCTCTAGGCATTATGCGCGAGAGGATTACGATTCCCTTTACTGTAGGGAATGCAATCTGCAATAGATCGACTTGCGTCTCTAGGCGTTATACGCGAGAGGCTTACGATTCCCTTTAGTATAGGGAATGCGATCTGCAATAGATCGACTTGCGGCTCTAGGCGTTATACGCGAGAGGCTTACGATTCTCTTTAGTGCAGGGAATGCGATCTGTAATAGATCGACTTGCGGCTCTAGGCATTATGCGCGAGAGGATTACGATTCCCTTTACTATAGGGAATGCAATCTGCAATAGATCGACTTGCGCCTCTAGGCGTTATACGCGAGAGGCTTAGGATTCCCTTTAGTATAGGGAATGCGATCTCTAATAGATCGACTTGCGGCTCTAGGCGTTACACGCGAGAGGCTTAGGATTTCCTTTAGTATAGTGAATGCGATCTGTAATAGATCGACTTGCGGCTCTAGGCGTTATACGCGAGAGGCTTACGATTCCCTTTAGTATAGGGAATGCGATCTGCAATAGATCGACTTGCGTCTCTAGGCGTTACACGCGAGAGGCTTAGGATTCCCTTTACTGTAGGGAATGCAATCTGTAATAGATCGACTTGCGGCTCTAGGCGTTACACGCGAGAGGCTTAGGATTCCCTTTAGTATAGGGAATGCGATCTATAACAGATCGACTTGCTGCTCTAGGCGTAATACGCGAGAGGCTTACGATTCTCTTTAGTGCAGGGAATGCGATCTGTAATAGATCGACTTGCGGCTCTAGGCGTTACACGCTAGAGGCTTAGGATTCCCTTTAGTATAGTGAATGCGATCTGTAATAGATCGACTTGCGGCTCTAGGCATTATGCGCGAGAGGATTACGATTCCCTTTACTGTAGGGAATGCAATCTGCAATAGATCGACTTGCGCCTCTAGGCGTTATACGCGAGAATCTTACGATTCCCTTTAGTGCAGGGAATGCGATCTGTAATAGATCGACTTGCGGCTCTAGGCATTATGCGCGAGAGGATTACGATTCCCTTTACTGTAGGGAATGCAATCTGCAATAGATCGACTTGCGTCTCTAGGCGTTATACGCGAGAGGCTTACGATTCCCTTTAGTATAGGGAATGCGATCTGCAATAGATCGACTTGCGGCTCTAGGCGTTATACGCGAGAGGCTTACGATTCTCTTTAGTGCAGGGAATGCGATCTGTAATAGATCGACTTGCGGCTCTAGGCATTATGCGCGAGAGGATTACGATTCCCTTTACTGTAGGGAATGCAATCTGCAATAGATCGACTTGCGCCTCTAGGCGTTATACGCGAGAATCTTACGATTCCCTTTAGTGCAGGGAATGCGATCTGTAATAGATCGACTTGCGGCTCTAGGCATTATGCGCGAGAGGATTACGATTCCCTTTACTGTAGGGAATGCAATCTGCAATAGATCGACTTGCGTCTCTAGGCGTTATACGCGAGAGGCTTACGATTCCCTTTAGTATAGGGAATGCGATCTGCAATAGATCGACTTGCGGCTCTAGGCGTTATACGCGAGAGGCTTACGATTCTCTTTAGTGCAGGGAATGCGATCTGTAATAGATCGACTTGCGGCTCTAGGCATTATGCGCGAGAGGATTACGATTCCCTTTACTATAGGGAATGCAATCTGCAATAGATCGACTTGCGCCTCTAGGCGTTATACGCGAGAGGCTTAGGATTCCCTTTAGTATAGGGAATGCGATCTCTAATAGATCGACTTGCGGCTCTAGGCGTTACACGCGAGAGGCTTAGGATTTCCTTTAGTATAGTGAATGCGATCTGTAATAGATCGACTTGCGGCTCTAGGCATTATGCGCGAGAGGATTACGATTCCCTTTAGTGCAGGGAATGCGATCTGCAATAGATCGACTTGCGGCTCTAGGCGTAATACGAGAGACTTACAATTCTCTTTAGTGCAGGGAATGCGATCTGTAATAGATCGACTTGCGGCTCTAGGCGTTACACGCGAGAGGCTTAGGATTTCCTCTAGTGCAGGGAATGCGATCTGTGATAGATCGACTTGCGGCTCTAGGCGTAATACGAGAGACTTACAATTCTCTTTAGTGCAGGGAATGCGATCTGTAATAGATCGACTTGCGGCTCTAGGCATTATGCGCGAGAGGATTACGATTCCCTTTACTGTAGGGAATGCAATCTGCAATAGATCGACTTGCGCCTCTAGGCGTTATACGCGAGAGGCTTACGATTCCCTTTAGTGCAGGGAATGCGATCTGTAATAGATCGACTTGCGGCTCTAGGCGTAATACGAGAGACTTACAATTCTCTTTAGTGCAGGGAATGCGATCTGTAATAGATCGACTTGCGGCTCTAGGCATTATGCGCGAGAGGATTACGATTCCCTTTACTGTAGGGAATGCAATCTGCAATAGATCGACTTGCGCCTCTAGGCGTTATACGCGAGAGGCTTACGATTCCCTTTAGTGCAGGGAATGCGATCTGTAATAGATCGACTTGCGGCTCTAGGCGTAATACGAGAGACTTACAATTCTCTTTAGTGCAGGGAATGCAATCTGTAATAGATCGACTTGCGGCTCTAGGCGTTACACGCGAGAGGCTTAGGATTCCCTTTAGTATAGGGAATGCGATCTATAACAGATCGACTTGCTGCTCTAGGCGTAATACGAGAGACTTACAATTCTCTTTAGTGCAGGGAATGCGATCTGTAATAGATCGACTTGCGGCTCTAGGCATTATGCGCGAGAGGATTACGATTCCCTTTACTGTAGGGAATGCAATCTGCAATAGATCGACTTGCGCCTCTAGGCGTTACACGCGAGAGGCTTAGGATTTCCTCTAGTGCAGGGAATGCGATCTGTGATAGATCGACTTGCGGCTCTAGGCGTAATACGAGAGACTTACAATTCTCTTTAGTGCAGGGAATGCGATCTGTAATAGATCGACTTGCGGCTCTAGGCATTATGCGCGAGAGGATTACGATTCCCTTTACTGTAGGGAATGCAATCTGCAATAGATCGACTTGCGCCTCTAGGCGTTATACGCGAGAGGCTTACGATTCCCTTTAGTGCAGGGAATGCGATCTGTAATAGATCGACTTGCGGCTCTAGGCGTAATACGCGAGAGGCTTACGATTCCCTTTAGTGCAGGGAATGCGATCTGTAATAGATCGACTTGCGGCTCTAGGCATTATGCGCGAGAGGATTACGATTCCCTTTACTGTAGGGAATGCAATCTGCAATAGATCGACTTGCGCCTCTAGGCGTTATACGCGAGAATCTTACGATTCCCTTTAGTGCAGGGAATGCGATCTGTAATAGATCGACTTGCGGCTCTAGGCATTATGCGCGAGAGGATTACGATTCCCTTTACTGTAGGGAATGCAATCTGCAATAGATCGACTTGCGTCTCTAGGCGTTATACGCGAGAGGCTTACGATTCCCTTTAGTATAGGGAATGCGATCTGCAATAGATCGACTTGCGGCTCTAGGCGTTATACGCGAGAGGCTTACGATTCTCTTTAGTGCAGGGAATGCGATCTGTAATAGATCGACTTGCGGCTCTAGGCATTATGCGCGAGAGGATTACGATTCCCTTTACTATAGGGAATGCAATCTGCAATAGATCGACTTGCGCCTCTAGGCGTTATACGCGAGAGGCTTAGGATTCCCTTTAGTATAGGGAATGCGATCTCTAATAGATCGACTTGCGGCTCTAGGCGTTACACGCGAGAGGCTTAGGATTTCCTTTAGTATAGTGAATGCGATCTGTAATAGATCGACTTGCGGCTCTAGGCATTATGCGCGAGAGGATTACGATTCCCTTTAGTGCAGGGAATGCGATCTGCAATAGATCGACTTGCGGCTCTAGGCGTAATACGAGAGACTTACAATTCTCTTTAGTGCAGGGAATGCGATCTGTAATAGATCGACTTGCGGCTCTAGGCGTTACACGCGAGAGGCTTAGGATTTCCTCTAGTGCAGGGAATGCGATCTGTGATAGATCGACTTGCGGCTCTAGGCGTAATACGAGAGACTTACAATTCTCTTTAGTGCAGGGAATGCGATCTGTAATAGATCGACTTGCGGCTCTAGGCATTATGCGCGAGAGGATTACGATTCCCTTTACTGTAGGGAATGCAATCTGCAATAGATCGACTTGCGCCTCTAGGCGTTATACGCGAGAGGCTTACGATTCCCTTTAGTGCAGGGAATGCGATCTGTAATAGATCGACTTGCGGCTCTAGGCGTAATACGCGAGAGGCTTAGGATTTCCTTTAGTGCAGGGAATGCGATCTGTAATAGATCGACTTGCGGCTCTAGGCGTAATACGAGAGACTTACAATTCTCTTTAGTGCAGGGAATGCGATCTGTAATAGATCGACTTGCGGCTCTAGGCGTATTACGCGAGAGGCTTAGGATTCCCTTTAGTATAGGGAATGCGATCTCTAATAGATCGACTTGCGGCTCTAGGCGTTACACGCGAGAGGCTTAGGATTCCCTTTAGTATAGTGAATGCGATCTGTAATAGATCGACTTGCGGCTCTAGGCATTATGCGCGAGAGGATTACGATTCCCTTTACTGTAGGGAATGCAATCTGCAATAGATCGACTTGCGCCTCTAGGCGTTATACGCGAGAGGCTTACGATTCCCTTTAGTGCAGGGAATGCGATCTGCAATAGATCGACTTGCGGCTCTAGGCGTTATACGCGAGAGGCTTACGATTCTCTTTAGTGCAGGGAATGCGATCTGTAATAGATCGACTTGCGGCTCTAGGCGTTACACGCGAGAGGCTTAGGATTTCCTTTAGTATAGTGAATACGATCTGTAATAGATCGACTTGCGGCTCTAGGCATTATGCGCGAGAGGATTACGATTCCCTTTACTGTAGGGAATGCAATCTGCAATAGATCGACTTGCGCCTCTAGGCGTTATACGCGAGAGGCTTACGATTCCCTTTAGTGCAGGGAATGCGATCTGCAATAGATCGACTTGCGGCTCTAGGCGTAATACGAGAGACTTACAATTCTCTTTAGTGCAGGGAATGCGATCTGTAATAGATCGACTTGCGGCTCTAGGCGTTACACGCGAGAGGCTTAGGATTTCCTTTAGTGCAGGGAATGCGATCTGTAATAGATCGACTTGCGGCTCTAGGCGTTACACGCGAGAGGCTTAGGATTCCTTTTAGTATAGTGAATGCGATCTGTAATAGATCGACTTGCTGCTCTAGGCGTTACACGCTAGAGGCTTAGGATTCCCTTTAGTATAGTGAATGCGATCTGTAATAGATCGACTTGCGGCTCTAGGCATTATGCGCGAGAGGATTACGATTCCCTTTACTGTAGGGAATGCAATCTGCAATAGATCGACTTGCGCCTCTAGGCGTTATACGCGAGAGGCTTACGATTCCCTTTAGTGCAGGGAATGCGATCTGTAATAGATCGACTTGCGGCTCTAGGCGTAATACGCGAGAGGCTCAGGATTTCCTTTAGTGCAGGGAATGCGATCTGTAATAGATCGACTTGCGGCTCTAGGCGTAATACGAGAGACTTACAATTCTCTTTAGTGCAGGGAATGCGATCTGTAATAGATCGACTTGCGGCTCTAGGCGTAATACGCGAGAGGCTTAGGATTCCCTTTAGTATAGGGAATGCGATCTGTAATAGATCGACTTGCGGCTCTAGGCGTAATACGAGAGACTTACAATTCTCTTCAGTGCAGGGAATGCGATCTGTAATAGATCGACTTGCGGCTCTAGGCGTAATACGAGAGACTTACAATTCTCTTTAGTGCAGGGAATGCGATCTGTAATAGATCGACTTGCGGCTCTAGGCGTTACACGCGAGAGGCTTAGGATTTCCTTTAGTGCAGGGAATGCGATCTGTAATAGATCGACTTGCGGCTCTAGGCCTAATACGCGAGAGGCTTAGGATTTCCTCTAGTGCAGGGAATGCGATCTGTGATAGATCGACTTGCGGCTCTAGGCGTTACACGCTAGAGGCTTAGGATTCCCTTTAGTATAGTGAATGCGATCTGTAATAGATCGACTTGCGGCTCTAGGCATTATGCGCGAGAGGATTACGATTCCCTTTACTGTAGGGAATGCAATCTGCAATAGATCGACTTGCGCCTCTAGGCGTTATACGCGAGAGGCTTACGATTCCCTTTAGTGCAGGGAATGCGATCTGTAATAGACCGACTTGCGGCTCTAGGCGTAATACTCGAGAGGCTTAGGATTTCCTTTAGTGCAGGGAATGCGATCTGTAATAGATCGACTTGCGGCTCTAGGCGTAATACGAGAGACTTACAATTCTCTTTAGTGCAGGGAATGCGATCTGTAATAGATCGACTTGCGGCTCTAGGCGTAATACGCGAGAGGCTTAGGATTCCCTTTAGTATAGGGAATGCGATCTCTAATAGATCGACTTGCGGCTCTAGGCGTTACACGCGAGAGGCTTAGGATTTCCTTTAGTATAGTGCATGCGATCTGTAATAGACCGACTTGCTGCTCTAGGCATTATGCGCGAGAGGATTACGATTCCCTTTACTGTAGGGAATGCAATCTGCAATAGATCGACTTGCGTCTCTAGGCGTTATACGCGAGAGGCTTACGATTCCCTTTAGTAAAGGGAATGCGATCTGCAATAGATCGACTTGCGTCTCTAGGCGTTACACGCGAGAGGCTTAGGATTCCCTTTACTGTAGGGAATGCAATCTGTAATAGATCGACTTGCGGCTCTAGGCGTTACACGCGAGAGGCTTAGGATTCCCTTTAGTATAGGGAATGCGATCTATAACAGATCGACTTGCTGCTCTAGGCGTAATACGCGAGAGGCTTACGATTCTCTTTAGTGCAGGGAATGCGATCTGTAATAGATCGACTTGCGGCTCTAGGCGTTACACGCTAGAGGCTTAGGATTCCCTTTAGTATAGTGAATGCGATCTGTAATAGATCGACTTGCGGCTCTAGGCATTATGCGCGAGAGGATTACGATTCCCTTTACTGTAGGGAATGCAATCTGCAATAGATCGACTTGCGCCTCTAGGCGTTATACGCGAGAGGCTTACGATTCCCTTTAGTGCAGGGAATGCGATCTGTAATAGATCGACTTGCGGCTCTAGGCGTAATACGAGAGACTTACAATTCTCTTTAGTGCTGGGAATGCGATCTGTAATAGATCGACTTGCGGCTCTAGGCGTAATACGCGAGAGGCTTAGGATTCCCTTTAGTATAGGGAATGCGATCTCTAATAGATCGACTTGCGGCTCTAGGCGTTACACGCGAGAGGCTTAGGATTTCCTTTAGTATAGTGAATGCGATCTGTAATAGATCGACTTGCGGCTCTAGGCATTATGCGCGAGAGGATTACGATTCCCTTTACTGTAGGGAATGCAATCTGCAATAGATCGACTTGCGCCTCTAGGCGTTATACGCGAGAGGCTTACGATTCCCTTTAGTGCAGGGAATGCGATCTGTAATAGATCGACTTGCGGCTCTAGGCGTAATACGAGAGACTTACAATTCTCTTTAGTGCTGGGAATGCGATCTGTAATAGATCGACTTGCGGCTCTAGGCGTAATACGCGAGAGGCTTAGGATTCCCTTTGCTGTAGGGAATGCGATCTCTAATAGATCGACTTGCGGCTCTAGGCGTTACACGCGAGAGGCTTAGGATTTCCTTTAGTATAGTGAATGCGATCTGTAATAGATCGACTTGCGGCTCTAGGCGTAATACGCGAGAGGCTTAGGATTTCCTCTAGTGCAGGGAATGCGATCTGTGATAGATCGACTTGCGGCTCTAGGCGTAATACGAGAGACTTACAATTCTCTTTAGTGCAGGGAATGCGATCTGTAATAGATCGACTTGCGGCTCTAGGCGTTACACGCGAGAGGCTTAGGATTTCCTTTAGTGCAGGGAATGCGATCTGTAATAGATCGACTTGCGGCTCTAGGCGTAATACGCGAGAGGCTTACGATTCTCTTTAGTGCAGGGAATGCGATCTGTGATAGATCGACTTGCGGCTCTAGGCGTAATACGCGAGAGGCTTAGGATTTCCTCTAGTGCAGGGAATGCGATCTGTGATAGATCGACTTGCGGCTTTAGGCGTAATACGAGAGGCTTAGGATTCCCTTTACTGTATAAAATGCAATCTGTAATAGATCGACTTGCGGCTCTAGGCGTTACACGCGAGAGGCTTAGGATTTCCTTTAGTGCAGGGAATGCGATCTGTAATAGATCGACTTGCGGCTCTAGGCGTTACACGCGAGAGGCTTACGATTCTCTTTAGTGCAGGGAATGCGATCTGTGATAGATCGACTTGCGGCTCTAGGCGTAATACGCGAGAGGCTTAGGATTTCCTTTAGTGCAGGGAATGCGATCTGTAATAGATCGACTTGCGGCTCTAGGCGTAATACGCGAGAGGCTTAGGATTCCCTTTACTGTAGGGAATGCAATCTGTAATAGATCGACTTGCGGCTCTAGGCGTTACACGCGAGAGGCTTAGGATTTCCTTTAGTGCAGGGAATGCGATCTGTAATAGATCGACTTGCGGCTCTAGGCGTAATACGCGAGAGGCTTACGATTCCCTTTAGTATAGGGAATGCGATCTGCAATAGATCGACTTGCGGCTCTAGGCGTTACACGCGAGAGGCTTACGATTCCCTTTAGTATAGGGAATGCGATCTGCAATAGATCGACTTGCGGCTCTAGGCGTTACACGCGAGAGGCTTACGATTCCCTTTAGTATAGGGAATGCGATCTGTAATAGATCGACTTGCTGCTCTAGGCGTTACACGCTAGAGGCTTAGGATTCCCTTTAGTATAGTGAATGCGATCTGTAATAGATCGACTTGCGGCTCTAGGCATTATGCGCGAGAGGATTACGATTCCCTTTACTGTAGGGAATGCAATCTGCAATAGATCGACTTGCGCCTCTAGGCGTTATACGCGAGAGGCTTACGATTCCCTTTAGTGCAGGGAATGCGATCTGCAATAGATCGACTTGCGGCTCTAGGCGTAATACGAGAGACTTACAATTCTCTTTAGTGCAGGGAATGCGATCTGTAATAGATCGACTTGCGGCTCTAGGCGTTACACGCGAGAGGCTTAGGATTTCCTTTAGTGCAGGGAATGCGATCTGTAATAGATCGACTTGCGGCTCTAGGCGTTACACGCGAGAGGCTTAGGATTCCTTTTAGTATAGTGAATGCGATCTGTAATAGATCGACTTGCTGCTCTAGGCGTTACACGCTAGAGGCTTAGGATTCCCTTTAGTATAGTGAATGCGATCTGTAATAGATCGACTTGCGGCTCTAGGCATTATGCGCGAGAGGATTACGATTCCCTTTACTGTAGGGAATGCAATCTGCAATAGATCGACTTGCGCCTCTAGGCGTTATACGCGAGAGGCTTACGATTCCCTTTAGTGCAGGGAATGCGATCTGTAATAGATCGACTTGCGGCTCTAGGCGTAATACGCGAGAGGCTCAGGATTTCCTTTAGTGCAGGGAATGCGATCTGTAATAGATCGACTTGCGGCTCTAGGCGTAATACGAGAGACTTACAATTCTCTTTAGTGCAGGGAATGCGATCTGTAATAGATCGACTTGCGGCTCTAGGCGTAATACGCGAGAGGCTTAGGATTCCCTTTAGTATAGGGAATGCGATCTGTAATAGATCGACTTGCGGCTCTAGGCGTAATACGAGAGACTTACAATTCTCTTCAGTGCAGGGAATGCGATCTGTAATAGATCGACTTGCGGCTCTAGGCGTAATACGAGAGACTTACAATTCTCTTTAGTGCAGGGAATGCGATCTGTAATAGATCGACTTGCGGCTCTAGGCGTTACACGCGAGAGGCTTAGGATTTCCTTTAGTGCAGGGAATGCGATCTGTAATAGATCGACTTGCGGCTCTAGGCCTAATACGCGAGAGGCTTAGGATTTCCTCTAGTGCAGGGAATGCGATCTGTGATAGATCGACTTGCGGCTCTAGGCGTTACACGCTAGAGGCTTAGGATTCCCTTTAGTATAGTGAATGCGATCTGTAATAGATCGACTTGCGGCTCTAGGCATTATGCGCGAGAGGATTACGATTCCCTTTACTGTAGGGAATGCAATCTGCAATAGATCGACTTGCGCCTCTAGGCGTTATACGCGAGAGGCTTACGATTCCCTTTAGTGCAGGGAATGCGATCTGTAATAGACCGACTTGCGGCTCTAGGCGTAATACTCGAGAGGCTTAGGATTTCCTTTAGTGCAGGGAATGCGATCTGTAATAGATCGACTTGCGGCTCTAGGCGTAATACGAGAGACTTACAATTCTCTTTAGTGCAGGGAATGCGATCTGTAATAGATCGACTTGCGGCTCTAGGCGTAATACGCGAGAGGCTTAGGATTCCCTTTAGTATAGGGAATGCGATCTCTAATAGATCGACTTGCGGCTCTAGGCGTTACACGCGAGAGGCTTAGGATTTCCTTTAGTATAGTGCATGCGATCTGTAATAGACCGACTTGCTGCTCTAGGCATTATGCGCGAGAGGATTACGATTCCCTTTACTGTAGGGAATGCAATCTGCAATAGATCGACTTGCGTCTCTAGGCGTTATACGCGAGAGGCTTACGATTCCCTTTAGTAAAGGGAATGCGATCTGCAATAGATCGACTTGCGTCTCTAGGCGTTACACGCGAGAGGCTTAGGATTCCCTTTACTGTAGGGAATGCAATCTGTAATAGATCGACTTGCGGCTCTAGGCGTTACACGCGAGAGGCTTAGGATTCCCTTTAGTATAGGGAATGCGATCTATAACAGATCGACTTGCTGCTCTAGGCGTAATACGCGAGAGGCTTACGATTCTCTTTAGTGCAGGGAATGCGATCTGTAATAGATCGACTTGCGGCTCTAGGCGTTACACGCTAGAGGCTTAGGATTCCCTTTAGTATAGTGAATGCGATCTGTAATAGATCGACTTGCGGCTCTAGGCATTATGCGCGAGAGGATTACGATTCCCTTTACTGTAGGGAATGCAATCTGCAATAGATCGACTTGCGCCTCTAGGCGTTATACGCGAGAGGCTTACGATTCCCTTTAGTGCAGGGAATGCGATCTGTAATAGATCGACTTGCGGCTCTAGGCGTAATACGAGAGACTTACAATTCTCTTTAGTGCTGGGAATGCGATCTGTAATAGATCGACTTGCGGCTCTAGGCGTAATACGCGAGAGGCTTAGGATTCCCTTTAGTATAGGGAATGCGATCTCTAATAGATCGACTTGCGGCTCTAGGCGTTACACGCGAGAGGCTTAGGATTTCCTTTAGTATAGTGAATGCGATCTGTAATAGATCGACTTGCGGCTCTAGGCATTATGCGCGAGAGGATTACGATTCCCTTTACTGTAGGGAATGCAATCTGCAATAGATCGACTTGCGCCTCTAGGCGTTATACGCGAGAGGCTTACGATTCCCTTTAGTGCAGGGAATGCGATCTGTAATAGATCGACTTGCGGCTCTAGGCGTAATACGAGAGACTTACAATTCTCTTTAGTGCTGGGAATGCGATCTGTAATAGATCGACTTGCGGCTCTAGGCGTAATACGCGAGAGGCTTAGGATTCCCTTTGCTGTAGGGAATGCGATCTCTAATAGATCGACTTGCGGCTCTAGGCGTTACACGCGAGAGGCTTAGGATTTCCTTTAGTATAGTGAATGCGATCTGTAATAGATCGACTTGCGGCTCTAGGCGTAATACGCGAGAGGCTTAGGATTTCCTCTAGTGCAGGGAATGCGATCTGTGATAGATCGACTTGCGGCTCTAGGCGTAATACGAGAGACTTACAATTCTCTTTAGTGCAGGGAATGCGATCTGTAATAGATCGACTTGCGGCTCTAGGCGTTACACGCGAGAGGCTTAGGATTTCCTTTAGTGCAGGGAATGCGATCTGTAATAGATCGACTTGCGGCTCTAGGCGTAATACGCGAGAGGCTTACGATTCTCTTTAGTGCAGGGAATGCGATCTGTGATAGATCGACTTGCGGCTCTAGGCGTAATACGCGAGAGGCTTAGGATTTCCTCTAGTGCAGGGAATGCGATCTGTGATAGATCGACTTGCGGCTTTAGGCGTAATACGAGAGGCTTAGGATTCCCTTTACTGTATAAAATGCAATCTGTAATAGATCGACTTGCGGCTCTAGGCGTTACACGCGAGAGGCTTAGGATTTCCTTTAGTGCAGGGAATGCGATCTGTAATAGATCGACTTGCGGCTCTAGGCGTTACACGCGAGAGGCTTACGATTCTCTTTAGTGCAGGGAATGCGATCTGTGATAGATCGACTTGCGGCTCTAGGCGTAATACGCGAGAGGCTTAGGATTTCCTTTAGTGCAGGGAATGCGATCTGTAATAGATCGACTTGCGGCTCTAGGCGTAATACGCGAGAGGCTTAGGATTCCCTTTACTGTAGGGAATGCAATCTGTAATAGATCGACTTGCGGCTCTAGGCGTTACACGCGAGAGGCTTAGGATTTCCTTTAGTGCAGGGAATGCGATCTGTAATAGATCGACTTGCGGCTCTAGGCGTAATACGCGAGAGGCTTACGATTCCCTTTAGTATAGGGAATGCGATCTGCAATAGATCGACTTGCGGCTCTAGGCGTTACACGCGAGAGGCTTACGATTCCCTTTAGTATAGGGAATGCGATCTGCAATAGATCGACTTGCGGCTCTAGGCGTTACACGCGAGAGGCTTACGATTCCCTTTAGTATAGGGAATGCGATCTGTAATAGATCGACTTGCTGCTCTAGGCGTTACACGCTAGAGGCTTAGGATTCCCTTTAGTATAGTGAATGCGATCTGTAATAGATCGACTTGCGGCTCTAGGCATTATGCGCGAGAGGATTACGATTCCCTTTACTGTAGGGAATGCAATCTGCAATAGATCGACTTGCGCCTCTAGGCGTTATACGCGAGAGGCTTACGATTCCCTTTAGTGCAGGGAATGCGATCTGTAATAGATCGACTTGCGGCTCTAGGCGTAATACGCGAGAGGCTTAGGATTTCCTTTAGTGCAGGGAATGCGATCTGTAATAGATCGACTTGCGGCTCTAGGCGTAATACGAGAGACTTACAATTCTCTTTAGTGCAGGGAATGCGATCTGTAATAGATCGACTTGCGGCTCTAGGCGTAATACGCGAGAGGCTTAGGATTCCCTTTAGTATAGGGAATGCGATCTGTAATAGATCGACTTGCGGCTCTAGGCGTAATACGAGAGACTTACAATTCTCTTCAGTGCAGGGAATGCGATCTGTAATAGATCGACTTGCGGCTCTAGGCGTAATACGAGAGACTTACAATTCTCTTTAGTGCAGGGAATGCGATCTGTAATAGATCGACTTGCGGCTCTAGGCGTTACACGCGAGAGGCTTAGGATTTCCTTTAGTGCAGGGAATGCGATCTGTAATAGATCGACTTGCGGCTCTAGGCCTAATACGCGAGAGGCTTAGGATTTCCTCTAGTGCAGGGAATGCGATCTGTGATAGATCGACTTGCGGCTCTAGGCGTTACACGCTAGAGGCTTAGGATTCCCTTTAGTATAGTGAATGCGATCTGTAATAGATCGACTTGCGGCTCTAGGCATTATGCGCGAGAGGATTACGATTCCCTTTACTGTAGGGAATGCAATCTGCAATAGATCGACTTGCGCCTCTAGGCGTTATACGCGAGAGGCTTACGATTCCCTTTAGTGCAGGGAATGCGATCTGTAATAGACCGACTTGCGGCTCTAGGCGTAATACTCGAGAGGCTTAGGATTTCCTTTAGTGCAGGGAATGCGATCTGTAATAGATCGACTTGCGGCTCTAGGCGTAATACGAGAGACTTACAATTCTCTTTAGTGCAGGGAATGCGATCTGTAATAGATCGACTTGCGGCTCTAGGCGTAATACGCGAGAGGCTTAGGATTCCCTTTAGTATAGGGAATGCGATCTCTAATAGATCGACTTGCGGCTCTAGGCGTTACACGCGAGAGGCTTAGGATTTCCTTTAGTATAGTGAATGCGATCTGTAATAGATCGACTTGCGGCTCTAGGCATTATGCGCGAGAGGATTACGATTCCCTTTACTGTAGGGAATGCAATCTGCAATAGATCGACTTGCGTCTCTAGGCGTTATACGCGAGAGGCTTACGATTCCCTTTAGTATAGGGAATGCGATCTGCAATAGATCGACTTGCGTCTCTAGGCGTTACACGCGAGAGGCTTAGGATTCCCTTTACTGTAGGGAATGCAATCTGTAATAGATCGACTTGCGGCTCTAGGCGTTACACGCGAGAGGCTTAGGATTCCCTTTAGTATAGGGAATGCGATCTATAACAGATCGACTTGCTGCTCTAGGCGTAATACGCGAGAGGCTTACGATTCTCTTTAGTGCAGGGAATGCGATCTGTAATAGATCGACTTGCGGCTCTAGGCGTTACACGCTAGAGGCTTAGGATTCCCTTTAGTATAGTGAATGCGATCTGTAATAGATCGACTTGCGGCTCTAGGCATTATGCGCGAGAGGATTACGATTCCCTTTACTGTAGGGAATGCAATCTGCAATAGATCGACTTGCGCCTCTAGGCGTTATACGCGAGAATCTTACGATTCCCTTTAGTGCAGGGAATGCGATCTGTAATAGATCGACTTGCGGCTCTAGGCGTAATACGAGAGACTTACAATTCTCTTTAGTGCTGGGAATGCGATCTGTAATAGATCGACTTGCGGCTCTAGGCGTAATACGCGAGAGGCTTAGGATTCCCTTTAGTATAGGGAATGCGATCTCTAATAGATCGACTTGCGGCTCTAGGCGTTACACGCGAGAGGCTTAGGATTTCCTTTAGTATAGTGAATGCGATCTGTAATAGATCGACTTGCGGCTCTAGGCATTATGCGCGAGAGGATTACGATTCCCTTTACTGTAGGGAATGCAATCTGCAATAGATCGACTTGCGTCTCTAGGCGTTATACGCGAGAGGCTTACGATTCCCTTTAGTATAGGGAATGCGATCTGCAATAGATCGACTTGCGGCTCTAGGCGTTACACGCGAGAGGCTTAGGATTCCCTTTACTGTAGGGAATGCAATCTGTAATAGATCGACTTGCGGCTCTAGGCGTTACACGCGAGAGGCTTAGGATTTCCTTTAGTGCAGGGAATGCGATCTGTAATAGATCGACTTGCGGCTCTAGGCGTAATACGCGAGAGGCTTAGGATTTCCTCTAGTGCAGGGAATGCGATCTGTGATAGATCGACTTGCGGCTCTAGGCGTAATACGAGAGACTTACAATTCTCTTTAGTGCAGGGAATGCGATCTGTAATAGATCGACTTGCGGCTCTAGGCGTTACACGCGAGAGGCTTAGGATTTCCTTTAGTGCAGGGAATGCGATCTGTAATAGATCGACTTGCGGCTCTAGGCGTAATACGCGAGAGGCTTACGATTCTCTTTAGTGCAGGGAATGCGATCTGTGATAGATCGACTTGCGGCTCTAGGCGTAATACGCGAGAGGCTTAGGATTTCCTCTAGTGCAGGGAATGCGATCTGTGATAGATCGACTTGCGGCTTTAGGCGTAATACGAGAGGCTTAGGATTCCCTTTACTGTATAAAATGCAATCTGTAATAGATCGACTTGCGGCTCTAGGCGTTACACGCGAGAGGCTTAGGATTTCCTTTAGTGCAGGGAATGCGATCTGTAATAGATCGACTTGCGGCTCTAGGCGTTACACGCGAGAGGCTTAGGATTTCCTTTAGTGCAGGGAATGCGATCTGTAATAGATCGACTTGCGGCTCTAGGCGTAATACGCGAGAGGCTTAGGATTCCCTTTACTGTAGGGAATGCAATCTGTAATAGATCGACTTGCGGCTCTAGGCGTTACACGCGAGAGGCTTAGGATTTCCTTTAGTGCAGGGAATGCGATCTGTAATAGATCGACTTGCGGCTCTAGGCGTAATACGCGAGAGGCTTACGATTCCCTTTAGTATAGGGAATGCGATCTGCAATAGATCGACTTGCGGCTCTAGGCGTTACACGCGAGAGGCTTACGATTCCCTTTAGTATAGGGAATGCGATCTGCAATAGATTGACTTGCGGCTCTAGGCGTTACACGCGAGAGGCTTAGGATTCCCTTTACTGTAGGGAATGCAATCTGCAATAGATCGACTTGCGCCTCTAGGCGTTATACGCGAGAGGCTTACGATTCCCTTTAGTATAGGGAATGCAATCTGCAATAGATCGACTTGCGCCTCTAGGCGTTATACGCGAGAGGCTTACGATTCTCTTTAGTGCAGGGAATGCGATCTGTAATAGATCGACTTGCGGCTCTAGGCGTAATACGCGAGAGGCTTAGGATTCCCTTTAGTATAGGGAATGCGATCTATAACAGATCGACTTGCTGCTCTAGGCGTAATACGCGAGAGGCTTACGATTCTCTTTAGTGCAGAGAATGCGATCTGTAATAGATCGACTTGCGGCTCTAGGCGTTACACGCGAGAGGCTTAGGATTCCCTTTAGTATAGTGAATGCGATCTGTAATAGATCGACTTGCGGCTCTAGGCGTTACACGCGAGAGGCTTAGGATTTCCTTTAGTGCAGGGAATGCGATCTGTAATAGATCGACTTGCGGCTCTAGGCGTAATACGCGAGAGGCTTAGGATTTCCTCTAGTGCAGGGAATGCGATCTGTGATAGATCGACTTGCGGCTCTAGGCGTAATACGAGAGACTTACAATTCTCTTTAGTGCAGGGAATGCGATCTGTAATAGATCGACTTGCGGCTCTAGGCGTTACACGCGAGAGGCTTAGGATTTCCTTTAGTGCAGGGAATGCGATCTGTAATAGATCGACTTGCGGCTCTAGGCGTAATACGCGAGAGGCTTACGATTCTCTTTAGTGCAGGGAATGCGATCTGTGATAGATCGACTTGCGGCTCTAGGCGTAATACGCGAGAGGCTTAGGATTTCCTCTAGTGCAGGGAATGCGATCTGTGATAGATCGACTTGCGGCTTTAGGCGTAATACGAGAGGCTTAGGATTCCCTTTACTGTATAAAATGCAATCTGTAATAGATCGACTTGCGGCTCTAGGCGTTACACGCGAGAGGCTTAGGATTTCCTTTAGTGCAGGGAATGCGATCTGTAATAGATCGACTTGCGGCTCTAGGCGTTACACGCGAGAGGCTTAGGATTTCCTTTAGTGCAGGGAATGCGATCTGTAATAGATCGACTTGCGGCTCTAGGCGTAATACGCGAGAGGCTTAGGATTCCCTTTACTGTAGGGAATGCAATCTGTAATAGATCGACTTGCGGCTCTAGGCGTTACACGCGAGAGGCTTAGGATTTCCTTTAGTGCAGGGAATGCGATCTGTAATAGATCGACTTGCGGCTCTAGGCGTAATACGCGAGAGGCTTACGATTCCCTTTAGTATAGGGAATGCGATCTGCAATAGATCGACTTGCGGCTCTAGGCGTTACACGCGAGAGGCTTACGATTCCCTTTAGTATAGGGAATGCGATCTGCAATAGATTGACTTGCGGCTCTAGGCGTTACACGCGAGAGGCTTAGGATTCCCTTTACTGTAGGGAATGCAATCTGCAATAGATCGACTTGCGCCTCTAGGCGTTATACGCGAGAGGCTTACGATTCCCTTTAGTATAGGGAATGCAATCTGCAATAGATCGACTTGCGCCTCTAGGCGTTATACGCGAGAGGCTTACGATTCTCTTTAGTGCAGGGAATGCGATCTGTAATAGATCGACTTGCGGCTCTAGGCGTAATACGCGAGAGGCTTAGGATTCCCTTTAGTATAGGGAATGCGATCTATAACAGATCGACTTGCTGCTCTAGGCGTAATACGCGAGAGGCTTACGATTCTCTTTAGTGCAGAGAATGCGATCTGTAATAGATCGACTTGCGGCTCTAGGCGTTACACGCGAGAGGCTTAGGATTCCCTTTAGTATAGTGAATGCGATCTGTAATAGATCGACTTGCGGCTCTAGGCGTTACACGCGAGAGGCTTAGGATTTCCTTTAGTATAGTGAATGCGATCTGTAATAGATCGACTTGCGGCTCTAGGCATTATGCGCGAGAGGATTACGATTCCCTTTACTGTAGGGAATGCAATCTGCAATAGATCGACTTGCGTCTCTAGGCGTTATACGCGAGAGGCTTACGATTCCCTTTAGTATAGGGAATGCGATCTGCAATAGATCGACTTGCGGCTCTAGGCGTTACACGCGAGAGGCTTACGATTCCCTTTAGTATAGGGAATGCGATCTGCAATAGATTGACTTGCGGCTCTAGGAGTTACACGCGAGAGGCTTAGGATTCCCTTTAGTATAGTGAATGCGATCTGTAATAGATCGACTTGCGGCTCTAGGCATTATGCGCGAGAGGATTACGATTCCCTTTACTGTAGGGAATGCAATCTGCAATAGATCGACTTGCGCCTCTAGGCGTTATACGCGAGAGGCTTACGATTCCCTTTAGTGCAGGGAATGCGATCTGTAATAGATCACTTTCGGATCTAGGCGTAATACGCGAGAGGCTTAGGATTTCCTTTAGTGCAGGGAATGCGATCTGTAATAAATCGACTTGCGGCTCTAGGCGTAATACGAGAGACTTACAATTCTCTTTAGTGCAGGGAATGCGATCTGCAATAGATCGACTTGCGGCTCTAGGCGTAATACGAGAGACTTACAATTATCTTTAGTGCAAGGAATGCGATCTGTAATAGATCGACTTGCGGCTCTAGGCGTTACACGCGAGAGGCTTAGGATTTCCTTTAGTGCAGGGAATGCGATCTGTAATAGATCGACTTGCGGCTCTAGGCATTATGCGCGAGAGGATTACGATTCCCTTTACTGTAGGGAATGCAATCTGCAATAGATCGACTTGCGTCTCTAGGCGTTATACGCGAGAGGCTTACGATTCCCTTTAGTATAGGGAATGCGATCTGCAATAGATCGACTTGCGGCTCTAGGCGTTATACGCGAGAGGCTTACGATTCTCTTTAGTGCAGGGAATGCGATCTGTAATAGATCGACTTGCGGCTCTAGGCATTATGCGCGAGAGGATTACGATTCCCTTTACTATAGGGAATGCAATCTGCAATAGATCGACTTGCGCCTCTAGGCGTTATACGCGAGAGGCTTAGGATTCCCTTTAGTATAGGGAATGCGATCTCTAATAGATCGACTTGCGGCTCTAGGCGTTACACGCGAGAGGCTTAGGATTTCCTTTAGTATAGTGAATGCGATCTGTAATAGATCGACTTGCGGCTCTAGGCATTATGCGCGAGAGGATTACGATTCCCATTAGTGCAGGGAATGCGATCTGCAATAGATCGACTTGCGGCTCTAGGCGTAATACGAGAGACTTACAATTCTCTTTAGTGCAGGGAATGCGATCTGTAATAGATCGACTTGCGGCTCTAGGCGTTACACGCGAGAGGCTTAGGATTTCCTTTAGTGCAGGGAATGCGATCTGTAATAGATCGACTTGCGGCTCTAGGCGTAATACGCGAGAGGCTTAGGATTTCCTCTAGTGCAGGGAATGCGATCTGTGATAGATCGACTTGCGGCTCTAGGCGTTACACGCGAGAGGCTTAGGATTCCCTTTGCTGTAGGGAATGCAATCTGCAATAGATCGACTTGCGTCTCTAGGCGTTATACGCGAGAGGCTTACGATTCCCTTTAGTATAGGGAATGCGATCTGTAATAGATCGACTTGCGGCTCTAGGCGTAATACGAGAGACTTACAATTCTCTTTAGTGCAGGGAACGCGATCTGTAATAGATCGACTTGCGGCTCTAGGCGTAATACGCGAGAGGCTTAGGATTCCCTTTAGTATAGGGAATGCGATCTCTAATAGATCGACTTGCGGCTCTAGGCGTTACACGCGAGAGGCTTAGGATTTCCTTTAGTATAGTGAATGCGATCTGTAATAGATCGACTTGCGGCTCTAGGCATTATGCGCGAGAGGATTACGATTCCCTTTACTGTAGGGAATGCAATCTGCAATAGATCGACTTGCGTCTCTAGGCGTTATACGCGAGAGGCTTACGATTCCCTTTAGTATACTGAATGCGATCCGCAATAGATCGACTTGCGTCTCTAGGCGTTACACGCGAGAGGCTTAGGATTCCCTTTACTGTAGGGAATGCAATCTGTAATAGATCGACTTGCGGCTCTAGGCGTTACACGCGAGAGGCTTAGGATTCCCTTTAGTATAGGGAATGCGATCTATAACAGATCGACTTGCTGCTCTAGGCGTAATACGCGAGAGGCTTACGATTCTCTTTAGTGCAGGGAATGCGATCTGTAATAGATCGACTTGCGGCTCTAGGCGTTACACGCTAGAGGCTTAGGATTCCCTTTAGTATAGTGAATGCGATCTGTAATAGATCGACTTGCGGCTCTAGGCATTATGCGCGAGAGGATTACGATTCCCTTTACTGTAGGGAATGCAATCTGCAATAGATCGACTTGCGCCTCTAGGCGTTATACGCGAGAGGCTTACGATTCCCTTTAGTGCAGGGAATGCGATCTGTAATAGATCGACTTGCGGCTCTAGGCGTAATACGAGAGACTTACAATTCTCTTTAGTGCTGGGAATGCGATCTGTAATAGATCGACTTGCGGCTCTAGGCGTAATACGCGAGAGGCTTAGGATTCCCTTTAGTATAGGGAATGCGATCTCTAATAGATCGACTTGCGGCTCTAGGCGTTACACGCGAGAGGCTTAGGATTTCCTTTAGTATAGTGAATGCGATCTGTAATAGATCGACTTGCGGCTCTAGGCATTATGCGCGAGAGGATTACGATTCCCTTTACTGTAGGGAATGCAATCTGCAATAGATCGACTTGCGCCTCTAGGCGTTATACGCGAGAGGCTTACGATTCCCTTTAGTGCAGGGAATGCGATCTGTAATAGATCGACTTGCGGCTCTAGGCGTTACACGCGAGAGGCTTAGGATTCCCTTTAGTATAGGGAATGCGATCTATAACAGATCGACTTGCTGCTCTAGGCGTAATACGCGAGAGGCTTACGATTCTCTTTAGTGCAGGGAATGCGATCTGTAATAGATCGACTTGCGGCTCTAGGCGTTACACGCTAGAGGCTTAGGATTCCCTTTAGTATAGTGAATGCGATCTGTAATAGATCGACTTGCGGCTCTAGGCATTATGCGCGAGAGGATTACGATTCCCTTTACTGTAGGGAATGCAATCTGCAATAGATCGACTTGCGCCTCTAGGCGTTATACGCGAGAGGCTTACGATTCCCTTTAGTGCAGGGAATGCGATCTGTAATAGATCGACTTGCGGCTCTAGGCGTAATACGAGAGACTTACAATTCTCTTTAGTGCTGGGAATGCGATCTGTAATAGATCGACTTGCGGCTCTAGGCGTAATACGCGAGAGGCTTAGGATTCCCTTTAGTATAGGGAATGCGATCTCTAATAGATCGACTTGCGGCTCTAGGCGTTACACGCGAGAGGCTTAGGATTTCCTTTAGTATAGTGAATGCGATCTGTAATAGATCGACTTGCGGCTCTAGGCATTATGCGCGAGAGGATTACGATTCCCTTTACTGTAGGGAATGCAATCTGCAATAGATCGACTTGCGTCTCTAGGCGTTATACGCGAGAGGCTTACGATTCCCTTTAGTATAGGGAATGCGATCTGCAATAGATCGACTTGCGGCTCTAGGCGTTACACGCGAGAGGCTTAGGATTCCCTTTACTGTAGGGAATGCAATCTGTAATAGATCGACTTGCGGCTCTAGGCGTTACACGCGAGAGGCTTAGGATTTCCTTTAGTGCAGGGAATGCGATCTGTAATAGATCGACTTGCGGCTCTAGGCGTAATACGCGAGAGGCTTAGGATTTCCTCTAGTGCAGGGAATGCGATCTGTGATAGATCGACTTGCGGCTCTAGGCGTAATACGAGAGACTTACAATTCTCTTTAGTGCAGGGAATGCGATCTGTAATAGATCGACTTGCGGCTCTAGGCGTTACACGCGAGAGGCTTAGGATTTCCTTTAGTGCAGGGAATGCGATCTGTAATAGATCGACTTGCGGCTCTAGGCGTAATACGCGAGAGGCTTACGATTCTCTTTAGTGCAGGGAATGCGATCTGTAATAGATCGACTTGCGGCTCTAGGCGTAATACGCGAGAGGCTTAGGATTTCCTCTAGTGCAGGGAATGCGATCTGTGATAGATCGACTTGCGGCTTTAGGCGTAATACGAGAGGCTTAGGATTCCCTTTACTGTATAAAATGCAATCTGTAATAGATCGACTTGCGGCTCTAGGCGTTACACGCGAGAGGCTTAGGATTTCCTTTAGTGCAGGGAATGCGATCTGTAATAGATCGACTTGCGGCTCTAGGCGTTACACGCGAGAGGCTTAGGATTTCCTTTAGTGCAGGGAATGCGATCTGTAATAGATCGACTTGCGGCTCTAGGCGTAATACGCGAGAGGCTTAGGATTCCCTTTACTGTAGGGAATGCAATCTGTAATAGATCGACTTGCGGCTCTAGGCGTTACACGCGAGAGGCTTAGGATTTCCTTTAGTGCAGGGAATGCGATCTGTAATAGATCGACTTGCGGCTCTAGGCGTAATACGCGAGAGGCTTAGGATTTCCTCTAGTGCAGGGAATGCGATCTGTGATAGATCGACTTGCGGCTCTAGGCGTAATACGAGAGACTTACAATTCTCTTTAGTGCAGGGAATGCGATCTGTAATAGATCGACTTGCGGCTCTAGGCGTAATACGCGAGAGGCTTAGGATTCCCTTTAGTATAGGGAATGCGATCTATAACAGATCGACTTGCTGCTCTAGGCGTAATACGTGAGAGGCTTACGATTCTCTTTAGTGCAGGGAATGCGATCTGTAATAGATCGACTTGCGGCTCTAGGCGTTACACGCTAGAGGCTTAGGATCCCCTTTAGTATAGTGAATGCGATCTGTAATAGATCGACTTGCGGCTCTAGGCGTAATACGCGAGAGGCTTAGGATTCCCTTTACTGTAGGGAATGCAATCTGTAATAGATCGACTTGCGGCTATAGGCGTTACACGCGAGAGGCTTACGATTCCCTTTAGTATAGGGAATGCGATCTATAACAGATCGACTTGCTGCTCTAGGCGTAATACGTGAGAGGCTTACGATTCTCTTTAGTGCTGGGAATGCGATCTGTAATAGATCGACTTGCGGCTCTAGGCGTAATACGCGAGAGGCTTAGGATTCCCTTTAGTATAGGGAATGCGATCTCTAATAGATCGACTTGCGGCTCTAGGCGTTACACGCGAGAGGCTTAGGATTTCCTTTAGTATAGTGAATGCGATCTGTAATAGATCGACTTGCGGCTCTAGGCATTATGCGCGAGAGGATTACGATTCCCTTTACTGTAGGGAATGCAATCTGCAATAGATCGACTTGCGTCTCTAGGCGTTATACGCGAGAGGCTTACGATTCCCTTTAGTATAGGGAATGCGATCTGCAATAGATCGACTTGCGGCTCTAGGCGTTACACGCGAGAGGCTTAGGATTCCCTTTACTGTAGGGAATGCAATCTGTAATAGATCGACTTGCGGCTCTAGGCGTTACACGCGAGAGGCTTAGGATTTCCTTTAGTGCAGGGAATGCGATCTGTAATAGATCGACTTGCGGCTCTAGGCGTAATACGCGAGAGGCTTAGGATTTCCTCTAGTGCAGGGAATGCGATCTGTGATAGATCGACTTGCGGCTCTAGGCGTAATACGAGAGACTTACAATTCTCTTTAGTGCAGGGAATGCGATCTGTAATAGATCGACTTGCGGCTCTAGGCGTTACACGCGAGAGGCTTAGGATTTCCTTTAGTGCAGGGAATGCGATCTGTAATAGATCGACTTGCGGCTCTAGGCGTAATACGCGAGAGGCTTACGATTCTCTTTAGTGCAGGGAATGCGATCTGTAATAGATCGACTTGCGGCTCTAGGCGTAATACGCGAGAGGCTTAGGATTTCCTCTAGTGCAGGGAATGCGATCTGTGATAGATCGACTTGCGGCTTTAGGCGTAATACGAGAGGCTTAGGATTCCCTTTACTGTATAAAATGCAATCTGTAATAGATCGACTTGCGGCTCTAGGCGTTACACGCGAGAGGCTTAGGATTTCCTTTAGTGCAGGGAATGCGATCTGTAATAGATCGACTTGCGGCTCTAGGCGTTACACGCGAGAGGCTTAGGATTTCCTTTAGTGCAGGGAATGCGATCTGTAATAGATCGACTTGCGGCTCTAGGCGTAATACGCGAGAGGCTTAGGATTCCCTTTACTGTAGGGAATGCAATCTGTAATAGATCGACTTGCGGCTCTAGGCGTTACACGCGAGAGGCTTAGGATTTCCTTTAGTGCAGGGAATGCGATCTGTAATAGATCGACTTGCGGCTCTAGGCGTAATACGCGAGAGGCTTAGGATTTCCTCTAGTGCAGGGAATGCGATCTGTGATAGATCGACTTGCGGCTCTAGGCGTAATACGAGAGACTTACAATTCTCTTTAGTGCAGGGAATGCGATCTGTAATAGATCGACTTGCGGCTCTAGGCGTAATACGCGAGAGGCTTAGGATTCCCTTTAGTATAGGGAATGCGATCTATAACAGATCGACTTGCTGCTCTAGGCGTAATACGTGAGAGGCTTACGATTCTCTTTAGTGCAGGGAATGCGATCTGTAATAGATCGACTTGCGGCTCTAGGCGTTACACGCTAGAGGCTTAGGATCCCCTTTAGTATAGTGAATGCGATCTGTAATAGATCGACTTGCGGCTCTAGGCGTAATACGCGAGAGGCTTAGGATTCCCTTTACTGTAGGGAATGCAATCTGTAATAGATCGACTTGCGGCTCTAGGCGTTACACGCGAGAGGCTTAGGATTTCCTTTAGTGCAGGGAATGCGATCTGTAATAGATCGACTTGCGGCTCTAGGCGTAATACGCGAGAGGCTTAGGATTTCCTCTAGTGCAGGGAATGCGATCTGTGATAGATCGACTTGCGGCTCTAGGCGTAATACGAGAGACTTACAATTCTCTTTAGTGCAGGGAATGCGATCTGTAATAGATCGACTTGCGGCTCTAGGCGTAATACGCGAGAGGCTTAGGATTCCCTTTAGTATAGGGAATGCGATCTCTAATAGATCGACTTGCGGCTCTAGGCGTTACACGCGAGAGGCTTAGGATTTCCTTTAGTATAGTGAATGCGATCTGTAATAGATCGACTTGCGGCTCTAGGCATTATGCGCGAGAGGATTACGATTCCCTTTACTGTAGGGAATGCAATCTGCAATAGATCGACTTGCGTCTCTAGGCGTTATACGCGAGAGGCTTACGATTCCCTTTAGTATAGGGAATGCGATCTGCAATAGATCGACTTGCGGCTCTAGGCGTTACACGCGAGAGGCTTAGGATTCCCTTTACTGTAGGGAATGCAATCTGTAATAGATCGACTTGCGGCTCTAGGCGTTACACGCGAGAGGCTTAGGATTTCCTTTAGTGCAGGGAATGCGATCTGTAATAGATCGACTTGCGGCTCTAGGCGTAATACGCGAGAGGCTTAGGATTTCCTCTAGTGCAGGGAATGCGATCTGTGATAGATCGACTTGCGGCTCTAGGCGTAATACGAGAGACTTACAATTCTCTTTAGTGCAGGGAATGCGATCTGTAATAGATCGACTTGCGGCTCTAGGCGTTACACGCGAGAGGCTTAGGATTTCCTTTAGTGCAGGGAATGCGATCTGTAATAGATCGACTTGCGGCTCTAGGCGTAATACGCGAGAGGCTTACGATTCTCTTTAGTGCAGGGAATGCGATCTGTAATAGATCGACTTGCGGCTCTAGGCGTAATACGCGAGAGGCTTAGGATTTCCTCTAGTGCAGGGAATGCGATCTGTGATAGATCGACTTGCGGCTTTAGGCGTAATACGAGAGGCTTAGGATTCCCTTTAGTGCAGGGAATGCGATCTGTAATAGATCGACTTGCGGCTCTAGGCGTAATACGCGAGAGGCTTACGATTCTCTTTAGTGCAGGGAATGCGATCTGTAATAGATCGACTTGCGGCTCTAGGCGTAATACGCGAGAGGCTTAGGATTTCCTTTAGTGCAGGGAATGCGATCTGTAATAGATCGACTTGCGGCTCTAGGCGTTACACGCGAGAGGCTTAGGATTTCCTTTAGTGCAGGGAATGCGATCTGTAATAGATCGACTTGCGGCTCTAGGCGTAATACGCGAGAGGCTTAGGATTCCCTTTACTGTAGGGAATGCAATCTGTAATAGATCGACTTGCGGCTCTAGGCGTTACACGCGAGAGGCTTAGGATTTCCTTTAGTGCAGGGAATGCGATCTGTAATAGATCGACTTGCGGCTCTAGGCGTAATACGCGAGAGGCTTAGGATTTCCTCTAGTGCAGGGAATGCGATCTGTGATAGATGGACTTGCGGCTCTAGGCGTAATACGAGAGACTTACAATTCTCTTTAGTGCAGGGAATGCGATCTGTAATAGATCGACTTGCGGCTCTAGGCGTAATACGCGAGAGGCTTAGGATTCCCTTTAGTATAGGGAATGCGATCTATAACAGATCGACTTGCTGCTCTAGGCGTAATACGTGAGAGGCTTACGATTCTCTTTAGTGCAGGGAATGCGATCTGTAATAGATCGACTTGCGGCTCTAGGCGTTACACGCTAGAGGCTTAGGATTCCCTTTAGTATAGTGAATGCGATCTGTAATAGATCGACTTGCGGCTCTAGGCATTATGCGCGAGAGGATTACGATTCCCTTTACTGTAGGGAATGCAATCTGCAATAGATCGACTTGCGCCTCTAGGCGTTATACGCGAGAGGCTTACGATTCCCTTTAGTGCAGGGAATGCGATCTGTAATAGATCGACTTGCGGATCTAGGCGTAATACGCGAGAGGCTTAGGATTTCCTTTAGTGCAGGGAATGCGATCTGTAATAGATCGACTTGCGGCTCTAGGCGTAATACGAGAGACTTACAATTCTCTTTAGTGCAGGGAATGCGATCTGTAATAGATCGACTTGCGGCTCTAGGCGTAATACGCGAGAGGCTTAGGATTCCCTTTAGTATAGGGAATGCGATCTCTAATAGATCGACTTGCGGCTCTAGGCGTTACACGCGAGAGGCTTAGGATTTCCTTTAGTATAGTGAATGCGATCTGTAATAGATCGACTTGCGGCTCTAGGCATTATGCGCGAGAGGATTACGATTCCCTTTACTGTAGGGAATGCAATCTGCAATAGATCGACTTGCGCCTCTAGGCGTTATACGCGAGAGGCTTACGATTCCCTTTACTGTAGGGAATGCAATCTGCAATAGATCGACTTGCGCCTCTAGGCGTTATACGCGAGAGGCTTACGATTCCCTTTAGTGCAGGGAATGCGATCTGCAATAGATCGACTTGCGGCTCTAGGCGTAATACGCGAGAGGCTTAGGATTCCCTTTAGTATAGGGAATGCGATCTCTAATAGATCGACTTGCGGCTCTAGGCGTTACACGCGAGAGGCTTAGGATTTCCTTTAGTATAGTGAATGCGATCTGTAATAGATCGACTTGCGGCTCTAGGCATTATGCGCGAGAGGATTACGATTCCCTTTACTGTAGGGAATGCAATCTGCAATAGATCGACTTGCGTCTCTAGGCGTTATACGCGAGAGGCTTACGATTCCCTTTAGTATAGGGAATGCGATCTGCAATAGATCGACTTGCGGCTCTAGGCGTTACACGCGAGAGGCTTAGGATTCCCTTTACTGTAGGGAATGCAATCTGTAATAGATCGACTTGCGGCTCTAGGCGTTACACGCGAGAGGCTTAGGATTTCCTTTAGTGCAGGGAATGCGATCTGTAATAGATCGACTTGCGGCTCTAGGCGTAATACGCGAGAGGCTTAGGATTTCCTCTAGTGCAGGGAATGCGATCTGTGATAGATCGACTTGCGGCTCTAGGCGTAATACGAGAGACTTACAATTCTCTTTAGTGCAGGGAATGCGATCTGTAATAGATCGACTTGCGGCTCTAGGCGTAATACGCGAGAGGCTTAGGATTCCCTTTAGTATAGGGAATGCGATCTATAACAGATCGACTTGCTGCTCTAGGCGTAATACGTGAGAGGCTTACGATTCTCTTTAGTGCAGGGAATGCGATCTGTAATAGATCGACTTGCGGCTCTAGGCGTTACACGCTAGAGGCTTAGGATTCCCTTTAGTATAGTGAATGCGATCTGTAATAGATCGACTTGCGGCTCTAGGCATTATGCGCGAGAGGATTACGATTCCCTTTACTGTAGGGAATGCAATCTGCAATAGATCGACTTGCGCCTCTAGGCGTTATACGCGAGAGGCTTACGATTCCCTTTAGTGCAGGGAATGCGATCTGTAATAGATCGACTTGCGGATCTAGGCGTAATACGCGAGAGGCTTAGGATTTCCTTTAGTGCAGGGAATGCGATCTGTAATAGATCGACTTGCGGCTCTAGGCGTAATACGAGAGACTTACAATTCTCTTTAGTGCAGGGAATGCGATCTGTAATAGATCGACTTGCGGCTCTAGGCGTAATACGCGAGAGGCTTAGGATTCCCTTTAGTATAGGGAATGCGATCTCTAATAGATCGACTTGCGGCTCTAGGCGTTACACGCGAGAGGCTTAGGATTTCCTTTAGTATAGTGAATGCGATCTGTAATAGATCGACTTGCGGCTCTAGGCATTATGCGCGAGAGGATTACGATTCCCTTTACTGTAGGGAATGCAATCTGCAATAGATCGACTTGCGCCTCTAGGCGTTATACGCGAGAGGCTTACGATTCCCTTTACTGTAGGGAATGCAATCTGCAATAGATCGACTTGCGCCTCTAGGCGTTATACGCGAGAGGCTTACGATTCCCTTTAGTGCAGGGAATGCGATCTGCAATAGATCGACTTGCGGCTCTAGGCGTTACACGCGAGAGGCTTAGGATTTCCTTTAGTGCAGGGAATGCGATCTGTAATAGATCGACTTGCGGCTCTAGGCGTAATACGCGAGAGGCTTAGGATTTCCTCTAGTGCAGGGAATGCGATCTGTGATAGATCGACTTGCGGCTCTAGGCGTAATACGAGAGACTTACAATTCTCTTTAGTGCAGGGAATGCGATCTGTAATAGATCGACTTGCGGCTCTAGGCGTTACACGCGAGAGGCTTAGGATTTCCTTTAGTATAGTGAATGCGATCTGTAATAGATCGACTTGCGGCTCTAGGCATTATGCGCGAGAGGATTACGATTCCCTTTACTGTAGGGAATGCAATCTGCAATGGATCGACTTGCGTCTCTAGGCGTTATACGCGAGAGGCTTACGATTCCCTTTAGTATAGGGAATGCGATCTGCAATAGATCGACTTGCGGCTCTAGGCGTTACACGCGAGAGGCTTAGGATTTCCTTTAGTATAGTGAATGCGATCTGTAATAGATCGACTTGCGGCTCTAGGCATTATGCGCGAGAGGATTACGATTCCCTTTACTGTAGGGAATGCAATCTGCAATAGATCGACTTGCGTCTCTAGGCGTTATACGCGAGAGGCTTACGATTCCCTTTAGTATAGGGAATGCGATCTGCAATAGATCGACTTGCGGCTCTAGGCGTTACACGCGAGAGGCTTAGGATTCCCTTTACTGTAGGGAATGCAATCTGTAATAGATCGACTTGCGGCTCTAGGCGTTACACGCGAGAGGCTTAGGATTTCCTTTAGTGCAGGGAATGCGATCTGTAATAGATCGACTTGCGGCTCTAGGCGTAATACGCGAGAGGCTTAGGATTTCCTCTAGTGCAGGGAATGCGATCTGTGATAGATCGACTTGCGGCTCTAGGCGTAATACGAGAGACTTACAATTCTCTTTAGTGCAGGGAATGCGATCTGTAATAGATCGACTTGCGGCTCTAGGCGTTACACGCGAGAGGCTTAGGATTTCCTTTAGTGCAGGGAATGCGATCTGTAATAGATCGACTTGCGGCTCTAGGCGTAATACGCGAGAGGCTTACGATTCTCTTTAGTGCAGGGAATGCGATCTGTAATAGATCGACTTGCGGCTCTAGGCGTAATACGCGAGAGGCTTAGGATTTCCTCTAGTGCAGGGAATGCGATCTGTGATAGATCGACTTGCGGCTCTAGGCGTAATACGAGAGGCTTAGGATTCCCTTTACTGTATAAAATGCAATCTGTAATAGATCGACTTGCGGCTCTAGGCGTTACACGCGAGAGGCTTAGGATTTCCTTTAGTGCAGGGAATGCGATCTGTAATAGATCGACTTGCGGCTCTAGGCGTTACACGCGAGAGGCTTAGGATTTCCTTTAGTGCAGGGAATGCGATCTGTAATAGATCGACTTGCGGCTCTAGGCGTAATACGCGAGAGGCTTAGGATTCCCTTTACTGTAGGGAATGCAATCTGTAATAGATCGACTTGCGGCTCTAGGCGTTACACGCGAGAGGCTTAGGATTTCCTTTAGTGCAGGGAATGCGATCTGTAATAGATCGACTTGCGGCTCTAGGCGTAATACGCGAGAGGCTTAGGATTTCCTCTAGTGCAGGGAATGCGATCTGTAATAGATCGACTTGCGGCTCTAGGCGTAATACGCGAGAGGCTTAGGATTTCCTCTAGTGCAGGGAATGCGATCTGTGATAGATCGACTTGCGGCTCTAGGCGTAATACGAGAGACTTACAATTCTCTTTAGTGCAGGGAATGCGATCTGTAATAGATCGACTTGCGGCTCTAGGCGTAATACGCGAGAGGCTTAGGATTCCCTTTAGTATAGGGAATGCGATCTATAACAGATCGACTTGCTGCTCTAGGCGTAATACGTGAGAGGCTTACGATTCTCTTTAGTGCAGGGAATGCGATCTGTAATAGATCGACTTGCGGCTCTAGGCGTTACACGCTAGAGGCTTAGGATTCCCTTTAGTATAGAGAATGCGATCTATAACAGATCGACTTGCTGCTCTAGGCGTAATACGTGAGAGGCTTACGATTCTCTTTAGTGCAGGGAATGCGATCTGTAATAGATCGACTTGCGGCTCTAGGCATTATGCGCGAGAGGATTACGATTCCCTTTACTGTAGGGAATGCAATCTGCAATAGATCGACTTGCGCCTCTAGGCGTTATACGCGAGAGGCTTACGATTCCCTTTAGTGCAGGGAATGCGATCTGTAATAGATCGACTTGCGGATCTAGGCGTAATACGCGAGAGGCTTAGGATTTCCTTTAGTGCAGGGAATGCGATCTGTAATAGATCGACTTGCGGCTCTAGGCGTAATACGAGAGACTTACAATTCTCTTTAGTGCAGGGAATGCGATCTGTAATAGATCGACTTGCGGCTCTAGGCGTAATACGCGAGAGGCTTAGGATTCCCTTTAGTATAGGGAATGCGATCTCTAATAGATCGACTTGCGGCTCTAGGCGTTACACGCGAGAGGCTTAGGATTTCCTTTAGTATAGTGAATGCGATCTGTAATAGATCGACTTGCGGCTCTAGGCATTATGCGCGAGAGGATTACGATTCCCTTTACTGTAGGGAATGCAATCTGCAATAGATCGACTTGCGCCTCTAGGCGTTATACGCGAGAGGCTTACGATTCCCTTTACTGTAGGGAATGCAATCTGCAATAGATTGACTTGCGCCTCTAGGCGTTATACGCGAGAGGCTTACGATTCCCTTTAGTGCAGGGAATGCGATCTGCAATAGATCGACTTGCGGCTCTAGGCGTAATACGCGAGAGGCTTAGGATTCCCTTTAGTATAGGGAATGCGATCTCTAATAGATCGACTTGCGGCTCTAGGCGTTACACGCGAGAGGCTTAGGATTTCCTTTAGTATAGTGAATGCGATCTGTAATAGATCGACTTGCGGCTCTAGGCATTATGCGCGAGAGGATTACGATTCCCTTTACTGTAGGGAATGCAATCTGCAATAGATCGACTTGCGTCTCTAGGCGTTATACGCGAGAGGCTTACGATTCCCTTTAGTATAGGGAATGCGATCTGCAATAGATCGACTTGCGGCTCTAGGCGTTACACGCGAGAGGCTTAGGATTCCCTTTACTGTAGGGAATGCAATCTGTAATAGATCGACTTGCGGCTCTAGGCGTTACACGCGAGAGGCTTAGGATTTCCTTTAGTGCAGGGAATGCGATCTGTAATAGATCGACTTGCGGCTCTAGGCGTAATACGCGAGAGGCTTAGGATTTCCTCTAGTGCAGGGAATGCGATCTGTGATAGATCGACTTGCGGCTCTAGGCGTAATACGAGAGACTTACAATTCTCTTTAGTGCAGGGAATGCGATCTGTAATAGATCGACTTGCGGCTCTAGGCGTTACACGCGAGAGGCTTAGGATTTCCTTTAGTGCAGGGAATGCGATCTGTAATAGATCGACTTGCGGCTCTAGGCGTAATACGCGAGAGGCTTACGATTCTCTTTAGTGCAGGGAATGCGATCTGTAATAGATCGACTTGCGGCTCTAGGCGTAATACGCGAGAGGCTTAGGATTTCCTCTAGTGCAGGGAATGCGATCTGTGATAGATCGACTTGCGGCTCTAGGCGTAATACGAGAGGCTTAGGATTCCCTTTACTGTATAAAATGCAATCTGTAATAGATCGACTTGCGGCTCTAGGCGTTACACGCGAGAGGCTTAGGATTTCCTTTAGTGCAGGGAATGCGATCTGTAATAGATCGACTTGCGGCTCTAGGCGTTACACGCGAGAGGCTTAGGATTTCCTTTAGTGCAGGGAATGCGATCTGTAATAGATCGACTTGCGGCTCTAGGCGTAATACGCGAGAGGCTTAGGATTCCCTTTACTGTAGGGAATGCAATCTGTAATAGATCGACTTGCGGCTCTAGGCGTTACACGCGAGAGGCTTAGGATTTCCTTTAGTGCAGGGAATGCGATCTGTAATAGATCGACTTGCGGCTCTAGGCGTAATACGCGAGAGGCTTAGGATTTCCTCTAGTGCAGGGAATGCGATCTGTGATAGATCGACTTGCGGCTCTAGGCGTAATACGAGAGACTTACAATTCTCTTTAGTGCAGGGAATGCGATCTGTAATAGATCGACTTGCGGCTCTAGGCGTAATACGCGAGAGGCTTAGGATTCCCTTTAGTATAGGGAATGCGATCTATAACAGATCGACTTGCTGCTCTAGGCGTAATACGTGAGAGGCTTACGATTCTCTTTAGTGCAGGGAATGCGATCTGTAATAGATCGACTTGCGGCTCTAGGCGTTACACGCTAGAGGCTTAGGATTCCCTTTAGTATAGTGAATGCGATCTGTAATAGATCGACTTGCGGCTCTAGGCATTATGCGCGAGAGGATTACGATTCCCTTTACTGTAGGGAATGCAATCTGCAATAGATCGACTTGCGCCTCTAGGCGTTATACGCGAGAGGCTTACGATTCCCTTTAGTGCAGGGAATGCGATCTGTAATAGATCGACTTGCGGATCTAGGCGTAATACGCGAGAGGCTTAGGATTTCCTTTAGTGCAGGGAATGCGATCTGTAATAGATCGACTTGCGGCTCTAGGCGTAATACGAGAGACTTACAATTCTCTTTAGTGCAGGGAATGCGATCTGTAATAGATCGACTTGCGGCTCTAGGCGTAATACGCGAGAGGCTTAGGATTCCCTTTAGTATAGGGAATGCGATCTCTAATAGATCGACTTGCGGCTCTAGGCGTTACACGCGAGAGGCTTAGGATTTCCTTTAGTATAGTGAATGCGATCTGTAATAGATCGACTTGCGGCTCTAGGCATTATGCGCGAGAGGATTACGATTCCCTTTACTGTAGGGAATGCAATCTGCAATAGATCGACTTGCGCCTCTAGGCGTTATACGCGAGAGGCTTACGATTCCCTTTAGTGCAGGGAATGCGATCTGCAATAGATCGACTTGCGGCTCTAGGCGTAATACGAGAGACTTACAATTCTCTTTAGTGCAGGGAATGCGATCTGTAATAGATCGACTTGCGGCTCTAGGCGTTACACGCTAGAGGCTTAGGATTCCCTTTAGTATAGTGAATGCGATCTGTAATAGATCGACTTGCGGCTCTAGGCATTATGCGCGAGAGGATTACGATTCCCTTTACTGTAGGGAATGCAATCTGCAATAGATCGACTTGCGCCTCTAGGCGTTATACGCGAGAGGCTTACGATTCCCTTTAGTGCAGGGAATGCGATCTGTAATAGATCGACTTGCGGATCTAGGCGTAATACGCGAGAGGCTTAGGATTTCCTTTAGTGCAGGGAACGCGATCTGTAATAGATCGACTTGCGGCTCTAGGCGTAATACGAGAGACTTACAATTCTCTTTAGTGCAGGGAATGCGATCTGTAATAGATCGACTTGCGGCTCTAGGCGTAATACGCGAGAGGCTTAGGATTCCCTTTAGTATAGGGAATGCGATCTCTAATAGATCGACTTGCGGCTCTAGGCGTTACACGCGAGAGGCTTAGGATTTCCTTTAGTATAGTGAATGCGATCTGTAATAGATCGACTTGCGGCTCTAGGCATTATGCGCGAGAGGATTACGATTCCCTTTACTGTAGGGAATGCAATCTGCAATAGATCGACTTGCGCCTCTAGGCGTTATACGCGAGAGGCTTACGATTCCCTTTAGTGCAGGGAATGCGATCTGCAATAGATCGACTTGCGGCTCTAGGCGTAATACGAGAGACTTACAATTCTCTTTAGTGCAGGGAATGCGATCTGTAATAGATCGACTTGCGGCTCTAGGCGTAATACGCGAGAGGCTTAGGATTTCCTCTAGTGCAGGGAATGCGATCTGTGATAGATCGACTTGCGGCTCTAGGCGTTACACGCGAGAGGCTTAGGATTCCCTTTGCTGTAGGGAATGCAATCTGTAATAGATCGACCTGCGGCTCTAGGCGTTACACGCGAGAGGCTTAGGATTCCCTTTACTGTAGGGAATGCAATCTGTAATAGATCGACTTGCGGCTCTAGGCGTTACACGCGAGAGGCTTAGGATTTCCTTTAGTGCAGGGAATGCGATCTGTAATAGATTGACTTGCGGCTCTAGGCGTAATACGCGAGAGGCTTAGGATTTCCTCTAGTGCAGGGAATGCGATCTGTGATAGATCGACTTGCGGCTCTAGGCGTAATACGAGAGACTTACAATTCTCTTTAGTGCAGGGAATGCGATCTGTAATAGATCGACTTGCGGCTCTAGGCATTATGCGCGAGAGGATTACGATTCCCTTTACTGTAGGGAATGCAATCTGCAATAGATCGACTTGCGCCTCTAGGCGTTATACGCGAGAGGCTTACGATTCCCTTTAGTGCAGGGAATGCGATCTGTAATAGATCGACTTGCGGCTCTAGGCGTAATACGCGAGAGGCTTAGGATTTCCTTTAGTGCAGGGAATGCGATCTGTAATAGATCGACTTGCGGCTCTAGGCGTAATACGAGAGACTTACAATTCTCTTTAGTGCAGGGAATGCGATCTGTAATAGATCGACTTGCGGCTCTAGGCGTAATACGCGAGAGGCTTAGGATTCCCTTTAGTATAGGGAATGCGATCTCTAATAGATCGACTTGCGGCTCTAGGCGTTACACGCGAGAGGCTTAGGATTTCCTTTAGTATAGTGAATGCGATCTGTAATAGATCGACTTGCGGCTCTAGGCATTATGCGCGAGAGGATTACGATTCCCTTTACTGTAGGGAATGCAATCTGCAATAGATCGACTTGCGCCTCTAGGCGTTATACGCGAGAGGCTTACGATTCCCTTTAGTGCAGGGAATGCGATCTGCAATAGATCGACTTGCGGCTCTAGGCGTAATACGAGAGACTTACAATTCTCTTTAGTGCAGGGAATGCGATCTGTAATAGATCGACTTGCGGCTCTAGGCGTTACACGCTAGAGGCTTAGGATTCCCTTTAGTATAGTGAATGCGATCTGTAATAGATCGACTTGCGGCTCTAGGCATTATGCGCGAGAGGATTACGATTCCCTTTACTGTAGGGAATGCAATCTGCAATAGATCGACTTGCGCCTCTAGGCGTTATACGCGAGAGGCTTACGATTCCCTTTAGTGCAGGGAATGCGATCTGTAATAGATCGACTTGCGGATCTAGGCGTAATACGCGAGAGGCTTAGGATTTCCTTTAGTGCAGGGAACGCGATCTGTAATAGATCGACTTGCGGCTCTAGGCGTAATACGAGAGACTTACAATTCTCTTTAGTGCAGGGAATGCGATCTGTAATAGATCGACTTGCGGCTCTAGGCGTAATACGCGAGAGGCTTAGGATTCCCTTTAGTATAGGGAATGCGATCTCTAATAGATCGACTTGCGGCTCTAGGCGTTACACGCGAGAGGCTTAGGATTTCCTTTAGTATAGTGAATGCGATCTGTAATAGATCGACTTGCGGCTCTAGGCATTATGCGCGAGAGGATTACGATTCCCTTTACTGTAGGGAATGCAATCTGCAATAGATCGACTTGCGCCTCTAGGCGTTATACGCGAGAGGCTTACGATTCCCTTTAGTGCAGGGAATGCGATCTGCAATAGATCGACTTGCGGCTCTAGCCGTAATACGAGAGACTTACAATTCTCTTTAGTGCAGGGAATGCGATCTGTAATAGATCGACTTGCGGCTCTAGGCGTTACACGCGAGAGGCTTAGGATTTCCTTTAGTGCAGGGAATGCGATCTGTAATAGATCGACTTGCGGCTCTAGGCGTAATACGCGAGAGGCGTAGGATTTCCTCTAGTGCAGGGAATGCGATCTGTGATAGATCGACTTGCGGCTCTAGGCGTTACACGCGAGAGGCTTAGGATTCCCTTTGCTGTAGGGAATGCAATCTGTAATAGATCGACCTGCGGCTCTAGGCGTTACACGCGAGAGGCTTAGGATTCCCTTTACTGTAGGGAATGCAATCTGTAATAGATCGACTTGCGGCTCTAGGCGTTACACTCGAGAGGCTTAGGATTTCCTTTAGTGCAGGGAATGCGATCTGTAATAGATCGACTTGCGGCTCTAGGCGTAATACGCGAGAGGCTTAGGATTTCCTCTAGTGCAGGGAATGCGATCTGTGATAGATCGACTTGCGGCTCTAGGCGTAATACGAGAGACTTACAATTCTCTTTAGTGCAGGGAATGCGATCTGTAATAGATCGACTTGCGGCTCTAGGCATTATGCGCGAGAGGATTACGATTCCCTTTACTGTAGGGAATGCAATCTGCAATAGATCGACTTGCGCCTCTAGGCGTTATACGCGAGAGGCTTACGATTCCCTTTAGTGCAGCGAATGCGATCTGTAATAGATCGACTTGCGGCTCTAGGCGTAATACGCGAGAGGCTTAGGATTTCCTTTAGTGCAGGGAATGCGATCTGTAATAGATCGACTTGCGGCTCTAGGCGTAATACGAGAGACTTACAATTCTCTTTAGTGCAGGGAATGCGATCTGTAATAGATCGACTTGCGGCTCTAGGCGTAATACGCGAGAGGCTTAGGATTCCCTTTAGTATAGGGAATGCGATCTCTAATAGATCGACTTGCGGCTCTAGGCGTTACACGCGAGAGGCTTAGGATTTCCTTTAGTATAGTGAATGCGATCTGTAATAGATCGACTTGCGGCTCTAGGCATTATGCGCGAGAGGATTACGATTCCCTTTACTGTAGGGAATGCAATCTGCAATAGATCGACTTGCGTCTCTAGGCGTTATACGCGAGAGGCTTACGATTCCCTTTAGTATAGGGAATGCGATCTGCAATAGATCGACTTGCGGCTCTAGGCGTTACACGCGAGAGGCTTACGATTCCCTTTAGTATAGGGAATGCGATCTGCAATAGATTGACTTGCGGCTCTAGGCGTTACACGCGAGAGGCTTAGGATTCCCTTTACTGTAGGGAATGCAATCTGCAATAGATCGACTTGCGCCTCTAGGCGTTATACGCGAGAGGCTTACGATTCCCTTTAGTATAGGGAATGCAATCTGCAATAGATCGACTTGCGCCTCTAGGCGTTATACGCGAGAGGCTTACGATTCTCTTTAGTGCAGGGAATGCGATCTGTAATAGATCGACTTGCGGCTCTAGGCGTTACACGCGAGAGGCTTAGGATTTCCTTTAGTGCAGGGAATGCGATCTGTAATAGATCGACTTGCGGCTATAGGCGTAATACGCGAGAGGCTTAGGATTTCCTCTAGTGCAGGGAATGCGATCTGTGATAGATCGACTTGCGGCTCTAGGCGTTACACGCGAGAGGCTTAGGATTCCCTCTGCTGTAGGGAATGCAATCTGTAATAGATCGACTTGCGGCTCTAGGCGTAATACGCGAGAGGCTTAGGATTTCCTCTAGTGCAGGGAATGCGATCTGTGATAGATCGACTTGCGGCTCTAGGCGTTACACGCGAGAGGCTTAGGATTCCCTTTGCTGTAGGGAATGCAATCTGTAATAGATCGACCTGCGGCTCTAGGCGTAATACGCGAGAGGCTTAGGATTCCCTTTAGTATAGGGAATGCGATCTATAACAGATCGACTTGCTGCTCTAGGCGTAATACGCGAGAGGCTTACGATTCTCTTTAGTGCAGAGAATGCGATCTGTAATAGATCGACTTGCGGCTCTAGGCGTTACACGCGAGAGGCTTAGGATTTCCTTTAGTATAGTGAATGCGATCTGTAATAGATCGACTTGCGGCTCTAGGCATTATGCGCGAGAGGATTACGATTCCCTTTACTGTAGGGAATGCAATCTGCAATAGATCGACTTGCGTCTCTAGGCGTTATACGCGAGAGGCTTACGATTCCCTTTAGTATAGGGAATGCGATCTGCAATAGATTGACTTGCGGCTCTAGGCGTTACACGCGAGAGGCTTAGGATTCCCTTTACTGTAGGGAATGCAATCTGCAATAGATCGACTTGCGCCTCTAGGCGTTATACGCGAGAGGCTTACGATTCCCTTTAGTATAGGGAATGCAATCTGCAATAGATCGACTTGCGCCTCTAGGCGTTATACGCGAGAGGCTTACGATTCTCTTTAGTGCAGGGAATGCGATCTGTAATAGATCGACTTGCGGCTCTAGGCGTAATACGCGAGAGGCTTAGGATTCCCTTTAGTATAGGGAATGCGATCTATAACAGATCGACTTGCTGCTCTAGGCGTAATACGCGAGAGGCTTACGATTCTCTTTAGTGCAGAGAATGCGATCTGTAATAGATCGACTTGCGGCTCTAGGCGTTACACGCGAGAGGCTTAGGATTCCCTTTAGTATAGTGAATGCGATCTGTAATAGATCGACTTGCTGCTCTAGGCGTTACACGCTAGAGGCTTAGGATTCTATTTAGTATAGTGAATGCGATCTGTAATAGATCGACTTGCGGCTCTAGGCGTTACACGCGAGAGGCTTACGATTCTCTTTAGTGCAGGGAATGCGATCTGTAATAGATCGACTTGCGGCTCTAGGCGTTACACGCTAGAGGCTTAGGATTCCCTTTAGTATAGTGAATGCGATCTGTAATAGATCGACTTGCGGCTCTAGGCATTATGCGCGAGAGGATTACGATTCCCTTTACTGTAGGGAATGCAATCTGCAATAGATCGACTTGCGCCTCTAGGCGTTATACGCGAGAGGCTTACGATTCCCTTTAGTGCAGGGAATGCGATCTGTAATAGATCGACTTGCGGCTCTAGGCGTAATACGAGAGACTTACAATTCTCTTTAGTGCAGGGAATGCGATCTGTAATAGATCGACTTGCGGCTCTAGGCGTAATACGCGAGAGGCTTAGGATTCCCTTTAGTATAGGGAATGCGATCTCTAATAGATCGACTTGCGGCTCTAGGCGTTACACGCGAGAGGCTTAGGATTTCCTTTAGTATAGTGAATGCGATCTGTAATAGATCGACTTGCGGCTCTAGGCATTATGCGCGAGAGGATTACGATTCCCTTTACTGTAGGGAATGCAATCTGCAATAGATCGACTTGCGTCTCTAGGCGTTATACGCGAGAGGCTTACGATTCCCTTTAGTATAGGGAATGCGATCTGCAATAGATCGACTTGCGGCTCTAGGCGTTACACGCGAGAGGCTTACGATTCCCTTTAGTATAGGGAATGCGATCTGCAATAGATTGACTTGCGGCTCTAGGCGTTACACGCGAGAGGCTTAGGATTCCCTTTACTGTAGGGAATGCAATCTGCAATAGATCGACTTGCGCCTCTAGGCGTTATACGCGAGAGGCTTACGATTCCCTTTAGTATAGGGAATGCAATCTGCAATAGATCGACTTGCGCCTCTAGGCGTTATACGCGAGAGGCTTACGATTCTCTTTAGTGCAGGGAATGCGATCTGTAATAGATCGACTTGCGGCTCTAGGCGTAATACGCGAGAGGCTTAGGATTCCCTTTAGTATAGGGAATGCGATCTATAACAGATCGACTTGCTGCTCTAGGCGTAATACGCGAGAGGCTTACGATTCTCTTTAGTGCAGAGAATGCGATCTGTAATAGATCGACTTGCGGCTCTAGGCGTTACACGCGAGAGGCTTAGGATTCCCTTTAGTATAGTGAATGCGATCTGTAATAGATCGACTTGCTGCTCTAGGCGTTACACGCTAGAGGCTTAGGATTCTATTTAGTATAGTGAATGCGATCTGTAATAGATCGACTTGCGGCTCTAGGCGTTACACGCGAGAGGCTTACGATTCTCTTTAGTGCAGGGAATGCGATCTGTAATAGATCGACTTGCGGCTCTAGGCGTTACACGCTAGAGGCTTAGGATTCCCTTTAGTATAGTGAATGCGATCTGTAATAGATCGACTTGCGGCTCTAGGCATTATGCGCGAGAGGATTACGATTCCCTTTACTGTAGGGAATGCAATCTGCAATAGATCGACTTGCGTCTCTAGGCGTTATACGCGAGAGGCTTACGATTCCCTTTAGTATAGGGAATGCGATCTGCAATAGATCGACTTGCGGCTCTAGGCGTTACACGCGAGAGGCTTACGATTCCCTTTAGTATAGGGAATGCGATCTGCAATAGATTGACTTGCGGCTCTAGGCGTTACACGCGAGAGGCTTAGGATTCCCTTTACTGTAGGGAATGCAATCTGCAATAGATCGACTTGCGCCTCTAGGCGTTATACGCGAGAGGCTTACGATTCCCTTTAGTATAGGGAATGCAATCTGCAATAGATCGACTTGCGCCTCTAGGCGTTATACGCGAGAGGCTTACGATTCTCTTTAGTGCAGGGAATGCGATCTGTAATAGATCGACTTGCGGCTCTAGGCGTAATACGCGAGAGGCTTAGGATTCCCTTTAGTATAGGGAATGCGATCTATAACAGATCGACTTGCTGCTCTAGGCGTAATACGCGAGAGGCTTACGATTCTCTTTAGTGCAGAGAATGCGATCTGTAATAGATCGACTTGCGGCTCTAGGCGTTACACGCGAGAGGCTTAGGATTCCCTTTAGTATAGTGAATGCGATCTGTAATAGATCGACTTGCTGCTCTAGGCGTTACACGCTAGAGGCTTAGGATTCTATTTAGTATAGTGAATGCGATCTGTAATAGATCGACTTGCGGCTCTAGGCGTTACACGCGAGAGGCTTACGATTCTCTTTAGTGCAGGGAATGCGATCTGCAATAGATCGACTTGCGCCTCTAGGCGTTATACGCGAGAGGCTTACGATTCCCTTTAGTGCAGGGAATGCGATCTGTAATAGATCGACTTGCGGATCTAGGCGTAATACGCGAGAGGCTTAGGATTTCCTTTAGTGCAGGGAATGCGATCTGTAATAGATCGACTTGCGGCTCTAGGCGTAATACGAGAGACTTACAATTCTCTTTAGTGCAGGGAATGCGATCTGTAATAGATCGATTTGCGGCTCTAGGCGTAATACGCGAGAGGCTTAGGATTCCCTTTAGTATAGGGAATGCGATCTCTAATAGATCGACTTGCGGCTCTAGGCGTTACACGCGAGAGGCTTAGGATTTCCTTTAGTATAGTGAATGCGATCTGTAATAGATCGACTTGCGGCTCTAGGCATTATGCGCGAGAGGATTACGATTCCCTTTACTGTAGGGAATGCAATCTGCAATAGATCGACTTGCGCCTCTAGGCGTTATACGCGAGAGGCTTACGATTCCCTTTAGTGCAGGGAATGCGATCTGCAATAGATCGACTTGCGGCTCTAGGCGTAATACGAGAGACTTACAATTCTCTTTAGTGCAGGGAATGCGATCTGTAATAGATCGACTTGCGGCTCTAGGCGTTACACGCGAGAGGCTTAGGATTTCCTTTAGTGCAGGGAATGCGATCTGTAATAGATCGACTTGCGGCTCTAGGCGTAATACGCGAGAGGCTTAGGATTTCCTCTAGTGCAGGGAATGCGATCTGTGATAGATCGACTTGCGGCTCTAGGCGTTACACGCGAGAGGCTTAGGATTCCCTTTGCTGTAGGGAATGCAATCTGTAATAGATCGACCTGCGGCTCTAGGCGTTACACGCGAGAGGCTTAGGATTCCCTTTACTGTAGGGAATGCAATCTGTAATAGATCGACTTGCGGCTCTAGGCGTTACACGCGAGAGGCTTAGGATTTCCTTTAGTGCAGGGAATGCGATCTGTAATAGATCGACTTGCGGCTCTAGGCGTAATACGCGAGAGGCTTAGGATTTCCTCTAGTGCAGGGAATGCGATCTGTGATAGATCGACTTGCGGCTCTAGGCGTAATACGAGAGACTTACAATTCTCTTTAGTGCAGGGAATGCGATCTGTAATAGATCGACTTGCGGCTCTAGGCATTATGCGCGAGAGGATTACGATTCCCTTTACTGTAGGGAATGCAATCTGCAATAGATCGACTTGCGGCTCTAGGCGTTACACGCGAGAGGCTTAGGATTTCCTTTAGTGCAGGGAATGCGATCTGTAATAGATCGACTTGCGGCTCTAGGCGTTATACGCGAGAGGCTTAGGATTTCCTCTAGTGCAGGGAATGCGATCTGTGATAGATCGACTTGCGGCTCTAGGCGTTACACGCGAGAGGCTTAGGATTCCCTTTGCTGTAGGGAATGCAATCTGTAATAGATCGACCTGCGGCTCTAGGCGTTACACGCGAGAGGCTTAGGATTCCCTTTACTGTAGGGAATGCAATCTGTAATAGATCGACTTGCGGCTCTAGGCGTTACACGCGAGAGGCTTAGGATTTCCTTTAGTGCAGGGAATGCGATCTGTAATAGATCGACTTGCGGCTCTAGGCGTAATATGCGAGAGGCTTAGGATTTCCTCTAGTGCAGGGAATGCGATCTGTGATAGATCGACTTGCGGCTCTAGGCGTAATACGAGAGACTTACAATTCTCTTTAGTGCAGGGAATGCGATCTGTAATAGATCGATTTGCGGCTCTAGGCGTAATACGCGAGAGGCTTAGGATTCCCTTTAGTATAGGGAATGCGATCTCTAATAGATCGACTTGCGGCTCTAGGCGTTACACGCGAGAGGCTTAGGATTTCCTTTAGTATAGTGAATGCGATCTGTAATAGATCGACTTGCGGCTCTAGGCATTATGCGCGAGAGGATTACGATTCCCTTTACTGTAGGGAATGCAATCTGCAATAGATCGACTTGCGCCTCTAGGCGTTATACGCGAGAGGCTTACGATTCCCTTTAGTGCAGGGAATGCGATCTGCAATAGATCGACTTGCGGCTCTAGGCGTAATACGAGAGACTTACAATTCTCTTTAGTGCAGGGAATGCGATCTGTAATAGATCGACTTGCGGCTCTAGGCGTTACACGCGAGAGGCTTAGGATTTCCTTTAGTGCAGGGAATGCGATCTGTAACAGATCGACTTGCGGCTCTAGGCGTAATACGCGAGAGGCTTAGGATTTCCTCTAGTGCAGGGAATGCGATCTGTGATAGATCGACTTGCGGCTCTAGGCGTTACACGCGAGAGGCTTAGGATTCCCTTTGCTGTAGGGAATGCAATCTGTAATAGATCGACCTGCGGCTCTAGGCGTTACACGCGAGAGGCTTAGGATTCCCTTTACTGTAGGGAATGCAATCTGTAATAGATCGACTTGCGGCTCTAGGCGTTACACGCGAGAGGCTTAGGATTTCCTTTAGTGCAGGGAATGCGATCTGTAATAGATCGACTTGCGGCTCTAGGCGTAATACGCGAGAGGCTTAGGATTTCCTCTAGTGCAGGGAATGCGATCTGTGATAGATCGACTTGCGGCTCTAGGCGTAATACGAGAGACTTACAATTCTCTTTAGTGCAGGGAATGCGATCTGTAATAGATCGACTTGCGGCTCTAGGCATTATGCGCGAGAGGATTACGATTCCCTTTACTGTAGGGAATGCAATCTGCAATAGATCGACTTGCGGCTCTAGGCGTTACACGCGAGAGGCTTAGGATTTCCTTTAGTGCAGGGAATGCGATCTGTAATAGATCGACTTGCGGCTCTAGGCGTTATACGCGAGAGGCTTAGGATTTCCTCTAGTGCAGGGAATGCGATCTGTGATAGATCGACTTGCGGCTCTAGGCGTTACACGCGAGAGGCTTAGGATTCCCTTTGCTGTAGGGAATGCAATCTGTAATAGATCGACCTGCGGCTCTAGGCGTTACACGCGAGAGGCTTAGGATTCCCTTTACTGTAGGGAATGCAATCTGTAATAGATCGACTTGCGGCTCTAGGCGTTACACGCGAGAGGCTTAGGATTTCCTTTAGTGCAGGGAATGCGATCTGTAATAGATCGACTTGCGGCTCTAGGCGTAATATGCGAGAGGCTTAGGATTTCCTCTAGTGCAGGGAATGCGATCTGTGATAGATCGACTTGCGGCTCTAGGCGTAATACGAGAGACTTACAATTCTCTTTAGTGCAGGGAATGCGATCTGTAATAGATCGACTTGCGGCTCTAGGCGTTACACGCGAGAGGCTTAGGATTTCCTTTAGTGCAGGGAATGCGATCTGTAATAGATCGACTTGCGGCTCTAGGCGTAATACGCGAGAGGCTTAGGATTTCCTCTAGAGCAGGGAATGCGATCTGTGATAGATCGACTTGCGGCTCTAGGCGTTACACGCGAGAGGCTTAGGATTCCCTTTGCTGTAGGGAATGCAATCTGTGATAGATCGACTTGCGGCTCTAGGCGTAATACGAGAGACTTACAATTCTCTTTAGTGCAGGGAATGCGATCTGTAATAGATCGACTTGCGGCTCTAGGCGTTACACGCGAGAGGCTTAGGATTTCCTTTAGTGCAGGGAATGCGATCTGTAATAGATCGACTTGCGGCTCTAGGCGTAATACGCGAGAGGCTTACGATTCTCTTTAGTGCAGGGAATGCGATCTGTAATAGATCGACTTGCGGCTCTAGGCGTAATACGCGAGAGGCTTAGGATTTCCTCTAGTGCAGGGAATGCGATCTGTGACAGATCGACTTGCGGCTTTAGGCGTAATACGAGAGGCTTAGGATTCCCTTTACTGTATAAAATGCAATCTGTAATAGATCGACTTGCGGCTCTAGGCGTTACACGCGAGAGGCTTAGGATTTCCTTTAGTGCAGGGAATGCGATCTGTAATAGATCGGCTTGCGGCTCTAGGCGTTACACGCGAGAGGCTTAGGATTTCCTTTAGTGCAGGGAATGCGATCTGTAATAGATCGACTTGCGGCTCTAGGCGTAATACGCGAGAGGCTTAGGATTCCCTTTACTGTAGGGAATGCAATCTGTAATAGATCGACTTGCGGCTCTAGGCGTTACACGCGAGAGGCTTAGGATTTCCTTTAGTGCAGGGAATGCGATCTGTAATAGATCGACTTGCGGCTCTAGGCGTAATACGCGAGAGGCTTAGGATTTCCTCTAGTGCAGGGAATGCGATCTGTGATAGATCGACTTGCGGCTCTAGGCGTAATACGAGAGACTTACAATTCTCTTTAGTGCAGGGAATGCGATCTGTAATAGATCGACTTGCGGCTCTAGGCGTAATACGCGAGAGGCTTAGGATTCCCTTTAGTATAGGGAATGCGATCTATAACAGATCGACTTGCTGCTCTAGGCGTAATACGTGAGAGGCTTACGATTCTCTTTAGTGCAGGGAATGCGATCTGTAATAGATCGACTTGCGGCTCTAGGCGTTACACGCTAGAGGCTTAGGATTCCCTTTAGTATAGTGAATGCGATCTGTAATAGATCGACTTGCGGCTCTAGGCATTATGCGCGAGAGGATTACGATTCCCTTTACTGTAGGGAATGCAATCTGCAATAGATCGACTTGCGCCTCTAGGCGTTATACGCGAGAGGCTTACGATTCCCTTTAGTGCAGGGAATGCGATCTGTAATAGATCGACTTGCGGATCTAGGCGTAATACGCGGGAGGCTTAGGATTTCCTTTAGTGCAGGGAATGCGATCTGTAATAGATCGACTTGCGGCTCTAGGCGTAATACGCGAGAGGCTTAGGATTCCCTTTAGTATAGGGAATGCGATCTCTAATAGATCGACTTGCGGCTCTAGGCGTTACACGCGAGAGGCTTAGGATTTCCTTTAGTATAGTGAATGCGATCTGTAATAGATCGACTTGCGGCTCTAGGCATTATGCGCGAGAGGATTACGATTCCCTTTACTGTAGGGAATGCAATCTGCAATAGATCGACTTGCGCCTCTAGGCGTTATACGCGAGAGGCTTACGATTCCCTTTAGTGCAGGGAATGCGATCTGCAATAGATCGACTTGCGGCTCTAGCCGTAATACGAGAGACTTACAATTCTCTTTAGTGCAGGGAATGCGATCTGTAATAGATCGACTTGCGGCTCTAGGCGTTACACGCGAGAGGCTTAGGATTTCCTTTAGTGCAGGGAATGCGATCTGTAATAGATCGACTTGCGGCTCTAGGCGTAATACGCGAGAGGCGTAGGATTTCCTCTAGTGCAGGGAATGCGATCTGTGATAGATCGACTTGCGGCTCTAGGCGTTACACGCGAGAGGCTTAGGATTCCCTTTGCTGTAGGGAATGCAATCTGTAATAGATCGACCTGCGGCTCTAGGCGTTACACGCGAGAGGCTTAGGATTCCCTTTACTGTAGGGAATGCAATCTGTAATAGATCGACTTGCGGCTCTAGGCGTTACACGCGAGAGGCTTAGGATTTCCTTTAGTGCAGGGAATGCGATCTGTAATAGATCGACTTGCGGCTCTAGGCGTAATACGCGAGAGGCTTAGGATTTCCTCTAGTGCAGGGAATGCGATCTGTGATAGATCGACTTGCGGCTCTAGGCGTAATACGAGAGACTTACAATTCTCTTTAGTGCAGGGAATGCGATCTGTAATAGATCGACTTGCGGCTCTAGGCATTATGCGCGAGAGGATTACGATTCCCTTTACTGTAGGGAATGCAATCTGCAATAGATCGACTTGCGCCTCTAGGCGTTATACGCGAGAGGCTTACGATTCCCTTTAGTGCAGCGAATGCGATCTGTAATAGATCGACTTGCGGCTCTAGGCGTAATACGCGAGAGGCTTAGGATTTCCTTTAGTGCAGGGAATGCGATCTGTAATAGATCGACTTGCGGCTCTAGGCGTAATACGAGAGACTTACAATTCTCTTTAGTGCAGGGAATGCGATCTGTAATAGATCGACTTGCGGCTCTAGGCGTAATACGCGAGAGGCTTAGGATTCCCTTTAGTATAGGGAATGCGATCTCTAATAGATCGACTTGCGGCTCTAGGCGTTACACGCGAGAGGCTTAGGATTTCCTTTAGTATAGTGAATGCGATCTGTAATAGATCGACTTGCGGCTCTAGGCATTATGCGCGAGAGGATTACGATTCCCTTTACTGTAGGGAATGCAATCTGCAATAGATCGACTTGCGTCTCTAGGCGTTATACGCGAGAGGCTTACGATTCCCTTTAGTATAGGGAATGCGATCTGCAATAGATTGACTTGCGGCTCTAGGCGTTACACGCGAGAGGCTTAGGATTCCCTTTACTGTAGGGAATGCAATCTGCAATAGATCGACTTGCGCCTCTAGGCGTTATACGCGAGAGGCTTACGATTCCCTTTAGTATAGGGAATGCAATCTGCAATAGATCGACTTGCGCCTCTAGGCGTTATACGCGAGAGGCTTACGATTCTCTTTAGTGCAGGGAATGCGATCTGTAATAGATCGACTTGCGGCTCTAGGCGTTACACGCGAGAGGCTTAGGATTTCCTTTAGTGCAGGGAATGCGATCTGTAATAGATCGACTTGCGGCTATAGGCGTAATACGCGAGAGGCTTAGGATTTCCTCTAGTGCAGGGAATGCGATCTGTGATAGATCGACTTGCGGCTCTAGGCGTTACACGCGAGAGGCTTAGGATTCCCTCTGCTGTAGGGAATGCAATCTGTAATAGATCGACTTGCGGCTCTAGGCGTAATACGCGAGAGGCTTAGGATTTCCTCTAGTGCAGGGAATGCGATCTGTGATAGATCGACTTGCGGCTCTAGGCGTTACACGCGAGAGGCTTAGGATTCCCTTTGCTGTAGGGAATGCAATCTGTAATAGATCGACCTGCGGCTCTAGGCGTAATACGCGAGAGGCTTAGGATTCCCTTTAGTATAGGGAATGCGATCTATAACAGATCGACTTGCTGCTCTAGGCGTAATACGCGAGAGGCTTACGATTCTCTTTAGTGCAGAGAATGCGATCTGTAATAGATCGACTTGCGGCTCTAGGCGTTACACGCGAGAGGCTTAGGATTTCCTTTAGTATAGTGAATGCGATCTGTAATAGATCGACTTGCGGCTCTAGGCATTATGCGCGAGAGGATTACGATTCCCTTTACTGTAGGGAATGCAATCTGCAATAGATCGACTTGCGTCTCTAGGCGTTATACGCGAGAGGCTTACGATTCCCTTTAGTATAGGGAATGCGATCTGCAATAGATTGACTTGCGGCTCTAGGCGTTACACGCGAGAGGCTTAGGATTCCCTTTACTGTAGGGAATGCAATCTGCAATAGATCGACTTGCGCCTCTAGGCGTTATACGCGAGAGGCTTACGATTCCCTTTAGTATAGGGAATGCAATCTGCAATAGATCGACTTGCGCCTCTAGGCGTTATACGCGAGAGGCTTACGATTCTCTTTAGTGCAGGGAATGCGATCTGTAATAGATCGACTTGCGGCTCTAGGCGTAATACGCGAGAGGCTTAGGATTCCCTTTAGTATAGGGAATGCGATCTATAACAGATCGACTTGCTGCTCTAGGCGTAATACGCGAGAGGCTTACGATTCTCTTTAGTGCAGAGAATGCGATCTGTAATAGATCGACTTGCGGCTCTAGGCGTTACACGCGAGAGGCTTAGGATTCCCTTTAGTATAGTGAATGCGATCTGTAATAGATCGACTTGCTGCTCTAGGCGTTACACGCTAGAGGCTTAGGATTCTATTTAGTATAGTGAATGCGATCTGTAATAGATCGACTTGCGGCTCTAGGCGTTACACGCGAGAGGCTTACGATTCTCTTTAGTGCAGGGAATGCGATCTGTAATAGATCGACTTGCGGCTCTAGGCGTTACACGCTAGAGGCTTAGGATTCCCTTTAGTATAGTGAATGCGATCTGTAATAGATCGACCTGCGGCTCTAGGCGTAATACGCGAGAGGCTTAGGATTCCCTTTAGTATAGTGAATGCGATCTGTAATAGATCGACTTGCGGCTCTAGGCATTATGCGCGAGAGGATTACGATTCCCTTTACTGTAGGGAATGCAATCTGCAATAGATCGACTTGCGTCTCTAGGCGTTATACGCGAGAGGCTTACGATTCCCTTTAGTATAGGGAATGCGATCTGCAATAGATCGACTTGCGGCTCTAGGCGTTACACGCGAGAGGCTTACGATTCCCTTTAGTATAGGGAATGCGATCTGCAATAGATTGACTTGCGGCTCTAGGCGTTACACGCGAGAGGCTTAGGATTCCCTTTACTGTAGGGAATGCAATCTGCAATAGATCGACTTGCGCCTCTAGGCGTTATACGCGAGAGGCTTACGATTCCCTTTAGTATAGGGAATGCAATCTGCAATAGATCGACTTGCGCCTCTAGGCGTTATACGCGAGAGGCTTACGATTCTCTTTAGTGCAGGGAATGCGATCTGTAATAGATCGACTTGCGGCTCTAGGCGTAATACGCGAGAGGCTTAGGATTCCCTTTAGTATAGGGAATGCGATCTATAACAGATCGACTTGCTGCTCTAGGCGTAATACGCGAGAGGCTTACGATTCTCTTTAGTGCAGAGAATGCGATCTGTAATAGATCGACTTGCGGCTCTAGGCGTTACACGCGAGAGGCTTAGGATTCCCTTTAGTATAGTGAATGCGATCTGTAATAGATCGACTTGCTGCTCTAGGCGTTACACGCTAGAGGCTTAGGATTCTATTTAGTATAGTGAATGCGATCTGTAATAGATCGACTTGCGGCTCTAGGCGTTACACGCGAGAGGCTTACGATTCTCTTTAGTGCAGGGAATGCGATCTGTAATAGATCGACTTGCGGCTCTAGGCGTTACACGCTAGAGGCTTAGGATTCCCTTTAGTATAGTGAATGCGATCTGTAATAGATCGACTTGCGGCTCTAGGCATTATGCGCGAGAGGATTACGATTCCCTTTACTGTAGGGAATGCAATCTGCAATAGATCGACTTGCGTCTCTAGGCGTTATACGCGAGAGGCTTACGATTCCCTTTAGTATAGGGAATGCGATCTGCAATAGATCGACTTGCGGCTCTAGGCGTTACACGCGAGAGGCTTACGATTCCCTTTAGTATAGGGAATGCGATCTGCAATAGATTGACTTGCGGCTCTAGGCGTTACACGCGAGAGGCTTAGGATTCCCTTTACTGTAGGGAATGCAATCTGCAATAGATCGACTTGCGCCTCTAGGCGTTATACGCGAGAGGCTTACGATTCCCTTTAGTATAGGGAATGCAATCTGCAATAGATCGACTTGCGCCTCTAGGCGTTATACGCGAGAGGCTTACGATTCTCTTTAGTGCAGGGAATGCGATCTGTAATAGATCGACTTGCGGCTCTAGGCGTAATACGCGAGAGGCTTAGGATTCCCTTTAGTATAGGGAATGCGATCTATAACAGATCGACTTGCTGCTCTAGGCGTAATACGCGAGAGGCTTACGATTCTCTTTAGTGCAGAGAATGCGATCTGTAATAGATCGACTTGCGGCTCTAGGCGTTACACGCGAGAGGCTTAGGATTCCCTTTAGTATAGTGAATGCGATCTGTAATAGATCGACTTGCTGCTCTAGGCGTTACACGCTAGAGGCTTAGGATTCTATTTAGTATAGTGAATGCGATCTGTAATAGATCGACTTGCGGCTCTAGGCGTTACACGCGAGAGGCTTACGATTCTCTTTAGTGCAGGGAATGCGATCTGCAATAGATCGACTTGCGCCTCTAGGCGTTATACGCGAGAGGCTTACGATTCCCTTTAGTGCAGGGAATGCGATCTGTAATAGATCGACTTGCGGATCTAGGCGTAATACGCGAGAGGCTTAGGATTTCCTTTAGTGCAGGGAATGCGATCTGTAATAGATCGACTTGCGGCTCTAGGCGTAATACGAGAGACTTACAATTCTCTTTAGTGCAGGGAATGCGATCTGTAATAGATCGATTTGCGGCTCTAGGCGTAATACGCGAGAGGCTTAGGATTCCCTTTAGTATAGGGAATGCGATCTCTAATAGATCGACTTGCGGCTCTAGGCGTTACACGCGAGAGGCTTAGGATTTCCTTTAGTATAGTGAATGCGATCTGTAATAGATCGACTTGCGGCTCTAGGCATTATGCGCGAGAGGATTACGATTCCCTTTACTGTAGGGAATGCAATCTGCAATAGATCGACTTGCGCCTCTAGGCGTTATACGCGAGAGGCTTACGATTTCCTTTAGTGCAGGGAATGCGATCTGCAATAGATCGACTTGCGGCTCTAGGCGTAATACGAGAGACTTACAATTCTCTTTAGTGCAGGGAATGCGATCTGTAATAGATCGACTTGCGGCTCTAGGCGTTACACGCGAGAGGCTTAGGATTTCCTTTAGTGCAGGGAATGCGATCTGTAATAGATCGACTTGCGGCTCTAGGCGTAATACGCGAGAGGCTTAGGATTTCCTCTAGTGCAGGGAATGCGATCTGTGATAGATCGACTTGCGGCTCTAGGCGTTACACGCGAGAGGCTTAGGATTCCCTTTGCTGTAGGGAATGCAATCTGTAATAGATCGACCTGCGGCTCTAGGCGTTACACGCGAGAGGCTTAGGATTCCCTTTACTGTAGGGAATGCAATCTGTAATAGATCGACTTGCGGCTCTAGGCGTTACACGCGAGAGGCTTAGGATTTCCTTTAGTGCAGGGAATGCGATCTGTAATAGATCGACTTGCGGCTCTAGGCGTAATACGCGAGAGGCTTAGGATTTCCTCTAGTGCAGGGAATGCGATCTGTGATAGATCGACTTGCGGCTCTAGGCGTAATACGAGAGACTTACAATTCTCTTTAGTGCAGGGAATGCGATCTGTAATAGATCGACTTGCGGCTCTAGGCATTATGCGCGAGAGGATTACGATTCCCTTTACTGTAGGGAATGCAATCTGCAATAGATCGACTTGCGGCTCTAGGCGTTACACGCGAGAGGCTTAGGATTTCCTTTAGTGCAGGGAATGCGATCTGTAATAGATCGACTTGCGGCTCTAGGCGTTATACGCGAGAGGCTTAGGATTTCCTCTAGTGCAGGGAATGCGATCTGTGATAGATCGACTTGCGGCTCTAGGCGTTACACGCGAGAGGCTTAGGATTCCCTTTGCTGTAGGGAATGCAATCTGTAATAGATCGACCTGCGGCTCTAGGCGTTACACGCGAGAGGCTTAGGATTCCCTTTACTGTAGGGAATGCAATCTGTAATAGATCGACTTGCGGCTCTAGGCGTTACACGCGAGAGGCTTAGGATTTCCTTTAGTGCAGGGAATGCGATCTGTAATAGATCGACTTGCGGCTCTAGGCGTAATATGCGAGAGGCTTAGGATTTCCTCTAGTGCAGGGAATGCGATCTGTGATAGATCGACTTGCGGCTCTAGGCGTAATACGAGAGACTTACAATTCTCTTTAGTGCAGGGAATGCGATCTGTAATAGATCGATTTGCGGCTCTAGGCGTAATACGCGAGAGGCTTAGGATTCCCTTTAGTATAGGGAATGCGATCTCTAATAGATCGACTTGCGGCTCTAGGCGTTACACGCGAGAGGCTTAGGATTTCCTTTAGTATAGTGAATGCGATCTGTAATAGATCGACTTGCGGCTCTAGGCATTATGCGCGAGAGGATTACGATTCCCTTTACTGTAGGGAATGCAATCTGCAATAGATCGACTTGCGCCTCTAGGCGTTATACGCGAGAGGCTTACGATTCCCTTTAGTGCAGGGAATGCGATCTGCAATAGATCGACTTGCGGCTCTAGGCGTAATACGAGAGACTTACAATTCTCTTTAGTGCAGGGAATGCGATCTGTAATAGATCGACTTGCGGCTCTAGGCGTTACACGCGAGAGGCTTAGGATTTCCTTTAGTGCAGGGAATGCGATCTGTAACAGATCGACTTGCGGCTCTAGGCGTAATACGCGAGAGGCTTAGGATTTCCTCTAGTGCAGGGAATGCGATCTGTGATAGATCGACTTGCGGCTCTAGGCGTTACACGCGAGAGGCTTAGGATTCCCTTTGCTGTAGGGAATGCAATCTGTAATAGATCGACCTGCGGCTCTAGGCGTTACACGCGAGAGGCTTAGGATTCCCTTTACTGTAGGGAATGCAATCTGTAATAGATCGACTTGCGGCTCTAGGCGTTACACGCGAGAGGCTTAGGATTTCCTTTAGTGCAGGGAATGCGATCTGTAATAGATCGACTTGCGGCTCTAGGCGTAATACGCGAGAGGCTTAGGATTTCCTCTAGTGCAGGGAATGCGATCTGTGATAGATCGACTTGCGGCTCTAGGCGTAATACGAGAGACTTACAATTCTCTTTAGTGCAGGGAATGCGATCTGTAATAGATCGACTTGCGGCTCTAGGCATTATGCGCGAGAGGATTACGATTCCCTTTACTGTAGGGAATGCAATCTGCAATAGATCGACTTGCGGCTCTAGGCGTTACACGCGAGAGGCTTAGGATTTCCTTTAGTGCAGGGAATGCGATCTGTAATAGATCGACTTGCGGCTCTAGGCGTTATACGCGAGAGGCTTAGGATTTCCTCTAGTGCAGGGAATGCGATCTGTGATAGATCGACTTGCGGCTCTAGGCGTTACACGCGAGAGGCTTAGGATTCCCTTTGCTGTAGGGAATGCAATCTGTAATAGATCGACCTGCGGCTCTAGGCGTTACACGCGAGAGGCTTAGGATTCCCTTTACTGTAGGGAATGCAATCTGTAATAGATCGACTTGCGGCTCTAGGCGTTACACGCGAGAGGCTTAGGATTTCCTTTAGTGCAGGGAATGCGATCTGTAATAGATCGACTTGCGGCTCTAGGCGTAATATGCGAGAGGCTTAGGATTTCCTCTAGTGCAGGGAATGCGATCTGTGATAGATCGACTTGCGGCTCTAGGCGTAATACGAGAGACTTACAATTCTCTTTAGTGCAGGGAATGCGATCTGTAATAGATCGATTTGCGGCTCTAGGCGTAATACGCGAGAGGCTTAGGATTCCCTTTAGTATAGGGAATGCGATCTCTAATAGATCGACTTGCGGCTCTAGGCGTTACACGCGAGAGGCTTAGGATTTCCTTTAGTATAGTGAATGCGATCTGTAATAGATCGACTTGCGGCTCTAGGCATTATGCGCGAGAGGATTACGATTCCCTTTACTGTAGGGAATGCAATCTGCAATAGATCGACTTGCGCCTCTAGGCGTTATACGCGAGAGGCTTACGATTCCCTTTAGTGCAGGGAATGCGATCTGCAATAGATCGACTTGCGGCTCTAGGCGTAATACGAGAGACTTACAATTCTCTTTAGTGCAGGGAATGCGATCTGTAATAGATCGACTTGCGGCTCTAGGCGTTACACGCGAGAGGCTTAGGATTTCCTTTAGTGCAGGGAATGCGATCTGTAACAGATCGACTTGCGGCTCTAGGCGTAATACGCGAGAGGCTTAGGATTTCCTCTAGTGCAGGGAATGCGATCTGTGATAGATCGACTTGCGGCTCTAGGCGTTACACGCGAGAGGCTTAGGATTCCCTTTGCTGTAGGGAATGCAATCTGTAATAGATCGACCTGCGGCTCTAGGCGTTACACGCGAGAGGCTTAGGATTCCCTTTACTGTAGGGAATGCAATCTGTAATAGATCGACTTGCGGCTCTAGGCGTTACACGCGAGAGGCTTAGGATTTCCTTTAGTGCAGGGAATGCGATCTGTAATAGATCGACTTGCGGCTCTAGGCGTAATACGCGAGAGGCTTAGGATTTCCTCTAGTGCAGGGAATGCGATCTGTGATAGATCGACTTGCGGCTCTAGGCGTAATACGAGAGACTTACAATTCTCTTTAGTGCAGGGAATGCGATCTGTAATAGATCGACTTGCGGCTCTAGGCATTATGCGCGAGAGGATTACGATTCCCTTTACTGTAGGGAATGCAATCTGCAATAGATCGACTTGCGGCTCTAGGCGTTACACGCGAGAGGCTTAGGATTTCCTTTAGTGCAGGGAATGCGATCTGTAATAGATCGACTTGCGGCTCTAGGCGTTATACGCGAGAGGCTTAGGATTTCCTCTAGTGCAGGGAATGCGATCTGTGATAGATCGACTTGCGGCTCTAGGCGTTACACGCGAGAGGCTTAGGATTCCCTTTGCTGTAGGGAATGCAATCTGTAATAGATCGACCTGCGGCTCTAGGCGTTACACGCGAGAGGCTTAGGATTCCCTTTACTGTAGGGAATGCAATCTGTAATAGATCGACTTGCGGCTCTAGGCGTTACACGCGAGAGGCTTAGGATTTCCTTTAGTGCAGGGAATGCGATCTGTAATAGATCGACTTGCGGCTCTAGGCGTAATATGCGAGAGGCTTAGGATTTCCTCTAGTGCAGGGAATGCGATCTGTGATAGATCGACTTGCGGCTCTAGGCGTAATACGAGAGACTTACAATTCTCTTTAGTGCAGGGAATGCGATCTGTAATAGATCGACTTGCGGCTCTAGGCGTTACACGCGAGAGGCTTAGGATTTCCTTTAGTGCAGGGAATGCGATCTGTAATAGATCGACTTGCGGCTCTAGGCGTAATACGCGAGAGGCTTAGGATTTCCTCTAGAGCAGGGAATGCGATCTGTGATAGATCGACTTGCGGCTCTAGGCGTTACACGCGAGAGGCTTAGGATTCCCTTTGCTGTAGGGAATGCAATCTGTGATAGATCGACTTGCGGCTCTAGGCGTAATACGAGAGACTTACAATTCTCTTTAGTGCAGGGAATGCGATCTGTAATAGATCGACTTGCGGCTCTAGGCGTTACACGCGAGAGGCTTAGGATTTCCTTTAGTGCAGGGAATGCGATCTGTAATAGATCGACTTGCGGCTCTAGGCGTAATACGCGAGAGGCTTACGATTCTCTTTAGTGCAGGGAATGCGATCTGTAATAGATCGACTTGCGGCTCTAGGCGTAATACGCGAGAGGCTTAGGATTTCCTCTAGTGCAGGGAATGCGATCTGTGACAGATCGACTTGCGGCTTTAGGCGTAATACGAGAGGCTTAGGATTCCCTTTACTGTATAAAATGCAATCTGTAATAGATCGACTTGCGGCTCTAGGCGTTACACGCGAGAGGCTTAGGATTTCCTTTAGTGCAGGGAATGCGATCTGTAATAGATCGGCTTGCGGCTCTAGGCGTTACACGCGAGAGGCTTAGGATTTCCTTTAGTGCAGGGAATGCGATCTGTAATAGATCGACTTGCGGCTCTAGGCGTAATACGCGAGAGGCTTAGGATTCCATTTACTGTAGGGAATGCAATCTGTAATAGATCGACTTGCGGCTCTAGGCGTTACACGCGAGAGGCTTAGGATTTCCTTTAGTGCAGGGAATGCGATCTGTAATAGATCGACTTGCGGCTCTAGGCGTAATACGCGAGAGGCTTAGGATTTCCTCTAGTGCAGGGAATGCGATCTGTGATAGATCGACTTGCGGCTCTAGGCGTAATACGAGAGACTTACAATTCTCTTTAGTGCAGGGAATGCGATCTGTAATAGATCGACTTGCGGCTCTAGGCGTAATACGCGAGAGGCTTAGGATTCCCTTTAGTATAGGGAATGCGATCTATAACAGATCGACTTGCTGCTCTAGGCGTAATACGTGAGAGGCTTACGATTCTCTTTAGTGCAGGGAATGCGATCTGTAATAGATCGACTTGCGGCTCTAGGCGTTACACGCTAGAGGCTTAGGATTCCCTTTAGTATAGTGAATGCGATCTGTAATAGATCGACTTGCGGCTCTAGGCATTATGCGCGAGAGGATTACGATTCCCTTTACTGTAGGGAATGCAATCTGCAATAGATCGACTTGCGCCTCTAGGCGTTATACGCGAGAGGCTTACGATTCCCTTTAGTGCAGGGAATGCGATCTGTAATAGATCGACTTGCGGATCTAGGCGTAATACGCGGGAGGCTTAGGATTTCCTTTAGTGCAGGGAATGCGATCTGTAATAGATCGACTTGCGGCTCTAGGCGTAATACGAGAGACTTACAATTCTCTTTAGTGCAGGGAATGCGATCTGTAATAGATCGACTTGCGGCTCTAGGCGTAATACGCGAGAGGCTTAGGATTCCCTTTAGTATAGGGAATGCGATCTCTAATAGATCGACTTGCGGCTCTAGGCGTTACACGCGAGAGGCTTAGGATTTCCTTTAGTATAGTGAATGCGATCTGTAATAGATCGACTTGCGGCTCTAGGCATTATGCGCGAGAGGATTACGATTCCCTTTACTGTAGGGAATGCAATCTGCAATAGATCGACTTGCGCCTCTAGGCGTTATACGCGAGAGGCTTACGATTCCCTTTAGTGCAGGGAATGCGATCTGCAATAGATCGACTTGCGGCTCTAGGCGTAATACGAGAGACTTACAATTCTCTTTAGTGCAGGGAATGCGATCTGTAATAGATCGACTTGCGGCTCTAGGCGTTACACGCGAGAGGCTTAGGATTTCCTTTAGTGCAGGGAATGCGATCTGTAATAGATCGACTTGCGGCTCTAGGCGTAATACGCGAGAGGCTTAGGATTCCCTTTAGTATAGGGAATGCGATCTCTAATAGATCGACTTGCGGCTCTAGGCGTTACACGCGAGAGGCTTAGGATTTCCTTTAGTATAGTGAATGCGATCTGTAATAGATCGACTTGCGGCTCTAGGCATTATGCGCGAGAGGATTACGATTCCCTTTACTGTAGGGAATGCAATCTGCAATAGATCGACTTGCGCCTCTAGGCGTTATACGCGAGAGGCTTACGATTCCCTTTAGTGCAGGGAATGCGATCTGCAATAGATCGACTTGCGGCTCTAGGCGTAATACGAGAGACTTACAATTCTCTTTAGTGCAGGGAATGCGATCTGTAATAGATCGACTTGCGGCTCTAGGCGTTACACGCGAGAGGCTTAGGATTTCCTTTAGTGCAGGGAATGCGATCTGTAATAGATCGACTTGCGGCTCTAGGCGTAATACGCGAGAGGCTTAGGATTTCCTCTAGTGCAGGGAATGCGATCTGTGATAGATCGACTTGCGGCTCTAGGCGTTACACGCGAGAGGCTTAGGATTCCCTTTGCTGTAGGGAATGCAATCTGTAATAGATCGACCTGCGGCTCTAGGCGTTACACGCGAGAGGCTTAGGATTCCCTTTACTGTAGGGAATGCAATCTGTAATAGATCGACTTGCGGCTCTAGGCGTTACACGCGAGAGGCTTAGGATTTCCTTTAGTGCAGGGAATGCGATCTGTAATAGATCGACTTGCGGCTCTAGGCGTAATACGCGAGAGGCTTAGGATTTCCTCTAGTGCAGGGAATGCGATCTGTGATAGATCGACTTGCGGCTCTAGGCGTAATACGAGAGACTTACAATTCTCTTTAGTGCAGGGAATGCGATCTGTAATAGATCGACTTGCGGCTCTAGGCATTATGCGCGAGAGGATTACGATTCCCTTTACTGTAGGGAATGCAATCTGCAATAGATCGACTTGCGGCTCTAGGCGTTACACGCGAGAGGCTTAGGATTTCCTTTAGTGCAGGGAATGCGATCTGTAATAGATCGACTTGCGGCTCTAGGCGTAATACGCGAGAGGCTTAGGATTTCCTCTAGTGCAGGGAATGCGATCTGTGATAGATCGACTTGCGGCTCTAGGCGTTACACGCGAGAGGCTTAGGATTCCCTTTGCTGTAGGGAATGCAATCTGTAATAGATCGACCTGCGGCTCTAGGCGTTACACGCGAGAGGCTTAGGATTCCCTTTACTGTAGGGAATGCAATCTGTAATAGATCGACTTGCGGCTCTAGGCGTTACACGCGAGAGGCTTACGATTCCCTTTAGTATAGGGAATGCGATCTGCAATAGATTGACTTGCGGCTCTAGGCGTTACACGCGAGAGGCTTAGGATTCCCTTTAGTATAGTGAATGCGATCTGTAATAGATCGACTTGCGGCTCTAGGCGTAATACGCGAGAGGCTTAGGATTTCCTCTAGTGCAGGGAATGCGATCTGTGACAGATCGACTTGCGGCTTTAGGCGTAATACGAGAGACTTACAATTCTCTTTAGTGCAGGGAATGCGATCTGTAATAGATCGACTTGCGGCTCTAGGCGTTACACGCGAGAGGCTTAGGATTTCCTTTAGTGCAGGGAATGCGATCTGTAATAGATCGACTTGCGGCTCTAGGCGTAATACGCGAGAGGCTTAGGATTTCCTCTAGAGCAGGGAATGCGATCTGTGATAGATCGACTTGCGGCTCTAGGCGTTACACGCGAGAGGCTTAGGATTCCCTTTGCTGTAGGGAATGCAATCTGTGATAGATCGACTTGCGGCTCTAGGCGTAATACGAGAGACTTACAATTCTCTTTAGTGCAGGGAATGCGATCTGTAATAGATCGACTTGCGGCTCTAGGCGTTACACGCGAGAGGCTTAGGATTTCCTTTAGTGCAGGGAATGCGATCTGTAATAGATCGACTTGCGGCTCTAGGCGTAATACGCGAGAGGCTTACGATTCTCTTTAGTGCAGGGAATGCGATCTGTAATAGATCGACTTGCGGCTCTAGGCGTAATACGCGAGAGGCTTAGGATTTCCTCTAGTGCAGGGAATGCGATCTGTGACAGATCGACTTGCGGCTTTAGGCGTAATACGAGAGGCTTAGGATTCCCTTTACTGTATAAAATGCAATCTGTAATAGATCGACTTGCGGCTCTAGGCGTTACACGCGAGAGGCTTAGGATTTCCTTTAGTGCAGGGAATGCGATCTGAAATAGATCGACTTGCGGCTCTAGGCGTAATACGCGAGAGGCTTAGGATTCCCTTTACTGTAGGGAATGCAATCTGTAATAGATCGACTTGCGGCTCTAGGCGTTACACGCGAGAGGCTTAGGATTTCCTTTAGTGCAGGGAATGCGATCTGTAATAGATCGACTTGCGGCTCTAGGCGTAATACGCGAGAGGCTTAGGATTTCCTCTAGTGCAGGGAATGCGATCTGTGATAGATCGACTTGCGGCTCTAGGCGTAATACGAGAGACTTACAATTCTCTTTAGTGCAGGGAATGCGATCTGTAATAGATCGACTTGCGGCTCTAGGCGTAATACGCGAGAGGCTTAGGATTCCCTTTAGTATAGGGAATGCGATCTATAACAGATCGACTTGCTGCTCTAGGCGTAATACGTGAGAGGCTTACGATTCTCTTTAGTGCAGGGAATGCGATCTGTAATAGATCGACTTGCGGCTCTAGGCGTTACACGCTAGAGGCTTAGGATTCCCTTTAGTATAGTGAATGCGATCTGTAATAGATCGACTTGCGGCTCTAGGCATTATGCGCGAGAGGATTACGATTCCCTTTACTGTAGGGAATGCAATCTGCAATAGATCGACTTGCGCCTCTAGGCGTTATACGCGAGAGGCTTACGATTCCCTTTAGTGCAGGGAATGCGATCTGCAATAGATCGACTTGCGGCTCTAGGCGTAATACGAGAGACTTACAATTCTCTTTAGTGCAGGGAATGCGATCTGTAATAGATCGACTTGCGGCTCTAGGCGTTACACGCGAGAGGCTTAGGATTTCCTTTAGTGCAGGGAATGCGATCTGTAATAGATCGACTTGCGGCTCTAGGCGTAATACGCGAGAGGCTTAAGATTCCCTTTAGTATAGGGAATGCGATCTCTAATAGATCGACTTGCGGCTCTAGGCGTTACACGCGAGAGGCTTAGGATTTCCTTTAGTATAGTGAATGCGATCTGTAATAGATCGACTTGCGGCTCTAGGCATTATGCGCGAGAGGATTACGATTCCCTTTACTGTAGGGAATGCAATCTGCAATAGATCGACTTGCGTCTCTAGGCGTTATACGCGAGAGGCTTACGATTCCCTTTAGTATAGGGAATGCGATCTGCAATAGATCGACTTGCGGCTCTAGGCGTTACACGCGAGAGGCTTAGGATTCCCTTTACTGTAGGGAATGCAATCTGTAATAGATCGACTTGCGGCTCTAGGCGTTACACGCGAGAGGCTTAGGATTTCCTTTAGTGCAGGGAATGCGATCTGTAATAGATCGACTTGCGGCTCTAGGCGTAATACGCGAGAGGCTTAGGATTTCCTCTAGTGCAGGGAATGCGATCTGTGATAGATCGACTTGCGGCTCTAGGCGTAATACGAGAGACTTACAATTCTCTTTAGTGCAGGGAATGCGATCTGTAATAGATCGACTTGCGGCTCTAGGCGTTACACGCGAGAGGCTTAGGATTTCCTTTAGTGCAGGGAATGCGATCTGTAATAGATCGACTTGCGGCTCTAGGCGTAATACGCGAGAGGCTTACGATTCTCTTTAGTGCAGGGAATGCGATCTGTAATAGATCGACTTGCGGCTCTAGGCGTAATACGCGAGAGGCTTAGGATTTCCTCTAGTGCAGGGAATGCGATCTGTGATAGATCGACTTGCGGCTCTAGGCGTAATACGAGAGGCTTAGGATTCCCTTTACTGTATAAAATGGAATCTGTAATAGATCGACTTGCGGCTCTAGGCGTTACACGCGAGAGGCTTAGGATTTCCTTTAGTGCAGGGAATGCGATCTGTAATAGATCGACTTGCGGCTCTAGGCGTTACACGCGAGAGGCTTAGGATTTCCTTTAGTGCAGGGAATGCGATCTGTAATAGATCGACTTGCGGCTCTAGGCGTAATACGCGAGAGGCTTAGGATTCCCTTTACTGTAGGGAATGCAATCTGTAATAGATCGACTTGCGGCTCTAGGCGTTACACGCGAGAGGCTTAGGATTTCCTTTAGTGCAGGGAATGCGATCTGTAATAGATCGACTTGCGGCTCTAGGCGTAATACGCGAGAGGCTTAGGATTTCCTCTAGTGCAGGGAATGCGATCTGTGATAGATCGACTTGCGGCTCTAGGCGTAATACGAGAGACTTACAATTCTCTTTAGTGCAGGGAATGCGATCTGTAATAGATCGACTTGCGGCTCTAGGCGTAATACGCGAGAGGCTTAGGATTCCCTTTAGTATAGGGAATGCGATCTATAACAGATCGACTTGCGGATCTAGGCGTAATACGCGAGAGGCTTAGGATTTCCTTTAGTGCAGGGAATGCGATCTGTAATAGATCGACTTGCGGCTCTAGGCGTAATACGCGAGAGGCTTAGGATTCCCTTTAGTATAGGGAATGCGATCTCTAATAGATCGACTTGCGGCTCTAGGCGTTACACGCGAGAGGCTTAGGATTTCCTTTAGTATAGTGAATGCGATCTGTAATAGATCGACTTGCGGCTCTAGGCATTATGCGCGAGAGGATTACGATTCCCTTTACTGTAGGGAATGCAATCTGCAATAGATCGACTTGCGCCTCTAGGCGTTATACGCGAGAGGCTTACGATTCCCTTTAGTGCAGGGAATGCGATCTGCAATAGATCGACTTGCGGCTCTAGGCGTAATACGAGAGACTTACAATTCTCTTTAGTGCAGGGAATGCGATCTGTAATAGATCGACTTGCGGCTCTAGGCGTTACACGCGAGAGGCTTAGGATTTCCTTTAGTGCAGGGAATGCGATCTGTAATAGATCGACTTGCGGCTCTAGGCGTAATACGCGAGAGGCTTAGGATTTCCTCTAGTGCAGGGAATGCGATCTGTGATAGATCGACTTGCGGCTCTAGGCGTTACACGCGAGAGGCTTAGGATTCCCTTTGCTGTAGGGAATGCAATCTGTAATAGATCGACCTGCGGCTCTAGGCGTTACACGCGAGAGGCTTAGGATTCCCTTTACTGTAGGGAATGCAATCTGTAATAGATCGACTTGCGGCTCCAGGCGTTACACGCGAGAGGCTTAGGATTTCCTTTAGTGCAGGGAATGCGATCTGTAATAGATCGACTTGCGGCTCTAGGCGTAATACGCGAGAGGCTTAGGATTTCCTCTAGTGCAGGGAATGCGATCTGTGATAGATCGACTTGCGCTCTAGGCGTAATACGAGAGACTTACAATTCTCTTTAGTGCAGGGAATGCGATCTGTAATAGATCGACTTGCGGCTCTAGGCATTATGCGCGAGAGGATTACGATTCCCTTTACTGTAGGGAATGCAATCTGCAATAGATCGACTTGCGCCTCTAGGCGTTATACGCGAGAGGCTTACGATTCCCTTTAGTGCAGGGAATGCGATCTGTAATAGATCGACTTGCGGCTCTAGGCGTAATACGCGAGAGGCTTAGGATTTCCTTTAGTGCAGGGAATGCGATCTGTAATAGATCGACTTGCGGCTCTAGGCGTAATACGAGAGACTTACAATTCTCTTTAGTGCAGGGAATGCGATCTGTAATAGATCGACTTGCGGCTCTAGGCGTAATACGCGAGAGGCTTAGGATTCCCTTTAGTATAGGGAATGCGATCTCTAATAGATCGACTTGCGGCTCTAGGCGTTACACGCGAGAGGCTTAGGATTTCCTTTAGTATAGTGAATGCGATCTGTAATAGATCGACTTGCGGCTCTAGGCATTATGCGCGAGAGGATTACGATTCCCTTTACTGTAGGGAATGCAATCTGCAATAGATCGACTTGCGTCTCTAGGCGTTATACGCGAGAGGCTTACGATTCCCTTTAGTATAGGGAATGCGATCTGCAATAGATCGACTTGCGGCTCTAGGCGTTACACGCAAGAGGCTTACGATTCCCTTTAGTATAGGGAATGCGATCTGCAATAGATTGACTTGCGGCTCTAGGCGTTACACGCGAGAGGCTTAGGATTCCCTTTACTGTAGGGAATGCAATCTGCAATAGATCGACTTGCGCCTCTAGGCGTTATACGCGAGAGGCTTACGATTCCCTTTAGTATAGGGAATGCAATCTGCAATAGATCGACTTGCGCCTCTAGGCGTTATACGCGAGAGGCTTACGATTCTCTTTAGTGCAGGGAATGCGATCTGTAATAGATCGACTTGCGGCTCTAGGCGTAATACGCGAGAGGCTTAGGATTCCCTTTAGTATAGGGAATGCGATCTATAACAGATCGACTTGCTGCTCTAGGCGTAATACGCGAGAGGCTTACGATTCTCTTTAGTGCAGAGAATGCGATCTGTAATAGATCGACTTGCGGCTCTAGGCGTTACACGCGAGAGGCTTAGGATTCCCTTTAGTATAGTGAATGCGATCTGTAATAGATCGACTTGCTGCTCTAGGCGTTACACGCTAGAGGCTTAGGATTCTATTTAGTATAGTGAATGCGATCTGTAATAGATCGACTTGCGGCTCTAGGCGTTACACGCGAGAGGCTTACGATTCTCTTTAGTGCAGGGAATGCGATCTGTAATAGATCGACTTGCGGCTCTAGGCGTTACACGCTAGAGGCTTAGGATTCCCTTTAGTATAGTGAATGCGATCTGTAATAGATCGACTTGCGGCTCTAGGCATTATGCGCGAGAGGATTACGATTCCCTTTACTGTAGGGAATGCAATCGGCAATAGATCGACTTGCGCCTCTAGGCGTAATACGCGAGAGGCTTAGGATTTCCTCTAGTGCAGGGAATGCGATCTGTGATAGATCGACTTGCGGCTCTAGGCGTTACACGCGAGAGGCTTAGGATTTCCTTTAGTATAGTGAATGCGATCTGTAATAGATCGACTTGCGGCTCTAGGCATTATGCGCGAGAGGATTACGATTCCCTTTACTGTAGGGAATGCAATCTGCAATAGATCGACTTGCGCCTCTAGGCGTTATACGCGAGAGGCTTACGATTCCCTTTAGTGCAGGGAATGCGATCTGCAATAGATCGACTTGCGGCTCTAGGCGTAATACGAGAGACTTACAATTCTCTTTAGTGCAGGGAATGCGATCTGTAATAGATCGACTTGCGGCTCTAGGCGTTACACGCGAGAGGCTTAGGATTTCCTTTAGTGCAGGGAATGCGATCTGTAATAGATCGACTTGCGGCTCTAGGCGTAATACGCGAGAGGCTTAGGATTTCCTCTAGTGCAGGGAATGCGATCTGTAATAGATCGACCTGCGGCTCTAGGCGTAATACGCGAGAGGCTTAGGATTTCCTCTAGTGCAGGGAATGCGATCTGTGATAGATCGACTTGCGGCTCTAGGCGTTACACGCGAGAGGCTTAGGATTTCCTTTAGTATAGTGAATGCGATCTGTAATAGATCGACTTGCGGCTCTAGGCATTATGCGCGAGAGGATTACGATTCCCTTTGCTGTAGGGAATGCAATCTGTAATAGATCGACCTGCGGCTCTAGGCGTTACACGCGAGAGGCTTAGGATTCCCTTTACTGTAGGGAATGCAATCTGTAATAGATCGACTTGCGGCTCTAGGCGTTACACGCGAGAGGCTTAGGATTTCCTTTAGTGCAGGGAATGCGATCTGTAATAGATCGACTTGCGGCTCTAGGCGTAATACGCGAGAGGCTTAGGATTTCCTCTAGTGCAGGGAATGCGATCTGTGATAGATCGACTTGCGGCTCTAGGCGTAATACGAGAGACTTACAATTCTCTTTAGTGCAGGGAATGCGATCTGTAATAGATCGACTTGCGGCTCTAGGCATTATGCGCGAGAGGATTACGATTCCCTTTACTGTAGGGAATGTAATCTGCAATAGATCGACTTGCGCCTCTAGGCGTTATACGCGAGAGGCTTACGATTCCCTTTAGTGCAGGGAATGCGATCTGTAATAGATCGACTTGCGGCTCTAGGCGTAATACGCGAGAGGCTTAGGATTTCCTTTAGTGCAGGGAATGCGATCTGTAATAGATCGACTTGCGGCTCTAGGCGTAATACGAGAGACTTACAATTCTCTTTAGTGCAGGGAATGCGATCTGTAATAGATCGACTTGCGGCTCTAGGCGTAATACGCGAGAGGCTTAGGATTCCCTTTAGTATAGGGAATGCGATCTCTAATAGATCGACTTGCGGCTCTAGGCGTTACACGCGAGAGGCTTAGGATTTCCTTTAGTATAGTGAATGCGATCTGTAATAGATCGACTTGCGGCTCTAGGCATTATGCGCGAGAGGATTACGATTCCCTTTACTGTAGGGAATGCAATCTGCAATAGATCGACTTGCGTCTCTAGGCGTTATACGCGAGAGGCTTACGATTCCCTTTAGTATAGAGAATGCGATCTGCAATAGATCGACTTGCGGCTCTAGGCGTTACACGCGAGAGGCTTACGATTCCCTTTAGTATAGGGAATGCGATCTGCAATAGATTGACTTGCGGCTCTAGGCGTTACACGCGAGAGGCTTAGGATTCCCTTTACTGTAGGGAATGCAATCTGCAATAGATCGACTTGCGCCTCTAGGCGTTATACGCGAGAGGCTTACGATTCCCTTTAGTATAGGGAATGCAATCTGCAATAGATCGACTTGCGCCTCTAGGCGTTATACGCGAGAGGCTTACGATTCTCTTTAGTGCAGGGAATGCGATCTGTAATAGATCGACTTGCGGCTCTAGGCGTAATACGCGAGAGGCTTAGGATTCCCTTTAGTATAGGGAATGCGATCTATAACAGATCGACTTGCTGCTCTAGGCGTAATACGCGAGAGGCTTACGATTCTCTTTAGTGCAGAGAATGCGATCTGTAATAGATCGACTTGCGGCTCTAGGCGTTACACGCGAGAGGCTTAGGATTCCCTTTAGTATAGTGAATGCGATCTGTAATAGATCGACTTGCTGCTCTAGGCGTTACACGCTAGAGGCTTAGGATTCTATTTAGTATAGTGAATGCGATCTGTAATAGATCGACTTGCGGCTCTAGGCATTATGCGCGAGAGGATTACGATTCCCTTTACTGTAGGGAATGCAATCTGCAATAGATCGACTTGCGCCTCTAGGCGTTATACGCGAGAGGCTTACGATTCCCTTTAGTGCAGGGAATGCGATCTATAACAGATCGACTTGCTGCTCTAGGCGTTACACGCGAGAGGCTTAGGATTTCCTTTAGTGCAGGGAATGCGATCTGTAATAGATCGACTTGCGGCTCTAGGCGTAATACGCGAGAGGCTTAGGATTTCCTCTAGTGCAGGGAATGCGATCTGTGATAGATCGACTTGCGGCTCTAGGCGTAATACGCGAGAGGCTTAGGATTTCCTCTAGTGCAGGGAATGCGATCTGTGATAGATCGACTTGCGGCTCTAGGCGTAATACGAGAGACTTACAATTCTCTTTAGTGCAGGGAATGCGATCTGTAATAGATCGACTTGCGGCTCTAGGCATTATGCGCGAGAGGATTACGATTCCCTTTACTGTAGGGAATGCAATCTGCAATAGATCGACTTGCGCCTCTAGGCGTTATACGCGAGAGGCTTACGATTCCCTTTAGTGCAGGGAATGCGATCTGTAATAGATCGACTTGCGGCTCTAGGCGTAATACGCGAGAGGCTTAGGATTTCCTTTAGTGCAGGGAATGCGATCTGTAATAGATCGACTTGCGGCTCTAGGCGTAATACGAGAGACTTACAATTCTCTTTAGTGCAGGGAATGCGATCTGTAATAGATCGACTTGCGGCTCTAGGCGTAATACGCGAGAGGCTTAGGATTCCCTTTAGTATAGGGAATGCGATCTCTAATAGATCGACTTGCGGCTCTAGGCGTTACACGCGAGAGGCTTAGGATTTCCTTTAGTATAGTGAATGCGATCTGTAATAGATCGACTTGCGGCTCTAGGCATTATGCGCGAGAGGATTACGATTCCCTTTACTGTAGGGAATGCAATCGGCAATAGATCGACTTGCGCCTCTAGGCGTAATACGCGAGAGGCTTAGGATTTCTTCTAGTGCAGGGAATGCGATCTGTGATAGATCGACTTGCGGCTCTAGGCGTTACACGCGAGAGGCTTAGGATTTCCTTTAGTATAGTGAATGCGATCTGTAATAGATCGACTTGCGGCTCTAGGCATTATGCGCGAGAGGATTACGATTCCCTTTACTGTAGGGAATGCAATCTGCAATAGATCGACTTGCGCCTCTAGGCGTTATACGCGAGAGGCTTACGATTCCCTTTAGTGCAGGGAATGCGATCTGCAATAGATCGACTTGCGGCTCTAGGCGTAATACGAGAGACTTACAATTCTCTTTAGTGCAGGGAATGCGATCTGTAATAGATCGACTTGCGGCTCTAGGCGTTACACGCGAGAGGCTTAGGATTTCCTTTAGTGCAGGGAATGCGATCTGTAATAGATCGACTTGCGGCTCTAGGCGTAATACGCGAGAGGCTTAGGATTTCCTCTAGTGCAGGGAATGCGATCTGTGATAGATCGACTTGCGGCTCTAGGCATTATGCGCGAGAGGATTACGATTCCCTTTGCTGTAGGGAATGCAATCTGTAATAGATCGACCTGCGGCTCTAGGCGTTACACGCGAGAGGCTTAGGATTCCCTTTACTGTAGGGAATGCAATCTGTAATAGATCGACTTGCGGCTCTAGGCGTTACACGCGAGAGGCTTAGGATTTCCTTTAGTGCAGGGAATGCGATCTGTAATAGATCGACTTGCGGCTCTAGGCGTAATACGCGAGAGGCTTAGGATTTCCTCTAGTGCAGGGAATGCGATCTGTGATAGATCGACTTGCGGCTCTAGGCGTAATACGAGAGACTTACAATTCTCTTTAGTGCAGGGAATGCGATCTGTAATAGATCGACTTGCGGCTCTAGGCATTATGCGCGAGAGGATTACGATTCCCTTTACTGTAGGGAATGTAATCTGCAATAGATCGACTTGCGCCTCTAGGCGTTATACGCGAGAGGCTTACGATTCCCTTTAGTGCAGGGAATGCGATCTGTAATAGATCGACTTGCGGCTCTAGGCGTAATACGCGAGAGGCTTAGGATTTCCTTTAGTGCAGGGAATGCGATCTGTAATAGATCGACTTGCGGCTCTAGGCGTAATACGAGAGACTTACAATTCTCTTTAGTGCAGGGAATGCGATCTGTAATAGATCGACTTGCGGCTCTAGGCGTAATACGCGAGAGGCTTAGGATTCCCTTTAGTATAGGGAATGCGATCTCTAATAGATCGACTTGCGGCTCTAGGCGTTACACGCGAGAGGCTTAGGATTTCCTTTAGTATAGTGAATGCGATCTGTAATAGATCGACTTGCGGCTCTAGGCATTATGCGCGAGAGGATTACGATTCCCTTTACTGTAGGGAATGCAATCTGCAATAGATCGACTTGCGTCTCTAGGCGTTATACGCGAGAGGCTTACGATTCCCTTTAGTATAGAGAATGCGATCTGCAATAGATCGACTTGCGGCTCTAGGCGTTACACGCGAGAGGCTTACGATTCCCTTTAGTATAGGGAATGCGATCTGCAATAGATTGACTTGCGGCTCTAGGCGTTACACGCGAGAGGCTTAGGATTCCCTTTACTGTAGGGAATGCAATCTGCAATAGATCGACTTGCGCCTCTAGGCGTTATACGCGAGAGGCTTACGATTCCCTTTAGTATAGGGAATGCAATCTGCAATAGATCGACTTGCGCCTCTAGGCGTTATACGCGAGAGGCTTACGATTCTCTTTAGTGCAGGGAATGCGATCTGTAATAGATCGACTTGCGGCTCTAGGCGTAATACGCGAGAGGCTTAGGATTCCCTTTAGTATAGGGAATGCGATCTATAACAGATCGACTTGCTGCTCTAGGCGTAATACGCGAGAGGCTTACGATTCTCTTTAGTGCAGAGAATGCGATCTGTAATAGATCGACTTGCGGCTCTAGGCGTTACACGCGAGAGGCTTAGGATTCCCTTTAGTATAGTGAATGCGATCTGTAATAGATCGACTTGCTGCTCTAGGCGTTACACGCTAGAGGCTTAGGATTCTATTTAGTATAGTGAATGCGATCTGTAATAGATCGACTTGCGGCTCTAGGCATTATGCGCGAGAGGATTACGATTCCCTTTACTGTAGGGAATGCAATCTGCAATAGATCGACTTGCGCCTCTAGGCGTTATACGCGAGAGGCTTACGATTCCCTTTAGTGCAGGGAATGCGATCTATAACAGATCGACTTGCTGCTCTAGGCGTTACACGCGAGAGGCTTAGGATTTCCTTTAGTGCAGGGAATGCGATCTGTAATAGATCGACTTGCGGCTCTAGGCGTAATACGCGAGAGGCTTAGGATTTCCTCTAGTGCAGGGAATGCGATCTGTGATAGATCGACTTGCGGCTCTAGGCGTAATACGCGAGAGGCTTAGGATTTCCTCTAGTGCAGGGAATGCGATCTGTGATAGATCGACTTGCGGCTCTAGGCGTAATACGAGAGACTTACAATTCTCTTTAGTGCAGGGAATGCGATCTGTAATAGATCGACTTGCGGCTCTAGGCATTATGCGCGAGAGGATTACGATTCCCTTTACTGTAGGGAATGCAATCTGCAATAGATCGACTTGCGCCTCTAGGCGTTATACGCGAGAGGCTTACGATTCCCTTTAGTGCAGGGAATGCGATCTGTAATAGATCGACTTGCGGCTCTAGGCGTAATACGCGAGAGGCTTAGGATTTCCTTTAGTGCAGGGAATGCGATCTGTAATAGATCGACTTGCGGCTCTAGGCGTAATACGAGAGACTTACAATTCTCTTTAGTGCAGGGAATGCGATCTGTAATAGATCGACTTGCGGCTCTAGGCGTAATACGCGAGAGGCTTAGGATTCCCTTTAGTATAGGGAATGCGATCTCTAATAGATCGACTTGCGGCTCTAGGCGTTACACGCGAGAGGCTTAGGATTTCCTTTAGTATAGTGAATGCGATCTGTAATAGATCGACTTGCGGCTCTAGGCATTATGCGCGAGAGGATTACGATTCCCTTTACTGTAGGGAATGCAATCGGCAATAGATCGACTTGCGCCTCTAGGCGTAATACGCGAGAGGCTTAGGATTTCTTCTAGTGCAGGGAATGCGATCTGTGATAGATCGACTTGCGGCTCTAGGCGTTACACGCGAGAGGCTTAGGATTTCCTTTAGTATAGTGAATGCGATCTGTAATAGATCGACTTGCGGCTCTAGGCATTATGCGCGAGAGGATTACGATTCCCTTTACTGTAGGGAATGCAATCTGCAATAGATCGACTTGCGCCTCTAGGCGTTATACGCGAGAGGCTTACGATTCCCTTTAGTGCAGGGAATGCGATCTGCAATAGATCGACTTGCGGCTCTAGGCGTAATACGAGAGACTTACAATTCTCTTTAGTGCAGGGAATGCGATCTGTAATAGATCGACTTGCGGCTCTAGGCGTTACACGCGAGAGGCTTAGGATTTCCTTTAGTGCAGGGAATGCGATCTGTAATAGATCGACTTGCGGCTCTAGGCGTAATACGCGAGAGGCTTAGGATTTCCTCTAGTGCAGGGAATGCGATCTGTGATAGATCGACTTGCGGCTCTAGGCGTTACACGCGAGAGGCTTAGGATTCCCTTTGCTGTAGGGAATGCAATCTGTAATAGATCGACCTGCGGCTCTAGGCGTTACACGCGAGAGGCTTAGGATTCCCTTTACTGTAGGGAATGCAATCTGTAATAGATCGACTTGCGGCTCTAGGCGTTACACGCGAGAGGCTTAGGATTTCCTTTAGTGCAGGGAATGCGATCTGTAATAGATCGACTTGCGGCTCTAGGCGTAATACGCGAGAGGCTTAGGATTTCCTCTAGTGCAGGGAATGCGATCTGTGATAGATCGACTTGCGGCTCTAGGCGTAATACGAGAGACTTACAATTCTCTTTAGTGCAGGGAATGCGATCTGTAATAGATCGACTTGCGGCTCTAGGCATTATGCGCGAGAGGATTACGATTCCCTTTACTGTAGGGAATGCAATCTGCAATAGATCGACTTGCGCCTCTAGGCGTTATACGCGAGAGGCTTACGATTCCCTTTAGTGCAGGGAATGCGATCTGTAATAGATCGACTTGCGGCTCTAGGCGTAATACGCGAGAGGCTTAGGATTTCCTTTAGTGCAGGGAATGCGATCTGTAATAGATCGACTTGCGGCTCTAGGCGTAATACGAGAGACTTACAATTCTCTTTAGTGCAGGGAATGCGATCTGTAATAGATCGACTTGCGGCTCTAGGCGTAATACGCGAGAGGCTTAGGATTCCCTTTAGTATAGGGAATGCGATCTCTAATAGATCGACTTGCGGCTCTAGGCGTTACACGCGAGAGGCTTAGGATTTCCTTTAGTATAGTGAATGCGATCTGTAATAGATCGACTTGCGGCTCTAGGCATTATGCGCGAGAGGATTACGATTCCCTTTACTGTAGGGAATGCAATCTGCAATAGATCGACTTGCGTCTCTAGGCGTTATACGCGAGAGGCTTACGATTCCCTTTAGTATAGGGAATGCGATCTGTAATAGATCGACTTGCGGCTCTAGGCATTATGCGCGAGAGGATTACGATTCCCTTTACTGTAGGGAATGCAATCTGCAATAGATCGACTTGCGTCTCTAGGCGTTATACGCGAGAGGCTTACGATTCCCTTTAGTATAGGGAATGCGATCTGTAATAGATCGACTTGCGGCTCTAGGCGTTACACGCGAGAGGCTTAGGATTCCCTTTAGTATAGTGAATGCGATCTGTAATAGATCGACTTGCTGCTCTAGGCGTTACACGCTAGAGGCTTAGGATTCTATTTAGTATAGTGAATGCGATCTGTAATAGATCGACTTGCGGCTCTAGGCGTTACACGCGAGAGGCTTAGGATTCCCTTTACTGTAGGGAATGCAATCTGCAATAGATCGACTTGCGCCTCTAGGCGTTATACGCGAGAGACTTACAATTCTCTTTAGTGCAGGGAATGCGATCTGTAATAGATCGACTTGCGGCTCTAGGCATTATGCGCGAGAGGATTACGATTCCCTTTACTGTAGGGAATGCAATCTGCAATAGATCGACTTGCGCCTCTAGGCGTTATACGCGAGAGGCTTACGATTCCCTTTAGTGCAGGGAATGCGATCTGTAATAGATCGACTTGCGGCTCTAGGCGTAATACGCGAGAGGCTTAGGATTTCCTTTAGTGCAGGGAATGCGATCTGTAATAGATCGACTTGCGGCTCTAGGCGTAATACGAGAGACTTACAATTCTCTTTAGTGCAGGGAATGCGATCTGTAATAGATCGACTTGCGGCTCTAGGCGTAATACGCGAGAGGCTTAGGATTCCCTTTAGTATAGGGAATGCGATCTCTAATAGATCGACTTGCGGCTCTAGGCGTTACACGCGAGAGGCTTAGGATTTCCTTTAGTATAGTGAATGCGATCTGTAATAGATCGACTTGCGGCTCTAGGCATTATGCGCGAGAGGATTACGATTCCCTTTACTGTAGGGAATGCAATCGGCAATAGATCGACTTGCGCCTCTAGGCGTAATACGCGAGAGGCTTAGGATTTCTTCTAGTGCAGGGAATGCGATCTGTGATAGATCGACTTGCGGCTCTAGGCGTTACACGCGAGAGGCTTAGGATTTCCTTTAGTATAGTGAATGCGATCTGTAATAGATCGACTTGCGGCTCTAGGCATTATGCGCGAGAGGATTACGATTCCCTTTACTGTAGGGAATGCAATCTGCAATAGATCGACTTGCGCCTCTAGGCGTTATACGCGAGAGGCTTACGATTCCCTTTAGTGCAGGGAATGCGATCTGCAATAGATCGACTTGCGGCTCTAGGCGTAATACGAGAGACTTACAATTCTCTTTAGTGCAGGGAATGCGATCTGTAATAGATCGACTTGCGGCTCTAGGCGTTACACGCGAGAGGCTTAGGATTTCCTTTAGTGCAGGGAATGCGATCTGTAATAGATCGACTTGCGGCTCTAGGCGTAATACGCGAGAGGCTTAGGATTTCCTCTAGTGCAGGGAATGCGATCTGTGATAGATCGACTTGCGGCTCTAGGCGTTACACGCGAGAGGCTTAGGATTCCCTTTGCTGTAGGGAATGCAATCTGTAATAGATCGACCTGCGGCTCTAGGCGTTACACGCGAGAGGCTTAGGATTCCCTTTACTGTAGGGAATGCAATCTGTAATAGATCGACTTGCGGCTCTAGGCGTTACACGCGAGAGGCTTAGGATTTCCTTTAGTGCAGGGAATGCGATCTGTAATAGATCGACTTGCGGCTCTAGGCGTAATACGCGAGAGGCTTAGGATTTCCTCTAGTGCAGGGAATGCGATCTGTGATAGATCGACTTGCGGCTCTAGGCGTAATACGAGAGACTTACAATTCTCTTTAGTGCAGGGAATGCGATCTGTAATAGATCGACTTGCGGCTCTAGGCATTATGCGCGAGAGGATTACGATTCCCTTTACTGTAGGGAATGCAATCTGCAATAGATCGACTTGCGCCTCTAGGCGTTATACGCGAGAGGCTTACGATTCCCTTTAGTGCAGGGAATGCGATCTGTAATAGATCGACTTGCGGCTCTAGGCGTAATACGCGAGAGGCTTAGGATTTCCTTTAGTGCAGGGAATGCGATCTGTAATAGATCGACTTGCGGCTCTAGGCGTAATACGAGAGACTTACAATTCTCTTTAGTGCAGGGAATGCGATCTGTAATAGATCGACTTGCGGCTCTAGGCGTAATACGCGAGAGGCTTAGGATTCCCTTTAGTATAGGGAATGCGATCTCTAATAGATCGACTTGCGGCTCTAGGCGTTACACGCGAGAGGCTTAGGATTTCCTTTAGTATAGTGAATGCGATCTGTAATAGATCGACTTGCGGCTCTAGGCATTATGCGCGAGAGGATTACGATTCCCTTTACTGTAGGGAATGCAATCTGCAATAGATCGACTTGCGTCTCTAGGCGTTATACGCGAGAGGCTTACGATTCCCTTTAGTATAGGGAATGCGATCTGCAATAGATCGACTTGCGGCTCTAGGCGTTACACGCGAGAGGCTTACGATTCCCTTTAGTATAGGGAATGCGATCTGCAATAGATTGACTTGCGGCTCTAGGCGTTACACGCGAGAGGCTTAGGATTCCCTTTACTGTAGGGAATGCAATCTGCAATAGATCGACTTGCGCCTCTAGGCGTTATACGCGAGAGGCTTACGATTCCCTTTAGTATAGGGAATGCAATCTGCAATAGATCGACTTGCGCCTCTAGGCGTTATACGCGAGAGGCTTACGATTCTCTTTAGTGCAGGGAATGCGATCTGTAATAGATCGACTTGCGGCTCTAGGCGTAATACGCGAGAGGCTTAGGATTCCCTTTAGTATAGGGAATGCGATCTGTAATAGATCGACTTGCGGCTCTAGGCGTTACACGCGAGAGGCTTAGGATTCCCTTTAGTATAGTGAATGCGATCTGTAATAGATCGACTTGCTGCTCTAGGCGTTACACGCTAGAGGCTTAGGATTCTATTTAGTATAGTGAATGCGATCTGTAATAGATCGACTTGCGGCTCTAGGCATTATGCGCGAGAGGATTACGATTCCCTTTACTGTAGGGAATGCAATCTGCAATAGATCGACTTGCGCCTCTAGGCGTTATACGCGAGAGGCTTACGATTCCCTTTAGTGCAGGGAATGCGATCTATAACAGATCGACTTGCTGCTCTAGGCGTTACACGCGAGAGGCTTAGGATTTCCTTTAGTGCAGGGAATGCGATCTGTAATAGATCGACTTGCGGCTCTAGGCGTAATACGCGAGAGGCTTAGGATTTCCTCTAGTGCAGGGAATGCGATCTGTGATAGATCGACTTGCGGCTCTAGGCGTAATACGAGAGACTTACAATTCTCTTTAGTGCAGGGAATGCGATCTGTAATAGATCGACTTGCGGCTCTAGGCATTATGCGCGAGAGGATTACGATTCCCTTTACTGTAGGGAATGCAATCTGCAATAGATCGACTTGCGCCTCTAGGCGTTATACGCGAGAGGCTTACGATTCCCTTTAGTGCAGGGAATGCGATCTGTAATAGATCGACTTGCGGCTCTAGGCGTAATACGCGAGAGGCTTAGGATTTCCTTTAGTGCAGGGAATGCGATCTGTAATAGATCGACTTGCGGCTCTAGGCGTTACACGCGAGAGGCTTAGGATTTCCTTTAGTATAGTGAATGCGATCTGTAATAGATCGACTTGCGGCTCTAGGCATTATGCGCGAGAGGATTACGATTCCCTTTACTGTAGGGAATGCAATCTGCAATAGATCGACTTGCGTCTCTAGGCGTTATACGCGAGAGGCTTACGATTCCCTTTAGTATAGGGAATGCGATCTGCAATAGATCGACTTGCGGCTCTAGGCGTTACACGCGAGAGGCTTACGATTCCCTTTAGTATAGGGAATGCGATCTGCAATAGATTGACTTGCGGCTCTAGGCGTTACACGCGAGAGGCTTAGGATTCCCTTTACTGTAGGGAATGCAATCTGCAATAGATCGACTTGCGCCTCTAGGCGTTATACGCGAGAGGCTTACGATTCCCTTTAGTATAGGGAATGCAATCTGCAATAGATCGACTTGCGCCTCTAGGCGTTATACGCGAGAGGCTTACGATTCCCTTTAGTGCAGGGAATGCGATCTGTAATAGATCGACTTGCGGCTCTAGGCGTAATACGCGAGAGGCTTAGGATTTCCTTTAGTGCAGGGAATGCGATCTGTAATAGATCGACTTGCGGCTCTAGGCGTAATACGAGAGACTTACAATTCTCTTTAGTGCAGGGAATGCGATCTGTAATAGATCGACTTGCGGCTCTAGGCGTAATACGCGAGAGGCTTAGGATTCCCTTTAGTATAGGGAATGCGATCTCTAATAGATCGACTTGCGGCTCTAGGCGTTACACGCGAGAGGCTTAGGATTTCCTTTAGTATAGTGAATGCGATCTGTAATAGATCGACTTGCGGCTCTAGGCATTATGCGCGAGAGGATTACGATTCCCTTTACTGTAGGGAATGCAATCTGCAATAGATCGACTTGCGTCTCTAGGCGTTATACGCGAGAGGCTTACGATTCCCTTTAGTATAGGGAATGCGATCTGCAATAGATCGACTTGCGGCTCTAGGCGTTACACGCGAGAGGCTTACGATTCCCTTTAGTATAGGGAATGCGATCTGCAATAGATTGACTTGCGGCTCTAGGCGTTACACGCGAGAGGCTTAGGATTCCCTTTACTGTAGGGAATGCAATCTGCAATAGATCGACTTGCGCCTCTAGGCGTTATACGCGAGAGGCTTACGATTCCCTTTAGTATAGGGAATGCAATCTGCAATAGATCGACTTGCGCCTCTAGGCGTTATACGCGAGAGGCTTACGATTCTCTTTAGTGCAGGGAATGCGATCTGTAATAGATCGACTTGCGGCTCTAGGCGTAATACGCGAGAGGCTTAGGATTCCCTTTAGTATAGGGAATGCGATCTATAACAGATCGACTTGCTGCTCTAGGCGTAATACGCGAGAGGCTTACGATTCTCTTTAGTGCAGAGAATGCGATCTGTAATAGATCGACTTGCGGCTCTAGGCGTTACACGCGAGAGGCTTAGGATTCCCTTTAGTATAGTGAATGCGATCTGTAATAGATCGACTTGCTGCTCTAGGCGTTACACGCTAGAGGCTTAGGATTCTATTTAGTATAGTGAATGCGATCTGTAATAGATCGACTTGCGGCTCTAGGCATTATGCGCGAGAGGATTACGATTCCCTTTACTGTAGGGAATGCAATCTGCAATAGATCGACTTGCGCCTCTAGGCGTTATACGCGAGAGGCTTACGATTCCCTTTAGTGCAGGGAATGCGATCTATAACAGATCGACTTGCTGCTCTAGGCGTTACACGCGAGAGGCTTAGGATTTCCTTTAGTGCAGGGAATGCGATCTGTAATAGATCGACTTGCGGCTCTAGGCGTAATACGCGAGAGGCTTAGGATTTCCTCTAGTGCAGGGAATGCGATCTGTGATAGATCGACTTGCGGCTCTAGGCGTAATACGCGAGAGGCTTAGGATTTCCTCTAGTGCAGGGAATGCGATCTGTGATAGATCGACTTGCGGCTCTAGGCGTAATACGAGAGACTTACAATTCTCTTTAGTGCAGGGAATGCGATCTGTAATAGATCGACTTGCGGCTCTAGGCATTATGCGCGAGAGGATTACGATTCCCTTTACTGTAGGGAATGCAATCTGCAATAGATCGACTTGCGCCTCTAGGCGTTATACGCGAGAGGCTTACGATTCCCTTTAGTGCAGGGAATGCGATCTGTAATAGATCGACTTGCGGCTCTAGGCGTAATACGCGAGAGGCTTAGGATTTCCTTTAGTGCAGGGAATGCGATCTGTAATAGATCGACTTGCGGCTCTAGGCGTAATACGAGAGACTTACAATTCTCTTTAGTGCAGGGAATGCGATCTGTAATAGATCGACTTGCGGCTCTAGGCGTAATACGCGAGAGGCTTAGGATTCCCTTTAGTATAGGGAATGCGATCTCTAATAGATCGACTTGCGGCTCTAGGCGTTACACGCGAGAGGCTTAGGATTTCCTTTAGTATAGTGAATGCGATCTGTAATAGATCGACTTGCGGCTCTAGGCATTATGCGCGAGAGGATTACGATTCCCTTTACTGTAGGGAATGCAATCGGCAATAGATCGACTTGCGCCTCTAGGCGTAATACGCGAGAGGCTTAGGATTTCTTCTAGTGCAGGGAATGCGATCTGTGATAGATCGACTTGCGGCTCTAGGCGTTACACGCGAGAGGCTTAGGATTTCCTTTAGTATAGTGAATGCGATCTGTAATAGATCGACTTGCGGCTCTAGGCATTATGCGCGAGAGGATTACGATTCCCTTTACTGTAGGGAATGCAATCTGCAATAGATCGACTTGCGCCTCTAGGCGTTATACGCGAGAGGCTTACGATTCCCTTTAGTGCAGGGAATGCGATCTGCAATAGATCGACTTGCGGCTCTAGGCGTAATACGAGAGACTTACAATTCTCTTTAGTGCAGGGAATGCGATCTGTAATAGATCGACTTGCGGCTCTAGGCGTTACACGCGAGAGGCTTAGGATTTCCTTTAGTGCAGGGAATGCGATCTGTAATAGATCGACTTGCGGCTCTAGGCGTAATACGCGAGAGGCTTAGGATTTCCTCTAGTGCAGGGAATGCGATCTGTGATAGATCGACTTGCGGCTCTAGGCGTTACACGCGAGAGGCTTAGGATTCCCTTTGCTGTAGGGAATGCAATCTGTAATAGATCGACCTGCGGCTCTAGGCGTTACACGCGAGAGGCTTAGGATTCCCTTTACTGTAGGGAATGCAATCTGTAATAGATCGACTTGCGGCTCTAGGCGTTACACGCGAGAGGCTTAGGATTTCCTTTAGTGCAGGGAATGCGATCTGTAATAGATCGACTTGCGGCTCTAGGCGTAATACGCGAGAGGCTTAGGATTTCCTCTAGTGCAGGGAATGCGATCTGTGATAGATCGACTTGCGGCTCTAGGCGTAATACGAGAGACTTACAATTCTCTTTAGTGCAGGGAATGCGATCTGTAATAGATCGACTTGCGGCTCTAGGCATTATGCGCGAGAGGATTACGATTCCCTTTACTGTAGGGAATGCAATCTGCAATAGATCGACTTGCGCCTCTAGGCGTTATACGCGAGAGGCTTACGATTCCCTTTAGTGCAGGGAATGCGATCTGTAATAGATCGACTTGCGGCTCTAGGCGTAATACGCGAGAGGCTTAGGATTTCCTTTAGTGCAGGGAATGCGATCTGTAATAGATCGACTTGCGGCTCTAGGCGTAATACGCGAGAGGCTTAGGATTTCCTCTAGTGCAGGGAATGCGATCTGTGATAGATCGACTTGCGGCTCTAGGCGTAATACGCGAGAGGCTTAGGATTTCCTCTAGTGCAGGGAATGCGATCTGTGATAGATCGACTTGCGGCTCTAGGCGTAATACGAGAGACTTACAATTCTCTTTAGTGCAGGGAATGCGATCTGTAATAGATCGACTTGCGGCTCTAGGCATTATGCGCGAGAGGATTACGATTCCCTTTACTGTAGGGAATGCAATCTGCAATAGATCGACTTGCGCCTCTAGGCGTAATACGCGAGAGGCTTAGGATTTCCTTTAGTGCAGGGAATGCGATCTGTAATAGATCGACTTGCGGCTCTAGGCGTAATACGAGAGACTTACAATTCTCTTTAGTGCAGGGAATGCGATCTGTAATAGATCGACTTGCGGCTCTAGGCGTAATACGCGAGAGGCTTAGGATTCCCTTTAGTATAGGGAATGCGATCTCTAATAGATCGACTTGCGGCTCTAGGCGTTACACGCGAGAGGCTTAGGATTTCCTTTAGTATAGTGAATGCGATCTGTAATAGATCGACTTGCGGCTCTAGGCATTATGCGCGAGAGGATTACGATTCCCTTTACTGTAGGGAATGCAATCGGCAATAGATCGACTTGCGCCTCTAGGCGTAATACGCGAGAGGCTTAGGATTTCTTCTAGTGCAGGGAATGCGATCTGTGATAGATCGACTTGCGGCTCTAGGCGTTACACGCGAGAGGCTTAGGATTTCCTTTAGTATAGTGAATGCGATCTGTAATAGATCGACTTGCGGCTCTAGGCATTATGCGCGAGAGGATTACGATTCCCTTTACTGTAGGGAATGCAATCTGCAATAGATCGACTTGCGCCTCTAGGCGTTATACGCGAGAGGCTTACGATTCCCTTTAGTGCAGGGAATGCGATCTGCAATAGATCGACTTGCGGCTCTAGGCGTAATACGAGAGACTTACAATTCTCTTTAGTGCAGGGAATGCGATCTGTAATAGATCGACTTGCGGCTCTAGGCGTTACACGCGAGAGGCTTAGGATTTCCTTTAGTGCAGGGAATGCGATCTGTAATAGATCGACTTGCGGCTCTAGGCGTAATACGCGAGAGGCTTAGGATTTCCTCTAGTGCAGGGAATGCGATCTGTGATAGATCGACTTGCGGCTCTAGGCGTTACACGCGAGAGGCTTAGGATTCCCTTTGCTGTAGGGAATGCAATCTGTAATAGATCGACCTGCGGCTCTAGGCGTTACACGCGAGAGGCTTAGGATTCCCTTTACTGTAGGGAATGCAATCTGTAATAGATCGACTTGCGGCTCTAGGCGTTACACGCGAGAGGCTTAGGATTTCCTTTAGTGCAGGGAATGCGATCTGTAATAGATCGACTTGCGGCTCTAGGCGTAATACGCGAGAGGCTTAGGATTTCCTCTAGTGCAGGGAATGCGATCTGTGATAGATCGACTTGCGGCTCTAGGCGTAATACGAGAGACTTACAATTCTCTTTAGTGCAGGGAATGCGATCTGTAATAGATCGACTTGCGGCTCTAGGCATTATGCGCGAGAGGATTACGATTCCCTTTACTGTAGGGAATGCAATCTGCAATAGATCGACTTGCGCCTCTAGGCGTTATACGCGAGAGGCTTACGATTCCCTTTAGTGCAGGGAATGCGATCTGTAATAGATCGACTTGCGGCTCTAGGCGTAATACGCGAGAGGCTTAGGATTTCCTTTAGTGCAGGGAATGCGATCTGTAATAGATCGACTTGCGGCTCTAGGCGTAATACGAGAGACTTACAATTCTCTTTAGTGCAGGGAATGCGATCTGTAATAGATCGACTTGCGGCTCTAGGCGTAATACGCGAGAGGCTTAGGATTCCCTTTAGTATAGGGAATGCGATCTCTAATAGATCGACTTGCGGCTCTAGGCGTTACACGCGAGAGGCTTAGGATTTCCTTTAGTATAGTGAATGCGATCTGTAATAGATCGACTTGCGGCTCTAGGCATTATGCGCGAGAGGATTACGATTCCCTTTACTGTAGGGAATGCAATCTGCAATAGATCGACTTGCGTCTCTAGGCGTTATACGCGAGAGGCTTACGATTCCCTTTAGTATAGGGAATGCGATCTGTAATAGATCGACTTGCGGCTCTAGGCATTATGCGCGAGAGGATTACGATTCCCTTTACTGTAGGGAATGCAATCTGCAATAGATCGACTTGCGTCTCTAGGCGTTATACGCGAGAGGCTTACGATTCCCTTTAGTATAGGGAATGCGATCTGTAATAGATCGACTTGCGGCTCTAGGCGTTACACGCGAGAGGCTTAGGATTCCCTTTAGTATAGTGAATGCGATCTGTAATAGATCGACTTGCTGCTCTAGGCGTTACACGCTAGAGGCTTAGGATTCTATTTAGTATAGTGAATGCGATCTGTAATAGATCGACTTGCGGCTCTAGGCGTTACACGCGAGAGGCTTAGGATTCCCTTTACTGTAGGGAATGCAATCTGCAATAGATCGACTTGCGCCTCTAGGCGTTATACGCGAGAGACTTACAATTCTCTTTAGTGCAGGGAATGCGATCTGTAATAGATCGACTTGCGGCTCTAGGCATTATGCGCGAGAGGATTACGATTCCCTTTACTGTAGGGAATGCAATCTGCAATAGATCGACTTGCGCCTCTAGGCGTTATACGCGAGAGGCTTACGATTCCCTTTAGTGCAGGGAATGCGATCTGTAATAGATCGACTTGCGGCTCTAGGCGTAATACGCGAGAGGCTTAGGATTTCCTTTAGTGCAGGGAATGCGATCTGTAATAGATCGACTTGCGGCTCTAGGCGTTACACGCGAGAGGCTTAGGATTTCCTTTAGTATAGTGAATGCGATCTGTAATAGATCGACTTGCGGCTCTAGGCATTATGCGCGAGAGGATTACGATTCCCTTTACTGTAGGGAATGCAATCTGCAATAGATCGACTTGCGTCTCTAGGCGTTATACGCGAGAGGCTTACGATTCCCTTTAGTATAGGGAATGCGATCTGCAATAGATCGACTTGCGGCTCTAGGCGTTACACGCGAGAGGCTTACGATTCCCTTTAGTATAGGGAATGCGATCTGCAATAGATTGACTTGCGGCTCTAGGCGTTACACGCGAGAGGCTTAGGATTCCCTTTACTGTAGGGAATGCAATCTGCAATAGATCGACTTGCGCCTCTAGGCGTTATACGCGAGAGGCTTACGATTCCCTTTAGTATAGGGAATGCAATCTGCAATAGATCGACTTGCGCCTCTAGGCGTTATACGCGAGAGGCTTACGATTCCCTTTAGTGCAGGGAATGCGATCTGTAATAGATCGACTTGCGGCTCTAGGCGTAATACGCGAGAGGCTTAGGATTTCCTTTAGTGCAGGGAATGCGATCTGTAATAGATCGACTTGCGGCTCTAGGCGTAATACGAGAGACTTACAATTCTCTTTAGTGCAGGGAATGCGATCTGTAATAGATCGACTTGCGGCTCTAGGCGTAATACGCGAGAGGCTTAGGATTCCCTTTAGTATAGGGAATGCGATCTCTAATAGATCGACTTGCGGCTCTAGGCGTTACACGCGAGAGGCTTAGGATTTCCTTTAGTATAGTGAATGCGATCTGTAATAGATCGACTTGCGGCTCTAGGCATTATGCGCGAGAGGATTACGATTCCCTTTACTGTAGGGAATGCAATCTGCAATAGATCGACTTGCGTCTCTAGGCGTTATACGCGAGAGGCTTACGATTCCCTTTAGTATAGGGAATGCGATCTGCAATAGATCGACTTGCGGCTCTAGGCGTTACACGCGAGAGGCTTACGATTCCCTTTAGTATAGGGAATGCGATCTGCAATAGATTGACTTGCGGCTCTAGGCGTTACACGCGAGAGGCTTAGGATTCCCTTTACTGTAGGGAATGCAATCTGCAATAGATCGACTTGCGCCTCTAGGCGTTATACGCGAGAGGCTTACGATTCCCTTTAGTATAGGGAATGCAATCTGCAATAGATCGACTTGCGCCTCTAGGCGTTATACGCGAGAGGCTTACGATTCTCTTTAGTGCAGGGAATGCGATCTGTAATAGATCGACTTGCGGCTCTAGGCGTAATACGCGAGAGGCTTAGGATTCCCTTTAGTATAGGGAATGCGATCTATAACAGATCGACTTGCTGCTCTAGGCGTAATACGCGAGAGGCTTACGATTCTCTTTAGTGCAGAGAATGCGATCTGTAATAGATCGACTTGCGGCTCTAGGCGTTACACGCGAGAGGCTTAGGATTCCCTTTAGTATAGTGAACGCGATCTGTAATAGATCGACTTGCTGCTCTAGGCGTTACACGCTAGAGGCTTAGGATTCTATTTAGTATAGTGAATGCGATCTGTAATAGATCGACTTGCGGCTCTAGGCATTATGCGCGAGAGGATTACGATTCCCTTTACTGTAGGGAATGCAATCTGCAATAGATCGACTTGCGCCTCTAGGCGTTATACGCGAGAGGCTTACGATTCCCTTTAGTGCAGGGAATGCGATCTATAACAGATCGACTTGCTGCTCTAGGCGTTACACGCGAGAGGCTTAGGATTTCCTTTAGTGCAGGGAATGCGATCTGTAATAGATCGACTTGCGGCTCTAGGCGTAATACGCGAGAGGCTTAGGATTTCCTCTAGTGCAGGGAATGCGATCTGTGATAGATCGACTTGCGGCTCTAGGCGTAATACGCGAGAGGCTTAGGATTTCCTCTAGTGCAGGGAATGCGATCTGTGATAGATCGACTTGCGGCTCTAGGCGTAATACGAGAGACTTACAATTCTCTTTAGTGCAGGGAATGCGATCTGTAATAGATCGACTTGCGGCTCTAGGCATTATGCGCGAGAGGATTACGATTCCCTTTACTGTAGGGAATGCAATCTGCAATAGATCGACTTGCGCCTCTAGGCGTTATACGCGAGAGGCTTACGATTCCCTTTAGTGCAGGGAATGCGATCTGTAATAGATCGACTTGCGGCTCTAGGCGTAATACGCGAGAGGCTTAGGATTTCCTTTAGTGCAGGGAATGCGATCTGTAATAGATCGACTTGCGGCTCTAGGCGTAATACGAGAGACTTACAATTCTCTTTAGTGCAGGGAATGCGATCTGTAATAGATCGACTTGCGGCTCTAGGCGTAATACGCGAGAGGCTTAGGATTCCCTTTAGTATAGGGAATGCGATCTCTAATAGATCGACTTGCGGCTCTAGGCGTTACACGCGAGAGGCTTAGGATTTCCTTTAGTATAGTGAATGCGATCTGTAATAGATCGACTTGCGGCTCTAGGCATTATGCGCGAGAGGATTACGATTCCCTTTACTGTAGGGAATGCAATCGGCAATAGATCGACTTGCGCCTCTAGGCGTAATACGCGAGAGGCTTAGGATTTCTTCTAGTGCAGGGAATGCGATCTGTGATAGATCGACTTGCGGCTCTAGGCGTTACACGCGAGAGGCTTAGGATTTCCTTTAGTATAGTGAATGCGATCTGTAATAGATCGACTTGCGGCTCTAGGCATTATGCGCGAGAGGATTACGATTCCCTTTACTGTAGGGAATGCAATCTGCAATAGATCGACTTGCGCCTCTAGGCGTTATACGCGAGAGGCTTACGATTCCCTTTAGTGCAGGGAATGCGATCTGCAATAGATCGACTTGCGGCTCTAGGCGTAATACGAGAGACTTACAATTCTCTTTAGTGCAGGGAATGCGATCTGTAATAGATCGACTTGCGGCTCTAGGCGTTACACGCGAGAGGCTTAGGATTTCCTTTAGTGCAGGGAATGCGATCTGTAATAGATCGACTTGCGGCTCTAGGCGTAATACGCGAGAGGCTTAGGATTTCCTCTAGTGCAGGGAATGCGATCTGTGATAGATCGACTTGCGGCTCTAGGCGTTACACGCGAGAGGCTTAGGATTCCCTTTGCTGTAGGGAATGCAATCTGTAATAGATCGACCTGCGGCTCTAGGCGTTACACGCGAGAGGCTTAGGATTCCCTTTACTGTAGGGAATGCAATCTGTAATAGATCGACTTGCGGCTCTAGGCGTTACACGCGAGAGGCTTAGGATTTCCTTTAGTGCAGGGAATGCGATCTGTAATAGATCGACTTGCGGCTCTAGGCGTAATACGCGAGAGGCTTAGGATTTCCTCTAGTGCAGGGAATGCGATCTGTGATAGATCGACTTGCGGCTCTAGGCGTAATACGAGAGACTTACAATTCTCTTTAGTGCAGGGAATGCGATCTGTAATAGATCGACTTGCGGCTCTAGGCATTATGCGCGAGAGGATTACGATTCCCTTTACTGTAGGGAATGCAATCTGCAATAGATCGACTTGCGCCTCTAGGCGTTATACGCGAGAGGCTTACGATTCCCTTTAGTGCAGGGAATGCGATCTGTAATAGATCGACTTGCGGCTCTAGGCGTAATACGCGAGAGGCTTAGGATTTCCTTTAGTGCAGGGAATGCGATCTGTAATAGATCGACTTGCGGCTCTAGGCGTAATACGAGAGACTTACAATTCTCTTTAGTGCAGGGAATGCGATCTGTAATAGATCGACTTGCGGCTCTAGGCGTAATACGCGAGAGGCTTAGGATTCCCTTTAGTATAGGGAATGCGATCTCTAATAGATCGACTTGCGGCTCTAGGCGTTACACGCGAGAGGCTTAGGATTTCCTTTAGTATAGTGAATGCGATCTGTAATAGATCGACTTGCGGCTCTAGGCATTATGCGCGAGAGGATTACGATTCCCTTTACTGTAGGGAATGCAATCTGCAATAGATCGACTTGCGTCTCTAGGCGTTATACGCGAGAGGCTTACGATTCCCTTTAGTATAGGGAATGCGATCTGTAATAGATCGACTTGCGGCTCTAGGCATTATGCGCGAGAGGATTACGATTCCCTTTACTGTAGGGAATGCAATCTGCAATAGATCGACTTGCGTCTCTAGGCGTTATACGCGAGAGGCTTACGATTCCCTTTAGTATAGGGAATGCGATCTGTAATAGATCGACTTGCGGCTCTAGGCGTTACACGCGAGAGGCTTAGGATTCCCTTTAGTATAGTGAATGCGATCTGTAATAGATCGACTTGCTGCTCTAGGCGTTACACGCTAGAGGCTTAGGATTCTATTTAGTATAGTGAATGCGATCTGTAATAGATCGACTTGCGGCTCTAGGCGTTACACGCGAGAGGCTTAGGATTCCCTTTACTGTAGGGAATGCAATCTGCAATAGATCGACTTGCGCCTCTAGGCGTTATACGCGAGAGACTTACAATTCTCTTTAGTGCAGGGAATGCGATCTGTAATAGATCGACTTGCGGCTCTAGGCATTATGCGCGAGAGGATTACGATTCCCTTTACTGTAGGGAATGCAATCTGCAATAGATCGACTTGCGCCTCTAGGCGTTATACGCGAGAGGCTTACGATTCCCTTTAGTGCAGGGAATGCGATCTGTAATAGATCGACTTGCGGCTCTAGGCGTAATACGCGAGAGGCTTAGGATTTCCTTTAGTGCAGGGAATGCGATCTGTAATAGATCGACTTGCGGCTCTAGGCGTAATACGAGAGACTTACAATTCTCTTTAGTGCAGGGAATGCGATCTGTAATAGATCGACTTGCGGCTCTAGGCGTAATACGCGAGAGGCTTAGGATTCCCTTTAGTATAGGGAATGCGATCTCTAATAGATCGACTTGCGGCTCTAGGCGTTACACGCGAGAGGCTTAGGATTTCCTTTAGTATAGTGAATGCGATCTGTAATAGATCGACTTGCGGCTCTAGGCATTATGCGCGAGAGGATTACGATTCCCTTTACTGTAGGGAATGCAATCTGCAATAGATCGACTTGCGTCTCTAGGCGTTATACGCGAGAGGCTTACGATTCCCTTTAGTATAGGGAATGCGATCTGTAATAGATCGACTTGCGGCTCTAGGCATTATGCGCGAGAGGATTACGATTCCCTTTACTGTAGGGAATGCAATCTGCAATAGATCGACTTGCGTCTCTAGGCGTTATACGCGAGAGGCTTACGATTCCCTTTAGTATAGGGAATGCGATCTGTAATAGATCGACTTGCGGCTCTAGGCGTTACACGCGAGAGGCTTAGGATTCCCTTTAGTATAGTGAATGCGATCTGTAATAGATCGACTTGCTGCTCTAGGCGTTACACGCTAGAGGCTTAGGATTCTATTTAGTATAGTGAATGCGATCTGTAATAGATCGACTTGCGGCTCTAGGCGTTACACGCGAGAGGCTTAGGATTCCCTTTACTGTAGGGAATGCAATCTGCAATAGATCGACTTGCGCCTCTAGGCGTTATACGCGAGAGACTTACAATTCTCTTTAGTGCAGGGAATGCGATCTGTAATAGATCGACTTGCGGCTCTAGGCATTATGCGCGAGAGGATTACGATTCCCTTTACTGTAGGGAATGCAATCTGCAATAGATCGACTTGCGCCTCTAGGCGTTATACGCGAGAGGCTTACGATTCCCTTTAGTGCAGGGAATGCGATCTGTAATAGATCGACTTGCGGCTCTAGGCGTAATACGCGAGAGGCTTAGGATTTCCTTTAGTGCAGGGAATGCGATCTGTAATAGATCGACTTGCGGCTCTAGGCGTAATACGAGAGACTTACAATTCTCTTTAGTGCAGGGAATGCGATCTGTAATAGATCGACTTGCGGCTCTAGGCGTAATACGCGAGAGGCTTAGGATTCCCTTTAGTATAGGGAATGCGATCTCTAATAGATCGACTTGCGGCTCTAGGCGTTACACGCGAGAGGCTTAGGATTTCCTTTAGTATAGTGAATGCGATCTGTAATAGATCGACTTGCGGCTCTAGGCATTATGCGCGAGAGGATTACGATTCCCTTTACTGTAGGGAATGCAATCGGCAATAGATCGACTTGCGCCTCTAGGCGTAATACGCGAGAGGCTTAGGATTTCTTCTAGTGCAGGGAATGCGATCTGTGATAGATCGACTTGCGGCTCTAGGCGTTACACGCGAGAGGCTTAGGATTTCCTTTAGTATAGTGAATGCGATCTGTAATAGATCGACTTGCGGCTCTAGGCATTATGCGCGAGAGGATTACGATTCCCTTTACTGTAGGGAATGCAATCTGCAATAGATCGACTTGCGCCTCTAGGCGTTATACGCGAGAGGCTTACGATTCCCTTTAGTGCAGGGAATGCGATCTGCAATAGATCGACTTGCGGCTCTAGGCGTAATACGAGAGACTTACAATTCTCTTTAGTGCAGGGAATGCGATCTGTAATAGATCGACTTGCGGCTCTAGGCGTTACACGCGAGAGGCTTAGGATTTCCTTTAGTGCAGGGAATGCGATCTGTAATAGATCGACTTGCGGCTCTAGGCGTAATACGCGAGAGGCTTAGGATTTCCTCTAGTGCAGGGAATGCGATCTGTGATAGATCGACTTGCGGCTCTAGGCGTTACACGCGAGAGGCTTAGGATTCCCTTTGCTGTAGGGAATGCAATCTGTAATAGATCGACCTGCGGCTCTAGGCGTTACACGCGAGAGGCTTAGGATTCCCTTTACTGTAGGGAATGCAATCTGTAATAGATCGACTTGCGGCTCTAGGCGTTACACGCGAGAGGCTTAGGATTTCCTTTAGTGCAGGGAATGCGATCTGTAATAGATCGACTTGCGGCTCTAGGCGTAATACGCGAGAGGCTTAGGATTTCCTCTAGTGCAGGGAATGCGATCTGTGATAGATCGACTTGCGGCTCTAGGCGTAATACGAGAGACTTACAATTCTCTTTAGTGCAGGGAATGCGATCTGTAATAGATCGACTTGCGGCTCTAGGCATTATGCGCGAGAGGATTACGATTCCCTTTACTGTAGGGAATGCAATCTGCAATAGATCGACTTGCGCCTCTAGGCGTTATACGCGAGAGGCTTACGATTCCCTTTAGTGCAGGGAATGCGATCTGTAATAGATCGACTTGCGGCTCTAGGCGTAATACGCGAGAGGCTTAGGATTTCCTTTAGTGCAGGGAATGCGATCTGTAATAGATCGACTTGCGGCTCTAGGCGTAATACGAGAGACTTACAATTCTCTTTAGTGCAGGGAATGCGATCTGTAATAGATCGACTTGCGGCTCTAGGCGTAATACGCGAGAGGCTTAGGATTCCCTTTAGTATAGGGAATGCGATCTCTAATAGATCGACTTGCGGCTCTAGGCGTTACACGCGAGAGGCTTAGGATTTCCTTTAGTATAGTGAATGCGATCTGTAATAGATCGACTTGCGGCTCTAGGCATTATGCGCGAGAGGATTACGATTCCCTTTACTGTAGGGAATGCAATCTGCAATAGATCGACTTGCGTCTCTAGGCGTTATACGCGAGAGGCTTACGATTCCCTTTAGTATAGGGAATGCGATCTGCAATAGATCGACTTGCGGCTCTAGGCGTTACACGCGAGAGGCTTACGATTCCCTTTAGTATAGGGAATGCGATCTGCAATAGATTGACTTGCGGCTCTAGGCGTTACACGCGAGAGGCTTAGGATTCCCTTTACTGTAGGGAATGCAATCTGCAATAGATCGACTTGCGCCTCTAGGCATTATACGCGAGAGGCTTACGATTCCCTTTAGTATAGGGAATGCAATCTGCAATAGATCGACTTGCGCCTCTAGGCGTTATACGCGAGAGGCTTACGATTCTCTTTAGTGCAGGGAATGCGATCTGTAATAGATCGACTTGCGGCTCTAGGCGTAATACGCGAGAGGCTTAGGATTCTATTTAGTATAGTGAATGCGATCTGTAATAGATCGACTTGCGGCTCTAGGCATTATGCGCGAGAGGATTACGATTCCCTTTACTGTAGGGAATGCAATCTGCAATAGATCGACTTGCGCCTCTAGGCGTTATACGCGAGAGGCTTACGATTCCCTTTAGTGCAGGGAATGCGATCTATAACAGATCGACTTGCTGCTCTAGGCGTTACACGCGAGAGGCTTAGGATTTCCTTTAGTGCAGGGAATGCGATCTGTAATAGATCGACTTGCGGCTCTAGGCGTAATACGCGAGAGGCTTAGGATTTCCTCTAGTGCAGGGAATGCGATCTGTGATAGATCGACTTGCGGCTCTAGGCGTAATACGAGAGACTTACAATTCTCTTTAGTGCAGGGAATGCGATCTGTAATAGATCGACTTGCGGCTCTAGGCATTATGCGCGAGAGGATTACGATTCCCTTTACTGTAGGGAATGCAATCTGCAATAGATCGACTTGCGCCTCTAGGCGTTATACGCGAGAGGCTTACGATTCCCTTTAGTGCAGGGAATGCGATCTGTAATAGATCGACTTGCGGCTCTAGGCGTAATACGCGAGAGGCTTAGGATTTCCTTTAGTGCAGGGAATGCGATCTGTAATAGATCGACTTGCGGCTCTAGGCGTTACACGCGAGAGGCTTAGGATTTCCTTTAGTATAGTGAATGCGATCTGTAATAGATCGACTTGCGGCTCTAGGCATTATGCGCGAGAGGATTACGATTCCCTTTACTGTAGGGAATGCAATCTGCAATAGATCGACTTGCGTCTCTAGGCGTTATACGCGAGAGGCTTACGATTCCCTTTAGTATAGGGAATGCGATCTGCAATAGATCGACTTGCGGCTCTAGGCGTTACACGCGAGAGGCTTACGATTCCCTTTAGTATAGGGAATGCGATCTGCAATAGATTGACTTGCGGCTCTAGGCGTTACACGCGAGAGGCTTAGGATTCCCTTTACTGTAGGGAATGCAATCTGCAATAGATCGACTTGCGCCTCTAGGCGTTATACGCGAGAGGCTTACGATTCTCTTTAGTGCAGGGAATGCGATCTGTAATAGATCGACTTGCGGCTCTAGGCGTAATACGCGAGAGGCTTAGGATTCCCTTTAGTATAGGGAATGCGATCTATAACAGATCGACTTGCTGCTCTAGGCGTAATACGCGAGAGGCTTACGATTCTCTTTAGTGCAGAGAATGCGATCTGTAATAGATCGACTTGCGGCTCTAGGCGTTACACGCGAGAGGCTTAGGATTCCCTTTAGTATAGTGAATGCGATCTGTAATAGATCGACTTGCTGCTCTAGGCGTTACACGCTAGAGGCTTAGGATTCCCTTTAGTATAGTGAATGCGATCTCTAATAGATCGACTTGCGGCTCTAGGCGTAATACGAGAGACTTACAATTCTCTTCAGTGCAGGGAATGCGATCTGTAATAGATCGACTTGCGGCTCTAGGCGTAATACGAGAGACTTACAATTCTCTTTAGTGCAGGGAATGCGATCTGTAATAGATCGACTTGCGGCTCTAGGCGTAATACGAGAGACTTACAATTCTCTTTAGTGCAGGGAATGCGATCTGTAATAGATCGACTTGCGCCTCTAGGCGTTATACGCGAGAGGCTTACGATTCTCTTTAGTGCAGGGAATGCGATCTGTAATAGATCGACTTGCGGCTCTAGGCGTAATACGCGAGAGGCTTAGGATTCCCTTTAGTATAGGGAATGCGATCTATAACAGATCGACTTGCTGCTCTAGGCGTAATACGCGAGAGGCTTACGATTCTCTTTAGTGCAGAGAATGCGATCTGTAATAGATCGACTTGCGGCTCTAGGCGTTACACGCGAGAGGCTTAGGATTCCCTTTAGTATAGTGAATGCGATCTGTAATAGATCGACTTGCTGCTCTAGGCGTTACACGCTAGAGGCTTAGGATTCTATTTAGTATAGTGAATGCGATCTGTAATAGATCGACTTGCGGCTCTAGGCATTATGCGCGAGAGGATTACGATTCCCTTTACTGTAGGGAATGCAATCTGCAATAGATCGACTTGCGCCTCTAGGCGTTATACGCGAGAGGCTTACGATTCCCTTTAGTGCAGGGAATGCGATCTATAACAGATCGACTTGCTGCTCTAGGCGTTACACGCGAGAGGCTTAGGATTTCCTTTAGTGCAGGGAATGCGATCTGTAATAGATCGACTTGCGGCTCTAGGCGTAATACGCGAGAGGCTTAGGATTTCCTCTAGTGCAGGGAATGCGATCTGTGATAGATCGACTTGCGGCTCTAGGCGTAATACGCGAGAGGCTTAGGATTTCCTCTAGTGCAGGGAATGCGATCTGTGATAGATCGACTTGCGGCTCTAGGCGTAATACGAGAGACTTACAATTCTCTTTAGTGCAGGGAATGCGATCTGTAATAGATCGACTTGCGGCTCTAGGCATTATGCGCGAGAGGATTACGATTCCCTTTACTGTAGGGAATGCAATCTGCAATAGATCGACTTGCGCCTCTAGGCGTTATACGCGAGAGGCTTACGATTCCCTTTAGTGCAGGGAATGCGATCTGTAATAGATCGACTTGCGGCTCTAGGCGTAATACGCGAGAGGCTTAGGATTTCCTTTAGTGCAGGGAATGCGATCTGTAATAGATCGACTTGCGGCTCTAGGCGTAATACGAGAGACTTACAATTCTCTTTAGTGCAGGGAATGCGATCTGTAATAGATCGACTTGCGGCTCTAGGCGTAATACGCGAGAGGCTTAGGATTCCCTTTAGTATAGGGAATGCGATCTCTAATAGATCGACTTGCGGCTCTAGGCGTTACACGCGAGAGGCTTAGGATTTCCTTTAGTATAGTGAATGCGATCTGTAATAGATCGACTTGCGGCTCTAGGCATTATGCGCGAGAGGATTACGATTCCCTTTACTGTAGGGAATGCAATCTGCAATAGATCGACTTGCGTCTCTAGGCGTTATACGCGAGAGGCTTACGATTCCCTTTAGTATAGGGAATGCGATCTGCAATAGATCGACTTGCGGCTCTAGGCGTTACACGCGAGAGGCTTACGATTCCCTTTAGTATAGGGAATGCGATCTGCAATAGATTGACTTGCGGCTCTAGGCGTTACACGCGAGAGGCTTAGGATTCCCTTTACTGTAGGGAATGCAATCTGCAATAGATCGACTTGCGCCTCTAGGCGTTATACGCGAGAGGCTTACGATTCCCTTTAGTATAGGGAATGCAATCTGCAATAGATCGACTTGCGCCTCTAGGCGTTATACGCGAGAGGCTTACGATTCCCTTTAGTGCAGGGAATGCGATCTGTAATAGATCGACTTGCGGCTCTAGGCGTAATACGAGAGAGGCTTAGGATTTCCTTTAGTGCAGGGAATGCGATCTGTAATAGATCGACTTGCGGCTCTAGGCGTAATACGAGAGACTTACAATTCTCTTTAGTGCAGGGAATGCGATCTGTAATAGATCGACTTGCGGCTCTAGGCGTAATACGCGAGAGGCTTAGGATTCCCTTTAGTATAGGGAATGCGATCTCTAATAGATCGACTTGCGGCTCTAGGCGTTACACGCGAGAGGCTTAGGATTTTCTTTAGTATAGGGAATGCGATCTGTAATAGATCGACTTGCGGCTCTAGGCGTAATACGAGAGACTTACAATTCTCTTCAGTGCAGGGAATGCGATCTGTAATAGATCGACTTGCGGCTCTAGGCGTAATACGAGAGACTTACAGTTCTCTTTAGTGCAGGGAATGCGATCTGTAATAGATCGACTTGCGGCTCTAGGCGTTACACGCGAGAGGCTTAGGATTTCCTTTAGTGCAGGGAATGCGATCTGTAATAGATCGACTTGCGGCTCTAGGCGTAATACGCGAGAGGCTTAGGATTTCCTCTAGTGCAGGGAATGCGATCTGTGATAGATCGACTTGCGGCTCTAGGCGTTACACGCTAGAGGCTTAGGATTCCCTTTAGTATAGTGAATGCGATCTGTAATAGATCGACTTGCGGCTCTAGGCATTATGCGCGAGAGGATTACGATTCCCTTTACTGTAGGGAATGCAATCTGCAATAGGTCGACTTGCGCCTCTAGGCGTTATACGCGAGAGGCTTAGGATTTTCTTTAGTATAGGGAATGCGATCTGTAATAGATCGACTTGCGGCTCTAGGCGTAATACGAGAGACTTACAATTCTCTTCAGTGCAGGGAATGCGATCTGTAATAGATCGACTTGCGGCTCTAGGCGTAATACGAGAGACTTACAATTCTCTTTAGTGCAGGGAATGCGATCTGTAATAGATCGACTTGCGGCTCTAGGCGTTACACGCGAGAGGCTTAGGATTTCCTTTAGTGCAGGGAATGCGATCTGTAATAGATCGACTTGCGGCTCTAGGCGTAATACGCGAGAGGCTTAGGATTTCCTCTAGTGCAGGGAATGCGATCTGTGATAGATCGACTTGCGGCTCTAGGCGTTACACGCTAGAGGCTTAGGATTCCCTTTAGTATAGTGAATGCGATCTGTAATAGATCGACTTGCGGCTCTAGGCATTATGCGCGAGAGGATTACGATTCCCTTTACTGTAGGGAATGCAATCTGCAATAGATCGACTTGCGCCTCTAGGCGTTATACGCGAGAGGCTTACGATTCCCTTTAGTGCAGGGAATGCGATCTGTAATAGATCGACTTGCGGCTCTAGGCGTAATACGCGAGAGGCTTAGGATTTCCTTTAGTGCAGGGAATGCGATCTGTAATAGATCGACTTGCGGCTCTAGGCGTAATACGAGAGACTTACAATTCTCTTTAGTGCAGGGAATGCGATCTGTAATAGATCGACTTGCGGCTCTAGGCGTAATACGCGAGAGGCTTAGGATTCCCTTTAGTATAGGGAATGCGATCTCTAATAGATCGACTTGCGGCTCTAGGCGTTACACGCGAGAGGCTTAGGATTTCCTTTAGTATAGTGAATGCGATCTGTAATAGATCGACTTGCGGCTCTAGGCATTATGCGCGAGAGGATTACGATTCCCTTTACTGTAGGGAATGCAATCTGCAATAGATCGACTTGCGTCTCTAGGCGTTATACGCGAGAGGCTTACGATTCCCTTTAGTATAGGGAATGCGATCTGCAATAGATCGACTTGCGGCTCTAGGCGTTACACGCGAGAGGCTTACGATTCCCTTTAGTATAGGGAATGCGATCTGCAATAGATTGACTTGCGGCTCTAGGCGTTACACGCGAGAGGCTTAGGATTCCCTTTACTGTAGGGAATGCAATCTGCAATAGATCGACTTGCGCCTCTAGGCGTTATACGCGAGAGGCTTACGATTCCCTTTAGTATAGGGAATGCAATCTGCAATAGATCGACTTGCGCCTCTAGGCGTTATACGCGAGAGGCTTACGATTCTCTTTAGTGCAGGGAATGCGATCTGTAATAGATCGACTTGCGGCTCTAGGCGTAATACGCGAGAGGCTTAGGATTCCCTTTAGTATAGGGAATGCGATCTATAACAGATCGACTTGCTGCTCTAGGCGTAATACGCGAGAGGCTTACGATTCTCTTTAGTGCAGAGAATGCGATCTGTAATAGATCGACTTGCGGCTCTAGGCGTTACACGCGAGAGGCTTAGGATTCCCTTTAGTATAGTGAATGCGATCTGTAATAGATCGACTTGCTGCTCTAGGCGTTATACGCGAGAGGCTTACGATTCCCTTTAGTGCAGGGAATGCGATCTGTAATAGATCGACTTGCGGCTCTAGGCGTAATACGCGAGAGGCTTAGGATTTCCTTTAGTGCAGGGAATGCGATCTGTAATAGATCGACTTGCGGCTCTAGGCGTAATACGCGAGAGGCTTAGGATTCCCTTTAGTATAGGGAATGCGATCTCTAATAGATCGACTTGCGGCTCTAGGCGTTACACGCGAGAGGCTTAGGATTTTCTTTAGTATAGGGAATGCGATCTGTAATAGATCGACTTGCGGCTCTAGGCGTAATACGAGAGACTTACAATTCTCTTCAGTGCAGGGAATGCGATCTGTAATAGATCGACTTGCGGCTCTAGGCGTAATACGAGAGACTTACAATTCTCTTTAGTGCAGGGAATGCGATCTGTAATAGATCGACTTGCGGCTCTAGGCGTTACACGCGAGAGGCTTAGGATTTCCTTTAGTGCAGGGAATGCGATCTGTAATAGATCGACTTGCGGCTCTAGGCGTAATACGCGAGAGGCTTAGGATTTCCTCTAGTGCAGGGAATGCGATCTGTGATAGATCGACTTGCGGCTCTAGGCGTTACACGCTAGAGGCTTAGGATTCCCTTTAGTATAGTGAATGCGATCTGTAATAGATCGACTTGCGGCTCTAGGCATTATGCGCGAGAGGATTACGATTCCCTTTACTGTAGGGAATGCAATCTGCAATAGATCGACTTGCGCCTCTAGGCGTTACACGCGAGAGGCTTACGATTCCCTTTAGTGCAGGGAATGCGATCTGTAATAGATCGACTTGCGGCTCTAGGCGTAATACGCGAGAGGCTTAGGATTTCCTTTAGTGCAGGGAATGCGATCTGTAATAGATCGACTTGCGGCTCTAGGCGTAATACGAGAGACTTACAATTCTCTTTAGTGCAGGGAATGCGATCTGTAATAGATCGACTTGCGGCTCTAGGCGTAATACGCGAGAGGCTTAGGATTCCCTTTAGTATAGGGAATGCGATCTCTAATAGATCGACTTGCGGCTCTAGGCGTTACACGCGAGAGGCTTAGGATTTCCTTTAGTATAGTGAATGCGATCTGTAATAGATCGACTTGCGGCTCTAGGCATTATGCGCGAGAGGATTACGATTCCCTTTACTGTAGGGAATGCAATCTGCAATAGATCGACTTGCGTCTCTAGGCGTTATACGCGAGAGGCTTACGATTCCCTTTAGTATAGGGAATGCGATCTGCAATAGATCGACTTGCGGCTCTAGGCGTTACACGCGAGAGGCTTAGGATTTCCTTTAGTATAGTGAATGCGATCTGCAATAGATCGACTTGCGGCTCTAGGCATTATGCGCGAGAGGATTACGATTCCCTTTACTGTAGGGAATGCAATCTGCAATAGATCGACTTGCGTCTCTAGGCGTTACTCGCGAGAGGCTTAGGATTCCCTTTACTGTAGGGAATGCAATCTGTAATAGATCGACTTGCGGCTCTAGGCGTTACACGCGAGAGGCTTAGGATTTCTTTAGTGCAGGGAATGCGATCTGTAATAGATCGACTTGCGGCTCTAGGCGTAATACGCGAGAGGCTTAGGATTTCCTCTAGTGCAGGGAATGCGATCTGTGATAGATCGACTTGCGGCTCTAGGCGTAATACGAGAGACTTACAATTCTCTTTAGTGCAGGGAATGCGATCTGTAATAGATCGACTTGCGGCTCTAGGCGTTACACGCGAGAGGCTTAGGATTTTCTTTAGTGCAGGGAATGCGATCTGTAATAGATCGACTTGCGGCTCTAGGCGTAATACGCGAGAGGCTTACGATTCTCTTTAGTGCAGGGAATGCGATCTGTAATAGATCGACTTGCGGCTCTAGGCGTAATACGCGAGAGGCTTAGGATTTCCTCTAGTGCAGGGAATGCGATCTGTGATAGATCGACTTGCGGCTCTAGGCGTAATACGAGAGGCTTAGGATTCCCTTTACTGTAGGGAATGCAATCTGTAATAGATCGACTTGCGGCTCTAGACGTTACACGCGAGAGGCTTAGGATTTCCTTTAGTGCAGGGAATGCGATCTGTAATAGATCGACTTGCGGCTCTAGGCTTTACACGCGAGAGGCTTAGGATTCCCTTTACTGTAGGGAATGCGATCTGTAATAGATCGACTTGCGGCTCTAGGCGTTACACGCGAGAGGCTTAGGATTTCCTTTAGTGCAGGGAATGCGATCTGTAATAGATCGACTTGCGGCTCTAGGCGTAATACGCGAGAGGCTTACGATTCTCTTTACTGTAGGGAATGCAATCTGCAATAGATCGACTTGCGCCTCTAGGCGTTATACGCGAGAGGCTTACGATTCCCTTTAGTATAGGGAATGCGATCTGCAATAGATCGACTTGCGGCTCTAGGCGTTACACGCGAGAGGCTTAGGATTCCCTTTACTGTAGGGAATGCAATCTGTAATAGATCGACTTGCGGCTCTAGACCTTACACGCGAGAGGCTTAGGATTCCCTTTACTGTAGGGAATGCAATCTGTAATAGATCGACTTGCGGCTCTAGGCGTTACACGCGAGAGGCTTAGGATTCCCTTTGCTGTAGGGAATGCAATCTGTAATAGATCGACCTGCGGCTCTAGGCGTTACACGCGAGAGGCTTAGGATTTCCTTTAGTGCAGGGAATGCGATCTGTAATAGATCGACTTGCGGCTCTAGGCGTAATACGAGAGACTTACAATTCTCTTCAGTGCAGGGAATGCGATCTGTAATAGATCGACTTGCGGCTCTAGGCGTTTGACGCGAGAGGCTTAGGATTCCCTTTAGTATAGGGAATGCGATCTGTAATAGATCGACTTGCGGCTCTAGGCGTAATACGCGAGAGGCTTAGGATTTCCTCTAGTGCAGGGAATGCGATCTGTGATAGATCGACTTGCGGCTCTAGGCGTTACACGCGAGAGGCTTAGGATTCTCTTTAGTGCAGAGAATGCGATCTGTAATAGATCGACTTGCGGCTCTAGGCGTTACACGCGAGAGGCTTAGGATTCCCTTTAGTATAGTGAATGCGATCTGTAATAGATCGACTTGCGGCTCTAGGCGTTACACGCGAGAGGCTTAGGATTTCCTTTAGTATAGTGAATGCGATCTGTAATAGATCGACTTGCGGCTCTAGGCATTATGCGCGAGAGGATTACGATTCCCTTTACTGTAGGGAATGCAATCTGCAATAGATCGACTTGCGCCTCTAGGCGTTACACGCGAGAGGCTTACGATTCCCTTTAGTGCAGGGAATGCGATCTGTAATAGATCGACTTGCGGCTCTAGGCGTAATACGCGAGAGGCTTAGGATTTCCTTTAGTGCAGGGAATGCGATCTGCAATAGATCGACTTGCGTCTCTAGGCGTTATACGCGAGAGGCTTACGATTCCCTTTAGTATAGGGAATGCGATCTGCAATAGATCGACTTGCGGCTCTAGGCGTTACACGCGAGAGGCTTAGGATTCCCTTTAGTATAGTGAATGCGATCTGTAATAGATCGACTTGCGGCTCTAGGCATTATGCGCGAGAGGATTACGATTCCCTTTACTGTAGGGAATGCAATCTGCAATAGATCGACTTGCGCCTCTAGGCGTTATACGCGAGAGGCTTACGATTCCCTTTAGTGCAGGGAATGCGATCTGTAATAGATCGACTTGCGGCTCTAGGCGTAATACGCGAGAGGCTTAGGATTTCCTTTAGTGCAGGGAATGCGATCTGTAATAGATCGACTTGCGGCTCTAGGCGTAATACGAGAGACTTACAATTCTCTTTAGTGCAGGGAATGCGATCTGTAATAGATCGACTTGCGGCTCTAGGCGTAATACGCGAGAGGCTTAGGATTCCCTTTAGTATAGGGAATGCGATCTCTAATAGATCGACTTGCGGCTCTAGGCGTTACACGCGAGAGGCTTAGGATTTCCTTTAGTATAGTGAATGCGATCTGTAATAGATCGACTTGCGGCTCTAGGCATTATGCGCGAGAGGATTACGATTCCCTTTACTGTAGGGAATGCAATCTGCAATAGATCGACTTGCGTCTCTAGGCGTTATACGCGAGAGGCTTACGATTCCCTTTAGTATAGGGAATGCGATCTGCAATAGATCGACTTGCGGCTCTAGGCGTTACACGCGAGAGGCTTAGGATTTCCTTTAGTATAGTGAATGCGATCTGTAATAGATCGACTTGCGGCTCTAGGCATTATGCGCGAGAGGATTACGATTCCCTTTACTGTAGGGAATGCAATCTGCAATAGATCGACTTGCGTCTCTAGGCGTTACTCGCGAGAGGCTTAGGATTCCCTTTACTGTAGGGAATGCAATCTGTAATACATCGACTTGCGGCTCTAGGCGTTACACGCGAGAGGCTTAGGATTTCCTTTAGTGCAGGGAATGCGATCTGTAATAGATCGACTTGCGGCTCTAGGCGTAATACGCGAGAGGCTTAGGATTTCCTCTAGTGCAGGGAATGCGATCTGTGATAGATCGACTTGCGGCTCTAGGCGTAATACGAGAGGCTTAGGATTCCCTTTACTGTAGGGAATGCAATCTGTAATAGATCGACTTGCGGCTCTAGGCGTTACACGCGAGAGGCTTAGGATTTCCTTTAGTGCAGGGAATGCGATCTGTAATAGATCGACTTGCGGCTCTAGGCTTTACACGCGAGAGGCTTAGGATTCCCTTTACTGTAGGGAATGCGATCTGTAATAGATCGACTTGCGGCTCTAGGCGTTACACGCGAGAGGCTTAGGATTTCCTTTAGTGCAGGGAATGCGATCTGTAATAGATCGACTTGCGGCTCTAGGCGTAATACGCGAGAGGCTTACGATTCTCTTTACTGTAGGGAATGCAATCTGCAATAGATCGACTTGCGCCTCTAGGCGTTATACGCGAGAGGCTTACGATTCCCTTTAGTATAGGGAATGCGATCTGCAATAGATCGACTTGCGGCTCTAGGCGTTACACGCGAGAGGCTTAGGATTCCCTTTACTGTAGGGAATGCAATCTGTAATAGATCGACTTGCGGCTCTAGACCTTACACGCGAGAGGCTTAGGATTCCCTTTACTGTAGGGAATGCAATCTGTAATAGATCGACTTGCGGCTCTAGGCGTTACACGCGAGAGGCTTAGGATTCCCTTTGCTGTAGGGAATGCAATCTGTAATAGATCGACCTGCGGCTCTAGGCGTTACACGCGAGAGGCTTAGGATTTCCTTTAGTGCAGGGAATGCGATCTGTAATAGATCGACTTGCGGCTCTAGGCGTAATACGAGAGACTTACAATTCTCTTCAGTGCAGGGAATGCGATCTGTAATAGATCGACTTGCGGCTCTAGGCGTTTGACGCGAGAGGCTTAGGATTCCCTTTAGTATAGGGAATGCGATCTGTAATAGATCGACTTGCGGCTCTAGGCGTAATACGCGAGAGGCTTAGGATTTCCTCTAGTGCAGGGAATGCGATCTGTGATAGATCGACTTGCGGCTCTAGGCGTAATACGAGAGACTTACAATTCTCTTTAGTGCAGGGAATGCGATCTGTAATAGATCGACTTGCGGCTCTAGGCATTATGCGCGAGAGGATTACGATTCCCTTTACTGTAGGGAATGCAATCTGCAATAGATCGACTTGCGCCTCTAGGCGTTACACGCGAGAGGCTTACGATTCCCTTTAGTGCAGGGAATGCGATCTGTAATAGATCGACTTGCGGCTCTAGGCGTAATACGCGAGAGGCTTAGGATTTCCTTTAGTGCAGGGAATGCGATCTGCAATAGATCGACTTGCGTCTCTAGGCGTTATACGCGAGAGGCTTACGATTCCCTTTAGTATAGGGAATGCGATCTGCAATAGATCGACTTGCGGCTCTAGGCGTTACACGCGAGAGGCTTAGGATTCCCTTTAGTATAGTGAATGCGATCTGTAATAGATCGACTTGCGGCTCTAGGCATTATGCGCGAGAGGATTACGATTCCCTTTACTGTAGGGAATGCAATCTGCAATAGATCGACTTGCGCCTCTAGGCGTTACACGCGAGAGGCTTACGATTCCCTTTAGTGCAGGGAATGCGATCTGTAATAGATCGACTTGCGGCTCTAGGCGTAATACGCGAGAGGCTTAGGATTTCCTTTAGTGCAGGGAATGCGATCTGCAATAGATCGACTTGCGGCTCTAGGCGTTACACGCGAGAGGCTTAGGATTTCCTTTAGTGCAGGGAATGCGATCTGTAATAGATCGACTTGCGGCTCTAGGCGTAATACGCGAGAGGCTTACGATTCTCTTTAGTGCAGGGAATGCGATCTGTAATAGATCGACTTGCGGCTCTAGGCGTAATACGCGAGAGGCTTAGGATTTCCTCTAGTGCAGGGAATGCGATCTGTGATAGATCGACTTGCGGCTCTAGGCGTAATACGAGAGGCTTAGGATTCCCTTTACTGTAGGGAATGCAATCTGTAATAGATCGACTTGCGGCTCTAGGCGTTACACGCGAGAGGCTTAGGATTTCCTTTAGTGCAGGGAATGCGATCTGTAATAGATCGACTTGCGGCTCTAGGCTTTACACGCGAGAGGCTTAGGATTCCCTTTACTGTAGGGAATGCGATCTGTAATAGATCGACTTGCGGCTCTAGGCGTTACACGCGAGAGGCTTAGGATTTCCTTTAGTGCAGGGAATGCGATCTGTAATAGATCGACTTGCGGCTCTAGGCGTAATACGCGAGAGGCTTACGATTCTCTTTACTGTAGGGAATGCAATCTGCAATAGATCGACTTGCGCCTCTAGGCGTTATACGCGAGAGGCTTACGATTCCCTTTAGTATAGGGAATGCGATCTGCAATAGATCGACTTGCGGCTCTAGGCGTTACACGCGAGAGGCTTAGGATTCCCTTTACTGTAGGGAATGCAATCTGTAATAGATCGACTTGCGGCTCTAGACCTTACACGCGAGAGGCTTAGGATTCCCTTTACTGTAGGGAATGCAATCTGTAATAGATCGACTTGCGGCTCTAGGCGTTACACGCGAGAGGCTTAGGATTCCCTTTGCTGTAGGGAATGCAATCTGTAATAGATCGACCTGCGGCTCTAGGCGTTACACGCGAGAGGCTTAGGATTTCCTTTAGTGCAGGGAATGCGATCTGTAATAGATCGACTTGCGGCTCTAGGCGTAATACGAGAGACTTACAATTCTCTTCAGTGCAGGGAATGCGATCTGTAATAGATCGACTTGCGGCTCTAGGCGTTTGACGCGAGAGGCTTAGGATTCCCTTTAGTATAGGGAATGCGATCTGTAATAGATCGACTTGCGGCTCTAGGCGTAATACGCGAGAGGCTTAGGATTTCCTCTAGTGCAGGGAATGCGATCTGTGATAGATCGACTTGCGGCTCTAGGCGTTACACGCGAGAGGCTTAGGATTCTCTTTAGTGCAGAGAATGCGATCTGTAATAGATCGACTTGCGGCTCTAGGCGTTACACGCGAGAGGCTTACGATTCCCTTTAGTATAGGGAATGCGATCTGCAATAGATCGACTTGCGGCTCTAGGCGTTACACGCGAGAGGCTTAGGATTCTCTTTAGTATAGTGAATGCGATCTGTAATAGATCGACTTGCGGCTCTAGGCATTATGCGCGAGAGGATTACGATTCCCTTTACTGTAGGGAATGCAATCTGCAATAGATCGACTTGCGCCTCTAGGCGTTATACGCGAGAGGCTTACGATTCCCTTTAGTGCAGGGAATGCGATCTGTAATAGATCGACTTGCGGCTCTAGGCGTAATACGCGAGAGGCTTAGGATTTCCTTTAGTGCAGGGAATGCGATCTGTAATAGATCGACTTGCGGCTCTAGGCGTAATACGAGAGACTTACAATTCTCTTTAGTGCAGGGAATGCGATCTGTAATAGATCGACTTGCGGCTCTAGGCGTAATACGCGAGAGGCTTAGGATTCCCTTTAGTATAGGGAATGCGATCTCTAATAGATCGACTTGCGGCTCTAGGCGTTACACGCGAGAGGCTTAGGATTTCCTTTAGTATAGTGAATGCGATCTGTAATAGATCGACTTGCGGCTCTAGGCATTATGCGCGAGAGGATTACGATTCCCTTTACTGTAGGGAATGCAATCTGCAATAGATCGACTTGCGTCTCTAGGCGTTATACGCGAGAGGCTTACGATTCCCTTTAGTATAGGGAATGCGATCTGCAATAGATCGACTTGCGGCTCTAGGCGTTACACGCGAGAGGCTTAGGATTTCCTTTAGTATAGTGAATGCGATCTGTAATAGATCGACTTGCGGCTCTAGGCATTATGCGCGAGAGGATTACGATTCCCTTTACTGTAGGGAATGCAATCTGCAATAGATCGACTTGCGTCTCTAGGCGTTACTCGCGAGAGGCTTAGGATTCCCTTTACTGTAGGGAATGCAATCTGTAATAGATCGACTTGCGGCTCTAGGCGTTACACGCGAGAGGCTTAGGATTTCCTTTAGTGCAGGGAATGCGATCTGTAATAGATCGACTTGCGGCTCTAGGCGTAATACGCGAGAGGCTTAGGATTTCCTCTAGTGCAGGGAATGCGATCTGTGATAGATCGACTTGCGGCTCTAGGCGTAATACGAGAGGCTTAGGATTCCCTTTACTGTAGGGAATGCAATCTGTAATAGATCGACTTGCGGCTCTAGGCGTTACACGCGAGAGGCTTAGGATTTCCTTTAGTGCAGGGAATGCGATCTGTAATAGATCGACTTGCGGCTCTAGGCTTTACACGCGAGAGGCTTAGGATTTCCTTTACTGTAGGGAATGCGATCTGTAATAGATCGACTTGCGGCTCTAGGCGTTACACGCGAGAGGCTTAGGATTTCCTTTAGTGCAGGGAATGCGATCTGTAATAGATCGACTTGCGGCTCTAGGCGTAATACGCGAGAGGCTTACGATTCTCTTTACTGTAGGGAATGCAATCTGCAATAGATCGACTTGCGCCTCTAGGCGTTATACGCGAGAGGCTTACGATTCCCTTTAGTATAGGGAATGCGATCTGCAATAGATCGACTTGCGGCTCTAGGCGTTACACGCGAGAGGCTTAGGATTCCCTTTACTGTAGGGAATGCAATCTGTAATAGATCGACTTGCGGCTCTAGACCTTACACGCGAGAGGCTTAGGATTCCCTTTACTGTAGGGAATGCAATCTGTAATAGATCGACTTGCGGCTCTAGGCGTTACACGCGAGAGGCTTAGGATTCCCTTTGCTGTAGGGAATGCAATCTGTAATAGATCGACCTGCGGCTCTAGGCGTTACACGCGAGAGGCTTAGGATTTCCTTTAGTGCAGGGAATGCGATCTGTAATAGATCGACTTGCGGCTCTAGGCGTAATACGAGAGACTTACAATTCTCTTCAGTGCAGGGAATGCGATCTGTAATAGATCGACTTGCGGCTCTAGGCGTTTGACGCGAGAGGCTTAGGATTCCCTTTAGTATAGGGAATGCGATCTGTAATAGATCGACTTGCGGCTCTAGGCGTAATACGCGAGAGGCTTAGGATTTCCTCTAGTGCAGGGAATGCGATCTGTGATAGATCGACTTGCGGCTCTAGGCGTAATACGAGAGACTTACAATTCTCTTTAGTGCAGGGAATGCGATCTGTAATAGATCGGCTTGCGGCTCTAGGCATTATGCGCGAGAGGATTACGATTCCCTTTACTGTAGGGAATGCAATCTGCAATAGATCGACTTGCGCCTCTAGGCGTTACACGCGAGAGGCTTACGATTCCCTTTAGTGCAGGGAATGCGATCTGTAATAGATCGACTTGCGGCTCTAGGCGTAATACGCGAGAGGCTTAGGATTTCCTTTAGTGCAGGGAATGCGATCTGCAATAGATCGACTTGCGTCTCTAGGCGTTATACGCGAGAGGCTTACGATTCCCTTTAGTATAGGGAATGCGATCTGCAATAGATCGACTTGCGGCTCTAGGCGTTACACGCGAGAGGCTTAGGATTCCCTTTAGTATAGTGAATGCGATCTGTAATAGATCGACTTGCGGCTCTAGGCATTATGCGCGAGAGGATTACGATTCCCTTTACTGTAGGGAATGCAATCTGCAATAGATCGACTTGCGCCTCTAGGCGTTATACGCGAGAGGCTTACGATTCCCTTTAGTGCAGGGAATGCGATCTGTAATAGATCGACTTGCGGCTCTAGGCGTAATACGCGAGAGGCTTAGGATTTCCTTTAGTGCAGGGAATGCGATCTGTAATAGATCGACTTGCGGCTCTAGGCGTAATACGAGAGACTTACAATTCTCTTTAGTGCAGGGAATGCGATCTGTAATAGATCGACTTGCGGCTCTAGGCGTAATACGCGAGAGGCTTAGGATTCCCTTTAGTATAGGGAATGCGATCTCTAATAGATCGACTTGCGGCTCTAGGCGTTACACGCGAGAGGCTTAGGATTTCCTTTAGTATAGTGAATGCGATCTGTAATAGATCGACTTGCGGCTCTAGGCATTATGCGCGAGAGGATTACGATTCCCTTTACTGTAGGGAATGCAATCTGCAATAGATCGACTTGCGTCTCTAGGCGTTATACGCGAGAGGCTTACGATTCCCTTTAGTATAGGGAATGCGATCTGCAATAGATCGACTTGCGGCTCTAGGCGTTACACGCGAGAGGCTTAGGATTTCCTTTAGTATAGTGAATGCGATCTGTAATAGATCGACTTGCGGCTCTAGGCATTATGCGCGAGAGGATTACGATTCCCTTTACTGTAGGGAATGCAATCTGCAATAGATCGACTTGCGTCTCTAGGCGTTACTCGCGAGAGGCTTAGGATTCCCTTTACTGTAGGGAATGCAATCTGTAATAGATCGACTTGCGGCTCTAGGCGTTACACGCGAGAGGCTTAGGATTTCCTTTAGTGCAGGGAATGCGATCTGTAATAGATCGACTTGCGGCTCTAGGCGTAATACGCGAGAGGCTTAGGATTTCCTCTAGTGCAGGGAATGCGATCTGTGATAGATCGACTTGCGGCTCTAGGCGTAATACGAGAGACTTACAATTCTCTTTAGTGCAGGGAATGCGATCTGTAATAGATCGACTTGCGGCTCTTGGCGTTACACGCGAGAGGCTTAGGATTTCCTTTAGTGCAGGGAATGCGATCTGTAATAGATCGACTTGCGGCTCTAGGCGTAATACGCGAGAGGCTTACGATTCTCTTTAGTGCAGGGAATGCGATCTGTAATAGATCGACTTGCGGCTCTAGGCGTAATACGCGAGAGGCTTAGGATTTCCTCTAGTGCAGGGAATGCGATCTGTGATAGATCGACTTGCGGCTCTAGGCGTAATACGAGAGGCTTAGGATTCCCTTTACTGTAGGGAATGCAATCTGTAATAGATCGACTTGCGGCTCTAGGCGTTACACGCGAGAGGCTTAGGATTTCCTTTAGTGCAGGGAATGCGATCTGTAATAGATCGACTTGCGGCTCTAGGCTTTACACGCGAGAGGCTTAGGATTCCCTTTACTGTAGGGAATGCGATCTGTAATAGATCGACTTGCGGCTCTAGGCGTTACACGCGAGAGGCTTAGGATTTCCTTTAGTGCAGGGAATGCGATCTGTAATAGATCGACTTGCGGCTCTAGGCGTAATACGCGAGAGGCTTACGATTCTCTTTACTGTAGGGAATGCAATCTGCAATAGATCGACTTGCGCCTCTAGGCGTTATACGCGAGAGGCTTACGATTCCCTTTAGTATAGGGAATGCGATCTGCAATAGATCGACTTGCGGCTCTAGGCGTTACACGCGAGAGGCTTAGGATTCCCTTTACTGTAGGGAATGCAATCTGTAATAGATCGACTTGCGGCTCTAGACCTTACACGCGAGAGGCTTAGGATTCCCTTTACTGTAGGGAATGCAATCTGTAATAGATCGACTTGCGGCTCTAGGCGTTACACGCGAGAGGCTTAGGATTCCCTTTGCTGTAGGGAATGCAATCTGTAATAGATCGACCTGCGGCTCTAGGCGTTACACGCGAGAGGCTTAGGATTTCCTTTAGTGCAGGGAATGCGATCTGTAATAGATCGACTTGCGGCTCTAGGCGTAATACGAGAGACTTACAATTCTCTTCAGTGCAGGGAATGCGATCTGTAATAGATCGACTTGCGGCTCTAGGCGTTTGACGAGAGAGGCTTAGGATTCCCTTTAGTATAGGGAATGCGATCTGTAATAGATCGACTTGCGGCTCTAGGCGTAATACGCGAGAGGCTTAGGATTTCCTCTAGTGCAGGGAATGCGATCTGTGATAGATCGACTTGCGGCTCTAGGCGTAATACGAGAGACTTACAATTCTCTTTAGTGCAGGGAATGCGATCTGTAATAGATCGACTTGCGGCTCTAGGCATTATGCGCGAGAGGATTACGATTCCCTTTACTGTAGGGAATGCAATCTGCAAGAGATCGACTTGCGCCTCTAGGCGTTACACGCGAGAGGCTTACGATTCCCTTTAGTGCAGGGAATGCGATCTGTAATAGATCGACTTGCGGCTCTAGGCGTAATACGCGAGAGGCTTAGGATTTCCTTTAGTGCAGGGAATGCGATCTGTAATAGATCGACTTGCGGCTCTAGGCGTAATACGAGAGACTTACAATTCTCTTTAGTGCAGGGAATGCGATCTGTAATAGATCGACTTGCGGCTCTAGGCGTAATACGCGAGAGGCTTAGGATTCCCTTTAGTATAGGGAATGCGATCTGTAATAGATCGACTTGCGGCTCTAGGCGTAATACGCGAGAGGCTTACGATTCCCTTTAGTATAGGGAATGCAATCTGCAATAGATCGACTTGCGCCTCTAGGCGTTATACGCGAGAGGCTTACGATTCTCTTTAGTGCAGGGAATGCGATCTGTAATAGATCGACTTGCGGCTCTAGGCGTAATACGAGAGACTTACAATTCTCTTTAGTGCAGGGAATGCGATCTGTAATAGATCGACTTGCGGCTCTAGGCGTAATACGCGAGAGGCTTACGATTCCCTTTAGTATAGGGAATGCAATCTGCAATAGATCGACTTGCGCCTCTAGGCGTTATACGCGAGAGGCTTACGATTCTCTTTAGTGCAGGGAATGCGATCTGTAATAGATCGACTTGCGGCTCTAGGCGTAATACGCGAGAGGCTTAGGATTCCCTTTAGTATAGGGAATGCGATCTATAACAGATCGACTTGCTGCTCTAGGCGTAATACGCGAGAGGCTTACGATTCTCTTTAGTGCAGAGAATGCGATCTGTAATAGATCGACTTGCGGCTCTAGGCGTTACACGCGAGAGGCTTAGGATTCCCTTTAGTATAGTGAATGCGATCTGTAATAGATCGACTTGCTGCTCTAGGCGTTACACGCTAGAGGCTTAGGATTCCCTTTAGTATAGTGAATGCGATCTGTAATAGATCGACTTGCGGCTCTAGGCATTATGCGCGAGAGGATTACGATTCCCTTTACTGTAGGGAATGCAATCTGCAATAGATCGACTTGCGCCTCTAGGCGTTATACGCGAGAGGCTTACGATTCCCTTTAGTGCAGGGAATGCGATCTCTAATAGATCGACTTGCGGCTCTAGGCGTTACACGCGAGAGGCTTAGGATTTCCTTTAGTATAGTGAATGCGATCTGTAATAGATCGACTTGCGGCTCTAGGCATTATGCGCGAGAGGATTACGATTCCCTTTACTGTAGGGAATGCAATCTGCAATAGATCGACTTGCGGCTCTAGGCGTAATACGCGAGAGGCTTAGGATTCCCTTTAGTATAGGGAATGCGATCTCTAATAGATCGACTTGCGGCTCTAGGCGTTACACGCGAGAGGCTTAGGATTTCCTTTAGTATAGTGAATGCGATCTGTAATAGATCGACTTGCGGCTCTAGGCATTATGCGCGAGAGGATTACGATTCCCTTTACTGTAGGGAATGCAATCTGCAATAGATCGACTTGCGTCTCTAGGCGTTATACGCGAGAGGCTTACGATTCCCTTTAGTATAGGGAATGCGATCTGCAATAGATCGACTTGCGGCTCTAGGCGTTACACGCGAGAGGCTTACGATTCCCTTTAGTATAGGGAATGCGATCTGCAATAGATTGACTTGCGGCTCTAGGCGTTACACGCGAGAGGCTTAGGATTCCCTTTACTGTAGGGAATGCAATCTGCAATAGATCGACTTTCGCCTCTAGGCGTTATACGCGAGAGGCTTACGATTCCCTTTAGTATAGGGAATGCAATCTGCAATAGATCGACTTGCGCCTCTAGGCGTTATACGCGAGAGGCTTACGATTCTCTTTAGTGCAGGGAATGCGATCTGTAATAGATCGACTTGCGGCTCTAGGCGTAATACGCGAGAGGCTTAGGATTCCCTTTAGTATAGGGAATGCGATCTATAACAGATCGACTTGCTGCTCTAGGCGTAATACGCGAGAGGCTTACGGTTCTCTTTAGTGCAGAGAATGCGATCTGTAATAGATCGACTTGCGGCTCTAGGCGTTACACGCGAGAGGCTTAGGATTCCCTTTAGTATAGTGAATGCGATCTGTAATAGATCGACTTGCTGCTCTAGGCGTTACACGCTAGAGGCTTAGGATTCCCTTTAGTATAGTGAATGCGATCTGTAATAGATCGACTTGCGGCTCTAGGCATTATGCGCGAGAGGATTACGATTCCCTTTACTGTAGGGAATGCAATCTGCAATAGATCGACTTGCGCCTCTAGGCGTTATACGCGAGAGGCTTACGATTCCCTTTAGTGCAGGGAATGCGATCTCTAATAGATCGACTTGCGGCTCTAGGCGTTACACGCGAGAGGCTTAGGATTTCCTTTAGTATAGTGAATGCGATCTGTAATAGATCGACTTGCGGCTCTAGGCATTATGCGCGAGAGGATTACGATTCCCTTTACTGTAGGGAATGCAATCTGCAATAGATCGACTTGCGGCTCTAGGCGTAATACGCGAGAGGCTTAGGATTCCCTTTAGTATAGGGAATGCGATCTCTAATAGATCGACTTGCGCCTCTAGGCGTTATACGCGAGAGGCTTACGATTCCCTTTAGTGCAGGGAATGCGATCTGTAATAGATCGACTTGCGGCTCTAGGCGTAATACGCGAGAGGCTTAGGATTTCCTTTAGTGCAGGGAATGCGATCTGTAATAGATCGACTTGCGGCTCTAGGCGTAATACGAGAGACTTACAATTCTCTTTAGTGCAGGGAATGCGATCTGTAATAGATCGACTTGCGGCTCTAGGCGTAATACGCGAGAGGCTTAGGATTCCCTTTAGTATAGGGAATGCGATCTCTAATAGATCGACTTGCGGCTCTAGGCGTTACACGCGAGAGGCTTAGGATTTTCTTTAGTATAGGGAATGCGATCTGTAATAGATCGACTTGCGGCTCTAGGCGTAATACGAGAGACTTACAATTCTCTTCAGTGCAGGGAATGCGATCTGTAATAGATCGACTTGCGGCTCTAGGCGTAATACGAGAGACTTACAATTCTCTTTAGTGCAGGGAATGCGATCTGTAATAGATCGACTTGCGGCTCTAGGCGTTACACGCGAGAGGCTTAGGATTTCCTTTAGTGCAGGAAATGCGATCTGTAATAGATCGACTTGCGGCTCTAGGCGTAATACGCGAGAGGCTTAGGATTTCCTCTAGTGCAGGGAATGCGATCTGTGATAGATCGACTTGCGGCTCTAGGCGTTACACGCTAGAGGCTTAGGATTCCCTTTAGTATAGTGAATGCGATCTGTAATAGATCGACTTGCGGCTCTAGGCATTATGCGCGAGAGGATTACGATTCCCTTTACTGTAGGGAATGCAATCTGCAATAGATCGACTTGCGCCTCTAGGCGTTATACGCGAGAGGCTTACGATTCCCTTTAGTGCAGGGAATGCGATCTGTAATAGATCGACTTGCGGCTCTAGGCGTAATACGCGAGAGGCTTAGGATTTCCTTTAGTGCAGGGAATGCGATCTGTAATAGATCGACTTGCGGCTCTAGGCGTAATACGAGAGACTTACAATTCTCTTTAGTGCAGGGAATGCGATCTGTAATAGATCGACTTGCGGCTCTAGGCGTAATACGCGAGAGGCTTAGGATTCCCTTTAGTATAGGGAATGCGATCTCTAATAGATCGACTTGCGGCTCTAGGCGTTACACGCGAGAGGCTTAGGATTTCCTTTAGTATAGTGAATGCGATCTGTAATAGATCGACTTGCGGCTCTAGGCATTATGCGCGAGAGGATTACGATTCCCTTTACTGTAGGGAATGCAATCTGCAATAGATCGACTTGCGGCTCTAGGCGTTACACGCGAGAGGCTTAGGATTTCCTTTAGTGCAGGGAATGCGATCTGTAATAGATCGACTTGCGGCTCTAGGCGTAATACGAGAGACTTACAATTCTCTTTAGTGCAGGGAATGCGATCTGTAATAGATCGACTTGCGGCTCTAGGCGTTACACGCGAGAGGCTTAGGATTTCCTTTAGTGCAGGGAATGCGATCTGTAATAGATCGACTTGCGGCTCTAGGCGTAATACGCGAGAGGCTTACGATTCTCTTTAGTGCAGGGAATGCGATCTGTAATAGATCGACTTGCGGCTCTAGGCGTAATACGCGAGAGGCTTAGGATTTCCTCTAGTGCACGGAATGCGATCTGTGATAGATCGACTTGCGGCTCTAGGCGTAATACGAGAGGCTTAGGATTCCCTTTACTGTAGGGAATGCAATCTGTAATAGATCGACTTGCGGCTCTAGGCGTTACACGCGAGAGGCTTAGGATTTCCTTTAGTGCAGGGAATGCGATCTGTAATAGATCGACTTGCGGCTCTAGGCTTTACACGCGAGAGGCTTAGGATTCCCTTTACTGTAGGGAATGCAATCTGTAATAGATCGACTTGCGGCTCTAGGCGTAATACGAGAGACTTACAATTCTCTTTAGTGCAGGGAATGCGATCTGTAATAGATCGACTTGCGGCTCTAGGCGTTACACGCGAGAGGCTTAGGATTTCCTTTAGTGCAGGGAATGCGATCTGTAATAGATCGACTTGCGGCTCTAGGCGTAATACGCGAGAGGCTTACGATTCTCTTTAGTGCAGGGAATGCGATCTGTAATAGATCGACTTGCGGCTCTAGGCGTTATGCGCGAGAGGATTACGATTCCCTTTACTGTAGGGAATGCAATCTGCAATAGATCGACTTGCGCCTCTAGGCGTTATACGCGAGAGGCTTACGATTCCCTTTAGTATAGGGAATGCGATCTGCAATAGATCGACTTGCGGCTCTAGGCGTTACACGCGAGAGGCTTAGGATTCCCTTTACTGTAGGGAATGCAATCTGTAATAGATCGACTTGCGGCTCTAGGCCTTACACGCGAGAGGCTTAGGATTCCCTTTACTGTAGGGAATGCAATCTGTAATAGATCGACTTGCGGCTCTAGGCGTTACACGCGAGAGGCTTAGGATTCCCTTTGCTGTAGGGAATGCTCTAGGCGTAATACGAGAGACTTACAATTCTCTTTAGTGCAGGGAATGCGATCTGTAATAGATCGACTTGCGGCTCTAGGCGTTATACGCGAGAGGCTTACGATTCCCTTTAGTATAGGGAATGCAATCTGCAATAGATCGACTTGCGCCTCTAGGCGTTATACGCGAGAGGCTTACGATTCTCTTTAGTGCAGGGAATGCGATCTGTAATAGATCGACTTGCGGCTCTAGGCGTAATACGCGAGAGGCTTAGGATTCCCTTTAGTATAGGGAATGCGATCTATAACAGATCGACTTGCTGCTCTAGGCGTAATACGCGAGAGGCTTACGGTTCTCTTTAGTGCAGAGAATGCGATCTGTAATAGATCGACTTGCGGCTCTAGGCGTTACACGCGAGAGGCTTAGGATTCCCTTTAGTATAGTGAATGCGATCTGTAATAGATCGACTTGCTGCTCTAGGCGTTACACGCTAGAGGCTTAGGATTCCCTTTAGTATAGTGAATGCGATCTGTAATAGATCGACTTGCGGCTCTAGGCATTATGCGCGAGAGGATTACGATTCCCTTTACTGTAGGGAATGCAATCTGCAATAGATCGACTTGCGCCTCTAGGCGTTATACGCGAGAGGCTTACGATTCCCTTTAGTGCAGGGAATGCGATCTCTAATAGATCGACTTGCGGCTCTAGGCGTTACACGCGAGAGGCTTAGGATTTCCTTTAGTATAGTGAATGCGATCTGTAATAGATCGACTTGCGGCTCTAGGCATTATGCGCGAGAGGATTACGATTCCCTTTACTGTAGGGAATGCAATCTGCAATAGATCGACTTGCGGCTCTAGGCGTAATACGCGAGAGGCTTAGGATTCCCTTTAGTATAGGGAATGCGATCTCTAATAGATCGACTTGCGCCTCTAGGCGTTATACGCGAGAGGCTTACGATTCCCTTTAGTGCAGGGAATGCGATCTGTAATAGATCGACTTGCGGCTCTAGGCGTAATACGCGAGAGGCTTAGGATTTCCTTTAGTGCAGGGAATGCGATCTGTAATAGATCGACTTGCGGCTCTAGGCGTAATACGAGAGACTTACAATTCTCTTTAGTGCAGGGAATGCGATCTGTAATAGATCGACTTGCGGCTCTAGGCGTAATACGCGAGAGGCTTAGGATTCCCTTTAGTATAGGGAATGCGATCTCTAATAGATCGACTTGCGGCTCTAGGCGTTACACGCGAGAGGCTTAGGATTTTCTTTAGTATAGGGAATGCGATCTGTAATAGATCGACTTGCGGCTCTAGGCGTAATACGAGAGACTTACAATTCTCTTCAGTGCAGGGAATGCGATCTGTAATAGATCGACTTGCGGCTCTAGGCGTAATACGAGAGACTTACAATTCTCTTTAGTGCAGGGAATGCGATCTGTAATAGATCGACTTGCGGCTCTAGGCGTTACACGCGAGAGGCTTAGGATTTCCTTTAGTGCAGGAAATGCGATCTGTAATAGATCGACTTGCGGCTCTAGGCGTAATACGCGAGAGGCTTAGGATTTCCTCTAGTGCAGGGAATGCGATCTGTGATAGATCGACTTGCGGCTCTAGGCGTTACACGCTAGAGGCTTAGGATTCCCTTTAGTATAGTGAATGCGATCTGTAATAGATCGACTTGCGGCTCTAGGCATTATGCGCGAGAGGATTACGATTCCCTTTACTGTAGGGAATGCAATCTGCAATAGATCGACTTGCGCCTCTAGGCGTTATACGCGAGAGGCTTACGATTCCCTTTAGTGCAGGGAATGCGATCTGTAATAGATCGACTTGCGGCTCTAGGCGTAATACGCGAGAGGCTTAGGATTTCCTTTAGTGCAGGGAATGCGATCTGTAATAGATCGACTTGCGGCTCTAGGCGTAATACGAGAGACTTACAATTCTCTTTAGTGCAGGGAATGCGATCTGTAATAGATCGACTTGCGGCTCTAGGCGTAATACGCGAGAGGCTTAGGATTCCCTTTAGTATAGGGAATGCGATCTCTAATAGATCGACTTGCGGCTCTAGGCGTTACACGCGAGAGGCTTAGGATTTCCTTTAGTATAGTGAATGCGATCTGTAATAGATCGACTTGCGGCTCTAGGCATTATGCGCGAGAGGATTACGATTCCCTTTACTGTAGGGAATGCAATCTGCAATAGATCGACTTGCGGCTCTAGGCGTTACACGCGAGAGGCTTAGGATTTCCTTTAGTGCAGGGAATGCGATCTGTAATAGATCGACTTGCGGCTCTAGGCGTAATACGAGAGACTTACAATTCTCTTTAGTGCAGGGAATGCGATCTGTAATAGATCGACTTGCGGCTCTAGGCGTTACACGCGAGAGGCTTAGGATTTCCTTTAGTGCAGGGAATGCGATCTGTAATAGATCGACTTGCGGCTCTAGGCGTAATACGCGAGAGGCTTACGATTCTCTTTAGTGCAGGGAATGCGATCTGTAATAGATCGACTTGCGGCTCTAGGCGTAATACGCGAGAGGCTTAGGATTTCCTCTAGTGCACGGAATGCGATCTGTGATAGATCGACTTGCGGCTCTAGGCGTAATACGAGAGGCTTAGGATTCCCTTTACTGTAGGGAATGCAATCTGTAATAGATCGACTTGCGGCTCTAGGCGTTACACGCGAGAGGCTTAGGATTTCCTTTAGTGCAGGGAATGCGATCTGTAATAGATCGACTTGCGGCTCTAGGCTTTACACGCGAGAGGCTTAGGATTCCCTTTACTGTAGGGAATGCAATCTGTAATAGATCGACTTGCGGCTCTAGGCGTAATACGAGAGACTTACAATTCTCTTTAGTGCAGGGAATGCGATCTGTAATAGATCGACTTGCGGCTCTAGGCGTTACACGCGAGAGGCTTAGGATTTCCTTTAGTGCAGGGAATGCGATCTGTAATAGATCGACTTGCGGCTCTAGGCGTAATACGCGAGAGGCTTACGATTCTCTTTAGTGCAGGGAATGCGATCTGTAATAGATCGACTTGCGGCTCTAGGCGTTATGCGCGAGAGGATTACGATTCCCTTTACTGTAGGGAATGCAATCTGCAATAGATCGACTTGCGCCTCTAGGCGTTATACGCGAGAGGCTTACGATTCCCTTTAGTATAGGGAATGCGATCTGCAATAGATCGACTTGCGGCTCTAGGCGTTACACGCGAGAGGCTTAGGATTCCCTTTACTGTAGGGAATGCAATCTGTAATAGATCGACTTGCGGCTCTAGGCCTTACACGCGAGAGGCTTAGGATTCCCTTTACTGTAGGGAATGCAATCTGTAATAGATCGACTTGCGGCTCTAGGCGTTACACGCGAGAGGCTTAGGATTCCCTTTGCTGTAGGGAATGCTCTAGGCGTAATACGAGAGACTTACAATTCTCTTTAGTGCAGGGAATGCGATCTGTAATAGATCGACTTGCGGCTCTAGGCATTATGCGCGAGAGGATTACGATTCCCTTTACTGTAGGGAATGCAATCTGCAATAGATCGACTTGCGCCTCTAGGCGTTATACGCGAGAGGCTTACGATTCCCTTTAGTGCAGGGAATGCGATCTGTAATAGATCGACTTGCGGCTCTAGGCGTAATACGCGAGAGGCTTAGGATTTCCTTTAGTGCAGGGAATGCGATCTGTAATAGATCGACTTGCGGCTCTAGGCGTAATACGAGAGACTTACAATTCTCTTTAGTGCAGGGAATGCGATCTGTAATAGATCGACTTGCGGCTCTAGGCGTAATACGCGAGAGGCTTAGGATTCCCTTTAGTATAGGGAATGCGATCTCTAATAGATCGACTTGCGGCTCTAGGCGTTACACGCGAGAGGCTTAGGATTTCCTTTAGTATAGTGAATGCGATCTGTAATAGATCGACTTGCGGCTCTAGGCATTATGCGCGAGAGGATTACGATTCCCTTTACTGTAGGGAATGCAATCTGCAATAGATCGACTTGCGTCTCTAGGCGTTATACGCGAGAGGCTTACGATTCCCTTTAGTATAGGGAATGCGATCTGCAATAGATCGACTTGCGGCTCTAGGCGTTACACGCGAGAGGCTTACGATTCCCTTTAGTATAGGGAATGCGATCTGCAATAGATTGACTTGCGGCTCTAGGCGTTACACGCGAGAGGCTTAGGATTCCCTTTACTGTAGGGAATGCAATCTGCAATAGATCGACTTGCGCCTCTAGGCGTTATACGCGAGAGGCTTACGATTCCCTTTAGTATAGGGAATGCAATCTGCAATAGATCGACTTGCGCCTCTAGGCGTTATACGCGAGAGGCTTACGATTCTCTTTAGTGCAGGGAATGCGATCTGTAATAGATCGACTTGCGGCTCTAGGCGTAATACGCGAGAGGCTTAGGATTCCCTTTAGTATAGGGAATGCGATCTATAACAGATCGACTTGCTGCTCTAGGCGTAATACGCGAGAGGCTTACGATTCTCTTTAGTGCAGAGAATGCGATCTGTAATAGATCGACTTGCGGCTCTAGGCGTTACACGCGAGAGGCTTAGGATTCCCTTTAGTATAGTGAATGCGATCTGTAATAGATCGACTTGCTGCTCTAGGCGTTACACGCGAGAGGCTTAGGATTTTCTTTAGTATAGGGAATGCGATCTGTAATAGATCGACTTGCGGCTCTAGGCGTAATACGAGAGACTTACAATTCTCTTCAGTGCAGGGAATGCGATCTGTAATAGATCGACTTGCGGCTCTAGGCGTAATACGAGAGACTTACAATTCTCTTTAGTGCAGGGAATGCGATCTGTAATAGATCGACTTGCGGCTCTAGGCGTTACACGCGAGAGGCTTAGGATTTCCTTTAGTGCAGGGAATGCGATCTGTAATAGATCGACTTGCGGCTCTAGGCGTAATACGCGAGAGGCATAGGATTTCCTCTAGTGCAGGGAATGCGATCTGTGATAGATCGACTTGCGGCTCTAGGCGTTACACGCGAGAGGCTTAGGATTTTCTTTAGTATAGGGAATGCGATCTGTAATAGATCGACTTGCGGCTCTAGGCGTAATACGAGAGACTTACAATTCTCTTCAGTGCAGGGAATGCGATCTATAACAGATCGACTTGCTGCTCTAGGCGTAATACGCGAGAGGCTTAGGATTCCCTTTAGTATAGGGAATGCGATCTCTAATAGATCGACTTGCGGCTCTAGGCGTTACACGCGAGAGGCTTAGGATTTCCTTTAGTATAGTGAATGCGATCTGTAATAGATCGACTTGCGGCTCTAGGCATTATGCGCGAGAGGATTACGATTCCCTTTACTGTAGGGAATGCAATCTGCAATAGATCGACTTGCGTCTCTAGGCGTAATACGAGAGACTTACAATTCCCTTTAGTATAGTGAATGCGATCTGTAATAGATCGACTTGCGGCTCTAGGCATTATGCGCGAGAGGATTACGATTCCCTTTACTGTAGGGAATGCAATCTGCAATAGATCGACTTGCGCCTCTAGGCGTTATACGCGAGAGGCTTACGATTCCCTTTAGTGCAGGGAATGCGATCTGTAATAGATCGACTTGCGGCTCTAGGCGTAATACGCGAGAGGCTTAGGATTTCCTTTAGTGCAGGGAATGCGATCTGTAATAGATCGACTTGCGGCTCTAGGCGTAATACGAGAGACTTACAATTCTCTTTAGTGCAGGGAATGCGATCTGTAATAGATCGACTTGCGGCTCTAGGCGTAATACGCGAGAGGCTTAGGATTCCCTTTAGTATAGGGAATGCGATCTCTAATAGATCGACTTGCGGCTCTAGGCGTTACACGCGAGAGGCTTAGGATTTCCTTTAGTATAGTGAATGCGATCTGTAATAGATCGACTTGCGGCTCTAGGCATTATGCGCGAGAGGATTACGATTCCCTTTACTGTAGGGAATGCAATCTGCAATAGATCGACTTGCGTCTCTAGGCGTTATACGCGAGAGGCTTACGATTCCCTTTAGTATAGGGAATGCGATCTGCAATAGATCGACTTGCGTCTCTAGGCGTTACACGCGAGAGGCTTAGGATTCCCTTTACTGTAGGGAATGCAATCTGTAATAGATCGACTTGCGGCTCTAGGCGTTACACGCGAGAGGCTTAGGATTTCCTTTAGTGCAGGGAATGCGATCTGTAATAGATCGACTTGCGGCTCTAGGCGTAATACGAGAGACTTACAATTCTCTTTAGTGCAGGGAATGCGATCTGTAATAGATCGACTTGCGGCTCTAGGCGTTACACGCGAGAGGCTTAGGATTTCCTTTAGTGCAGGGAATGCGATCTGTAATAGATCGACTTGCGGCTCTAGGCGTAATACGCGAGAGGCTTACGATTCTCTTTAGTGCAGGGAATGCGATCTGTAATAGATCGACTTGCGGCTCTAGGCGTAATACGCGAGAGGCTTAGGATTTCCTCTAGTGCAGGGAATGCGATCTGTGATAGATCGACTTGCGGCTCTAGGCGTAATACGAGAGGCTTACGATTCCCTTTAGTGCAGGGAATGCGATCTGTAATAGATCGACTTGCGGCTCTAGGCGTAATACGCGAGAGGCTTAGGATTTCCTTTAGTGCAGGGAATGCGATCTGTAATAGATCGACTTGCGGCTCTAGGCGTAATACGAGAGACTTACAATTCTCTTTAGTGCAGGGAATGCGATCTGTAATAGATCGACTTGCTGCTCTAGGCGTTACACGCGAGAGGCTTAGGATTTTCTTTAGTATAGGGAATGCGATCTGTAATAGATCGACTTGCGGCTCTAGGCGTAATACGAGAGACTTACAATTCTCTTCAGTGCAGGGAATGCGATCTGTAGTAGATCGACTTGCGGCTCTAGGCGTAATACGAGAGACTTACAATTCTCTTTAGTGCAGGGAATGCGATCTGTAATAGATCGACTTGCGGCTCTAGGCGTTACACGCGAGAGGCTTAGGATTTCCTTTAGTGCAGGGAATGCGATCTGTAATAGATCGACTTGCGGCTCTAGGCGTTACACGCGAGAGGCTTAGGATTCCCTTTGCTGTAGGGAATGCAATCTGTAATAGATCGACCTGCGGCTCTAGGCGTTACACGCGAGAGGCTTAGGATTTCCTTTAGTGCAGGGAATGCGATCTGTAATAGATCGACTTGCGGCTCTAGGCGTAATACGAGAGACTTACAATTCTCTTCAGTGCAGGGAATGCGATCTGTAATAGATCGACTTGCGGCTCTAGGCGTTTGACGAGAGAGGCTTAGGATTCCCTTTAGTATAGGGAATGCGATCTGTAATAGATCGACTTGCGGCTCTAGGCGTAATACGCGAGAGGCTTAGGATTTCCTCTAGTGCAGGGAATGCGATCTGTGATAGATCGACTTGCGGCTCTAGGCGTAATACGAGAGACTTACAATTCTCTTTAGTGCAGGGAATGCGATCTGTAATAGATCGACTTGCGGCTCTAGGCATTATGCGCGAGAGGATTACGATTCCCTTTACTGTAGGGAATGCAATCTGCAAGAGATCGACTTGCGCCTCTAGGCGTTACACGCGAGAGGCTTACGATTCCCTTTAGTGCAGGGAATGCGATCTGTAATAGATCGACTTGCGGCTCTAGGCGTAATACGCGAGAGGCTTAGGATTTCCTTTAGTGCAGGGAATGCGATCTGTAATAGATCGACTTGCGGCTCTAGGCGTAATACGAGAGACTTACAATTCTCTTTAGTGCAGGGAATGCGATCTGTAATAGATCGACTTGCGGCTCTAGGCGTAATACGCGAGAGGCTTAGGATTCCCTTTAGTATAGGGAATGCGATCTGTAATAGATCGACTTGCGGCTCTAGGCGTAATACGCGAGAGGCTTACGATTCCCTTTAGTATAGGGAATGCAATCTGCAATAGATCGACTTGCGCCTCTAGGCGTTATACGCGAGAGGCTTACGATTCTCTTTAGTGCAGGGAATGCGATCTGTAATAGATCGACTTGCGGCTCTAGGCGTAATACGAGAGACTTACAATTCTCTTTAGTGCAGGGAATGCGATCTGTAATAGATCGACTTGCGGCTCTAGGCGTAATACGCGAGAGGCTTACGATTCCCTTTAGTATAGGGAATGCAATCTGCAATAGATCGACTTGCGCCTCTAGGCGTTATACGCGAGAGGCTTACGATTCTCTTTAGTGCAGGGAATGCGATCTGTAATAGATCGACTTGCGGCTCTAGGCGTAATACGCGAGAGGCTTAGGATTCCCTTTAGTATAGGGAATGCGATCTATAACAGATCGACTTGCTGCTCTAGGCGTAATACGCGAGAGGCTTACGATTCTCTTTAGTGCAGAGAATGCGATCTGTAATAGATCGACTTGCGGCTCTAGGCGTTACACGCGAGAGGCTTAGGATTCCCTTTAGTATAGTGAATGCGATCTGTAATAGATCGACTTGCTGCTCTAGGCGTTACACGCTAGAGGCTTAGGATTCCCTTTAGTATAGTGAATGCGATCTGTAATAGATCGACTTGCGGCTCTAGGCATTATGCGCGAGAGGATTACGATTCCCTTTACTGTAGGGAATGCAATCTGCAATAGATCGACTTGCGCCTCTAGGCGTTATACGCGAGAGGCTTACGATTCCCTTTAGTGCAGGGAATGCGATCTCTAATAGATCGACTTGCGGCTCTAGGCGTTACACGCGAGAGGCTTAGGATTTCCTTTAGTATAGTGAATGCGATCTGTAATAGATCGACTTGCGGCTCTAGGCATTATGCGCGAGAGGATTACGATTCCCTTTACTGTAGGGAATGCAATCTGCAATAGATCGACTTGCGGCTCTAGGCGTAATACGCGAGAGGCTTAGGATTCCCTTTAGTATAGGGAATGCGATCTCTAATAGATCGACTTGCGGCTCTAGGCGTTACACGCGAGAGGCTTAGGATTTCCTTTAGTATAGTGAATGCGATCTGTAATAGATCGACTTGCGGCTCTAGGCATTATGCGCGAGAGGATTACGATTCCCTTTACTGTAGGGAATGCAATCTGCAATAGATCGACTTGCGTCTCTAGGCGTTATACGCGAGAGGCTTACGATTCCCTTTAGTATAGGGAATGCGATCTGCAATAGATCGACTTGCGGCTCTAGGCGTTACACGCGAGAGGCTTACGATTCCCTTTAGTATAGGGAATGCGATCTGCAATAGATTGACTTGCGGCTCTAGGCGTTACACGCGAGAGGCTTAGGATTCCCTTTACTGTAGGGAATGCAATCTGCAATAGATCGACTTTCGCCTCTAGGCGTTATACGCGAGAGGCTTACGATTCCCTTTAGTATAGGGAATGCAATCTGCAATAGATCGACTTGCGCCTCTAGGCGTTATACGCGAGAGGCTTACGATTCTCTTTAGTGCAGGGAATGCGATCTGTAATAGATCGACTTGCGGCTCTAGGCGTAATACGCGAGAGGCTTAGGATTCCCTTTAGTATAGGGAATGCGATCTATAACAGATCGACTTGCTGCTCTAGGCGTAATACGCGAGAGGCTTACGGTTCTCTTTAGTGCAGAGAATGCGATCTGTAATAGATCGACTTGCGGCTCTAGGCGTTACACGCGAGAGGCTTAGGATTCCCTTTAGTATAGTGAATGCGATCTGTAATAGATCGACTTGCTGCTCTAGGCGTTACACGCTAGAGGCTTAGGATTCCCTTTAGTATAGTGAATGCGATCTGTAATAGATCGACTTGCGGCTCTAGGCATTATGCGCGAGAGGATTACGATTCCCTTTACTGTAGGGAATGCAATCTGCAATAGATCGACTTGCGCCTCTAGGCGTTATACGCGAGAGGCTTACGATTCCCTTTAGTGCAGGGAATGCGATCTCTAATAGATCGACTTGCGGCTCTAGGCGTTACACGCGAGAGGCTTAGGATTTCCTTTAGTATAGTGAATGCGATCTGTAATAGATCGACTTGCGGCTCTAGGCATTATGCGCGAGAGGATTACGATTCCCTTTACTGTAGGGAATGCAATCTGCAATAGATCGACTTGCGGCTCTAGGCGTAATACGCGAGAGGCTTAGGATTCCCTTTAGTATAGGGAATGCGATCTCTAATAGATCGACTTGCGCCTCTAGGCGTTATACGCGAGAGGCTTACGATTCCCTTTAGTGCAGGGAATGCGATCTGTAATAGATCGACTTGCGGCTCTAGGCGTAATACGCGAGAGGCTTAGGATTTCCTTTAGTGCAGGGAATGCGATCTGTAATAGATCGACTTGCGGCTCTAGGCGTAATACGAGAGACTTACAATTCTCTTTAGTGCAGGGAATGCGATCTGTAATAGATCGACTTGCGGCTCTAGGCGTAATACGCGAGAGGCTTAGGATTCCCTTTAGTATAGGGAATGCGATCTCTAATAGATCGACTTGCGGCTCTAGGCGTTACACGCGAGAGGCTTAGGATTTTCTTTAGTATAGGGAATGCGATCTGTAATAGATCGACTTGCGGCTCTAGGCGTAATACGAGAGACTTACAATTCTCTTCAGTGCAGGGAATGCGATCTGTAATAGATCGACTTGCGGCTCTAGGCGTAATACGAGAGACTTACAATTCTCTTTAGTGCAGGGAATGCGATCTGTAATAGATCGACTTGCGGCTCTAGGCGTTACACGCGAGAGGCTTAGGATTTCCTTTAGTGCAGGAAATGCGATCTGTAATAGATCGACTTGCGGCTCTAGGCGTAATACGCGAGAGGCTTAGGATTTCCTCTAGTGCAGGGAATGCGATCTGTGATAGATCGACTTGCGGCTCTAGGCGTTACACGCTAGAGGCTTAGGATTCCCTTTAGTATAGTGAATGCGATCTGTAATAGATCGACTTGCGGCTCTAGGCATTATGCGCGAGAGGATTACGATTCCCTTTACTGTAGGGAATGCAATCTGCAATAGATCGACTTGCGCCTCTAGGCGTTATACGCGAGAGGCTTACGATTCCCTTTAGTGCAGGGAATGCGATCTGTAATAGATCGACTTGCGGCTCTAGGCGTAATACGCGAGAGGCTTAGGATTTCCTTTAGTGCAGGGAATGCGATCTGTAATAGATCGACTTGCGGCTCTAGGCGTAATACGAGAGACTTACAATTCTCTTTAGTGCAGGGAATGCGATCTGTAATAGATCGACTTGCGGCTCTAGGCGTAATACGCGAGAGGCTTAGGATTCCCTTTAGTATAGGGAATGCGATCTCTAATAGATCGACTTGCGGCTCTAGGCGTTACACGCGAGAGGCTTAGGATTTCCTTTAGTGCAGGGAATGCGATCTGTAATAGATCGACTTGCGGCTCTAGGCGTAATACGAGAGACTTACAATTCTCTTTAGTGCAGGAAATGCGATCTGTAATAGATCGACTTGCGGCTCTAGGCGTAATACGCGAGAGGCTTAGGATTTCCTCTAGTGCAGGGAATGCGATCTGTGATAGATCGACTTGCGGCTCTAGGCGTTACACGCTAGAGGCTTAGGATTCCCTTTAGTATAGTGAATGCGATCTGTAATAGATCGACTTGCGGCTCTAGGCATTATGCGCGAGAGGATTACGATTCCCTTTACTGTAGGGAATGCAATCTGCAATAGATCGACTTGCGCCTCTAGGCGTTATACGCGAGAGGCTTACGATTCCCTTTAGTGCAGGGAATGCGATCTGTAATAGATCGACTTGCGGCTCTAGGCGTAATACGCGAGAGGCTTAGGATTTCCTTTAGTGCAGGGAATGCGATCTGTAATAGATCGACTTGCGGCTCTAGGCGTAATACGAGAGACTTACAATTCTCTTTAGTGCAGGGAATGCAATCTGCAATAGATCGACTTGCGCCTCTAGGCGTTATACGCGAGAGGCTTACGATTCCCTTTAGTGCAGGGAATGCGATCTGTAATAGATCGACTTGCGGCTCTAGGCGTAATACGCGAGAGGCTTAGGATTTCCTTTAGTGCAGGGAATGCGATCTGTAATAGATCGACTTGCGGCTCTAGGCATTATGCGCGAGAGGATTACGATTCCCTTTACTGTAGGGAATGCAATCTGCAATAGATCGACTTGCGCCTCTAGGCGTTATACGCGAGAGGCTTACGATTCCCTTTAGTGCAGGGAATGCGATCTGTAATAGATCGACTTGCGGCTCTAGGCGTAATACGCGAGAGGCTTAGGATTTCCTTTAGTGCAGGGAATGCAATCTGTAATAGATCGACTTGCGGCTCTAGGCCTTACACGCGAGAGGCTTAGGATTCCCTTTACTGTAGGGAATGCAATCTGTAATAGATCGACTTGCGGCTCTAGGCGTTACACGCGAGAGGCTTAGGATTCCCTTTGCTGTAGGGAATGCTCTAGGCGTAATACGAGAGACTTACAATTCTCTTTAGTGCAGGGAATGCGATCTGTAATAGATCGACTTGCGGCTCTAGGCATTATGCGCGAGAGGATTACGATTCCCTTTACTGTAGGGAATGCAATCTGCAATAGATCGACTTGCGCCTCTAGGCGTTATACGCGAGAGGCTTACGATTCCCTTTAGTGCAGGGAATGCGATCTGTAATAGATCGACTTGCGGCTCTAGGCGTAATACGCGAGAGGCTTAGGATTTCCTTTAGTGCAGGGAATGCGATCTGTAATAGATCGACTTGCGGCTCTAGGCGTAATACGAGAGACTTACAATTCTCTTTAGTGCAGGGAATGCGATCTGTAATAGATCGACTTGCGGCTCTAGGCGTAATACGCGAGAGGCTTAGGATTCCCTTTAGTATAGGGAATGCGATCTCTAATAGATCGACTTGCGGCTCTAGGCGTTACACGCGAGAGGCTTAGGATTTCCTTTAGTATAGTGAATGCGATCTGTAATAGATCGACTTGCGGCTCTAGGCATTATGCGCGAGAGGATTACGATTCCCTTTACTGTAGGGAATGCAATCTGCAATAGATCGACTTGCGTCTCTAGGCGTTATACGCGAGAGGCTTACGATTCCCTTTAGTATAGGGAATGCGATCTGCAATAGATCGACTTGCGGCTCTAGGCGTTACACGCGAGAGGCTTACGATTCCCTTTAGTATAGGGAATGCGATCTGCAATAGATTGACTTGCGGCTCTAGGCGTTACACGCGAGAGGCTTAGGATTCCCTTTACTGTAGGGAATGCAATCTGCAATAGATCGACTTGCGCCTCTAGGCGTTATACGCGAGAGGCTTACGATTCCCTTTAGTATAGGGAATGCAATCTGCAATAGATCGACTTGCGCCTCTAGGCGTTATACGCGAGAGGCTTACGATTCTCTTTAGTGCAGGGAATGCGATCTGTAATAGATCGACTTGCGGCTCTAGGCGTAATACGCGAGAGGCTTAGGATTCCCTTTAGTATAGGGAATGCGATCTATAACAGATCGACTTGCTGCTCTAGGCGTAATACGCGAGAGGCTTACGATTCTCTTTAGTGCAGAGAATGCGATCTGTAATAGATCGACTTGCGGCTCTAGGCGTTACACGCGAGAGGCTTAGGATTCCCTTTAGTATAGTGAATGCGATCTGTAATAGATCGACTTGCTGCTCTAGGCGTTACACGCGAGAGGCTTAGGATTTTCTTTAGTATAGGGAATGCGATCTGTAATAGATCGACTTGCGGCTCTAGGCGTAATACGAGAGACTTACAATTCTCTTCAGTGCAGGGAATGCGATCTGTAATAGATCGACTTGCGGCTCTAGGCGTAATACGAGAGACTTACAATTCTCTTTAGTGCAGGGAATGCGATCTGTAATAGATCGACTTGCGGCTCTAGGCGTTACACGCGAGAGGCTTAGGATTTCCTTTAGTGCAGGGAATGCGATCTGTAATAGATCGACTTGCGGCTCTAGGCGTAATACGCGAGAGGCATAGGATTTCCTCTAGTGCAGGGAATGCGATCTGTGATAGATCGACTTGCGGCTCTAGGCGTTACACGCGAGAGGCTTAGGATTTTCTTTAGTATAGGGAATGCGATCTGTAATAGATCGACTTGCGGCTCTAGGCGTAATACGAGAGACTTACAATTCTCTTCAGTGCAGGGAATGCGATCTATAACAGATCGACTTGCTGCTCTAGGCGTAATACGCGAGAGGCTTAGGATTCCCTTTAGTATAGGGAATGCGATCTCTAATAGATCGACTTGCGGCTCTAGGCGTTACACGCGAGAGGCTTAGGATTTCCTTTAGTATAGTGAATGCGATCTGTAATAGATCGACTTGCGGCTCTAGGCATTATGCGCGAGAGGATTACGATTCCCTTTACTGTAGGGAATGCAATCTGCAATAGATCGACTTGCGTCTCTAGGCGTAATACGAGAGACTTACAATTCCCTTTAGTATAGTGAATGCGATCTGTAATAGATCGACTTGCGGCTCTAGGCATTATGCGCGAGAGGATTACGATTCCCTTTACTGTAGGGAATGCAATCTGCAATAGATCGACTTGCGCCTCTAGGCGTTATACGCGAGAGGCTTACGATTCCCTTTAGTGCAGGGAATGCGATCTGTAATAGATCGACTTGCGGCTCTAGGCGTAATACGCGAGAGGCTTAGGATTTCCTTTAGTGCAGGGAATGCGATCTGTAATAGATCGACTTGCGGCTCTAGGCGTAATACGAGAGACTTACAATTCTCTTTAGTGCAGGGAATGCGATCTGTAATAGATCGACTTGCGGCTCTAGGCGTAATACGCGAGAGGCTTAGGATTCCCTTTAGTATAGGGAATGCGATCTCTAATAGATCGACTTGCGGCTCTAGGCGTTACACGCGAGAGGCTTAGGATTTCCTTTAGTATAGTGAATGCGATCTGTAATAGATCGACTTGCGGCTCTAGGCATTATGCGCGAGAGGATTACGATTCCCTTTACTGTAGGGAATGCAATCTGCAATAGATCGACTTGCGTCTCTAGGCGTTATACGCGAGAGGCTTACGATTCCCTTTAGTATAGGGAATGCGATCTGCAATAGATCGACTTGCGTCTCTAGGCGTTACACGCGAGAGGCTTAGGATTCCCTTTACTGTAGGGAATGCAATCTGTAATAGATCGACTTGCGGCTCTAGGCGTTACACGCGAGAGGCTTAGGATTTCCTTTAGTGCAGGGAATGCGATCTGTAATAGATCGACTTGCGGCTCTAGGCGTAATACGAGAGACTTACAATTCTCTTTAGTGCAGGGAATGCGATCTGTAATAGATCGACTTGCGGCTCTAGGCGTTACACGCGAGAGGCTTAGGATTTCCTTTAGTGCAGGGAATGCGATCTGTAATAGATCGACTTGCGGCTCTAGGCGTAATACGCGAGAGGCTTACGATTCTCTTTAGTGCAGGGAATGCGATCTGTAATAGATCGACTTGCGGCTCTAGGCGTAATACGCGAGAGGCTTAGGATTTCCTCTAGTGCAGGGAATGCGATCTGTGATAGATCGACTTGCGGCTCTAGGCGTAATACGAGAGGCTTACGATTCCCTTTAGTGCAGGGAATGCGATCTGTAATAGATCGACTTGCGGCTCTAGGCGTAATACGCGAGAGGCTTAGGATTTCCTTTAGTGCAGGGAATGCGATCTGTAATAGATCGACTTGCGGCTCTAGGCGTAATACGAGAGACTTACAATTCTCTTTAGTGCAGGGAATGCGATCTGTAATAGATCGACTTGCTGCTCTAGGCGTTACACGCGAGAGGCTTAGGATTTTCTTTAGTATAGGGAATGCGATCTGTAATAGATCGACTTGCGGCTCTAGGCGTAATACGAGAGACTTACAATTCTCTTCAGTGCAGGGAATGCGATCTGTAATAGATCGACTTGCGGCTCTAGGCGTAATACGAGAGACTTACAATTCTCTTTAGTGCAGGGAATGCGATCTGTAATAGATCGACTTGCGGCTCTAGGCGTTACACGCGAGAGGCTTAGGATTTCCTTTAGTGCAGGGAATGCGATCTGTAATAGATCGACTTGCGGCTCTAGGCGTTACACGCGAGAGGCTTAGGATTCCCTTTGCTGTAGGGAATGCAATCTGTAATAGATCGACCTGCGGCTCTAGGCGTTACACGCGAGAGGCTTAGGATTTCCTTTAGTGCAGGGAATGCGATCTGTAATAGATCGACTTGCGGCTCTAGGCGTAATACGAGAGACTTACAATTCTCTTCAGTGCAGGGAATGCGATCTGTAATAGATCGACTTGCGGCTCTAGGCGTTTGACGAGAGAGGCTTAGGATTCCCTTTAGTATAGGGAATGCGATCTGTAATAGATCGACTTGCGGCTCTAGGCGTAATACGCGAGAGGCTTAGGATTTCCTCTAGTGCAGGGAATGCGATCTGTGATAGATCGACTTGCGGCTCTAGGCGTAATACGAGAGACTTACAATTCTCTTTAGTGCAGGGAATGCGATCTGTAATAGATCGACTTGCGGCTCTAGGCATTATGCGCGAGAGGATTACGATTCCCTTTACTGTAGGGAATGCAATCTGCAAGAGATCGACTTGCGCCTCTAGGCGTTACACGCGAGAGGCTTACGATTCCCTTTAGTGCAGGGAATGCGATCTGTAATAGATCGACTTGCGGCTCTAGGCGTAATACGCGAGAGGCTTAGGATTTCCTTTAGTGCAGGGAATGCGATCTGTAATAGATCGACTTGCGGCTCTAGGCGTAATACGAGAGACTTACAATTCTCTTTAGTGCAGGGAATGCGATCTGTAATAGATCGACTTGCGGCTCTAGGCGTAATACGCGAGAGGCTTAGGATTCCCTTTAGTATAGGGAATGCGATCTGTAATAGATCGACTTGCGGCTCTAGGCGTAATACGCGAGAGGCTTACGATTCCCTTTAGTATAGGGAATGCAATCTGCAATAGATCGACTTGCGCCTCTAGGCGTTATACGCGAGAGGCTTACGATTCTCTTTAGTGCAGGGAATGCGATCTGTAATAGATCGACTTGCGGCTCTAGGCGTAATACGAGAGACTTACAATTCTCTTTAGTGCAGGGAATGCGATCTGTAATAGATCGACTTGCGGCTCTAGGCGTAATACGCGAGAGGCTTACGATTCCCTTTAGTATAGGGAATGCAATCTGCAATAGATCGACTTGCGCCTCTAGGCGTTATACGCGAGAGGCTTACGATTCTCTTTAGTGCAGGGAATGCGATCTGTAATAGATCGACTTGCGGCTCTAGGCGTAATACGCGAGAGGCTTAGGATTCCCTTTAGTATAGGGAATGCGATCTATAACAGATCGACTTGCTGCTCTAGGCGTAATACGCGAGAGGCTTACGATTCTCTTTAGTGCAGAGAATGCGATCTGTAATAGATCGACTTGCGGCTCTAGGCGTTACACGCGAGAGGCTTAGGATTCCCTTTAGTATAGTGAATGCGATCTGTAATAGATCGACTTGCTGCTCTAGGCGTTACACGCTAGAGGCTTAGGATTCCCTTTAGTATAGTGAATGCGATCTGTAATAGATCGACTTGCGGCTCTAGGCATTATGCGCGAGAGGATTACGATTCCCTTTACTGTAGGGAATGCAATCTGCAATAGATCGACTTGCGCCTCTAGGCGTTATACGCGAGAGGCTTACGATTCCCTTTAGTGCAGGGAATGCGATCTCTAATAGATCGACTTGCGGCTCTAGGCGTTACACGCGAGAGGCTTAGGATTTCCTTTAGTATAGTGAATGCGATCTGTAATAGATCGACTTGCGGCTCTAGGCATTATGCGCGAGAGGATTACGATTCCCTTTACTGTAGGGAATGCAATCTGCAATAGATCGACTTGCGGCTCTAGGCGTAATACGCGAGAGGCTTAGGATTCCCTTTAGTATAGGGAATGCGATCTCTAATAGATCGACTTGCGGCTCTAGGCGTTACACGCGAGAGGCTTAGGATTTCCTTTAGTATAGTGAATGCGATCTGTAATAGATCGACTTGCGGCTCTAGGCATTATGCGCGAGAGGATTACGATTCCCTTTACTGTAGGGAATGCAATCTGCAATAGATCGACTTGCGTCTCTAGGCGTTATACGCGAGAGGCTTACGATTCCCTTTAGTATAGGGAATGCGATCTGCAATAGATCGACTTGCGGCTCTAGGCGTTACACGCGAGAGGCTTACGATTCCCTTTAGTATAGGGAATGCGATCTGCAATAGATTGACTTGCGGCTCTAGGCGTTACACGCGAGAGGCTTAGGATTCCCTTTACTGTAGGGAATGCAATCTGCAATAGATCGACTTTCGCCTCTAGGCGTTATACGCGAGAGGCTTACGATTCCCTTTAGTATAGGGAATGCAATCTGCAATAGATCGACTTGCGCCTCTAGGCGTTATACGCGAGAGGCTTACGATTCTCTTTAGTGCAGGGAATGCGATCTGTAATAGATCGACTTGCGGCTCTAGGCGTAATACGCGAGAGGCTTAGGATTCCCTTTAGTATAGGGAATGCGATCTATAACAGATCGACTTGCTGCTCTAGGCGTAATACGCGAGAGGCTTACGGTTCTCTTTAGTGCAGAGAATGCGATCTGTAATAGATCGACTTGCGGCTCTAGGCGTTACACGCGAGAGGCTTAGGATTCCCTTTAGTATAGTGAATGCGATCTGTAATAGATCGACTTGCTGCTCTAGGCGTTACACGCTAGAGGCTTAGGATTCCCTTTAGTATAGTGAATGCGATCTGTAATAGATCGACTTGCGGCTCTAGGCATTATGCGCGAGAGGATTACGATTCCCTTTACTGTAGGGAATGCAATCTGCAATAGATCGACTTGCGCCTCTAGGCGTTATACGCGAGAGGCTTACGATTCCCTTTAGTGCAGGGAATGCGATCTCTAATAGATCGACTTGCGGCTCTAGGCGTTACACGCGAGAGGCTTAGGATTTCCTTTAGTATAGTGAATGCGATCTGTAATAGATCGACTTGCGGCTCTAGGCATTATGCGCGAGAGGATTACGATTCCCTTTACTGTAGGGAATGCAATCTGCAATAGATCGACTTGCGGCTCTAGGCGTAATACGCGAGAGGCTTAGGATTCCCTTTAGTATAGGGAATGCGATCTCTAATAGATCGACTTGCGCCTCTAGGCGTTATACGCGAGAGGCTTACGATTCCCTTTAGTGCAGGGAATGCGATCTGTAATAGATCGACTTGCGGCTCTAGGCGTAATACGCGAGAGGCTTAGGATTTCCTTTAGTGCAGGGAATGCGATCTGTAATAGATCGACTTGCGGCTCTAGGCGTAATACGAGAGACTTACAATTCTCTTTAGTGCAGGGAATGCGATCTGTAATAGATCGACTTGCGGCTCTAGGCGTAATACGCGAGAGGCTTAGGATTCCCTTTAGTATAGGGAATGCGATCTCTAATAGATCGACTTGCGGCTCTAGGCGTTACACGCGAGAGGCTTAGGATTTTCTTTAGTATAGGGAATGCGATCTGTAATAGATCGACTTGCGGCTCTAGGCGTAATACGAGAGACTTACAATTCTCTTCAGTGCAGGGAATGCGATCTGTAATAGATCGACTTGCGGCTCTAGGCGTAATACGAGAGACTTACAATTCTCTTTAGTGCAGGGAATGCGATCTGTAATAGATCGACTTGCGGCTCTAGGCGTTACACGCGAGAGGCTTAGGATTTCCTTTAGTGCAGGAAATGCGATCTGTAATAGATCGACTTGCGGCTCTAGGCGTAATACGCGAGAGGCTTAGGATTTCCTCTAGTGCAGGGAATGCGATCTGTGATAGATCGACTTGCGGCTCTAGGCGTTACACGCTAGAGGCTTAGGATTCCCTTTAGTATAGTGAATGCGATCTGTAATAGATCGACTTGCGGCTCTAGGCATTATGCGCGAGAGGATTACGATTCCCTTTACTGTAGGGAATGCAATCTGCAATAGATCGACTTGCGCCTCTAGGCGTTATACGCGAGAGGCTTACGATTCCCTTTAGTGCAGGGAATGCGATCTGTAATAGATCGACTTGCGGCTCTAGGCGTAATACGCGAGAGGCTTAGGATTCCCTTTAGTATAGGGAATGCGATCTCTAATAGATCGACTTGCGGCTCTAGGCGTAATACGCGAGAGGCTTAGGATTTCCTTTAGTGCAGGGAATGCGATCTGTAATAGATCGACTTGCGGCTCTAGGCGTAATACGAGAGACTTACAATTCTCTTTAGTGCAGGGAATGCGATCTGTAATAGATCGACTTGCGGCTCTAGGCGTAATACGCGAGAGGCTTAGGATTCCCTTTAGTATAGGGAATGCGATCTCTAATAGATCGACTTGCGGCTCTAGGCGTTACACGCGAGAGGCTTAGGATTTCCTTTAGTATAGTGAATGCGATCTGTAATAGATCGACTTGCGGCTCTAGGCATTATGCGCGAGAGGATTACGATTCCCTTTACTGTAGGGAATGCAATCTGCAATAGATCGACTTGCGGCTCTAGGCGTTACACGCGAGAGGCTTAGGATTTCCTTTAGTGCAGGGAATGCGATCTGTAATAGATCGACTTGCGGCTCTAGGCGTAATACGAGAGACTTACAATTCTCTTTAGTGCAGGGAATGCGATCTGTAATAGATCGACTTGCGGCTCTAGGCGTTACACGCGAGAGGCTTAGGATTTCCTTTAGTGCAGGGAATGCGATCTGTAATAGATCGACTTGCGGCTCTAGGCGTAATACGCGAGAGGCTTACGATTCTCTTTAGTGCAGGGAATGCGATCTGTAATAGATCGACTTGCGGCTCTAGGCGTAATACGCGAGAGGCTTAGGATTTCCTCTAGTGCACGGAATGCGATCTGTGATAGATCGACTTGCGGCTCTAGGCGTAATACGAGAGGCTTAGGATTCCCTTTACTGTAGGGAATGCAATCTGTAATAGATCGACTTGCGGCTCTAGGCGTTACACGCGAGAGGCTTAGGATTTCCTTTAGTGCAGGGAATGCGATCTGTAATAGATCGACTTGCGGCTCTAGGCTTTACACGCGAGAGGCTTAGGATTCCCTTTACTGTAGGGAATGCAATCTGTAATAGATCGACTTGCGGCTCTAGGCGTAATACGAGAGACTTACAATTCTCTTTAGTGCAGGGAATGCGATCTGTAATAGATCGACTTGCGGCTCTAGGCGTTACACGCGAGAGGCTTAGGATTTCCTTTAGTGCAGGGAATGCGATCTGTAATAGATCGACTTGCGGCTCTAGGCGTAATACGCGAGAGGCTTACGATTCTCTTTAGTGCAGGGAATGCGATCTGTAATAGATCGACTTGCGGCTCTAGGCGTTATGCGCGAGAGGATTACGATTCCCTTTACTGTAGGGAATGCAATCTGCAATAGATCGACTTGCGCCTCTAGGCGTTATACGCGAGAGGCTTACGATTCCCTTTAGTATAGGGAATGCGATCTGCAATAGATCGACTTGCGGCTCTAGGCGTTACACGCGAGAGGCTTAGGATTCCCTTTACTGTAGGGAATGCAATCTGTAATAGATCGACTTGCGGCTCTAGGCCTTACACGCGAGAGGCTTAGGATTCCCTTTACTGTAGGGAATGCAATCTGTAATAGATCGACTTGCGGCTCTAGGCGTTACACGCGAGAGGCTTAGGATTCCCTTTGCTGTAGGGAATGCTCTAGGCGTAATACGAGAGACTTACAATTCTCTTTAGTGCAGGGAATGCGATCTGTAATAGATCGACTTGCGGCTCTAGGCATTATGCGCGAGAGGATTACGATTCCCTTTACTGTAGGGAATGCAATCTGCAATAGATCGACTTGCGCCTCTAGGCGTTATACGCGAGAGGCTTACGATTCCCTTTAGTGCAGGGAATGCGATCTGTAATAGATCGACTTGCGGCTCTAGGCGTAATACGCGAGAGGCTTAGGATTTCCTTTAGTGCAGGGAATGCGATCTGTAATAGATCGACTTGCGGCTCTAGGCGTAATACGAGAGACTTACAATTCTCTTTAGTGCAGGGAATGCGATCTGTAATAGATCGACTTGCGGCTCTAGGCGTAATACGCGAGAGGCTTAGGATTCCCTTTAGTATAGGGAATGCGATCTCTAATAGATCGACTTGCGGCTCTAGGCGTTACACGCGAGAGGCTTAGGATTTCCTTTAGTATAGTGAATGCGATCTGTAATAGATCGACTTGCGGCTCTAGGCATTATGCGCGAGAGGATTACGATTCCCTTTACTGTAGGGAATGCAATCTGCAATAGATCGACTTGCGTCTCTAGGCGTTATACGCGAGAGGCTTACGATTCCCTTTAGTATAGGGAATGCGATCTGCAATAGATCGACTTGCGGCTCTAGGCGTTACACGCGAGAGGCTTACGATTCCCTTTAGTATAGGGAATGCGATCTGCAATAGATTGACTTGCGGCTCTAGGCGTTACACGCGAGAGGCTTAGGATTCCCTTTACTGTAGGGAATGCAATCTGCAATAGATCGACTTGCGCCTCTAGGCGTTATACGCGAGAGGCTTACGATTCCCTTTAGTATAGGGAATGCAATCTGCAATAGATCGACTTGCGCCTCTAGGCGTTATACGCGAGAGGCTTACGATTCTCTTTAGTGCAGGGAATGCGATCTGTAATAGATCGACTTGCGGCTCTAGGCGTAATACGCGAGAGGCTTAGGATTCCCTTTAGTATAGGGAATGCGATCTATAACAGATCGACTTGCTGCTCTAGGCGTAATACGCGAGAGGCTTACGATTCTCTTTAGTGCAGAGAATGCGATCTGTAATAGATCGACTTGCGGCTCTAGGCGTTACACGCGAGAGGCTTAGGATTCCCTTTAGTATAGTGAATGCGATCTGTAATAGATCGACTTGCTGCTCTAGGCGTTACACGCGAGAGGCTTAGGATTCCCTTTACTGTAGGGAATGCAATCTGCAATAGATCGACTTGCGCCTCTAGGCGTAATACGAGAGAGGCTTACGATTCCCTTTAGTATAGGGAATGCGATCTGCAATAGATTGACTTGCGGCTCTAGGCGTTACACGCGAGAGGCTTAGGATTCCCTTTACTGTAGGGAATGCAATCTGCAATAGATCGACTTGCGGCTCTAGGCGTTACACGCGAGAGGCTTAGGATTTCCTTTAGTGCAGGGAATGCGATCTGTAATAGATCGACTTGCGGCTCTAGGCGTAATACGCGAGAGGCATAGGATTTCCTCTAGTGCAGGGAATGCGATCTGTGATAGATCGACTTGCGGCTCTAGGCGTTACACGCGAGAGGCTTAGGATTTTCTTTAGTATAGGGAATGCGATCTGTAATAGATCGACTTGCGGCTCTAGGCGTAATACGAGAGACTTACAATTCTCTTCAGTGCAGGGAATGCGATCTATAACAGATCGACTTGCTGCTCTAGGCGTAATACGCGAGAGGCTTAGGATTCCCTTTAGTATAGGGAATGCGATCTCTAATAGATCGACTTGCGGCTCTAGGCGTTACACGCGAGAGGCTTAGGATTTCCTTTAGTATAGTGAATGCGATCTGTAATAGATCGACTTGCGGCTCTAGGCATTATGCGCGAGAGGATTACGATTCCCTTTACTGTAGGGAATGCAATCTGCAATAGATCGACTTGCGTCTCTAGGCGTAATACGAGAGACTTACAATTCCCTTTAGTATAGTGAATGCGATCTGTAATAGATCGACTTGCGGCTCTAGGCATTATGCGCGAGAGGATTACGATTCCCTTTACTGTAGGGAATGCAATCTGCAATAGATCGACTTGCGCCTCTAGGCGTTATACGCGAGAGGCTTACGATTCCCTTTAGTGCAGGGAATGCGATCTGTAATAGATCGACTTGCGGCTCTAGGCGTAATACGCGAGAGGCTTAGGATTTCCTTTAGTGCAGGGAATGCGATCTGTAATAGATCGACTTGCGGCTCTAGGCGTAATACGAGAGACTTACAATTCTCTTTAGTGCAGGGAATGCGATCTGTAATAGATCGACTTGCGGCTCTAGGCGTAATACGCGAGAGGCTTAGGATTCCCTTTAGTATAGGGAATGCGATCTCTAATAGATCGACTTGCGGCTCTAGGCGTTACACGCGAGAGGCTTAGGATTTCCTTTAGTATAGTGAATGCGATCTGTAATAGATCGACTTGCGGCTCTAGGCATTATGCGCGAGAGGATTACGATTCCCTTTACTGTAGGGAATGCAATCTGCAATAGATCGACTTGCGTCTCTAGGCGTTATACGCGAGAGGCTTACGATTCCCTTTAGTATAGGGAATGCGATCTGCAATAGATCGACTTGCGTCTCTAGGCGTTACACGCGAGAGGCTTAGGATTCCCTTTACTGTAGGGAATGCAATCTGTAATAGATCGACTTGCGGCTCTAGGCGTTACACGCGAGAGGCTTAGGATTTCCTTTAGTGCAGGGAATGCGATCTGTAATAGATCGACTTGCGGCTCTAGGCGTAATACGAGAGACTTACAATTCTCTTTAGTGCAGGGAATGCGATCTGTAATAGATCGACTTGCGGCTCTAGGCGTTACACGCGAGAGGCTTAGGATTTCCTTTAGTGCAGGGAATGCGATCTGTAATAGATCGACTTGCGGCTCTAGGCGTAATACGCGAGAGGCTTACGATTCTCTTTAGTGCAGGGAATGCGATCTGTAATAGATCGACTTGCGGCTCTAGGCGTAATACGCGAGAGGCTTAGGATTTCCTCTAGTGCAGGGAATGCGATCTGTGATAGATCGACTTGCGGCTCTAGGCGTAATACGAGAGGCTTAGGATTCCCTTTACTGTAGGGAATGCAATCTGTAATAGATCGACTTGCGGCTCTAGGCGTTACACGCGAGAGGCTTAGGATTTCCTTTAGTGCAGGGAATGCGATCTGTAATAGATCGACTTGCGGCTCTAGGCTTTACACGCGAGAGGCTTAGGATTCCCTTTACTGTAGGGAATGCAATCTGTAATAGATCGACTTGCGGCTCTAGGCGTTACACGCGAGAGGCTTAGGATTTCCTTTAGTGCAGGGAATGCGATCTGTAATAGATCGACTTGCGGCTCTAGGCTTTACACGCGAGAGGCTTAGGATTCCCTTTACTGTAGGGAATGCAATCTGTAATAGATCGACTTGCGGCTCTAGGCGTAATACGAGAGACTTACAATTCTCTTTAGTGCAGGGAATGCGATCTGTAATAGATCGACTTGCGGCTCTAGGCGTTACACGCGAGAGGCTTAGGATTTCCTTTAGTGCAGGGAATGCGATCTGTAATAGATCGACTTGCGGCTCTAGGCGTAATACGCGAGAGGCTTACGATTCTCTTTAGTGCAGGGAATGCGATCTGTAATAGATCGACTTGCGGCTCTAGGCGTTATGCGCGAGAGGATTACGATTCCCTTTACTGTAGGGAATGCGATCTGCAATAGATCGACTTGCGTCTCTAGGCGTTACACGCGAGAGGCTTAGGATTCCCTTTACTGTAGGGAATGCAATCTGTAATAGATCGACTTGCGGCTCTAGGCGTTACACGCGAGAGGCTTAGGATTTCCTTTAGTGCAGGGAATGCGATCTGTAATAGATCGACTTGCGGCTCTAGGCGTAATACGAGAGACTTACAATTCTCTTTAGTGCAGGGAATGCGATCTGTAATAGATCGACTTGCGGCTCTAGGCGTTACACGCGAGAGGCTTAGGATTTCCTTTAGTGCAGGGAATGCGATCTGTAATAGATCGACTTGCGGCTCTAGGCGTAATACGCGAGAGGCTTACGATTCTCTTTAGTGCAGGGAATGCGATCTGTAATAGATCGACTTGCGGCTCTAGGCGTAATACGCGAGAGGCTTAGGATTTCCTCTAGTGCAGGGAATGCGATCTGTGATAGATCGACTTGCGGCTCTAGGCGTAATACGAGAGGCTTAGGATTCCCTTTACTGTAGGGAATGCAATCTGTAATAGATCGACTTGCGGCTCTAGGCGTTACACGCGAGAGGCTTAGGATTTCCTTTAGTGCAGGGAATGCGATCTGTAATAGATCGACTTGCGGCTCTAGGCTTTACACGCGAGAGGCTTAGGATTCCCTTTACTGTAGGGAATGCAATCTGTAATAGATCGACTTGCGGCTCTAGGCGTTACACGCGAGAGGCTTAGGATTTCCTTTAGTGCAGGGAATGCGATCTGTAATAGATCGACTTGCGGCTCTAGGCGTAATACGCGAGAGGCTTACGATTCTCTTTAGTGCAGGGAATGCAATCTGTAATAGATCGACTTGCGGCTCTAGGCGTTACACGCGAGAGGCTTAGGATTTCCTTTAGTGCAGGGAATGCGATCTGTAATAGATCGACTTGCGGCTCTAGGCGTAATACGCGAGAGGCTTACGATTCTCTTTAGTGCAGGGAATGCGATCTGTAATAGATCGACTTGCGGCTCTAGGCGTTATGCGCGAGAGGATTACGATTCCCTTTACTGTAGGGAATGCAATCTGCAATAGATCGACTTGCGCCTCTAGGCGTTATACGCGAGAGGCTTACGATTCCCTTTAGTATAGGGAATGCGATCTGCAATAGATCGACTTGCGGCTCTAGGCCTTACACGCGAGAGGCTTAGGATTCCCTTTACTGTAGGGAATGCAATCTGTAATAGATCGACTTGCGGCTCTAGGCCTTACACGCGAGAGGCTTAGGATTCCCTTTACTGTAGGGAATGCAATCTGTAATAGATCGACTTGCGGCTCTAGGCATTATGCGCGAGAGGATTACGATTCCCTTTACTGTAGGGAATGCAATCTGCAATAGATCGACTTGCGGCTCTAGGCGTTACACGCGAGAGGCTTAGGATTTCCTTTAGTGCAGGGAATGCGATCTGTAATAGATCGACTTGCGGCTCTAGGCGTAATACGCGAGAGGCTTACGATTCTCTTTAGTGCAGGGAATGCGATCTGTAATAGATCGACTTGCGGCTCTAGGCGTTATGCGCGAGAGGATTACGATTCCCTTTACTGTAGGGAATGCAATCTGCAATAGATCGACTTGCGCCTCTAGGCGTTATACGCGAGAGGCTTACGATTCCCTTTAGTATAGGGAATGCGATCTGCAATAGATCGACTTGCGGCTCTAGGCCTTACACGCGAGAGGCTTAGGATTCCCTTTACTGTAGGGAATGCAATCTGTAATAGATCGACTTGCGGCTCTAGGCCTTACACGCGAGAGGCTTAGGATTCCCTTTACTGTAGGGAATGCAATCTGTAATAGATCGACTTGCGGCTCTAGGCATTATGCGCGAGAGGATTACGATTCCCTTTACTGTAGGGAATGCAATCTGCAATAGATCGACTTGCGGCTCTAGGCGTTACACGCGAGAGGCTTAGGATTTCCTTTAGTGCAGGGAATGCGATCTGTAATAGATCGACTTGCGGCTCTAGGCGTAATACGAGAGACTTACAATTCTCTTTAGTGCAGGGAATGCGATCTGTAATAGATCGACTTGCGGCTCTAGGCGTTACACGCGAGAGGCTTAGGATTTCCTTTAGTGCAGGGAATGCGATCTGTAATAGATCGACTTGCGGCTCTAGGCGTAATACGCGAGAGGCTTACGATTCTCTTTAGTGCAGGGAATGCGATCTGTAATAGATCGACTTGCGGCTCTAGGCGTAATACGCGAGAGGCTTAGGATTTCCTCTAGTGCACGGAATGCGATCTGTGATAGATCGACTTGCGGCTCTAGGCGTAATACGAGAGGCTTAGGATTCCCTTTACTGTAGGGAATGCAATCTGTAATAGATCGACTTGCGGCTCTAGGCGTTACACGCGAGAGGCTTAGGATTTCCTTTAGTGCAGGGAATGCGATCTGTAATAGATCGACTTGCGGCTCTAGGCTTTACACGCGAGAGGCTTAGGATTCCCTTTACTGTAGGGAATGCAATCTGTAATAGATCGACTTGCGGCTCTAGGCGTAATACGAGAGACTTACAATTCTCTTTAGTGCAGGGAATGCGATCTGTAATAGATCGACTTGCGGCTCTAGGCGTTACACGCGAGAGGCTTAGGATTTCCTTTAGTGCAGGGAATGCGATCTGTAATAGATCGACTTGCGGCTCTAGGCGTAATACGCGAGAGGCTTACGATTCTCTTTAGTGCAGGGAATGCGATCTGTAATAGATCGACTTGCGGCTCTAGGCGTTATGCGCGAGAGGATTACGATTCCCTTTACTGTAGGGAATGCAATCTGCAATAGATCGACTTGCGCCTCTAGGCGTTATACGCGAGAGGCTTACGATTCCCTTTAGTATAGGGAATGCGATCTGCAATAGATCGACTTGCGGCTCTAGGCGTTACACGCGAGAGGCTTAGGATTCCCTTTACTGTAGGGAATGCAATCTGTAATAGATCGACTTGCGGCTCTAGGCCTTACACGCGAGAGGCTTAGGATTCCCTTTACTGTAGGGAATGCAATCTGTAATAGATCGACTTGCGGCTCTAGGCGTTACACGCGAGAGGCTTAGGATTCCCTTTGCTGTAGGGAATGCAATCTGTAATAGATCGACCTGCGGCTCTAGGCGTTACACGCGAGAGGCTTAGGATTTCCTTTAGTGCAGGGAATGCGATCTGTAATAGATCGACTTGCGGCTCTAGGCGTAATACGAGAGACTTACAATTCTCTTCAGTGCAGGGAATGCGATCTGTAATAGATCGACTTGCGGCTCTAGGCGTTTGACGCGAGAGGCTTAGGATTCCCTTTAGTATAGGGAATGCGATCTGTAATAGATCGACTTGCGGCTCTAGGCGTAATACGCGAGAGGCTTAGGATTTCCTCTAGTGCAGGGAATGCGATCTGTGATAGATCGACTTGCGGCTCTAGGCGTAATACGAGAGACTTACAATTCTCTTTAGTGCAGGGAATGCGATCTGTAATAGATCGACTTGCGGCTCTAGGCATTATGCGCGAGAGGATTACGATTCCCTTTACTGTAGGGAATGCAATCTGCAATAGATCGACTTGCGCCTCTAGGCGTTATACGCGAGAGGCTTACGATTCCCTTTAGTGCAGGGAATGCGATCTGTAATAGATCGACTTGCGGCTCTAGGCGTAATACGCGAGAGGCTTAGGATTTCCTTTAGTGCAGGGAATGCGATCTGTAATAGATCGACTTGCGGCTCTAGGCGTAATACGAGAGACTTACAATTCTCTTTAGTGCAGGGAATGCGATCTGTAATAGATCGACTTGCGGCTCTAGGCGTAATACGCGAGAGGCTTAGGATTCCCTTTAGTATAGGGAATGCGATCTCTAATAGATCGACTTGCGGCTCTAGGCGTTACACGCGAGAGGCTTAGGATTTCCTTTAGTATAGTGAATGCGATCTGTAATAGATCGACTTGCGGCTCTAGGCATTATGCGCGAGAGGATTACGATTCCCTTTACTGTAGGGAATGCAATCTGCAATAGATCGACTTGCGTCTCTAGGCGTTATACGCGAGAGGCTTACGATTCCCTTTAGTATAGGGAATGCGATCTGCAATAGATCGACTTGCGGCTCTAGGCGTTACACGCGAGAGGCTTACGATTCCCTTTAGTATAGGGAATGCGATCTGCAATAGATTGACTTGCGGCTCTAGGCGTTACACGCGAGAGGCTTAGGATTCCCTTTACTGTAGGGAATGCAATCTGCAATAGATCGACTTGCGCCTCTAGGCGTTATACGCGAGAGGCTTACGATTCCCTTTAGTATAGGGAATGCAATCTGCAATAGATCGACTTGCGCCTCTAGGCGTTATACGCGAGAGGCTTACGATTCTCTTTAGTGCAGGGAATGCGATCTGTAATAGATCGACTTGCGGCTCTAGGCGTAATACGCGAGAGGCTTAGGATTCCCTTTAGTATAGGGAATGCGATCTATAACAGATCGACTTGCTGCTCTAGGCGTAATACGCGAGAGGCTTACGATTCTCTTTAGTGCAGAGAATGCGATCTGTAATAGATCGACTTGCGGCTCTAGGCGTTACACGCGAGAGGCTTAGGATTCCCTTTAGTATAGTGAATGCGATCTGTAATAGATCGACTTGCTGCTCTAGGCGTTACACGCGAGAGGCTTAGGATTTTCTTTAGTATAGGGAATGCGATCTGTAATAGATCGACTTGCGGCTCTAGGCGTAATACGAGAGACTTACAATTCTCTTCAGTGCAGGGAATGCGATCTGTAATAGATCGACTTGCGGCTCTAGGCGTAATACGAGAGACTTACAATTCTCTTTAGTGCAGGGAATGCGATCTGTAATAGATCGACTTGCGGCTCTAGGCGTTACACGCGAGAGGCTTAGGATTTCCTTTAGTGCAGGGAATGCGATCTGTAATAGATCGACTTGCGGCTCTAGGCGTAATACGCGAGAGGCATAGGATTTCCTCTAGTGCAGGGAATGCGATCTGTGATAGATCGACTTGCGGCTCTAGGCGTTACACGCGAGAGGCTTAGGATTTTCTTTAGTATAGGGAATGCGATCTGTAATAGATCGACTTGCGGCTCTAGGCGTAATACGAGAGACTTACAATTCTCTTCAGTGCAGGGAATGCGATCTATAACAGATCGACTTGCTGCTCTAGGCGTAATACGCGAGAGGCTTAGGATTCCCTTTAGTATAGGGAATGCGATCTCTAATAGATCGACTTGCGGCTCTAGGCGTTACACGCGAGAGGCTTAGGATTTCCTTTAGTATAGTGAATGCGATCTGTAATAGATCGACTTGCGGCTCTAGGCATTATGCGCGAGAGGATTACGATTCCCTTTACTGTAGGGAATGCAATCTGCAATAGATCGACTTGCGTCTCTAGGCGTAATACGAGAGACTTACAATTCTCTTTAGTGCAGGGAATGCGATCTGTAATAGATCGACTTGCGGCTCTAGGCATTATGCGCGAGAGGATTACGATTCCCTTTACTGTAGGGAATGCAATCTGCAATAGATCGACTTGCGCCTCTAGGCGTTATACGCGAGAGGCTTACGATTCCCTTTAGTGCAGGGAATGCGATCTGTAATAGATCGACTTGCGGCTCTAGGCGTAATACGCGAGAGGCTTAGGATTTCCTTTAGTGCAGGGAATGCGATCTGTAATAGATCGACTTGCGGCTCTAGGCGTAAGACGAGAGACTTACAATTCTCTTTAGTGCAGGGAATGCGATCTGTAATAGATCGACTTGCGGCTCTACGCGTAATACGCGAGAGGCTTAGGATTCCCTTTAGTATAGGGAATGCGATCTCTAATAGATCGACTTGCGGCTCTAGGCGTTACACGCGAGAGGCTTAGGATTTCCTTTAGTATAGTGAATGCGATCTGTAATAGATCGACTTGCGGCTCTAGGCATTATGCGCGAGAGGATTACGATTCCCTTTACTGTAGGGAATGTAATCTGCAATAGATCGACTTGCGTCTCTAGGCGTTATACGCGAGAGGCTTACGATTCCCTTTAGTATAGGGAATGCGATCTGCAATAGATCGACTTGCGGCTCTAGGCGTTACACGCGAGAGGCTTACGATTCCCTTTAGTATAGGGAATGCGATCTGCAATAGATTGACTTGCGGCTCTAGGCGTTACACGCGAGAGGCTTAGGATTCCCTTTACTGTAGGGAATGCAATCTGCAATAGATCGACTTGCGCCTCTAGGCGTTATACGCGAGAGGCTTACGATTCCCTTTAGTATAGGGAATGCAATCTGCAATAGATCGACTTGCGCCTCTAGGCGTTATACGCGAGAGGCTTACGATTCTCTTTAGTGCAGGGAATGCGATCTGTAATAGATCGACTTGCGGCTCTAGGCGTAATACGCGAGAGGCTTAGGATTCCCTTTAGTATAGGGAATGCGATCTATAACAGATCGACTTGCTGCTCTAGGCGTAATACGCGAGAGGCTTACGATTCTCTTTAGTGCAGAGAATGCGATCTGTAATAGATCGACTTGCGGCTCTAGGCGTTACACGCGAGAGGCTTAGGATTCCCTTTAGTATAGTGAATGCGATCTGTAATAGATCGACTTGCTGCTCTAGGCGTTACACGCGAGAGGCTTAGGATTTTCTTTAGTATAGGGAATGCGATCTGTAATAGATCGACTTGCGGCTCTAGGCGTAATACGAGAGACTTACAATTCTCTTCAGTGCAGGGAATGCGATCTGTAATAGATCGACTTGCGGCTCTAGGCGTAATACGAGAGACTTACAATTCTCTTTAGTGCAGGGAATGCGATCTGTAATAGATCGACTTGCGGCTCTAGGCGTTACACGCGAGAGGCTTAGGATTTCCTTTAGTGCAGGGAATGCGATCTGTAATAGATCGACTTGCGGCTCTAGGCGTAATACGCGAGAGGCATAGGATTTCCTCTAGTGCAGGGAATGCGATCTGTGATAGATCGACTTGCGGCTCTAGGCGTTACACGCGAGAGGCTTAGGATTTTCTTTAGTATAGGGAATGCGATCTGTAATAGATCGACTTGCGGCTCTAGGCGTAATACGAGAGACTTACAATTCTCTTCAGTGCAGGGAATGCGATCTATAACAGATCGACTTGCTGCTCTAGGCGTAATACGCGAGAGGCTTAGGATTCCCTTTAGTATAGGGAATGCGATCTCTAATAGATCGACTTGCGGCTCTAGGCGTTACACGCGAGAGGCTTAGGATTTCCTTTAGTATAGTGAATGCGATCTGTAATAGATCGACTTGCGGCTCTAGGCATTATGCGCGAGAGGATTACGATTCCCTTTACTGTAGGGAATGCAATCTGCAATAGATCGACTTGCGTCTCTAGGCGTAATACGAGAGACTTACAATTCCCTTTAGTATAGTGAATGCGATCTGTAATAGATCGACTTGCGGCTCTAGGCATTATGCGCGAGAGGATTACGATTCCCTTTACTGTAGGGAATGCAATCTGCAATAGATCGACTTGCGCCTCTAGGCGTTATACGCGAGAGGCTCACGATTCCCTTTAGTGCAGGGAATGCGATCTGTAATAGATCGACTTGCGGCTCTAGGCGTAATACGCGAGAGGCTTAGGATTTCCTTTAGTGCAGGGAATGCGATCTGTAATAGATCGACTTGCGGCTCTAGGCGTAATACGAGAGACTTACAATTCTCTTTAGTGCAGGGAATGCGATCTGTAATAGATCGACTTGCGGCTCTAGGCGTAATACGCGAGAGGCTTAGGATTCCCTTTAGTATAGGGAATGCGATCTCTAATAGATCGACTTGCGGCTCTAGGCGTTACACGCGAGAGGCTTAGGATTTCCTTTAGTATAGTGAATGCGATCTGTAATAGATCGACTTGCGGCTCTAGGCATTATGCGCGAGAGGATTACGATTCCCTTTACTGTAGGGAATGCAATCTGCAATAGATCGACTTGCGTCTCTAGGCGTTATACGCGAGAGGCTTACGATTCCCTTTAGTATAGGGAATGCGATCTGCAATAGATCGACTTGCGTCTCTAGGCGTTACACGCGAGAGGCTTAGGATTCCCTTTACTGTAGGGAATGCAATCTGTAATAGATCGACTTGCGGCTCTAGGCGTTACACGCGAGAGGCTTAGGATTTCCTTTAGTGCAGGGAATGCGATCTGTAATAGATCGACTTGCGGCTCTAGGCGTAATACGAGAGACTTACAATTCTCTTTAGTGCAGGGAATGCGATCTGTAATAGATCGACTTGCGGCTCTAGGCGTTACACGCGAGAGGCTTAGGATTTCCTTTAGTGCAGGGAATGCGATCTGTAATAGATCGACTTGCGGCTCTAGGCGTAATACGCGAGAGGCTTACGATTCTCTTTAGTGCAGGGAATGCGATCTGTAATAGATCGACTTGCGGCTCTAGGCGTAATACGCGAGAGGCTTAGGATTTCCTCTAGTGCAGGGAATGCGATCTGTGATAGATCGACTTGCGGCTCTAGGCGTAATACGAGAGGCTTAGGATTCCCTTTACTGTAGGGAATGCAATCTGTAATAGATCGACTTGCGGCTCTAGGCGTTACACGCGAGAGGCTTAGGATTTCCTTTAGTGCAGGGAATGCGATCTGTAATAGATCGACTTGCGGCTCTAGGCTTTACACGCGAGAGGCTTAGGATTCCCTTTACTGTAGGGAATGCAATCTGTAATAGATCGACTTGCGGCTCTAGGCGTTACACGCGAGAGGCTTAGGATTTCCTTTAGTGCAGGGAATGCGATCTGTAATAGATCGACTTGCGGCTCTAGGCTTTACACGCGAGAGGCTTAGGATTCCCTTTACTGTAGGGAATGCAATCTGTAATAGATCGACTTGCGGCTCTAGGCGTAATACGAGAGACTTACAATTCTCTTTAGTGCAGGGAATGCGATCTGTAATAGATCGACTTGCGGCTCTAGGCGTTACACGCGAGAGGCTTAGGATTTCCTTTAGTGCAGGGAATGCGATCTGTAATAGATCGACTTGCGGCTCTAGGCGTAATACGCGAGAGGCTTACGATTCTCTTTAGTGCAGGGAATGCGATCTGTAATAGATCGACTTGCGGCTCTAGGCGTTATGCGCGAGAGGATTACGATTCCCTTTACTGTAGGGAATGCAATCTGCAATAGATCGACTTGCGCCTCTAGGCGTTATACGCGAGAGGCTTACGATTCCCTTTAGTATAGGGAATGCGATCTGCAATAGATCGACTTGCGGCTCTAGGCCTTACACGCGAGAGGCTTAGGATTCCCTTTACTGTAGGGAATGCAATCTGTAATAGATCGACTTGCGGCTCTAGGCGTTACACGCGAGAGGCTTAGGATTTCCTTTAGTGCAGGGAATGCGATCTGTAATAGATCGACTTGCGGCTCTAGGCGTAATACGAGAGACTTACAATTCTCTTTAGTGCAGGGAATGCGATCTGTAATAGATCGACTTGCGGCTCTAGGCGTAATACGCGAGAGGCTTAGGATTCCCTTTAGTATAGGGAATGCGATCTCTAATAGATCGACTTGCGGCTCTAGGCGTTACACGCGAGAGGCTTAGGATTTCCTTTAGTATAGTGAATGCGATCTGTAATAGATCGACTTGCGGCTCTAGGCATTATGCGCGAGAGGATTACGATTCCCTTTACTGTAGGGAATGCAATCTGCAATAGATCGACTTGCGTCTCTAGGCGTTATACGCGAGAGGCTTACGATTCCCTTTAGTATAGGGAATGCGATCTGCAATAGATCGACTTGCGTCTCTAGGCGTTACACGCGAGAGGCTTAGGATTCCCTTTACTGTAGGGAATGCAATCTGTAATAGATCGACTTGCGGCTCTAGGCGTTACACGCGAGAGGCTTAGGATTTCCTTTAGTGCAGGGAATGCGATCTGTAATAGATCGACTTGCGGCTCTAGGCGTAATACGAGAGACTTACAATTCTCTTTAGTGCAGGGAATGCGATCTGTAATAGATCGACTTGCGGCTCTAGGCGTTACACGCGAGAGGCTTAGGATTTCCTTTAGTGCAGGGAATGCGATCTGTAATAGATCGACTTGCGGCTCTAGGCGTAATACGCGAGAGGCTTACGATTCTCTTTAGTGCAGGGAATGCGATCTGTAATAGATCGACTTGCGGCTCTAGGCGTAATACGCGAGAGGATTACGATTCCCTTTACTGTAGGGAATGCAATCTGCAATAGATCGACTTGCGCCTCTAGGCGTTATACGCGAGAGGCTTACGATTCCCTTTAGTATAGGGAATGCGATCTGCAATAGATCGACTTGCGGCTCTAGGCCTTACACGCGAGAGGCTTAGGATTTCCTTTAGTGCAGGGAATGCGATCTGTAATAGATCGACTTGCGGCTCTAGGCTTTACACGCGAGAGGCTTAGGATTCCCTTTACTGTAGGGAATGCAATCTGTAATAGATCGACTTGCGGCTCTAGGCGTTACACGCGAGAGGCTTAGGATTTCCTTTAGTGCAGGGAATGCGATCTGTAATAGATCGACTTGCGGCTCTAGGCTTTACACGCGAGAGGCTTAGGATTCCCTTTACTGTAGGGAATGCAATCTGTAATAGATCGACTTGCGGCTCTAGGCGTAATACGAGAGACTTACAATTCTCTTTAGTGCAGGGAATGCGATCTGTAATAGATCGACTTGCGGCTCTAGGCGTTACACGCGAGAGGCTTAGGATTTCCTTTAGTGCAGGGAATGCGATCTGTAATAGATCGACTTGCGGCTCTAGGCGTAATACGCGAGAGGCTTACGATTCTCTTTAGTGCAGGGAATGCGATCTGTAATAGATCGACTTGCGGCTCTAGGCGTTATGCGCGAGAGGATTACGATTCCCTTTACTGTAGGGAATGCAATCTGCAATAGATCGACTTGCGCCTCTAGGCGTTATACGCGAGAGGCTTACGATTCCCTTTAGTATAGGGAATGCGATCTGCAATAGATCGACTTGCGGCTCTAGGCCTTACACGCGAGAGGCTTAGGATTCCCTTTACTGTAGGGAATGCAATCTGTAATAGATCGACTTGCGGCTCTAGGCCTTACACGCGAGAGGCTTAGGATTCCCTTTACTGTAGGGAATGCAATCTGTAATAGATCGACTTGCGGCTCTAGGCGTTACACGCGAGAGGCTTAGGATTCCCTTTGCTGTAGGGAATGCAATCTGTAATAGATCGACCTGCGGCTCTAGGCGTTACACGCGAGAGGCTTAGGATTTCCTTTAGTGCAGGGAATGCGATCTGTAATAGATCGACTTGCGGCTCTAGGCGTAATACGAGAGACTTACAATTCTCTTCAGTGCAGGGAATGCGATCTGTAATAGATCGACTTGCGGCTCTAGGCGTTTGACGCGAGAGGCTTAGGATTCCCTTTAGTATAGGGAATGCGATCTGTAATAGATCGACTTGCGGCTCTAGGCGTAATACGCGAGAGGCTTAGGATTCCCTTTACTGCAGGGAATGCGATCTGTAATAGACCGACTTGTTGCTTTAGACGTTGTACGCGAGAGACTTACAATATGGCTTATTATTCCGATGCACCAAAATATACCCGTTGCACGGATAGCGGGAGCGGTACAGATAGCGAAACGTTGGAGGAGTAACGCGATTTTACTTCTGTACACAATTCATTTTGGTTCAGTGGTTAATCACTTATGTATAAATGAGCAGGTTAAGGAGATTCGACTATTCTTCAAACCGCGGCGTACTCCGCTATCTTCTGGCCATGGTGACCCGTTCCGCCCACGTACAGTGGACGGCTGAGGCCTCTTCTGGTAGGGCCTCGTCGTCGCCGACGATAGTTAGCTTTGTGAAGACGTTGCGTGCGCTACACTTCCAAACTAAAAACCACTTATCAAGACCAATCCTGGAGGCAAGTGATGTGTGATGTTTCGTACCAACTCATCTAGATTCGCTTCCAAAATAAAAACCACTTAGGAAGTCGAGTCCTGGGAACAAGTGATGTGTGGTGCTTCATTTCCACTTATCTAGGTTCATTCCTAACTAAAAACCACTTAGGAACTCGAATTCTGGAAACAAATGATGGGTATGCTCCGTTTCGACTCATCCAGGGTCATTTTCCCCTTCGGACGTCCCCCGTGGTTGCACCAGACACAAAGAAACGCGCGTGAATTTCACGGTAGACCCAACGTCAACCGTCCGCTGCCTCCGTGCTTTGGGGGTCACCATTATTCGGCACCGGCGGCTGCTGCGCTGTGACCGCGCCACGCTATGACTCAGCTGCTTCAAGCTCGCGAGCCGCTGACACACCAATACTCTGACCCGTGAGCTGAGCATTGCACTACTCTACATCCATAGAACTTGTGCAGGAATGCATGGATTGCAGAGAAATATTACGCATTTCCACCAAACGCTGTCAGTATTATGGCTACTACCTTTCCTACTGACCGAAGGGGACGTCGAAAACTAGGTGTGAAATGACAGTCCAGCAGAGCTCCAACTATGGTGGGAAGTATGTTGTGTTGAGAAAATAGTTGCAGTAGAATTAATGTAATAAGGGAGTCTGGGTCCATCAGCCGATCACCTTTTTGTAACGTTCTACCGAGTTTGCTCGTACGTGTTAAACATGGGCAACGTCAGCGGATAAAAAAAGAAGCAGAGTGTGAAAACCTATATTTCTACTAACGAGGGAAGCGTACATCAGGTAACAGTGATATTTGGAGGCAAGATGTGTAGTTCGAATTTCCAAAGGGATGACAACATCCAAAAATCCCTAGAATAAAAGCCGCGCGTACCGAGTGGAAGGAAGTGCCGGCTATTGCATGTATTATATCCCAGTTCGATTCTAAATTTGGTGCTCACCCAGGCAAGCCTGGTCCTCCATCGCTCCTGAGACGATGCCTTGACCAAACTGGCCGCGGAAGAATAAAACACTCTTGTGTTGGCTGACTACCGCATGTATGGGATGAATACCCATCAGAATTGGCTTGATAATAGCCCACGAAAGTAAAATTCGTAACTATCTTGGCCAATCTTAGTCCCAGAAAAGGAATATAGATCTACTGTGGCCGAAGCTGCATCCACTTATAAGCATTTCTCAATGTTTCTTGGCGACCTTTATTCTTTCCTTGTAATACCGCTAGATTATAACGGAAATCAACTGTTCCTGTTGTATCAAACTGTTGTTATTAAGTCGAGTTATTGCTATTGTGGCAGATAGTACGCTCTGGAGCGGAGATGCTGTTCACAGGGAGTTTATAGTGCGGCGAACTCAACGCCGCAATGCGACGTCAGCCGCCGGTGCTGAATAATGGTGACCCTAGGTCTCTCTTCAAAGTTCCACATGAGGTTGAAACTTTTCCTGGTGAAGTCTGTGTCTATACGATGAAGAAATGACAACCTACACAGTTTTTCCAATAGGCACGCATCTCCGCATAGTTAGAGAAGGCAGAGTGCGGTGGCATACTTCGATATGTGGCCAATAATCGTCCGCGACCAAGCCTGCAAATTCAATCAATGAATGTCTGATCCCTGAATTCAGAAGAACGCTCATAAGCACTTGAAAGAACTTTAGCCGGTCCGATTGATTCGCACTTAGGCGGACGCTCTGAGAAATGGCGCGCTGCCGGCCGGCAGCCGGATGACTAGTACGTCCGCATCCACACGGAGGGTATGGGAGTCCGGATAAGCTGCATTGAGGAGAATAGCGTTAAATAAACGCAGTTATTTTACGATAGCAGTGGCGAAAACTGTGTAAAAACGTCATTATAAACAAATTGCTTCAATTTTTTATATTACACCGCTCTTTATGCCTACCTTCTCGTCCTTAGTTTTGAAGTGCAGATTGGAAAAGTAGTAGCCCTGCTAATCTTCACTCCATCTTCCACCTATTCCCACCTCAGTTTTCGTCAAGAAGCGGGTGATAGTGAAAGCACTCTTGATATATTGGGCAGAAAAGGCCTTCATTCTCGAATGCAATAGCACAAGCACCCAGGTTACTAATAGCCTTATCTAGTCCACAGTGCATTTGTTTCCTGAAGTGCCAAAACAGATTCTTGCTTTTTTTATTGTTTCCTTTCACTTCGGGAAGATCCAATCTCCATGTCTTCCCAACCAGAAAATGAGTCTTAAAGTTTTGACTACGGCTGGTCCCATATGGAAGGCCAAGAAATCAGTGAATTCGTGAGCAAATGTGGTTAAAGTTGTTAAAACGAGGGAGCACCACTTGTTGTCCTTGGATTATGAAAGGTTTTATTCATCTGCAAGACACTAGTTCCTATAGGACCTTTTGTGTAGCTTTCAGGACTGCCTAACTACTGCATGTGTACAAATAGGGATAGAATAGAATAGGCCTCGTTCTTCATTATACTGAGCATTTTTGTTTCCTAAACAGATGGATCTACTTCTACTAAATCCTGATAGCAATAGCCTAGAGTTGAGAACAGAATACAACAAGGGTGAAAGGGTACTGTTCACAAGTGCTTAGAGGCCATGCGTACTCCTCTTCGGAACATAAAACAACTGAAAGAACGCTTTCTCACCACGGTTTCAGCTATACCTGCTGTATATCGCTAGAAGACCTCAGACAGTATGAGTCATTCGCCGCGCGCCATTGGTCGGGGCGATGACTCAGAGCGTCCGCCCAAGTGCGAATCAATCAGACCACTTTAGCCCAACCTTTGGAGAAGCAAAGCATTTACTTTTCGAAGAAACGGTAGCAATACTGCGATTAACGGTGTAATCGGTAGGGTGTTAGCTGCAAAAGTGAGCTGATGAGTGATTCGTAGTTTAAATGTCGAGATTCCTAGTATCCGTGAGTCTAGACAATTTGACAATTTACTGATTGTATTCAATTTGGAGTGTAGTAGAAATTCATAAAAACGTTTCCAACTAGAACCGCTTGTCCAGGAAAGCAGCTTATAGTCATACAAAATCATTTGCTACTGGAGCAGTGGATCTTCGAAGAGAATAATTGGCTCGTATGGTAATTTCGAAATTTTTTCTTTTTTGACGAGCGTGATTTTGTTTTCTGAGAAAATTTTAAAAATTTCCGCCCATCCCTGGCGCAAAGGTCCAACCTCTTCGGCCATAACTCTGCCCAATGCTATACAAGGATCGAGATATTTGCATTTTCTTGCTTTCCAGAGATAGGCGATTCAACCGATATTGCCTACTTGCTCCGTTCAAACCTCCTGTTGAGATAGTCTCCTGGTAACCATTCTTGCGTGGTCTCTATCGCTTCAGCTGCACTAGTTATTACACTGTTTTTAAAATGTTTCTTGTAGTTTTGATATCTTACTTATGCCTATCATTGTGGTATGGTCCATGCGGGATAAGCGAATAAATAAATAAAAATAAATATATAAACATTTCTCGTTACTCATTATCGTACCAAATTACTGTTTGTTTAGTTAAGTTGCGATACGATACCTAAAAAAGGTCAAGGTGGATGTTCAGAATGTTTTGGAGAAGCCGTGTAATCAGTATACTTGTGCCTTTCCAAAACTTCTCGAATGAACGAATAATCGAAAACCCTATCTTTTCGGTTATTCGAATTTCCGAAAATTCGAATAACCCCATTTTTTGGCTATACGAATTTCCGAATAGTCGAACAAACATCATTATAACTTAATTCACCCCGGTGCAAAATTATAGATTCCCCTCTCCACGATTTGTCCATTAGTACCCGAAGAATTCCACTACCTAGGGTCAGCGATGTTACCGTCGTACTTCTCACTAACGAAAACCTCATAGAAAAATTCTAAGCAGGTTATCTTATCAGTGCATGATACCACGAACATTTATTGAAGATGTAACAAATGGAGACCGGTGCAAAATATAAGTTCTCTTTATAAAAAAAACCCGATTAATCACAAAAGTACCTACAATCAAAGCAAGGTTAGTACTTCGTCACATCACTTTTGTTGTAAACAATAACGAAAATTTTATTTGGCATACTACTGACAAGGTTATCAATAACAGTTTACTCAACATTGGTCCATGCATGAAGTATGGCGTTCCCAGATCAGAAACGGAAGTACAAGTGGTTCCATTTTTGTACACACAAGAATGCCCCACAAGTTCTCTAACGAGTTGAGATCTGGAAACAAATAGGCAACTCCAAATGTTGAATTCTGTTGGATTTAAGCCAATCTGAAGTTGAGTGTGATACGTGTATGGATGCAATATCTTGTTGAAAAATGGGGTTGTGCCTACGAAATCTTTGAAATATTTCAAAAAGTGATCTTCCAGCAATTTTTGATAATCTTCAGTGTTCATCCTACACGAGACGAACTTCTGAGACGAACGAGGCAAGTCCGCATCCGAAAACGCAGCCCAACCATGAGACTTCCACCGACAAAATTGCACCTATAGAATACACGCTCCTCTCTCCTCAGATCTCTCCAATAGTGTCTGCACTTGTCGGGCACATCAAGATTCTACTTCTTTTACACTATTGCAGAGATCTCAGGAGAGAGGAGCGAGTATTCTACAGGCGCAACTTTGTCGGTGGAAGCCTCATGGTTGGGCTGCGTTTTTGGATGTTTCCCTGGAGTCTGTTTCGTGTAGGATGAACAGTGGAGACTACCAGAAATTGCTCGGAGATTACCTTCTGCCACATTTCAGAAGCTTTCGTAGGCACAACCTTATTTGCCCACAAGATGATGCATCCATACACGTATCACAGTCAACTTCAGATTGGCTTAAATCCAACAGAATTCAACATTTGGAGTTGCCTATTTGTTTCCAGGTCTCAACCCGATAAAGAACTTGTGGTGCGCTCTTTTACACAAAGTCTACAAAAATGGAGCCACTTACACTTTGGTTCCTGATCTTAAGAACGCCATACCTCATGCATGGACCAATGTTGAGCAAACTGTTATTGATAACCTATTCAGTAGTATGCCAAATAAAATTTTCGTTATTGTTTACAGCAAAGGTGATGTGACGAGGTACTAATCTTACTTTGCCTGTAGGTACTTTTGTGATTAATCAGGTTTTTTATGAAGCGAACTTATATTTTGCACCGGTCTCCATTAGTTAAATTTTCAATAAAAGTTCGTGGTATCCTGCACTGATAAGATAACCAGCTTAGATTTCTTCTATAGAAGTTTTCGATAGTGAGGAATACGATGATAACATCGCTCATCCTAGGCAGCGGATTCTTCGGGTACTAATGGACAAATTTGGGGTGAACCTATAATTTTGCAGCAAGGTGTATTAATAAGGACGATGAGATTTTTGTGTTAGCCAATTTCGTTTGATATCGTTTATTAACTTCAAAAGCGCATTGCATACTAAAGTAAGTTCAACAACAACATTCGCCAGAGACAAAATAAAAAAATAGAATTCTTTTAAAAAATGCAAATAATAGAGATATTCAATATCTTCTAAGAACCGTTTACAATACTCGTTAGGATGGCAAGACAGAATTTTTTCCTGCAAAAAAATCCTACAATATGAACTCCTACAGAAATACATGTGCAAAACATCGACGCACAAGTGCAAAGCTTTTGCGAAAAAAAAAAACCGTTCACTCTAATTGTTCAGTTCCTTATCTCATAGGAATCGCCAACCAATCAAATCGTGGAGTTATATACCATTTTCAATCGAAATTCAACGTTTTTAAAATAAATTTCAACGTTCTTCTGGAATCTTCCCTGTGTGACAACGTTGAGTTTGATTTGAGAAACTTTGAATTTCAACTGAAAATGGTGTATAATCGTGTCATATATGCAAACTGTGAGCTTCAGCTCCGGAGTAGTCGTGATCGCTGAACAGGAATCATAAGTCAGTTTTTGCAATAAGAATAGCCATCAAAAGATATTAATCAGATTATCGATGTTTTCGTGAACATCACTGAACAAGCTCGAAACTTCAGACCTGAGGTAATCGAGATCACTGAACACGAATATGAAATTCTTTTTTTTGATTTTTCGTCGAAATTTGTGTTTATGTTCAGCGAGATCGACTACCGCAAGGGCTGAAGTTTAGGACCGCAGTCGATCGCCATCAACTGCGGTCGCCAATACGCCATGCCCCCCACGCCAGTTGTGATGGACTGATGGAAACACGCACGCGCACACACTAGCCTTCTATGTATAGAAGGATACTGAATGCGCTTTCGTAACGGTGAGCTTCTCGACAGTGTGCTTTTGAAAACAATCGTCAACGGAATGAAAGTCGTTTACAAAAACCATCATTATGCCACACTCGACTCAACCACGTATTCGAAATTCGAATATTATTCGAATTTTTGAATTCGAATAATTGGATTCGAATAATTATTCGAAATTGCGAAACTCGAATAATCAAATAATTGAAAATCGAATCGGATATATTATTCGAATTCGATTATTCGAACGCAAGTATAGTAGTAGCTCTTCACAATAATCAGCAAGAATTAGAGCTGGTTTGTGGCCAGTAAATGGAGTTCAGAGAACCTACCTTGGTAGACAGAGGACTCGATGCGTCTTTGCCCAATCGGGTGGCCGCCAATGCTGCAGTGGAGTCAGTGACACGATTTCCGATGACACACGGAGAAACAGTTCTCCTGCAGAATTGCAGTACGCGGCGAACTCTACAGCGAACTCCATTCACAGTGAAATAATGCGAAGAAATCAAACGATGCTAAAAGAAACTCGCCAATTATTGTGTAACTGTGAGTGCTTGTCCCAAGAAAAGGACCCTTGATCAAGGCGTTCCCAATTCGGTAATACTGCTGACTCTCGAGAAATACCGGCAGGGTATATTGAAGGCACTCTACCACCGACCGGCTGTCAACACGACCAACTGCTTCAACCTGTGAAAGGACTCCTCGGTCTGTTTCATCGGAAAGATTGCGTGGGGCAAATAGGGTCGGATGGGGGGGGGGGGGGGGGGAGGGGAAGGTGGGGCTCAGTCAAGATATTTGGACAGGTGAAGGTACTCCGGGTGTGGCTTGAGTGACGCATCCGTGTTGAAATCGCCTACATCCTGGAGTTTCCTCCAGGATGTAGGCGATTTGCCCAATTCGGAAGTAAGTAAAACACGCACGGATGCGTAATCGAAACGAGGAGATAAGAGTGTATTAACATTCGTTGTATGCGGAGGCACACAATGGGTGCGCCCCACGGCGTGGTGACCCCCCCCCCCCCCGACCCTATTTGCGCCGATTGCGTGAAAACACTCGCATATGAAGTCATAGGAAACAGCCCGGAAAATCATACCTTAACTGAGTGCTCGAGCAGCCAGTTTTTAAAAGTCGACGATGACGGCAAAGCGACGTCCCCTCCTGCTACAACGATTACCCCCTTTACGTCAGACCGAGGAGCGACCAGAATCCCGGCGGATGCAAACGTCGACAGAAGGCTCCTAAAGCGATTGCCACCAGATAGCAAAAACAAGCCTTACAAACACCACACCTGCAAATCCTCAACTGAACAGCGTGGAGCGAAGCCGCTCTACCGTCCCCTCTCTGGTTGATTTCCAAATGAAGCAGCCGACACTCCTCCATGTCGATGGAGCATAGCTTGTACATGTCCAGAGATCAGGCTGAATATGGCTGCCTTAAGCTGCAATACGCTAGAGCCTTAGGAAGCGTTTATTATGCACGCGACGCGCACTTGACTCAATGCTAAGCTCCTATATCGATTGGGTGATGCGAGTGATCGATGCGGGGCTTACCACTAAGGCCTATGGTATGTCCGTGGCACGTCCGCGGACGGGAAGTGCGCCGCGGACGGCCGACGTCGACACGGGCTGCCCGCCTCGCATTGGAATGCGTTTGGTCCCGTTTATAATTCCGACACTGAGCGACGCGACTGTGTGTATTGGGGCCAAATTGATCGATCGTGTCGCCCGATCAATGCGGTCACCGTCGCTCGGCGTCAAAGTATGAAAGAGCCTTTGGCCCCGTTTATAATTCCGACAGTGAGGATCCTGGTACTTTTCGTGCCCGTCGTGAACACTCCCGCGGGAGTATACTATGGTTCGACTGCTGCCGACAGGGCGGCTAGTGACGTCATACGCGAGCAGTCGCCGCGTCTTCCTGCTGGGCGCGCTGGGGCACGAAAGTGTGTGCCGCCGGTTGTCGACGGCGTTCCTTCGGCTAGAGCGGAAGGAAAAAGCAATTGGATTAGACAATTTGATGTATTCTAATAAAAGCGAGAGCAGGGAGCATTTTTAGAGCAACGTTCGGGTGGAATGAGACTCAAACGTTCAAATGAGTGTGGGGAAGTGACGAAGCATCTGTTGTAGGAAATTCTAAACAAGAACTGGACAGGGATTATTAACTAGAATTTTCGGTGAATACGAAGGTGTCTTAGTGTTTGTTAGATGGGTGATTGCGAATGGCATGATAGCGAGTTGAACAAAGTTGACAATAAAGTGAAAAAATAGTACTGAAAGGAATGTTACGGATTAATGTGCAATTGGCCAGTCTTTGGAGATCAACAAAAGTAACGTTCTAGCGATCTCTAAAAATTTCCAAGGCTTGATAACAGGGCTAACTATTCGAAGCAAAATCTGTAAAGGAATTCGGGAATCGTCTTACAAACGCCGACAAAAGTACCTTATAGTAAGTTTCTGGTAACAACAGAGGCTTTCCTATCGCGTCGAATGACGCTGCACTGCAGCAAGGAATGTTCTCCAAGGCAGTGCCGAATGAATGTGATACGATGGAGAATCTGCGAACAATATGTCCTAAACATTAAAGGCTTTCTAGGATCAGTGATGTCACCTCATCATGTTCCTTCTTTTCACAGGTTTATTCTCCACCTACCTGACGATGAGGTCAGAATCTTGTCTCCCATATTTACGCCCTCACTTCTTCCAACTATTCCTCTGTTCGTGTTGCAGTTCGAGTCACACACCACCTTCCGACCTACGGTTTACACATACCTCCAGTTTTTCTTTTCCTTTGCAGAGACAATCAGTTTCGGAGAATGTGGGTGTACTCAATGATTATGCTTCACGCCCTCCCCCTCCCAATTGAAGATGGCAAGCCAATTGCTATCAAATATTGGGGGTCGAGCGTTCTACCCCTCGCCCCCCTGACCCGCCCTCCTCAACCCCCTGTGTTGCTCGAGAGTCCAGTGGCTGCCTTTCAAGATAGTGTAGACGCAGACATTTGCCACGCCTCTGTTTAAAGGGCGGGGGTAGAACGCCACTCCGCCGAATCTTCCTAGTTGATAATCCCTCCCAGTTCTTGTTTCGAATTTTTTACACCATATGCTTTATCAACTCCCCTCACTCATTGAACGTTTGAGTCCCATTCCGCTCGAACGTTGTTCTGAAAAATGCTCCCCGTTCTTGCTTCTATTAGAACACATCAAATTGTCTAATCCAATTGCTTT